>OV656817.1:10060000-11310000 GCA_927399485.1 Calamotropha paludella
CCTTAAATTAAGCAATGGAACCAGGCTAATAGTTAAAGCTTTACATAGAAATATAGTGGAAGTCACAGTTTTAACTGGATGTGCGGAAAGGAAAATGGTATTTATACCACGAATTCCCATTCCAAATGATCTTTCATTTCAATTAAAACGATTACAGTTTCTCCTCAAAGTCTGTTTCGCAATGACAAAAAAAACAAGCCGCAAGGACAAACACTCAAATTTGTTGAGATAGATTTAACAGAAAACTGCTTGTCTCATGGTCTCTTCTACGTAGCTTGCTCACGAGTAATCACGACTGACTGATTGAAAATATTTTTGCAGGAAAGTGTTTTCATATTTTTCCTAAAAAGAGTAAAGTAAGTAAGGGTTTCTCAAGTAACCGTATTTTAACACAATAAATAAAAATTGCTGAGAAAGCAGAAAGCACATGATTGGATAGATGTATTGCATTTTATAATAATTTTCCATACCATGCCAACTGTCGAACAAGGAATTTTAAAAAGTTGTTTAATACATTTATTACAGAATTGATGATTATTTAAAAGTCTTAGAAAGAAGAGGATTCTAGAAAAGGATTCTGGAAATTCTAAAACACATATACCTATAAGAGATTAAAAGCGAGCAGTATTTCTGATCTGCTCTCGCATGGAATGCAGTGAGCGCCAGATGTTACTTTACAGGTTTAATAGGCTATGTTCAAACAACAATAACTTTTAAAGTAGTAGACATACAGCTGTAAATTAATGTTGTATTGTAGCTTAGATCAAACCCTTTCAATCTAGTGGAAAAATAAATGAGTTATCGGGGTTACTTTTGCAGTAATTTACAATAATTAACTTATTTTCATTTTTTTAATATTTTACATGAAATTCAATTATTTTTTTCAAATTATGAACGTAACAACTCCCTATTTAAAATTTTATACAATAGACTAGAGTTTTGTGCTTCGAATAAGCCTATTTTTATACCATTAACGCCTACATTTTGGGAGATATGATTTTTTTGTGTCCAAGTAAAGCATCTTTCAAGAAAAAAAAACAAAATGGCTGCCACATAGCTGATAAGTAGTTTGGACTATGTAGTGTATTTGTGTATTAGAATATTTGTTTTAACAGACTTTAGAATATCGCTAGTCCATGACCAGACACACTGTATAGATAAAAACATTTAAGCTTTTACAAACACTAAGGTATAAGAAATTGAAAAACTAGTTATTCATTGCACTTATTTTAGGAACTTCTAGTTATTTGACGCCTATACTTATATTGTTTTCAAGTCTGTCTTTTGTTTCCTTTCCTACTACATATTTGCGCCTTATTTGATTAATGACAAGGAATGTGTTGCTATAGGCAAATCAGCTCCGTCTAACTCTCGTTTATATGGCATGAAGATAGATATGATCACTTTTACAGTAAAATTGTAAAACTTTACCTTTTGAACTGTTCAGAGCTAATAGGTAAGTTATACATATATCATAATAGCTGACCCGGCGACGCGTTGCTGTGTCTCAGTTATTATAATTTACAATACTTTTTTATTATAAATTATAATAAAACCTATCCTGTCCTAAGTTGGATCAAATCCAGCAAAATGAAAAAATACATCAAAATGGGATTCAGTAACGACTCGAAGATTAGACTAGAATCATAATTAATGAAATCTACTTGTAGCATATAACAAAATGAAAAAAAGACATGCTCCGCGTCACAAGATGGCACTAGCTATATGCTTACATAAGACTGCAAGGAGTATGGAAACAATATCCAGAACAATATATTCAGTTTATTTTCGTAGGTATACAAATTTTTAAAATAGTCTTAAGCTACCATTTTGAGAAATGCTTACTTAAGCACTAATACATTATTATAATTCTCTCTAAAGTTTCACTTGACTCGCTATATTTAAAACCGCGTACTCAGGTCCGACGTGGTAATATTTTAAAATTTCAAACAAAGCTTTGCAGATTTACGGTGGGATTGTGTAAATTGGAAAGTTTGGGAAGACATATTGCATTCACTTCTGAATTAATGCTGTCTCCTTGGGATACAATGGTTTAAAGACCTTACATGCCATAGAAAAACTATATTCGAAAGTGTTGATGTTTTTAAATATTATATTTCTTGCATGCGTTTGTAAGGGAAAACGATTTTTTAATATTTATTCGCTAGCTTACCCGGTCGTCCGTTACTTTAGCTCAGTTATTATAATTTGCAATAAAAAATTTATGATAATGAGTTAAAATTAAACATATCCTATGTGTTAAGTGGAAACAAATGCAGCGAAATAAAAAATAAAATCCTACAATCGTATATCGCGGTCAAACAGACCCCGACAGGGAATTCTTATATATAAAGATCTGTAAAAGAAGTAAATGGTAAATGTTCTTGTTTTCGAATAACATTATTTTAATGAAGACAAAATTAAACGAAATATTTTAATAATTTTATAAAATATATATTTGTAACTCTGTTGTAATATAATGCGTTAATTAAAGTCACTTTTTATGTCTTTACGATAGTTAAAAGCAGGAAATTCAGTACAGCTATGACTGCCATTCAGCCAAGGATTATATTGTCTTGGACATTCTTCAACTAAAGTACAAGTTTGAGTTTCCTTACACCAACCACATCTGTATTCTTTGTTTAATACTAGACAACTATTGCATGTCTGGGCTAATGATTGACAATGATAAACTAACAGTAGAACCGAGTTTGAAAATGGTTCTATTCCACCCCATATTAGTCTGATGTATCCAAGGCTATATTTCCGATTTATCCGTAAGATTGTAGTATCACAATATGCAGTGTTTCCTTGCAAAGTCGCTGGTACACGGATACTTCTTTGGTCAATCAGAATTTCACACAAAATTTTACGCTCGTATAATGTCAGGTCATCTACTCTTAGTTCAAGTTGAATGAATCTCCTTATATTAGCAGGCACCAAAATGGGTTCTTTACTGGTTATTTCTGTACAGTAACGTTCATTAGATTTTAATAACCATATTGCATCTAGGAAAACTTTTCTTGGACAATGCAGTCGAGGAAAGCTGGTACATCCGACGTCGTAACACCATTCACACTGGAATTTTGTTTTCTTACAGTCATGGCAGCTATTAAAGGATTTGCAATAAGCAGCTATCGTCTGCTTTTCTACAAGTCTCTGATGTTGTATTTTTCCGGACGTTTCAAAATGCACTACCGTGCAATAAATTACAATAATCAAGTAAAATGACCTGTATTTCAAACTCATATTTCCGTTTATTTGCTTGTTTCAACTAGAATTTAAACATTATTTTGGATTGCCACACCACTTGATTTGTTAGCTGTTTAAAGACTGTGTTCAAAAATAAATGTGAAATGTACAACTGCTACATCTATTTATAACGTAGTAATTCTATGCTTATTCTTGCAGCCATTGAATTATTCTTAGACGTTTGCTTACAAAAAATAACAACAAACATTACATAATCAATTCACTAGTTACATCATTGCATCTCTTCGACGAGTCGTGCTTATTATTTTTGCTTAAACGCTTCCCAATCAAAGTAATTCACAAAAAATTTAGTGAAAAGTGTACAAATTGGTTAATTAAAGATATAAAGTTCATTTTAAAAATATTGTGAACAAACACTTGCAAACTATAGGCATATTCAATAAGGTAATATTTTTATTACTAAGTATAAAAATGTACTATCTAAATCTCCCTATCTAAATAACGCGTTAGTTGGTGTCATTATTTCATTCGGCAGTAAGTAATGAAGCGTACATACCTACATGCATACCTACCAATCATTATTATTTTACATCTTTTTACATGTCAATTTATTTATATTCCATTTCATTATATCTTCGCACTGTTCAGCGATTACACATTTGTTCGATTCCTCGCACCATCCGCAGGAATATTCTGGTGCAATTTGGATACAACTTTCACAATCATTTGCCAACAACTCACAGTTGTATACATACACAGGGATGCTGTTTGAATATGGATTAACTCCTCCCCAGATCAATCTGAAATGGCCTTTGTTTATTTTCTCCTGGTCCATGGTCTTCATTATAACAGGATAGCAAAATACTTCATCATTCAATATCAGCGCTTTCAAGTGCGTCACTCTGTTTTTGAACGTAATTCTGCACATCAAATCTTTTTCGTACAATATAGGGTCAGTGATATGAATCATTACGCGTAAGTTTTGTCTTACTCCTGCTGATACCAGAATAGGTCCCTTATGTTTAATTTGAGAACATGCATCTGACAACCCAGTTTTACCTTCTAAATCACTTCTTTTCACTGCTTTGTTGCAAAGTTTGTCTGCCTGCTTCGAACAGCCGTAGTTATGACACCACCCACAGGGATACCATTTGGTTTGAAAGCATCCAATGCAAGAATGGAAAGACCGACAATAGCTTGCTGGGTTTTCTAACATATTTTCCAATGGCATATCATCAAAATTAGAAAAGGAATTTAAATAATCCTGTATTTTTTTCTTGTCAGCGGCACTAAGGCCATTTTTGTTAAAACTACTATCGTTTATAAATGGTCTTATAAATGGCACTTCTTCTGAAAAATCACCAAAGATACTTTCACTGTACAAAAATTTTACCAAAATAACAATTTGTATTAATATTATAATAACATAATCCATCTTCTATGTATTATGTATTCGGTGCAATAACGAATTAAAGGAGAAAAAAATCTCTGCTGCCTATATAGGAAGGGAATGTTGTTGTCACAACTCTTTAGTTTACTAAACGATCTGTGGTATTGAATACCTTTGCACGTGACCCGTGAGAATAATCTACGTAATAATCGATATTACTTTTGTTATATTTTTTAATTATAAACTCCTATTCTTCAGTAAAGATGGAAAAGATTGTTGTGAACTGACTGATTAGAAAACAATCCAGAAAAAGTAAATTAAAAACGAAAAAGTTTAAAAATAAATGCATTAAACATAATAGGAACTCTAACTATAATCTAAAGCATAGTAAAAACTATCTTTACATATTAACAAAATTGAAGTGTCTGTTTGTAATATTGAAATAACAGATTTTTACTACATGCATATGAATATATATACGGTACATACACCAAAATAACATTTTTCCAATTTTTGTCTGTCTGTCTGTCTGTCTGTTTGTTCCGGCTAATCTCTGAAATGGCTGGACCGATTTTGACGGGATTTTTTTTGGCAGGTAGCATATGTAATAAGGACTAACTTAGGCTACTTTTATTTTAGAATAAATATTTTATTTTATCTATACATATAAATAAAATTGGAGTGTCTGTTTGTAATATTGAAATAACCGGTTTTTTACTACATGTATACGAATATATATACGGTACATACACCAAAATAACATTTTTTACAATTTTTGTCTGTCTGTCTATCTGTTTGTTCCGGCTAATCTATGAAATGGCTGGACTGATTTCAATGGAATTTTGCGTGGTAATACCTTATATCCCTGGTCAACATCTTAGATACTTTTTACTTCGGAAAATTAAAGGGTTCCCGTGGGATAGATAAAAAACCATAGTAACTTGGACATTTTAATACACACAACTTATGTACTCACCTTATGCTGATACTTTATATTACCGCTCGAATCAAGTATTAATCCTATAAAAGTGACGGGATTCAGCGGGAAAAAAATTGCTACGGATCCTTATTCAATGCGTGGCCTGACATACACTTGGCCGGCTGAACTTGAACAGCCCGACATTAACTCGACGATGACCAGAATTGGGATGACGCCCTAGCCGATGCATGAGTCAATGATAGTCCACACCACTTGCGTCATTTATTTGCTGTATTACTGGTGTTTTGTGGTCTTTCGAGTGCTGAGAAATTGTGGCAAAAATATCATGAAAGATTGGCAAAAGACTTTTTTAGGAATATAAGACAAAATATTGACGGTGACCTTAACCACAGATTACGAGATATTGCATTCAATCAATGCTTAGTAGCTTTACAAGATTTAGTTACATCTATGGGTGGTGATTCTCTCCCTCATTATGGTTTGCCAGCGCCGACCATATAAGGGGAACGTATTAATAGAGAATACGCTGCGGAAATAAATTATGATCCAACTGAACTAGCCGAAACTTTACGAACCGGAGTCCACAGTCTTACTGTAAAACAGCGCACTGTATTCGACCGTGTATGTCACAGTATTGACAATGCTATAGGAGAAATTATATTTCTAGATGCACCCGGTGGTACGGGAAAACCCTATCTCACTAAAATAATCTTGGTACAATTACGAGCTCAAGCCAAAATAGCTCTTGTTGTGGCGTCGTCTGGAATATCAGCCACTTTGTTACCCGGCGGTAAAACTGCTTATACGATGTTTAAAATCCCCATAGATTTGGACTTAAGTGAACATCCTGTATGTGGTATCTGTAGAAGCAGTGATAAAGCGAAGGTTTTACGCGATTGCTGTTTAATTATATGGGACGAGTGCACTATGGCACACCGAAAAACAGTAGAAGCAGTTGATAGAACTCTCAGAGATATCCGTCAAAATGACCAACCTGTGGGTGGCATAATGATGCTGCTTTGTGGGGATTTTAGACACACATTGCCAGTAGTACCACGGGGAACAAAAACCGACGAGATAAGAGCATGCTTAAAGAGCTCAAGCCTTTGGCGACACGTCACAAGGATGCACTTAACAGTGAACATAAGGACGCGAACAGGAACACAATGCGGAGGAATTTTCTGATTTATTGCTAAAAATTGGCGAAGGGACATATCCGAAAGAAGAAGGGCAAATTGTTTTATCTTAAAATCTATGCCACACTGTTAATACAATTAAAGAACTTTTCTCTTCCGTGTATGGTGAACAAAATCAAATAACAAATCATGAGAACTCATGGCTTTGCAAAAAAGCAATTTTGACTCCGCGAAATGACCAAGCCGCAAGAATCAACTTGATGACGTTGCCAATTATCCCATTGAATTTCCCTTTTCTCTGAGCGCTCCTGGACTTCCAGCGCACAAGATTAATTTAAAAACTGGCTTCTCAATTATTTTGTTGAGAAATTTAAGTCCCCCAAAATTATGCAACTTGACAAGACTGAAAGTTACTTCTCTGCAGCGTAACAATAGAGTGGCGTCGGTGAAAGAGTTTTTATACCACGAATTCCGCTGATTCCCAATAATTACCCATTCCATTTCAAACGTGTACAGTTCCCAGTGAGTTTGTGTTATGCAATGACTATAAACAAAGCCCAAGGGCAGACGCTACGTGTTGCCGGCGTGGACCTCAGCGTCCGCTGTTTCTCACACGGTCAGTTCTATGTGGCTTTCTCCCGTGTAAGTCAACCAAACAAACTGTTTATGTTCCGAACTAAACCACATCGAATGTTGTCTATAAAAAGGCATTATGAGATACTAGCTAGATATGGTACGGAACCCTACGTATGCCAGCCCGACTCGCACTTGGCCGGTTTTATTTTTGCTGATCGTGTCAATCAAACGACCTCTGTGGCACAGTGGTCATTTATGGTACCGCAAGTGCCTTTGGCCTGCAGGGATCCGGGTTCAATCACCAGCCAGGTTAAGTTGGAAAATAATCTGTGTCTAATTATGTTTTTATTATTTTTTTGCATTCACAATGCAATATTTGTATAACGTATAAAATACGATTTATGCATTAATCCAAACTTTGTATTTTGTTTTATTTATTTTTGCTTTATAACAGTTAACCGCGTGATCAAATACGCACGGACGAAGTCGCGGGCAACAGCTAGTCTTGAATATAATTGTTTTCTAAAATAAATACCAATGTCTGAATTCAAGTTTGTTTAGTGATTATATATTTTTTTAATTTTAAATTACACTAAAGGTTAATCGGGATAACAGAACCAGATTACAACTCTATTTATCTTAATATATATAAATTACGTGTCACGTTGTTTGTCCGCGATGGACTCCTAAACTACTTAACCGATTTTGATCAAACTTCGTAACTATCTGTTATTTGATCTAAATTAAAAGATAGGATAGGTTTTATTTTAATTTATAACACAGCAACGCGTGGCTGGGTCAGCTAGTCTTATATATAAAATAAAAACATTCGCTTACATAAAAAGGTAACCGAGACTAGCCACATCTCTATCTCCTGTAAACCGGTTTTATTCACAGTAATATAAATTTACCGCTTTTTTGACTTAGTCGCCGACTATGTCGAACCTGTTACTCATAAAAGAAATAATAGGTAAAGAAATTCGTCGAAAAGACCACTTCTAGCACCCCCACTTTTGTGGGGTAGTTGATACTAATTTATGTTTTATAAAGAGCACAGCAACTAACAAATACGTAATATATTTTATAAATTTACTTAAATGACATACCTACATGCCTTAATAAATAACTTGAAAAGTAAATATAAAAAAGAAACATTGATATTATTGGGCGAGTTTGGGAAGAAAGCGTCAAAAAAGATATTAAGGTATTCTTACAAGATATCGAGGATTCTCCTAGATGGGTGTGACTAATATTCTACAATGTGGCCAACCGCTTGTTGGATACCTTTGGTAGAGTAGATACCACATAACATAGTCATTTCACTTTTCTATTGAGTTTTGTGTCTTCAAGAATAATAACGTGAAAAGGAACAATTTTATTTGCTAAGGTTTACATATCACCAGTGTTTTCAAAATATTAACTAAGAAATGTAAAAAAAGAGAATCAAACAAACCGAATTTTACAATTAAGTGTAAAAGCTATTTTAGAGGCGGTTATTAGAAAATTATAGTCAAGTGGTATAGCAGATAAATGTAACAGATTGTTTTGTTTTTAGATATTATTAATATCCTTTGGGTTCTTCAGTGCCAAGGATTTCTTCAACGACTTCACCTGTAGTTACATCGGCTGTAGGTCCATCATTACCATCAGTACTGTTACTATCAGACTTAGTATCAAGCTCGTTTTCACCTGCACCAGTTACAGTACCATTATCAGTAGATTCTGTATTTTTATCATTGTCAGTACTTGCGATAGTAGTTGTAGTCATCTTATTTTCACAGCCGATGTATATATTTACTGATATTGGAAGATTGTATGGGGATGTCATTCGGGCAACAATGTATTTCCTGAGGAGGCCTCCTCTAATTATTTCGACCCTTGGACCACCACCGTAGCCCAAACGGTCAACGACTCTAAAGTAAGTTACCTGAAAAAAAAAGCTGTAATAGACCACTAAGGTTGTAAAAATTCCATTCTTAATGATACGATATGTAAAGTAGCTGTTTTTAAATCCTTCAATTAAAAAACAATAAGAGATTTAAACTTTTTTTTTAAAGTACTTACAGGACACTTTAACACCCTTCCATATTTGGCTATTACCCGTTGATATGGAATCTTTTCTTTATATAACCGGTCTTGAGCAACCAAAAAATCGTTCCTCTTAAACATTCCTATATAATAATCTCTACAGTGACTTACACATAAAACAAAAAATATAATAAATATTCTCCATATTGTATTCATTACGCTAAACTCTAAATTCGCATAACTACCAAATGAACGTTGTATTCAAGAGTATCCGTGTAATAGCAATTGTATCCATTATCATTTTACTATAGAAATGAAAGTATAATCATGACGCAATAAAGTAGTTAAATTTTAAAGACTAATTATTTTTCATTTGTGCGTAATATTAGTTTCTAATTTTGTTAGTTCATATTTGTAATTGTATGTAGAGTAGCATTATTGTTTTAATTCTTCTTTTTTGGTTTGGCTGAAAATAAAAAGGCTGATGGCTCATATCATTTCAGCCGTTCGACATCCAATGCTGAACTGTAGCCTCTTGAAAGTGGACCCGCCACTTTGGCAGAATCTTCACGCTTGGCACGTGGGTTGGAGATATTAGCAAAAGGAAATATTTTCGCTCATTTTGTTACCCTTCTAAAATTACATTTGCTTATTTACAAGGACGTAGGTTAGATATATTTGGTAAGGTGCGTTGATAAAGTTGCATATGTAAATTTAATAATTATATCGCATTGACGTTATTCAGCTTAATTCAAATATAAGATTCAGCGTTAGCATCATTGATTAAAAAAAGTTTCGTTTATTTTCCCTATCGTGCGAATACATGCGCACAAGCTCGTTACGTTAGGACGATATTGTAAGAGATTTCTATTGATAGTTCAGACTTCAATAAATACCGGTTAACATAGAGGTCAATGTTCTAAGAAGTCTTGCGCCCTAGTCTGCACTAAACATCTTCAGTCCCGGCAACTCTGAGCATATGCTTTGCACTTTGAACTTTCAATTTGGCAATACTTCAAATGGCGTTTAATACCTTCTTGGATTTGAGGCATTGGCCACTTTGCTAACATTTGTCTATCAATTCTAATAAAAATATTTGTCAAGTCACTCCAACTTTTTAATAGTGTTAGGTGCTCAATACAATCGAATGCCTAAGAAAGGTCACAAAGATACCGATTACATCTTGCTTACCTTTCTAAGCATTAAGATGTGTTTGTAAAATGCAACTCCAGAATCAGTACTCATTTTACCTTTTGATAAACCGAATTAATTTTCATGAAAACAATTACTATTGGTAAAGTGAACCTTTAACTGCATAAGAAAGATAAAAACCGCTTCATCAACACTATTATTTAAAGTACAAGCTAACTTGTGACCAATTATATCAATTTTATTATATGTCAACACATATAATAAAATTGATATCTTAATATATATAAATCTCGTGTCACAATGTTTGTCCTCAATGGACTCCTAAACTACTTAACCAATTTTGATCAAACTTCGTAACTATCTGTTATTTGATCCAACTTAAAAGATAGGATAGATTTGATTTTCATTTATAACACAGCAACGCGTGGCCGGGGCAGCTAGTAATTGTATATAAATGTCAACACATAACTCATCATTTTTTTGTTTAATCAATATATATAGTTTTCAAGGCTTTAATAATATTTTCACAAGTAATGTGTGTAAAATTATTTTTCTTAATACATCCTAAGGCTGTATTTGAGATTAGCTTTTATCTGTTTCTTTATTGATTATTTTCCAAATAGTCTTAATTTTGTGCTCTGATACTTTAATTTTATTAGCTTTGAATATAGGCTTGACAAAAGAACATGCTTTATAATTTTTATTTGAATACTTTTTCACATTATTCAGTCAGCATCACTGCAGGTAAATTTTAATGCATAAATTTCTTATAATTTCCTTCTGCTTCTATAAATTTCAGGTGAAACCCAATCACTAAATCTGTTTTTGTAACACCCTTTTTTATTACTAATTATATTATTAAATTCATTGTTACTCATTTTATACGAGTGAGCATAAAGACTGTTAGTTTCGAAATTGGGAACCGGTAAAGTTACAATTTTGTTACTAACATTGGATCTGAATTTATTTATAATGTGTTTCGATAATGGTCTACATGTGATTTCGTGTTAAGGAGAAACATGATGGTCCTCAATAAAAACAAATTAGCCGTTGTGGTCTAACTTAGTGCAGTTTAGTGCAGATGTTTTGACTATATCATTAATGCAAAAAATATTGACTAAGTAAAATATAGATTTGGCAGTAAATTGGTTCGGTTTGAGACTTTTCAAAAATAAATTATATGAATTCAATAATTTCGGGAACTCGCTGGAGAAATGTGAATATAATCTCCAGATAGAATCACTTTTATGTAAGTTATTTTAAGACTTCCTAGATTACGGACTCAAACTGTTGGTTTGGAAGTCCATAAAAACATATCATTTTTTATTATATCTTTACGTTCCTTATATTGTGTTGAATCTTGAAAAATATGATAGAACCATTCCTGTCGGCCAAATGCCCATGAAACCAACTTCTAATTTTATAATAATCCGTGTAAGTCATACAGATTTCCGATTTAAAGCCAATGCTTAGTAACACATATAACAGATCAATATTTTAATAATTTACATATAGATTTACTTCTAAGTCCTTGCCAGAAAAGCCTTGACATTTTAAAGGACTATCTCGATATAGGTAGACTTTTGGCACTGTCTGAACACTCCTCTTTTGTCTCAGAAATTAATTTAAAATAGGTATTAGCCTTAGACTTCAATAAAAAAATATTTGAAGACGCAACAGAACAGCAGTTTTACTAGCCAGGTAATTGTCTGATTGTGAAAAATAGTAATATAGCCCGCTATTTGTTTTTTACAATAAGTAGTCACACAGTATTTATCCTTTTTCAAATGAATTTTAAATAATTTATTGAAGTCAATAATATGAAATTGGCTATTATAGTGAGTCAGTGTAGTGTAATGTAATCCTTTCGTTTAAACCAAAAAGGACAATGCCGATTTTTGTATGGACGTGTGACCGAAAATGTACACAGATGAAACAAACAAATATAAGCTGCTAAAGCCTTCCAGATTATGAATACGTTGGGTTCACTTTAATTTTCAGATTTGTATTAGAGAAAAACGAACTTTTCTGAAAACTTAACCTAACATTTCAATACGTGTTTTACAATACTTAAATTAGTATTTTGCCTATTTTTTCGCTTTTTTCTCATACTAATCATGTAAAGGAATCGAATAAAATAATATTGTGACTATTGACGTATTCTTTTTATGACTGATTTAGAGATTTATATATATGAAGTTACCTATCCGACTAAGATATTTTTCATGCATTATAAAACTAATAATTATTCATGGTGCAATATAACAGGTTACCATAGGTAACTTGAAAGTCTTGTTACATACCTACATACATAAAGCTCACGCCCATCCCGTCAAAACATAGGTATGCAGTACACACATGATTTTTATATACTTAGCTTAGCAAAAAAAAGAGGAAATTACTTGTATTTATTGTTTTTAATAAAACATTGCGTGTTATTAGTTCTCATATTTCCTTCTATATATAGTACTCTTATATCTTGTTAAGTTACCAGTTTTCAATCCTATCCTAATTATATTATTATTACTGGAGGGAGACTCTGTACCAGGGTCGTCTGCTTAGGTACCTCCGTCTTACCTATTTCTGCCGCAAAGCAGCAGTGCTTGCATTGCTGTGTTCCGGTTTGAAGGGTAAGATATGGCAGTGAAATTACTGGGTACAGTGACTTTACATCTTGTGTCACAAGTTGGCAACGTACACAGTGGTTCTTGTGGGGTTGCAGTTTTGCTGCGAATCTCACAAGAACCACATGTATTATAGGTGACTGTTACCACTTACCATCAGGTGGGCAGTTTGCTTGTTTGCCAACTTTTGCAATAAAAAAAAAAAAAAAAAAAAAAATATTATGACAATACTTTGTGTTTGTTACCATTTTAACCGCAAGTAGTTCGTCTACCGGACGCTAGATGGCGCTAACGGAAAAATATTTAATAATAGCAAAAAATTAAAGAATTTTGTCCACCCGTGCGAAGCCGGGACGGGCCGCTAGTTAGGAATAAATAGATCAACACACTGGATATAATTAAATAAGGCAGTTATTAACAAAAACAACTGTGGTAAATAAAACAACTTTGTCAGGGTTTTAAAAGCATAATTTATATTTAATCGTGACGTATTGTCTCCTTTACAAGAGCGTATCATACGTCACATTTTTTTTTATAAACAATGTTGTTTGGCAATTGGCGCTTTTGGTTTCTTAAACGGTGTAATGATAATAAATATATTCTTTAAAAAGGGACAATAGACATATTTAGACTTATTAATATATCCGTGTCAAGTGTAAAGTAATAGAAGTGGTATTGATCAAAAATAAAGGATAAGCCAAAAAGCTGATATCCAAAGCTGTGTCACAGTAGAATAATATTACATGGAAGTGTGTAGTAAACACACAACTTTTTTATTGATTTTCTAATTTGTAATCTGCTATTAGATAACTTTTTTACGTTAAAATTTGTATTTTTATTTTTAATCGAATTAGTAATAGTTTCATTCGTGTACATTTCCGGTCACAAATCGGCATTGTCCTTTATGTAAGAAACTATTAAGAAACCTTTACAGTATTTTCCGTTACACTTGGTCGATGTGGTATATAAATTATTTTTAGTTTGTTAAATACAACTTATCTAAACGATTTGAAAAGCTCGATGGTATATTGAGAAGATATTCCTGGCTATATAGGCGAGAATTTGCACCCACCAATTTGCATTGAGTCCACGTGGGTTACGGCTCTTTCTCCCTACGATGTTTACATCCATAGGGAAGACCTTTGCCTCAGAAATAGAGACGTCAATAACCTGATGATGATGATGAAACGATTTGTAACCGAGTAACTGGGTCGCAGATTTAAGAAAGCTTAAAAACCTCTTCAAATAGTAGCATTAGTTATTTAAAGAGAAATCTAGATATTATATCAATGACAGATATGAAATCCAATACAGCCCTAATATCCAAAAGAACAGAATATTTTAAATTCTTAACAAATATTTTTCATACACTGGGACGAAATGAAGTGACACACCTGCGCGGGAAGTGACAATTTGTCATACGCATATTGTGTTATTCCAGACTTTATGTTCAATGCCGCATTTTTATGACATCGCCAAGAACAGAGTTGTCATAAGGAATTGTAAAACGTAAAGCATATTTGCTCAACTACTGCTCATGTCATGATTTAGTTTTGTATGTTTGTTCCAATGGTTATGTTATTGTTTAATTCCTTATGGTAATACATTTAAAAAAATCAACTGTAATTTGTGAACAAATGTTTCAATGGTAAATATGCAAGTTTTTAATAAACGAGATATCATAGTTCTAAAAATATTATCAAACTTATTTGTATAAGATTTAGTATACGCCTATGACAAACACACACATCTCCGAGCCCTCAGCTGATGGAACTCATTTGATTGATTCTGGAATTAACTGTACAATTTATTGGTCAGCACTAATTTAATAAAACTATTATTTATTATTTTTTTTAAGTTAAAAGCAATACTTCCTGCACAAGTAACTTCCCCGCAGTAAAAGTTAGTTTTTTTTAAATAAGACCAAATTTGTGGTACATAAATAATTTGAAACACTTTTTGATAACATTGGGGTTAGCTACCATGATCTTGTTTCATTTATTTTATCCAAGTGACAGGGGAAGATAGTAAAGTGTAAAGGGAAATATTGTATAAACAGTTTTCCTTTCTGTCATGTTGGATTATTTTATATTTTATATTTTTAATAAATATAAAAAAAAATACTCAAATGGAATTAATTAAAAAGTCCTTAAGCAATATTGAGTTGAAGAAAATTTGGTTTAACAATATAATATTAATAATATTGAAAGAAAATATGGCGAATGTTTGTTGCATACTTCGAAAATTAAAGTTTTATATACCTATTACGAAATACATAACATCTGAAAACAAAACCCTTTTCCATTATCTCAATTGAATTTTTTTATAAATTTTGAACTGTGAGTTAGTGATTAAAAATAATTTTACAATGAAAAAAACACTGTGTATCAAATAAAGAAACAGATTACAAAAATATAACTCGTAAACTATAAACAATTTGTAGTTTCGATAGGTGTAAAGTGGTATGAAATCTGACGAAATACATAAAGATAATGGTAGCGTTGTTTTTACCCAACTTAAGCTAGATGTTTCCCTGTTTATTCGACGTCGTGATCGATCGTTGTTCACCGTCGATCCATCAATCAAACCCCTGGTGATCGAAGATTACAGTCTAAGATTTATATCTTTATCACTACATATGATAGCGGTGGATGGTATTGAAGGTAAACTAATATCTTATTACTAACGTTAGAATTAGTTCTAAAATATGATACGTAACAAAACGTAGTCTCCTAACAGCGTGAATAAAATTAAAGTAAATAGGAATATTGGATATTCATTGAGTTCTTTTAATAATTAAGATTGAATCTTGCTACTTACTGAGATTTGTAAATTATAATCTATGTGATGATACATTATTATAACATCTGCAAACCCTTATAACTGTTAAGAGTTATTTCTATAGGTTTGGTTATGAATATTCTCTGAACGACAATTTCAATATTTGAGATTGATACTGCGGTGATTATGGCGTTTGGCATATTATTGCGTAGGTTAAGCAAATTTTATAAAAGCGGGCCATCGGATGGATTGTATCTGTATCAGTTAGTATATCCTTTGGGTTCTTATCACCCACCGATCTCTATAACGGTCTATTTTGTCTACGGTATAATCCATAGGAAAGGCCTATTCCCTGCAAAGAGGACATTATAAGACTGATAATAATTTCAGGGTTTGCGTAAAATGACCTTCAATATTCATTGTGAGATTTTTATTTATCTTTACCTTGACGTTCAACATACTTTAATAAAAAAAGTTATGAAAACTGAAACTTAAAATGAACACTACATTTAAATAGAAGTACCGTAGATAATTAGACATCCCGTAGCCAGCTCATAACAAAGACTTGTCCCAAAGGATTCGAGTGCTGTATCAAACTTATTTTCTGTAATATATACTTGGAAATTTTACAAGTTAAGACGATATTTAGTTTAAACTTTATTTTATTTTCATATTTTATTTCTTAAATTAAATAATGCAAAAAGTTTTTATAAACCTTGCTTTCTCTAGATATTTTTATTAAATTATGTATTCAGTTTTTTATAAAATTTACATCTTCAGAATGCAATATATAATTCAACACATTATATAATTTCTAAAGACAACGCTTTCGTTTCATTCTATTATTGAATACTTATTAATGAACAGAAGTAAATCGCTAATCGCCCATTCTTCCACCAAGACCTCTGGAAACAAATCAATCTAATTGTTATCATCATGACGCGCTACGTTAGTCTAAGCTCGTAAGCATAATAATTAAATCCATCTTAATTAAACCAGCTAACTATTCACGAATTAATATAGATAATCCAATAACTCACAATTATTAAAGTAAGTCACCCGGTATCTAAATTATTCAACGTTATTATTCCCATTAAATCATAATAACTAATCGCACGATTGTTACACCAGCTCCTGTTACGAACCTCACTTCTGCTTTCACACTAATGTGATTCGTAAACGATTTCCACATTTCCTTATAATGATGTACACACGTTTCGATATTCTGTAACAAAAAAATAAGGATAATGTAACTTTCTAAGGTCATCAACTTATCCAATCTAATTTAATTGGCAGAGCACTCGTCTAAATAGTCAGAGGATGTGGATTCTACTCCTGAGTAAAAAAACTTTAGAAGTAAAAATTTAGCAGCTAAATGCTTTATCATTATCTCAGCCGAAAGAAGTCCACTGGTGGGAGGAAGCCTTTGGCCATAACTTCTATCGCAGTTACAAATCATAATTCGGGAATTAGTATTAATTAAAAATGGATTATCACAATGTTTTTGATTTGACTCTGATATTTAATTAAAACTTACGTTAGTGACCATAAAAGCTTAAATCACTTATTCCTGATAAGTGTGAAGGATTGGAGTTATTCCAATGTACTGGACACCAGAGGGTTAAGATAAAATCTTTCATAACAAAAAATAGTAACTGCTTAGTAATTTATTCTTTATTGATTATGTGTTGTTTGTATCAGTATTACTTTCGATGTTCTAGGTATGTAGTTACCTAAAACAAGAAGAAAGGAGCTTGTAACCAGATTAAAAATCATTTAGAAAAATTCAACGGGTCTATCATGGTCCTGGTACCTCAACTGGAAGAACACCCGCCCGGACAGCGAGAGGATGTGTGTTCGAATCCAGATTCTTCTTAAAAAATCTTTACATATAATACCTATATAACAATGAAATCCTCATCAAACAAATAAAATATAATTATGTTTTAATCTTATAAGATAAAACAAAAATTGTTCTGAAGCCAGATTTAGGAGAATGTTTTTCGCTGACAGCACCTATCATTATCTCCCTATTTTTATGTCCCTTTCTTTTGTGTAAATTATGCGTAAGATTTTATAGTAATTGGTAGTTAAATAGTTTAAATAGCTTGTGAAATTACATGATGGTTCCTGCTGTCTAATGAACTTAATCTCATTTCTTTTAAACAATACACTATTAACAGTAATTCTTATGTGCAGTTTATCTGCCACCGCCAGTAAAACTAGAACATCTGAAAATATTTTTGAATAGTTTAGAGGCAGTAATGCAAAAAGTTGACGAGGTGATGATTATCGGAGATTTTAATATGAGCTCTATTTCTTGGTCTTTGGAGGAAAGTTTAAATCATACAACGCCATTTTATCAAAATTCAACTCTAAATAATACCTTTATAGATTTTTTAAATATGAATAATTTATTACAGTTTAACTATATTGTTAATTCTAATAATAACATTCTAGATCTGGTTCTGTCTACTTTACCTACTGTTAATGTCTCAGAGCCATTGGATTTGCTATCAAAAATTGATAATCATCATCCACATTTAATGATAACAATCCCTAATCAGTTAGAGAATAAGCTTCAGTATAACCAGAGAGTAGATTTTAATTTCTATAAAGCGCAATTCCATAAAATCAAATTAGAACTAGCAGCTACTGATTGGCAAACATTATTTAAAAATGTTAATGTTAATGAAGCTGTTTCTCTTTTTTATGAAAGAATAAATGAAATCATAAAATTATATATACCAACACGTAAACCCAAAAACTTGAAAAATAATGAGCATCCACAATGGTTTAGTCGGCCTTTGATTAAATTAATTAAAGAAAAAGAAAAAATCAGAACTAAATATCGTAGATACAAGAACCCCCGAGATAAAATCGAATTCGCTATTTTGAGGGAACGATGTCACAAATTATATAATAAATGTTATAATTCATACATAGATACTATTGAAAATAACATAGTTACTGATAAAAGAAAATTCTATAATTATATTAAGTTAAAAGATAACAAAAGTAGATATCCAGATGTTATGACGTTGCACACCGTATCAGGCAATAGCGGTCAAGAAATATCAAATTTATTTGCGAGTTATTTTTCATCGGTTTTTGGCAATGCCGAAGCCCAAATTAGCGTGGATATAGAAAATCATTTAGATAGTACTCCAATATTATTTCCATTAAGTAACATAAACTTTGCGGAAAAAGAAGTACTGGATGTCTTGAAACGCCTTGATTCTTCAAAAGGTCCTGGGCCTGATGGAATCCCGACTATTTTCGTAACGACCTGTGCCAATGAACTGTCTGTACCACTAACTATTCTCTATAACTTATCCTTAAATAATGGAACTTTTCCTGATGAATGGAAAAAAGCGAAGATTGTCCCCGTTTTAAAAAAAGGCGATAAATCCAATATTATGAATTATAGGCCAATTTCCATTTTATCTTGTTTCGCAAAAATTTTTGAATCTTTAATTAGCGTTGTTTTATGTAGTCACATAGACCAACACATTGTAGTTCAACAACATGGTTTTATGAAAGGACGGTCTGTTACCACTAATCTAGTCTCTTTTTTGGATCACGTTTGTGACCGAGTTGATAAAGGATCTCAGGTAGATGTAATATATACCGACTTCTCTAGTGCCTTCGATAAAGTCGACCATCGTATTCTGCTACAGAAATTGTTATCGTATGGTATAAATGGTTCATTGTATAAATGGTTTGAATCGTACGTTACAAGCAGATCACAAAATGTAGTGGTAAATGGATTTATGTCCGATACTTATTACTCTCTCTCAGGTGTACCTCAGGGATCGCTCTTAGGCCCTAAGCTCTTTATTGTATTTGTCAACGATATAGTTAAGTATGTGCGTTATAGCTATTGTTCTCTTTATGCTGATGATTTTAAACTATTTAGAGAGGTTAACGATATCGTAGATAATAATAGTTTACAAGATGATCTTAACGCTGTATCACTATGGTGTCGGAACAACAACATGTACCTTAACCCATCTAAATGTTTCCATATTAAATTTACCCGTAAAAACCAGTACTTTGATTCTGCTTACGCTATCAATGATAAAAAATTAGAAGAAGTTTTAACTATTTGCGATTTGGGTATAGTGCTAGATAGGAATTTAAATTTTGTTTCTCATATTGATAATATAACTACCAAAGCTGCAAAGATAGCAGGATTTATTAAAAGAAATACCAAACAATTTAAGAAAGTAACAACCAGTCTTATGTTGTATAAAAGCCTTGTAAGAAGTATTTTAGAATTTTCAAGTGTCATTTGGAATCCTCTCTACTCTAATCATTCACAGCGTATAGAATCTATTCAGCGATCTTTTACACGACACTTGTGCTGGAAGTATGGGTTTAGGAAGAGAGCTCCATATCCAGAGCGATTAAGGCAATATAAATTAGAAACACTTACCAAAAGACGTAAAATAGCCGATTTACGTTTTTTACACGGAATAATGAGTGGAAAAATTAGTGATTCTGTACTGTTGGAAAGAATAAAATTAAAAGTTTCAATTCGACCTCCACCACTACGACGACCTATTACTGATATATTTGTTTTGCCCAGATGTCGTACAAATCTTGGTAGCAATTCGCCATTAATAAGAATGTGTAATACATATAACTTTTTAAACAAGGCTAATTTTAGCAATATAGATATATTTTGTAGAAAACAAGCACAATTTAAGACTTTTGTAAGCAAATGTAAATTAGAGTAACGACGATGCTGTATCTATTGTAATAAATATATATATCTTATTAATGCTCAAATATTTTGTTATGTCATATAAGTCGATATAGGTAGTTAAGTAAGACGAAGTAATAGAATGGAAGATGTTGTGGACACATGTTATTTGTGTATGTACTAGATCTAAACATTTTGGCATATTAGCTTGTAAGATAACTTTTGTACAATACGCTGTTTGTGTTCCTTAAATAAATAAATAAATAAATAAATAAATAAATAAATTCTTTCTGGTTTTTGTGTGCGCATCGCACATTCCTTCATTTACGAAACTACATCAGAGATCTTTTTTTTTTTGTTTATTGAATATACGTAAAACTATAGTCTACCTAGTTGGTGATATTCGATCACAATAAATTTAAAACGTATTCGAAAAGAAAAAACTGTTTCCAAAAAAATCAGTTGCAAAATAGGATAAAAAGATACTGAACTGTTTAAATTTTACATATTTATTTGTAGGGTTGTATTTTTTGACCGCACCTAGATCGAATGTAAACTCTAAATACAAAGATAGCAACTTATACTTATTCTTTTGATTTCAAAAGGTACCATTACTGCATTTAAAGATTTTTAAAAATTGGCTAACAATATCTGGGAAGCACGTAGCTTAAATAAGAAAATAATAATATCCAATTATTTTATGGCAATAATGATAGCGTCAATCATCTTTTGAGTTAAATTAGGTATCTCAAGTATTTAGAGTACTTTCTCTCTAGGTGTGGTTAAAAAAATTACAGTGTATAGTTATTATGAGCCGTATGTTTCTGAAGGGAAGACAGGGGCTACGTAAAGGGCCGGATAATATAGCGATAGGAAGTGGCTAATGTTACGTGAGGGTGCATTTTTGTATGCACTTGTGTTATTGTGGATTACAAATCGTTTAATATCGAAATGATTCAGTTTATTCCATTCATCCTGGAAATTATCCTTGGTTGGGTGCAAGTCAGCCAAAGCTTTTAGTGGTATATCATCAATAATCTTCATAGCAGGTAGCTTGTTCGTGTTGATTAAGCCATGACTATGAATTTAAGAAGGATTAATAATAAGAAAGGCTTTATTTTTTATGCATTTTTAAGCGTTTATTACATGTGATTGCAACATAGTCCATATTAAAATTGCCTGAGTAATTTCCAGAGATTACGTAACTGTTCAAATAAATTATAAGAAAAGGCCGAAAAGATTTAACAAATTACCAAATAACGGTTAACAGCGTCCGTTAGTCTGGCGCAAAATGTATTGCGAGCCCGATACAACAGCAGTTATACTTGTTTAGATACCACGCCTAGCCCCTTACCTTGGACCTTTTTAAAAAAAATTACCAAAGAGTTGATAATCCGATTTAATTTGCGGTTTTTACTACACAAGTTAATAAAGCAATATTTATCGTAATTCTTAGAAAATTTGCCGATAACACAGTAATCATATAACCGATCTAGCTCCTAGCCACAAGGCAAATCTTATGGAATTAACTTAAAACTACAAAAGCTAGGTTTGTAACCTGTAACAGTTATTACCTGAGATTTATTTTGTACTGCAACCAGTTCAGTAGGTCACCTTGTAGGTACCAATGTACCTACTTTTGAACTAATATGCGACGATAAATCTTGTCAAAACAGTTTTAAATAGTCCGTATACACATTAGCCATTTGAAAACTATTATACAGAAAATTTTATCCAAAAGCTCGCACAGGTTTGTTTCCCTTGAGGAATCCGTGTTCTTGGGATATGAGAAATGATCTCACGGCCGGTTTTATAATTAATCATAAACTATTTTCATATATAAACCTAGATATTATTACAGATAACAAAGATCTTCCGCTGTTATTACGAGCAATATGTTTTTCGCTATTTTTTGAATTGAAACAACAGTAATTGCTTTCATATTGCATAACTCATAATGCATAATACCTACTTTGAGAATATAAGGGGTCTACTTATTCTACTCTTTCTTCTTCTTCGTTTGACTCTTTCTTCTTGTTTGTTTGATTCTTTCTACTTGGCCAGTGTCTTAACTAACAGTTGCTGCAAAATCATGAAATCAGAAGAGATCCTCTTATTGAACGTGAACAATATGGTTATGTTTGCTTTTAATAAGGTAAGCAAAGACGGAAATTCTAACAGTTTTATCACAATACAGATATTATAAAGTTAGTTCTTTCAGGGATGGTTGTCATGGTAGTAAAATAATTTGTTTTTTACCGTATTTAGAATATAAATTAATAGTCTATTATTTAATAAAAAAGACTTCTAATGAGTTCTTGATTCACTTTTTTAAATAAATAAGCACATAACACACTAGAAACGCTAGAAAGAATTCAATTTGAAGCACAGGCAACACCTGTGATGGCATAGAACGAAGAACGCCGTGAAATGAATATTTTGCCAGACATTTCTATGCAGCTGCCGAGTTTCATTCTCAGCACAAAACAAAAAACTTCTCTCGAGTTTATTTAAAAAAATAACAGTAGAATAAAGCGATTGGTTAAAATAGTGTGATTTTTTTTACTTTAATATGATTTTTTGTTTTATCACAGCCAGTTTTACGACAAGCCGATTTCATACAACATTTGTCACTTAAAATCCTATTTTGATGGGTATATTTAAGTAAGTCAAAATCGGAGCATCTGACATATAAAGGCTTATGCGCTCCAAAAAATATTATTTATCTTAAATATTATATAACCTTATAAAAATCATCATCCTCTGCGGTTAAAAATACCATAGGGAGAATTGACGGCAACCATTACGTGAGATAAGTTCGTATTAGTATGAAATAACGACTGCATATAATTCGGGGATCACCGATTTACCGTGCATTCTGAAGCACATACGAGCTCGTGATATTAAATTTTTGGTCACCAATCCATTGATGACCGGCTCTTGCGTAAGTAGCTTGACCCCCGCAATCATAGGCCGAATGCGCAACTGAAGCCACAAGGATTTCCTCAAAATACTATTGTATTGTTATTAGGCATTATTCTCTTAATTTTCTAGTTTAAGACAATAATGCATTTTATATACATTGTAAATTCTTTCTTGTCAATACATACAATTTAACAAAGAAGGAAATGTTAACAACCACCAGTTTGTTTCTACGAGGTATCACGCGGTATTTTTATTAAATCTAATTGGCGGTCATATTTCCATTTCGTCTTTTTACAGTCTTTTTATTATAAAAGAATGTAAAGCAGAGAGAAGAAGTGATTGAAAAAGAAAACTATATGACTTTAGTTTAATCAATGTTTGGACACATGATCATCTCATTAAGTTTTGAGCATGTACAATACATATGTCTACCTAACTATGTCCTATATGTAAGATTGATAAAAGTCAAACCCAAGATTAAAAGAACTTTCACTTTTTATAGATTATTTAATCTGTCTTTTGTTTTTTCTTTCGATAATTCAATATTAACTAGCTCATGTACTAGTATAATTATGTCTTCCTTACAAGACTTGAATCGCTTGATTGAAAAGACAAATTTCTTTACAAATTATAATTAAATACTAATTATCCGCCGATATTGATGGTCTTTGTAAGTAGTGATATTGCTTTGATCTAGGCCATATTCCTCCTTCAGTGTTACTCATAAATACTGGAGCGGTAATTAAACGATATTCGATGTTCAGCAGAATTGCTATTGGATACTCGAGGGCTCTAGAGTTGTATTGAAAGAAATACTTATTTGCGAAATTTAAAGAAATTGCGAGAAGTTAAGGTAGATTTGGTCTTAAATTGGCTTTTACTGGAAACGTTGCTTTCTTAATCTGTTTAATGAGCTAAGTAACATTAATTATATTTAACGTTCCAATAATGTTAAAATGTTAATAACTGACACTGATACCAATATAAAAATATAAAGGTTGTAATTATTTTAGACAACTAACACCTATTATTGATTAAATAATTAGAGCTTCAACGTACTTTGGATACTTCATAGGGTATTTTTTCAGAATAGTTTTCATGGGTGCAAGGTCGGATAGAACCTCCACGTGTGCCCGGCCCATTGTAGGTCCCACTTCATACGTGCGGTGGGAACGACAATGGGTTCGGGCCGGTGCATCCTGGGCGCCGCCGTATATAATTCCTTAGGGGATTGCATACGACGGCGGCTAATAAACAACAGGGGGGGAGCTCGGCTGGCGTCCTGGGCATCCCGGGTAGCGGTAGCCGAGTATGGGGAGTTTTAGGCGACGCCAGGTCTGGTGTCGCCGAAGGAGCTCGTAACTCTGTACGTAGTGCAGGGCCGAGGGCCGCTACCTTCAGGTGGGGGCCGCGGGGAAGACAACCCCTCTAAAAAATCACCCGCGGGGGGGCCTTCGGGCCAACAAGGGGGAGCTCGGCTGGCGTCCTGGGCATCCCGGGTAGCGGTAGCCGAGCATGGGGAGTCTGAGGCGATGCCAGTTCTGCCTGGTGTCGTCGAAGGAACTCGTAACCCTGTACATGGTGCAGGGCCGAGGGCCGCCACCTTTAGGTGGGGGCCGCGGGGAAGACAACCCCTCTAAAAAATCACCCGAGGGGGCCTTCGGGCCCAGCTCGCGTCAGCGGGCAAGTCGGGGCGTGTTCCGATCCGAGGATCGGTTCCGGCCCAACCGTAACCTCGTGCGTGGTGCGGGAGCGGGGGCTGCCACTTGGGTGGGGGCCGCGTGGAGAAAACCACTATAAAAAATCGTCAAAGTCCCGGCACTGGGATTCGTGGTGTCGGGGCGCCTCTCGGAGGTGGCCGGCGGAGCGCAGTCGGCCCATTAGCGGTCGCCCTGGGGTACCTCCCGACCCCCCAGGCGTAAGTAGGGTTACCCGGGTACAGGGATCTCTGCCCGGGTGGACGTCGTTTCTCCCATACTCGTGGGTATCAAAATGAATGCTGCTAAAAATAAAAATAAAAACCAAAGACGTGGTTCAAAACCAGTATCTGGTGGAGAACGGAAGATGGACAGCGCACAGAGTCCGGGGCAAAACAGTGCACAAAGGAAGATCACACCCCCAAAGGAGGGTTCGGCGGTGAGGGAGCGCTCCCCTGTTTCAACCGCGGCCAAAGGAGAAGGAAGGAAGGTGACACTGAGGTTTCCCCCCACCCGGAGGGAACAGTCTCCTCAGGAGCCTATGTCCGAAGAGTGGGAAGAGTCGGAGGAGAGTTGCTCCGACGAAGAGTCGGAGGTAGAAGACGAGGCAGCGGAGGAGAGGTTCTTAGGCCTCAAATCCGTAGACAAAGACGAGCGTGATTCATGGAAGGAGTTCCGAATCGACGCTGATTGGAATGCTCGGAGCATGGAAGAGCAGCTTCAAGATGAGGAACTGGATTCCCACACCAGGGACGTCCTAGCGACACGATTGCGTGGGATGACGAGAGCAATGCAGGGCATGTCTGACCTTTGCAGGCAGGTGCTCACCCGCGAGGGGAAAAGGATGGCGGGAGTGCTAAAGACGAACCGCAAGCTCATCGCTACGGTGCAGCTGCTCAGCCGAGACATAGCGAAGCTAAAGGAAGAGGCGGCGAAGTCCCCGAGGCACGCTGAAAAGGCGCCTAGCAAGGAGAGCATATTGCAGGCGGTAACCCAGGCTGTCGACGAGCGGCTGGCGGTCAACGATGGGAAGCTGCTGCAGGCGGTAAAACAGGCGGTCGAAGAACGGCTTACGGCGTGGGAGAAGCAGACCTTTCTCCCGCCGAAAGCTAAAGACGTGCAACCGGTGACGGAGACCAGACCATCAGGCCCAGCACGCAGGGAGGTAGTGACGGAGCCCCCATTGTCCAAGCAAGGTGAACTTTGGACGGAGGCGATCAGCCGCAAAAAGCGTAGGGAGGCGGAAAAGCGCAAAGCGGCTGAGGCCAGCCAACCGAAACGCGCTGAACAAGGAGCGACCGATACGAAGAGACCGAGGCCAAGACGTAAGGTGAGGCTCAATCCACCAAAGACGGCGGCAATTACGCTGAGGCTGAGACCAGAAGCGTTGGAGTGTGGGGAGTCTTACTCCCACGTGTTGAGGAGGGCCAAGGCGGCGGTATCCCTCTCCGAAATGGGAATCACGGATGGGGTGAGAACCAAAGAGACGCAGGCGGGTGCCCGCCTCATTGAGGTGAAGGATGCAAGCGGGGTGCTGGCCGATACACTGGCAGGGAGGCTCCGCGAGGCCGTTGGAGATGTGGCGGAGATATCCAGGCCGGAGAAGACTGCTGTACTGCGGATCTCCGGACTGGATGACTCCGTCGAAGAAGAGGACGTGGCGGAAGCCATGATGGCAAAGACAGAGTGCCCAAGAACAGCCATCAAAATGGGGGGCATGAGAACTGGCGCCGATGGCATGGGATGGATAATAGCAAAACTGCCGGTAGCCGCCGCCAAGGCCGTTAGTGAAGACAGCAAACTCCGCGTCGGCTGGAGCACCGCAAGCGTGAGGGTGTTTACTGCTCTCCCTCTGCGATGCTTCAAGTGCTTATCCCTCGGGCACACGAAACACAAGTGCCCCGAGACGACGGACAGGAGTGGCCTGTGCTTCAGGTGCGGGGCGCCTGGTCACATGGCCGCCTCCTGTAAGAGGGAGCCAGCATGCTCGGTGTGCGCCGCCTTCGGGCGGCCGGCCGACCATGTGATGGGCAGTCGCAGGTGCGACCCACCGGTGGTGAAGGGGAGGGCCCCTCCACCACCGGTGGTCCCCATGGAGGAAGGGGCACCCAGCCCATCGGGTGCCCAACCCCCCCCGTAAAAACGCTCGGGGGGGGAGAGAGCGTCTTCCACCCCTCCCTCGCGGGAGGGGCGTGAAGACGCCGGAAGCGCGGGCGCGAGCGGGGGTCGCACGCGGAGCGCTTGAGGAGGACCCTCGGTTCCATCTTCCGAGGGTAGAGCCCCCTCTCGTCGCCCCCAGGTGGCATCGGAGCTTTTCTCCGAGGCCGCGTGGGGGGGTCGAGAGAGGTGCTCGGCGGGGCGGCGGCCGCGGAAGCCCCCCGGGAACTATTGTTCCCGGAGGACTTCCGAGGACGCACGTCCCGATTGAGGTGGAGAGGGGAATTGACTGCGTACCTCGGCCGCCACTAGGGTCGGTCGAGTGGTGCAGCGGTTCTTCTCCCCACCAAAAGAGGGCCAGCGGTTGTCGGAGTGGGAGACCGGCAGCTGCATTGCACTTGGCCCTCAGGCGTGCGGGGTGTTCAGGGCGTCACGGTTCACCCCGTTGCTCCGTCCCTCGCGGAGCATAGGCGAGGTCCGCCCACGAGCGCGGACCCACACTGGTTCGGGTCGCGGGAAGAAGCCGTAAGGGGCCACGCGACCCCCACCACTGTGTTGCGGGACGCCGCAGGGTTTTAGTGGGTAGGCCTCCAAGCCTTTACCGGGCGCTAGGCCGGGTAGGGGCATGGAGGAGAGTCCCACATATCGTCTCGTGCTCTCCCGGCACGAGCGAATGCGTAACGCATTTACTGCGAAAACAAAAAAAAAAAAAAAAAAAAAAAGGTTTATTTATCTGGTGAATATGATTTAACAGATTTATTAGAAGTAGCAATCAAATGAGTACCTAATGTTAGTATTGGGGTTCATTTTTGTAGCAAGGTTTAGGAGATATCTCGATTGAAATTTTTCTAGCCTAACAAATCAATAAGGGTTATGACAACGGGGTAAAAAATAAAGGTAATGTCATGCAATCAATTGCAAGTTTTATTATTAAATCTAGGCATAAAATTATAAATAATAGCATTTTTTTATACTTCATATTACAAAATTATTGCTTAGTTTTATTTATATACTGTGTGGGTTTTCTTTATGTTTTGTAATCTACGAGGAGCAGATACACTTTCCTTTTCCGGCTAGAGCGAAGTAGTGACTCTATGCTGGTTCGGAGACTCCCTCGAGGGAGATATCATCTAGCTTGAAAACCAATATGGTGGTTCCCTAACCTAATTTGATTATTTTTTTACTTAGACACCTTGTACAGGTATGGCAAATTAAGTAGATTATTAAAATATATTAAAATAATAAAGATTAAGCAATTATATGAGAGTAAATTAAAAATTTTCAATAAAATTTACAATACATTTTATTAATTACACATATTTGATTTCAAGGTTTCCTTTCACAGAATATGTTAAAGCATTTTTGAATATTTTTTTGTTTGTTATAAAAAGAATTAAAAAATATTGGTAATTTTATATTGTCGATGGTAACTTACTGATGATCTTTATTGCCGTAACATTTGAAAAAGAGAAGTAGGCAAATATAATCTTGTTTTGTGTCGGGTGTTAATTTTTTGTGTGTCCTGCACCTGATGGAATTTATTACAATACTTAAATACGAACAAGCAAATATCCTGTATGTAAAGCGATGGTAATGTTAGTAGTTGGTATTTTATAAAGTAAGGCTTACAACTCTGCATATTGTAGGATCCTAACGCATTTCTTTTACAACACAAACAATTCATCAACGTTAACGCTATTGCCCCAAAGCATAACTCCGTATTTGAGCCACGAGTGAGCATACGCGTTGTAGATGATTAGTGCTATTTCTATAATTGTACTACATTTAATTTTAAAAAGTGCGTAGCTAAATTTTGATTATTTGGATTTAATATTATGTCCTTTCCAATTGACATTTGAATCTATTGTTAGCCTGAGGAGAGTAAATATATCTACCAAATCTATTTGGGTATTTTCAAAGTTGACGTCAATATTTAGAGGACTTGTTTGGTACGATTTAAATTCATCCCATCCGTTTACTTGCCTTTCTATATTTTGAATCTTATTATCAAGTGATTCAATTTGTTTTTTTACTGTTCTGTAGAAAGTGATATGGAGTTGTATTCTTGGTGTAAATTAGAAATTACTGTGTTTATTTTCATTTGAATGGTGCTTTTGATGTCATTCAGAAGTATCGATTTGATTATTTCAAGTTTTGAATCTAAAATTATTTCGTGCTTTGTATCCAGTAGTTGACTAAATTGTTCCAAATTTATAGAGTTACATGGGTTCCTTGTTCGCACAACATCATTCACAGATAAGTCAGCAATTGTTTCTCCTTTTATACAATCTAGGCAGTTCTCAGAAGTAAAGGACTCGTTGACATGATATTTTGGTAATATTTTTCGGAACGTAATATAATTATCTAAAGTTGTTTCATTTGCTTTAGTATCACAGCAAATATTTTGTTATCTTACAGGCGTATTATTGTTATTAAATTTGGGTTGCTTTGATGAACAAAAAGACATATCCAGTTAGATTTGTGGGCGACTGTGATCGTATTGCAAAATATTTTCTCGGAGACATTTGCACATTCTAAATCGTAATAATTTGAACATCTTATACATTTTAAGAATCGTCTATAAAGTATCAGATGCAGGTAGCCTGCGCACGCAGGTGGTGCCACCTTTTTTAGAATTGGATGATATTTTATCAATTAAATTTATATTTTTGTCAGTTGTTGCTATTTGTTAAATGTTTGACTAGATGACGCTTAGTTTCATATATGTATTTCCAACAAAAAACTATTTCACCTCAGGATCGAACAGTGAACCGCTAAGGTCAGGCCGGACGAAAGTATCTGTTCCAACAGCCGCACTATCCGAACATTTAATTACTCGACGCATTTGTGAGTCTGTAGACGCTAGAAAACTATTTTTCAAAAGAAGTCGTTTAGAATAAATCATAAGAATCTTTTGATCGCACTTTTTAATTTCACTTTTTCTTGAATTGACTGTTGTTGTTTTTATTTTATATGTTCACTTTTTGCACATTTAACTGTTCGATTTGATTTTGAGTACTGTTTTACGCCTCAAATTTCTTTTCTCTATTTTTGTAATTTTCGCTTTTTAGCAGCAGATTTTTTGGTTGATAACGTTTATAGCGATGTATTTAGTTATTTTACACTTTAATAGACGATTTTATTTATAGAATTTAACACATAAAGTTACGATCAGGCGAGCTCAGTCAATTTCTTCTTTTAAAGATCAAGTTAAAAAGTTTTATCTTTCCCAATAACTGCTAAGCTGCTTGTTGGTAAATTCAGCTTTTTGGATATTTGTGTATGTATTATTATTTATTCTGATTTATACTCTTAGGTATTTATTTAAGTATTTTTTAGATATTGTATTTTTTTATCGTTATTTTCAAAATCCTATATATATATTTATATTCTTCTTCTTTTGTTGCATCACACCCCTGTCCTTAATAGCTTTGTTTCCCTCCACCCAAAGGTTGTCTGATAGAGATCTCTCTAAGCGATAAGACCGCCTATTGTAGCACCCTTTCGTTCTATATATTTTTTAAGCTATTTGTATATCTGTGTGTGTAACAATAAAGTATTTTTCATTCATTCATTCATTTCATTCATTATTCATTCATTCACATTTGTATTTTTTCTTAAAATTTAAATCGGGGTCTATCTGGACTTGACGGCACACTACCAGTGATCTCTGCCTATCCTTGCGGGAAAAAAGGCGTGATTTTATGTATGTATTTATTTTATAATAAGTCATTAGCAACAAAAAGGTTAAATAATGGATCCTGGAAAACATTTGTGTTACGTAAACATTGTTGTACGTAAAAGTCATTGTTGAACCAGGCGAGTAAGGTAATTTTCTTACGGCACTTATAAATTTACATAATAATAATTCCAAATTAATTAAATTGGTTAATACTATTTGGTTTTATTATAAAATCGCAATATAAAAAGAAAAATTATGTCATTTTAGTTGATAACATAAATTGAGGGACATTTAAAAAATAATTATAACTTTGGCGCTAATTCTTCGAGAATAAATAGCAAAGATATAAAAATATACATATTATTTTAATGAAATTCATACACTAAAAACACGCGTATTTTTTATTTTAAATGGGTTCGCTCTTGATCCCAATCAAGCCCGGAGATCAAGACACATGAATAAGATGCAAAGAAAATACGCATCTCATCCCACTCTGCTGACTCGTATTGCCATACCCGCCTCATGCCATCGTCCGGAGGAGAGCAGCTCGATACGGATTTCACCACAAAATGGGCGGACGATCCCAATGGAGCTGAGCCCGATGCCGAATGTTAGTGTGGATCAGTTGTCAGCAGTAAGTCAAGACAATTGGGTGTGTGGCCAGCAACATCTGAAATTCGTGTCGCTTGATCCACCAGTTGAGAAAAATTTAGCGCTAGGGCAAATTGTCGCGCTTCTCTCCCAGCTTAGTTAGTTTTCTGGTATTCGAATAGCCACTTTCTGGGGTACTTCAACGCTCACCACAAAGAGGTGAGCGTAGAAGTACCCCAGAAAATAAAGCTCTGCCGCTGGATATCGCTGATTTGCCAAGTCTACCGTCTTTGTGAGGTAATCTATGAGCCGAGTTGTCTCCCGGTCACCACTGTACAATCTGTAGACACAGACGTAGAGCATCTTCACTCTTCCCTCTAAGTCCACCAGAAGCCAAATAATAGAAAACCCAGATTAAAGCATCGGAGACGCCTACGGGAATGTCGTTGCGGACGAATATACGGATAGGGATCTTGAACAAATGCTCAAGTGTGTAACCAATGTAGTTGAGGTACGCCACATCCGACGGAGTTGCTATCTGAGTCTCCGTTAAGAAGAATATGTCTCTCCAGGTGGTGATGGACCGGATCGAGATTTGAGTGCAGTCCTCTAATGTTCACGAGTTGCACTTTATAGGAGGCAGTGCAGCTGTTTTTTAGATTATTTTTGTACTTTCTGGTTATAGTGGTGAATGTTTGGGGCGGGGTACTCAGTCGACCATTAAAGTTAGTTCTTTAGGCTAAGCTAACCAAAAAAGGGAACTTACCCGGAGATTACGGGGATGCCCGAACCCCCGAAAATCGTGCTTCGGATCCAAAGCCTAGCCCAAAGTAAGCACTGTAAGGCTTGTGTTATGGAGACTAGGCGTTAGCTTAGACCGTCTATCCGTTAGAATAGACATACATTTGTGATATATAGATATTTAACATTTATAGAAAAATACATAAATACCCATGACTCAGGTGCAAATACTCGTATTCATCACACAAACATCTGCCCCTTCCGGGATCCAAACTCAAGACAATCGATGCGAAAGGATCGCCATTGCACCAAACAGTAGTCCCTGTTTGTTTCATTTATTTCAATTATCAAACGTGAAACCTAAATCTCGCTATATTAATCGCAGTGTAACCAATTAAGTAAACCAAAACCAAGGAAATCTATTATAATATTTATTTCATTTTCAATTTGAAATTACGGCAATATTACAACCACAATGAAGCTGCATTTCGATTACACCATTTATGTTTAGAGTAAAGGCAATAAAAAACTACACATCAGTATCTTTATCTATAAATATAGGGTATATTAAGGTGACAGATATAAGCTTTTGTTATTATAAAACAATATTTAAGATTATTTTTATTCAACTTACAAGCTACCTATTGCCAAATTAAAATTCATTTACGTGATTTGTTTTACAAAGCTTAAAGTAATTAATAATCAATAAAATATGTATCAGGATAAAAGATACAATGAAGACTATGTATTTGTATTATTATTTGCATTCAGAACGCCATATTTCTATAAAATATAAAATACGCCTGTAAAAAACAACTACGTCCATACTAGCTAGTAGAAGTTGAAATACGCTTGTAAATTTTGACGCGTCTACCAGTGTATCGGTAGCTCAGCGGTAAGAGCACTCATCCAGCTAGCGAAAGGTCGAGGATTTGAATCCTACCTGAGGGTTCATTGACGAGGTTGTTTTTTACGTATTTTATATCTCAATGAAAACTTTATTAAAAACAAGTCATTTTGTTATTATTTTTTTATCACATATAAGAAATCAGAAAGATATAAATTACTCTGTGAATATTAAGTCACCAACGCGCGCTTCAAAAATTATTCTATTAATAAAAAAAATAACCTTGCATTTATCAAGGTATTCTCAAAGCAAAATGTGCTTTATTTTTCATATTAATAAGCTTAATTTCTTAATTTGTGAATATAATTTTCATTTTCTTTTCGTTGTTAATTCTCGTTGATAAAAATATCTCGTATTCTGGAGAAAAAATAAAGGTAATTTCTTACAAAGGGTTGTCTCATGATTGACGTTTAAGCGGCTTAGTAATATGACATGATGAATTTGGCGTTACGAATAACTCTTAGATGTCAGACAGAGAATTCAAACGCAATTCATCGAAGCAAAAAGTTGATCAGAACTTAAATGATTTTACTTTATATTGAAAGAGATGAATAATTTGTCATAATTTGAAGTTGAGCGACATGCGTAGGTGTGTGCTTTGAGTGTCACGAAAATTTGGGGATTTCTTTAACGCTTAATATTCCAAATTTATAGATCAATTATCGTATTTATATTTCAAAGATGATTGTAAAAAATTGTACTCATTCTCATACCGTGGAAACCGTAATCATAAAAATGCTGTGATATCTGTTATTTCCTATAACTGTTTAGTAAGCTCGGCTACAGAGTTTCTTTGGCGTTCTTGTTCGATCTGCAGCAGGTTGAGGATGGAGATATGTAGGACTTTGAAGGTAGCCCATAAAGAATATTATTTACACACGACGCTACAATTTTGATAACCTATTGTCTATGATGTCGTGTGAGATCTATAAGAATCTCTGATGCTATCTAGAGTCAGTTAATCTAAAACTTATTTGTAAAAATGTAAAGTAATCAGTTCCGACTGCACCAAAGAGTAGGGTTTCACATTAATATCGACTCAATAAGACTCATATAAGACACAAAACAGAAAGTATAGTCTCGACACTGAATGTCACAGTAGACTCTACACTCACATGGTTTGTGGTTGTTGTTTTTAAATGCTTCAAGTAAACTACGTAAAACCACTAACGAATATTGTTTGTTTAATCCATACCATAGCTACATCGTGGCTTGAATCGTGGTGTATATTCAGTACTCGGTATTGGTTTTGCAGAAGCACCGTCATAGACAATGACTTCTCCTAGAGATTCGTACAGGAAATTATTTTTCAAGTATAAGCTGGTACTTCATGTGGCTGCTGGTGACATGGTGATATATATATAGTCCAGTCATCCTGGCTATTTTCATGCTTTTTTCCGGGAGCGGATTTTTCAATATACTTATGTATTTTTCGTCGCTGATTACGAGGGTGAGGTCCAAATCTGTCCAAAACCTATGCTAAAAAAGTTATGGACATTTTTTGGACCCAAAACTAGTGAAAAAATGTGAAAAAAGCCTTTATCTAAAAAAACTCAAGAATGAAAATTTGTTTAATATAAAATTTCCCATCGGTATAGGCCAATAACGATTAATTTCAGGTACTGGACTCAGAGATATGGCCCATTTCGTGATTTTTTGGCGGTTTTGGAAAATTTCGATTATCTAGTGCTTTTTTCTTCTTTCTATGCTATTAACAGTCCGCTTACACGAGACATTGTATAACAAACATTTTAGTAATATATTTTAGTTATATATATGCTAGCTTTCTGCACTCCTTCACCATAAAAACTTTCAACCCTGCCGTATTTCTCACTCCTCACTTAAACGTACATTTGTTTTGCTTTTTAACGTATTAATATTAATATTAAGTCATAATATACTTTTATCAATATGAGCAACTCTCCCTCCCTTTATCACTCTCAAATTTTGAGAGAGAGCCTGTGCTGCAGCAACAGATACATTAAAAGGCTGATGATGAATTATGCTCGGTTTTATTTGAATGTCATTGTTTGAGCTTCGCCGTCTTTAATAATAGACCGCGCCTAATCACTTCGGCCCAACATATGACCTAGAAATGTAGTAATGTTGTGGCAACACACCAAGCAACTGATTTATAATGACTCAATTTAATAATCACACATTGCAAATTATTGTATGGAAATGTAGAAATAATGTAGATTAACCTCTATCATTACAAGTTACATTACAAGCATTTTAATCTATTTGACGATAAACATGGAAATAATTTGTTGTTGTTGATTTGACTTCTGTTCGTCTGCAGCAGCCGCAAGCTGCCATAAAACCTAAAAGATAGAATATGCAGCAACTATAACGAAATGGCACTTCAACATTTATTTGATTAAAATATGTTAAAAAGAATTTTTTTTAAGGGAAAATTTGAGTTATGACATGTATTGACTTAACGACCGTTTGGTGTAACGATAGCGATCCTGCCTTTCGTACTGTCGGTCGTAGGTTCGAATCCCGGAAGGGACAGATGTTTGTATGATGAATATGGACATTTGTACCTGAGTCATGGGTGTTTATATATATTTCTATGACTATTACATATCTATGTATCATATATTTCTATTCGTTAGCTTAGTATCCATAGCACAAACCTTACAGTGCTTACTTTGGGCTAGGGTAATTGGTGTGAATGTAAGAAATATTCACACTTATTTATTTGTTTATTTACTTATTGTAAAAATAAGAAAAAAATGAATCACTAATTAAAATAATAAAAGTAAGCAATAACATCTTCATTATTATCGTTATATATTTCTGTTGCGTAATTAATATTTCATTTATGGATGAGCAGGCATATATATACCATATCTCAATATAGAGTAGAGAATGATCGGTCTAAATTAAGCATAAATGTATCAGATTTCCGGGTATTCCTGAAATCTGCAACATTTATGTGAGTATAAGTATAGTTTAATCAATACTGAAGCTGAAATAAATCTATAGTTAGACTAACTGCCACTGAATTTGCTACTGTTTGATTGACACTTTAATTTAGTTGTCAACCGGCGATAGCTGGACTTTGCTATTGAGTAACGCGTCGAACGTGATAGACTTTTTGTATTGGATCATGGCCTAGTGGGCAGCCTTTAAAATACAGGGTAAAAAATAAAATAAAAATCAACTAAACTTCACTTCTAAATTTATTCACTGAATGTATAAAACCTGAGTCTTCCATTATAAATCCTTATAAGCATATATAAAATAAGTTAAAATCATAACATGATAACATTAACCTGATGGGGATCGCCGAGATGGTAATTATGATTAAGATTTGAAAAGCTCATCCATGTCAAAGTCGTATAATTACAATGAAAATACCGATACTAAAGTTTTATTCGATGTTTTTATGTGCCCAACAAAACCTTAATTGAAAAAAAATCTTTGGAGTGGGCCCGGTTTTTCACCCACTGTGCATCTGCGTTCCCGAATAAAATAATCAATGACATAGAGTAAGTTATCATATGAATTGTTTTAATCAAGTTTATTTTAGCTATCTACTACTACCTACTCTAAGTAAAGTGATAGGAACTTTAAGATATACAGTATATTACCACGGTGACCCGCTTAGGATTTTTGAGTTAGAGCGTATTCATAATAAATAATTTCCAGAAACTTCACAATAATAAATTAATCTTTAACTGAGCAGAACTTTTACTAACGAGCACTTAATAGTTTATTGAAAAAAAAGAATTGTAGCTTTTAATTTAATAAGGTATATGGCCGTCAAATATTCTTAATAAATTCAAAAATTGCAATGGCTGAACCAAAAGATAGTTCGGGTCGGCTGTAGGATTACTTTCTTTTCTAGTAGGGATTAGAAATATTTATTACATCATTCAAAGTTACACCTTATAACTACTGCTTTTATTAATTCAATAAGTATGGTATGTCTTCAATATATTGCACTAATGGAATGATTTGAAAGGGCATTTTATTGACAAATTTTTTTTGTCATTCATGCTTACTTACAATATATGTAGCTATATGTAAACAAGCCGTTGGTTAGTTGGTTAGTAGTTACAGCAACACGAAAGTTTTATTATAAACAACACACGGTTTTGCTTAAACCAAAACATTAATAAAATTTCTGTTGAATATAAACGCGATACTTTAGCGATAATAAACATTTTGACTGCGGCTATCATATCATCGTGCGGTTATTTTTAACAGGCATATTTTATATCTTATAGAAATATAATAATGCAAAACAATACATAAATACAAACGCTTCGTATTTAATCATAGTGAAAATTAAAGCGATTCGGTTAGTTTTAATAAATGAATGATTTATTTGTAAGAATATGGTTACATGATTCTTATTTCTGATCTTAAAATAAATTGTGAAACATATTCTATCTATAGGTCGATGTAAAAATATTCAGTATTAGCTATTTATTAATTCGCTAATTATTAAATTAATAGCACATTAAATTTCAAATTTAAATTAGCCCTAAGCGTAATTCTATAATTTCAGTTTGGTGAATGGACTTCAAAGTTTAAGAACTAAGTATAAGAATTATGGCTTAACGTCACTAACTTAATGTTTTGTATTTATCATAGTCACTAAGCTGACAAGTATTAAGTTCCTTATTGGTTCGTTTCTAACTGAATATAGTTTAATCACTTTTAGCGTTTGCTTTTTATAGCTTGAAGTATTTCCACTTCTGCAAACTTATTGGCAACTTACGCGCTTAAATTTTCCAACGATACTTAGATATTTTTAATACATAGACTCAGAAACATTTGTATTGAAATCAGGAACAGTAAAACGTGATAAGATTATTTCCAATTATTAGCAATGCAGATAATAAAAATGTAAATTAGATTAATTTATGTCACTGACAATAATTGTTGTTGCGCGATATTCATCGACACATATTCAGCCTTACTAATATTATAAATCGTGAGATTGTTTTTTTGTTCCGCTTTCACGCCGTAACTACTGAACCGATTGCTTTGAAATTTTGCAGACGTAAAGATAAAATTCGGATTAAATAATAGGATTTTTATCCTGAAAAAAATTGATATTTCCGAGGAAAAACAAAAATATTGTTTGCTTGATGGATGGATTGTAGATGGCGCTGTGTGTCGTTTAAAACAAGGTAAAATATTGCAAACGAATATAAACATGTAAATTTAGAAGCTAAATGATACGATAATGAATCCCCGAAAATGAGGAATTCCCGAGGGATGACGTACAATTTGTTTTATCGTCTAAACTGTTTTTTTACATCTACTTATATGTTGCAAACGAATATAAACATGTAAATTTTGAAGCTAAATGATACGAAAATGAATCCTCGAAAATGAGGAATTCTCGAGGGATGACGTACAATTTGTTTTATCGTCTAAATTGTTTTTTTTACATCTACTTATCCTAAAATCACTAAAGTCAACGAATTACTAATTGGGATAAGTATTAGCTACGTTATTTAGTTCTTGAGTTACGTTATTTATATGCGATAGATGGCGCTGGGTGTTTTTTAAAACATGGTAACGATGTGTTTTTTAAAATACATAAGAAGTGGAATGATAGCTTACGCTATTTAGTTCTTGAGGTATGCGATAGATGGCGCTGGGTGTCCAAAATCTGCATGTATTTGCTCCACAAGGGAAAACATATAATATAGTGAGTGTACCATCCAGTTTTGGTTAAACAACTAATTGTATCCAGCATTCCATCGCGTTTCTTAGATTTTTCCGTGGGAATGAGAAGTTTTCTTATAGTTGTGCTTTTTATACCGCAATATAACCGAATTCCACGCGGGCGAAGCCGCGGGCGGAAAGCTAGTTAATAATAAATAACAAAAACAGTAAATTACATTTAATTCATATTTAAAAAAATTTAGAATAAAAATATATCTAATGGAATCGCCAAGCAACAGCAATAGCCAGTAAAAAGGTTCCAACCGTAACGTCAAAAGGATTGATTCTCATCGTAGAGCTACTGCTATATACGAGTATTACGCAATTGAAGGGCTCGCTGACGCAGTGGTTAACGTATTTGGCCTATGATTGCGATGGCTAGTTAGATAGATAGTGAAACAACTATGCTGATCGTGTAAGGTTTGATAAAAAGTAAGTGAAGTGATTTAAAAAATGCAAATTATATCAACTGACCAGTATTACTTGATTATGGGGATAAGATGACGGGGGACTCGTATAAGGTGCAGGTGTAATTGGAATTAATTCTAACAATAAGGATTATTATGTCAGAACTGTGTATTATCACAATGAATGTGATCATTACTATTCCTTTGTTTTACATAAAACCGATTAAAATTAATTGTGAGGCATAGTCATCGAATAGTATATTTACCGTCTTGAGTTAATCTGTGTTCCATGACTTTTACTCTTTCGATGTTTTGATCCACAGGGTAGGCCAGCTGTGGAGACATTTATAGAGTGATAATAATGATTTGTTTTAGCCTTGCTCTTCATGCTCTACAAACTTTGCGTAGCTAACCTGTGCAGTTTTAGCATTCTGAGCTTTATTCCAGTATCAGACAAAATAATCTGTGTTATTTTCAGTGCGAAACCAAATTGACTGTTTTTCATTCAAATCGTCGTACCGCATTGCATACTCGTGCGAGTGAATGTCAATTTAGGCCGCGGTCTTAACCCAACAAACATTTATTGGAAACATTTGCAAAAAGCTGAAAGATTTTGAACGCTTTATCAGTATTCGGACTTGGCTACATCTGAAAGGACCGATCAGCTGAGTTTCTTTTGATTAGTTTCGGGTTTACAGTTCACTACCAAGGCTCACCATATACCTATCATGGACAACCTCAATGCTAAAGTGGGAGTACTAGAAGAGTGATAGAGAGGGGCTTTACGTGATGGGATCCTTGTGATCAAGCTCATCAAGACGTGAAGTCTCAAGATTGTGCAAGCTTACGCATCAACCTCTAAACATTCAGACGATAAAGTGGATGATATGCACGGAGAAACATTTAAGGCTTTTCTAGTGTAAAGCGCGTAAGTTGGTGGTGTAACGTTGTTTTGACAAACTTCAACACTAAAGCAGGAGTATAGAATTGCGTGGAATCGGTAGTAGGAAATGCTTGTTTGTGTACTTACGATAGATTTTCGTGGTGATTACAACATGATGCAGCGAAGCCAGAGGTATAGCCCCAAGTCTGTATGGATCGTGAAGCGGATAAAAAGCACTTCTTCAAAGATGTCACAGTGATAAACAAAAAATACAAGAATTGCCTTATTTACACATAAGATAATACGTATACTTTTTGTCGTTTGAGCATTTAACTGCTAGATTTTTTTATCTAATGACACAATTACTAGAAAAAAAATTAAGTAATAATTCCTCATATTTACCAACTAGATATGTACCAAAATGACGGTATTTTATAGCTTAGTCAAATGTGTTAAAACAGTTTTAAAATTCATACGGCTTAATAATGTTTTTTCCAAATAATTTAAAATGTTTTAGTAAGAGTCTTTATTAAATGTGAAAAAAATAAAGCAACATTCGTTTTTTTAATTTTATCATTTAAAAATTATTTCTCTTATATATTTTTTTAATACCAATTCATGGAGACATTTTTTGCCATGAGATGGTATATATCTTAAATAACTAAGAGGCAGTATTATTGCATGTACCCTAAATCATACTCTTTGAAATTGATAATAAATAGATACCTTAATGTCTGTCAAATTGTGATTATATCATTAACTTTATATAGAATTAATTTAAAGTTTAAAATAAGGCTTTATTATGTCTACTAAAATAGCTTTAACCCCTCACACCTCCCACAGATTTCAAACATTACGGGCAGCAGCGTTTTTCGAATTATGGATTTTATTGCCATTTAAAACACACCTACCAATCGTGTATATAGCAAAACATGGTGTTTGAATTTTAGGGAAGACTTCCGTTCTGCTGTGAACGTCTGCTAAGATAATGATGATGCTTATAATAAATATTGTGTAATACTTTTTGAAGTAAATAAAAGAATCCTCTATAATGCATAGAAATATTTGTGGGTAGCCAAGTTTTTATTACTAAAATTAAAGTTTCTCTTACATATTGAACACTTACAATGAAATTTTTCCATCTTGTGGAAGAATTGGAATGAATTTACCAAGGTTACCGAAAAAAGGCGACCAAAACCATTGAGATATTTAAGAGTGGAAGGTGGAATGATCACATATATCCTTCGATAAGGATTTAGGCGGACGTTTGATTCGCAATTGAAGTTAAATTTTATTTTATTCTTTTTACATTATATACTATATAGTAAAGGTGCAACCTCTAATGTTAATGTTTATAGTAATTCCATACGGATATATCCGAACTGGTTACTTTATTTATGGAAAAAAATTCTAAATAGGTGCAGGCATAAATGCAAATGTGCATCGAAACAAGTCTCAAAAAGTATGCTCATTTCTCGAGTATCCATACTAATATTATAAATGGGAAAGTGTGTCTGTCTGTTTGTCTTTCTTTCACGCAAAAACTACTTAATCGATCATCATGAAACTTCGTACATATATTCTTGGAGGTATTAGAAGTAACATAGGATACTTTTTATTCCGGAAAAATAAGTTGTTCCCGGGGAAATATTTTCTTACCTACAGCGATAAACGACATCCACGTGGGCGGAGCCGCGGGCAAAGTCTAGTATTTTAGAATACTCCCCTTCCAGGAAATAAACCCAGTTTTTGTCTTAAATTATCGGAGGCGCAAACAAAACGAGGCTGAGGTATAAAGGACGTGAGGTTGTGTACTTTCTGTATTAACCTGCTTAGTTACATTCAATGAGGATGTTACAATAAAATATAAGCCAAATTAATATGTTTGATATCGTTGGATAAAAAACTCATCAAATAACATTATTAGTTTGCGCATTGACCTTACAGTGACCGCAGCTATGATAGCAACTACAAACTTAATAGTCCGTCTGGGGCTTCGTTATTAATAGATTAGTTATACATTTTCAAAGTATCTGCAAACTGGCTTTGTTCGGTAATCAACGAGAACACCTTTTCTTGATATCTAGTGATTTGTTGCAGTATTTCATCCCTTGGCTGTTTATTTCTTATTCCGGCGCAGTTCTGGATGCCACAACCTTTGGCAACGACCGTTTGGTGCAACGGTAGCGATCCTGCCTTTCGCACCGACGGTCCTGGGTTCGAATCCCGGTAGGGGCAGATGTTTGTATGATATATACGAGCATTTGTACCTGAGTCATGGATGTTTATATATATTTCTATGAATATTACTTATTTATGTATGATATATGTATGTCTATCCGTTACCCTAGTATCCATAATACAAGCCTTAAAAGTGCTTACTTTGGGCTAGGTTAATTGGTGTGAATGTAGGAAATATTTATTTATTTATTTATTATTACCTAGCTCAGTTAGGCGCCTTCTTAAGTTCAATTAAAATGTTCGCAACTTACGATTGTTAGTAGTATTGGCGTCTTTATTTATTTGTATAAGAAAAACAAGAACAGACTTTGTTATCAAGTAAGTTATTTTACGAACTATACATGAGCGTTTTCTAATTAATTCTTTTGAGTAAAGAAACGGGTATCAAAAAATAATGTATTAAAGAGATCTTAAATTAATACTTAACAATCAAAAAATCTCTAACAGTAATCGAAGTAGTCACCCCGTACAAATAAAATTCTCATATCTCTGAACTAAACTTTCTCATAAGGAGAACCTCCTTACTCCGTTTAGACCACTTAATTATTTAGATGCTCCGTTGACCTTACTCGCCTACGAATGTGAGCAACTTTAATTATACCGAATCTGGATCTCTTTAACGGTCCCCGAGGGTGTAGTCACTGCGGGATAGAAGTGGATCTACCTAGAAACACTGCAGACTTCTGAAAACAGCAGAATGTAATCAGTAAATGAAACTTGTATAGGTTTAGTCAATTGACCTTGCAGGTATCCGAAAAAAAATATAGGACTAATAAGTAGATAATATTTTATTATAATACTCTGAAATTACTTTGATATTTGTGTAAGAACGGTTAAAAAGTGTATCTTTATTTGTCATAAAAATATGCGGGTTGTAATGTTGTATGAAAATGTATTTTCTTTGTGTTCTTTTCAAAACCTAAATACCAAAATTTAAAAAGATACCTATAATTTAGAAATTCCAAGAACATATAAGGAGCGTTTCCTTTTTTTTCTACATGATTTTATTTTAAACAAAAAATGTTGTTCCATAATTTATGAGGTGAATTTTTTCATCCATTTTAACTATTAATATTAATTTTTTAATTATTAGTTATTATATACTTAAATAAATATCCAAGATATCATCTAATTGTGACAATGGCTATGTAATAATGAGGACACCGCGGGAACTAAAAATGCTGCTCGAGGAATCATTGAGAACTTACTTCCTAAAAAGTCTTATAATTTTATAAGATTATAACTTAATGAGTCGAACCGCTTAATCGTTTTTCATTAAACGTTTCTGCACATAAACGATAGTCTAACCGCTTTTATGTCAGACTCAATGCACTTTGAAGCTTAGTCGGTAATTTGTCTGAAAATATATGACGATTAATTTATGATATTAAGATGTGAACGTTGAGTCGGTCGAAATCAGCGAAAAAAAGGAAAGTCGGCGAAAGAATTCGTCCGATTACCGGAAGTGTGGGGAACCAAGTGGAGTGAGACCAATATAAAGTAAAAAAAAAAATCGCCTTCATTTTAACTAAACATAGTTGTACCTAGAACATGAGCATGAGCTGGCGTCACTTTAAGAAGTATTTAAAAAGTGGACTAGGAAGGGTCTGTCTGGGTTTCGGTAGCTTAATTGAAAGTAGTGTTGCCCAAAATCAGTCTTGGTCATGTTCTTGCATTTTTACAAAACCAAGACCAAGACCGCCTAAATTTAGCAAGACCAAGACCAAGACTGACCGTGCAAGATTTGAGCAAGAATCCTAAGCCTGCAAGACTCTTGCGTCTTGTAGTTAGGACTGAGCGTCGTTTCAGGGAGTATAGGAGTTCGGTATAAAAATATATAAAAAATATTGGAAAATTGGACTTATGCGCATTACGAACAATACCATAAACATACATAGCGAATGAAAATATCCATTAAAAGAAAAAAAAGAGCATCCCTAGTTTTGACCATCGGCAATTTGATAGTGCGCGGTGTTTTGTTGTCGACACCATCAAAGGTCGGGTACTGACCTCTCAAAGAAATTTGCAATACCAAGACTAAGACAAATACCAAAACCAGGTCTATTGGCACAATACCAAGACTAAGACTGGCTAAGTCTCGTCTTGTTCTTGCATTTGTCAACACTAATTGAAAGAGTACTCCCTCGAATAGCGAGGGCATATCGAATCCTGGCGATAACTGAGACAATTTGATTATTGTCTATTTATTATATCTTTGGATATAAGCTAATTAGGTCATCTAACAATTACCTAATTAAGCTGAATCTGTAATCTCCGCTTACCGTTTAAATCAGTTTTAGGGTTATTTCAAGCTTAGAGTCGAAACACATCGAAACATAAATCTAAAAGTTAACATAGCGAGTTCAAAATGATTTTCACAACATAATGCGCCTGTCTTCAGGGATAATAAAACACATAAATACGTGCGTATTCTGAGGAATACGAGCATCTCCAAGCAACCAGCGTTAATTGGTGCACGAGCGTTCGTGCGAATTCAAGCGCCTACTACGCTAACCAATCGTCCTCACCAACTTATACCTAACGTCTATAACACATCTAAATATGCGAATGCGCGTGAGCTCACGAGAATTTGCACGCATTTGTACAATTATAAATCGGAAAGTGAGTTTGTTTGTTTGTTTGTTTGTTCCGCTTTCACGACGTAACTACTGAACCGATTGCTTTGAAATTTTGCAGACGTAAAGATAAAAGTCCGGATTAAATAATAGGGTACTTTTTATCCTGGAAAAATTGATATTCCCGAGGAAAAACAAAAATATTGTTTGATTGATGGATGGATTGTAGATGGCGCTGTGTGTCGTTTAAAACAACGTAAAATATTGCAAACGAATATAAACATGTAAATTTAGAAGCTAAATGATACGATAATGACTCCCCGAATATGAGGAATTCCCGAGGGATGACGTACAATTTGTTTTATCGTCTAAATTGTTTTTTTTACATCTACTTATCCTGAAATCACTAAAGTCAACGAATTACTAATTGGTATAAGTATTAGTTACCTTATTTAGGTCTTGAGGTATGCGATAGATGGAGCTGGGTGTTTTTTAAAACATGGTAACGATGTGTTTTTTAAAATACATAAGAAGTGGAATGATAGCTTACGCTATTTAGTTCTTGAGGTATGCGATAGATGGCGCTGGGTGTTTTTTAAAACACGGTAACGATGTGTTTTTTAAAATATGTAAGAAGTGGAATGATAGCTTACGCTATTTAGTTCTAGAGGTATGCGAAAGATGGCGCTGGGTGTTTTTTAAAACGCGGTAACGAAGTGTTTTTTTAAGATACGTAAGAAGTGGAATGATATCTCGCTCTTTAACCTGTAGCTTCCAATTATTTTCTTATTATTATTTATTCCGATTATTCCAACAGACCTCCCATTTCAATTTAAAAGACTACAATTCCCTATAAAGGTTTCATTTGCAATGACCATTAATAAAGCACAAGGCCAAACTCTAAGGGTTGCTGGAGTACACTTGGAAAAACATTGTTTTTCGCATGGTCAGCTCTATGTAGCGTGTTCCCGGGTTTCCAGTGCCCAAAATCTGCATGTTTTTGCTCCACAAGGGAAAACATATAGTGTACCATTCAGTTTTGGTTTAACAACTAATTGTATTCAGCGTTACATCGCGCTTCTTAGATTTTTCCGTGGGAATGAGAAGTTTTCTTATAGTTGTGCTTTATACCGCAATATAACCGAATTCCACGCGGGCGAAGCCGCGGGCGGAAAGCTAGTACTACATAAATTATATCGGTGCGCATTTTAGCAGTAAAGTATTTTACGTTATTTTTATCATAAGCGGAAATAATATGGAAAAACGATAATTTTGTAGTTAGGTTGAAATTCAGTATAGTTGAAATTAAGTAGGTATATACTTGTTTTGGAAAATAAAATTTTACTCATGTGATTGATTTTACTTAAAAAGATTGGTCCATTTCGATAAATTCGTTAGTGAACCGTAAAAATAAAATTCATATTATTACGGTTCCTTGATTACAGAACAATCTAAAGACGACATCTTGTGTTTTTTTTTCTTTTTTATTGTTCCTAATTTTATTAACCAGCCACCACCACCAAAACCATTATTAATTAGTATATACCAGCTTTCCTAGCATTACGTAGGAATACAAAAATTGACGTTTCCACATAAAACAGATTCTGATGATACTTCGCACAGGCATATGGTAAGCGATTTAGTCCAATTTCATGAGTAAATTACGATAACGTTAACTGCTAATTAACCTGATTTTAAAAAGAACATTTCTTAAAAGAGCTGCAGAATATACGAAACAAAACCTTTTCAGTACCGATCATGCATTATGTCTATCCCTAATATCATTTTCGACTTCCCAAACAAAGAGAATTATCAACTTCGATGGCTACCAAACCGAATTTGAGACTATATTTCAAACGTTACAATAGGCATTATAGCTGACCAGGGCCCACAATAGTCACGCCCCTACAGATAAGGGGGTGAAGAACAATTGTTGGTTCCATTGTCCTAATCATTTGGACCCTGTTTTTGATTTCTGGACTTGACTTTTCCGTGATTTAAGTTAAGTATAAGGTCATTTAATCCGAAAACAAAAGCTTCGTTTCCGAGCTTCTTTATTGTTTTCATTATCAGGAATAGGTTTTTAATTTATAGAAATATTTTATAAGTTTATTAGATAAGGACTCCGGCAAGTTTGTGCTTCACTGGATTTCTGGAACAAAGAATACTAAGTTCGTTTTCAAATTCTACTTTAAAAAGGCTTTTATCGCTTGCTGCTTTTATCGAAGGTTTTGTGTTAAAATTTCGATGCTAAATTTTAATAAATATAAATGTTATTTTTTTAATAAAATATGTTACTGCTCGCTTTTTATATTTATAATTTTACAAAAGAAAATATAAATTTAATTGTTTTTTGTGTAGGTTTACATATTAAATACAAAAACGTACAATCATAGTAATAACCAAATAAAAAAAAAATACTTTTATTAAAATTATTGCAATTCGTAAGCAACGAAGGTACCCCAATTTATCTATACTTTGATCTCTAAGTAGCGTTATCTTGAAAACTGATATGCAGGGCCATTCGATCATAGAGGGCGTTACGGATAAGTTGTTAATGTAATGTTTCTTTGTGCGACAAAATTTAGTTTTTGTAATTCTGTGTATTAACAGAAATCAGCATATTAATGATTAATAAATGATCTTTTCGCTGTTTTATCCTTTTGTGTGCCAGGGTTGACCTATAAAGTCAACATACCTGTAGCAAGATTATCAAATGTATGGAATGTAGCCATGGATTTTCCATGGTCTTAACTTACCGAATGACTTTCATCTGCAATCGCTTAGCAGTCGCTTATTCAATTTCTCAAATTTTTGCCGCAGCGAATGGCGAAGAGACAAATGAAATTTTCTTTTAATATCATAGTTAATTTAATGACAAAACTGTTGACTGTAAATAAGTTTAACCTAAGTAGCTAAAACACTTATGACATGGAATGAAATGGAATGTTTCAAAATTATAATAACGCCAAAAAGCTCTGTCATAGTGGTATAAAATATTGAAAATGAATATGTATATATGACTCTCTCTTGCAGAGATCAACTTCATTTATCGTTAAAGTTATAAATATACAGATAACATAAACAACAGATATATAAAATAAATGCGTAATGTGCGCGGAAGTGTAAGAAATAAACATTAACAAATGAGAAAAATCACTGTTATATCCGTCTGATTTTTTAGATTCTGTATAGAGAGACTATCGAATAGTTTACGGTACTACCGCCAACTGATGTGACCTATGCTGTCATCACAATAGGACTGTGTGATTTTAGAATTAGTCTGCCAGGTCAGTCCGATATCCAGAGCCAATTTCGCGCTGGGAATCTGAATTTTGAATAGGTAATCGTAATTTCATCTGTGGTTGAACTCTGAAAGGCTCGGGGCACTTTAGCATCTTTTCTGTGCACCGTACAGAATACCTTTATCTCTTATTTTCTATCCACTCTCCTTATTCTGTTAGATAAACAATCAAAAGATTTAGCTCCACGAATGTTTTTAATTGGGATACTGTTATAATGTTGGAATCCAATTTTAACATATGTTTTTTAAACACTTGAAGTTCAAAAATAATTTTGACTAAGACTACACAAATTTGTTTAATAAGAATCAGCTATCTAGTATTTTTATATTTATAAATATCATCCACTTATCTTTTTACCACTGAAGGCCATAATCACTATACTTTGCACGAGTATATAACTAGCAATGAAATTCCTAGACTAATGAAAGATTTATTTTCCAAACAGAGATTTACTTTGCCGATATTTCCAAATCGTATTTGTTAACAACATTGCCAATGCTCGGTGGCGTGGTCATTTCTTACATGCATATATTATATCTTATAGAAATATGGCATTATGAATGCAAAAAATAAAATTAAGTACAACATTGAAAAGTCATTGCCTTCCGATATCCCGACTTAGTGATCCTGTCTCCAATTTTTTTGCATTTTTCTCTGTGATGTGAGACGTAGATGGCTTATTAGTATTAGGAACAATTATGTAACTAGAACACAGACTAGATTGCTCTGCTTACGATTATCTTCTTGCTATCTCTCTCTGTCTCTATTGTGATTATTTGTTATGTCACGGTTATCAGAATCTAACTAATCAAAAGGAGTTCAAGTTTAATGAATATCTGGTGATTCATAGGAAATACAATATTATTCATAAATATTTAAGAATAAAAATGGAAAATAATAATTCTACATACGGCGATTCTAAAAGAAACTGAATATCACAAAATTATTTCACTAGGACTCTTCAAAATTCCTTAGGCAGCAGTCATAACCGATACGGCCTTTTAATATCGTAGTATGATTAAAGCAAGATTCTAAAAAAACAATCTTTAAAATGTCGATTATAAAAATCTAGAGTATTTCGTAAATATTAAACATATTTTCCGGATCAAATGTCTCCTATTTTATTCCGAGTATTTATATATATAGCCGATCCCGATTTATAGCCGGTAAATTTTACGATCATTAATTTTGCACCTTTAAAAAACTATTTGTTTACACATTCATTTTATAATAGCTGACGCCATGATTATAATTAAAGTAAATTTTTGAAATAAGGACGAATGATTGATTAGAGAATTATATAAAGTAAAATTGCTTCTCATCGGATTATATATGAGCGAGTTTTGAATTTAGAATTGTGAAGGTTAAAAAAGCATTTGGTGAGAAATCAATATTATTGAAAATGTTACACTTATAATAATAAAATAAACATAACATAAATACGTTGAATAAAATGATTGCGGAGCCCCCGCTATAAAGAAAGTCTATTGGTCGTAAAGGTGGTTAGGTAAGGTTAGACTTTTTGGGAGCTTTGATCGATATTCGAACATGTTAGCTCCATCTTAACCTAATCTTGTTCACTAAATCATCTTAAGGCTATCAATTGCAAAGCTGACAATAGTTTTAGCTGCATCTGAAAATGGCTCAGCTAGGAAGTTGGTCAAGAAACCAACATTTTGCAGATTCACATTCAAAGAATTACAAACTTCAACTCTCAGGTGACGATTCCGCTCACATTCCATCAACAAAAGATGAACATCATCTACTTTTCCGCACATCGAACAATTCGGAGACTCGACAATTTTCGGTAAAAATTTAAATTTATTTAATGGAATGTGACCAGATCCCAACCTAAGAGCCGTAACAATATATGACCTACTTAAACATGTGTTGATAAAACCAGGGGACTCGAGGAGGTTGTCACTGTAGAGTTTTGTACCAAATTCCTTTTTCACACGACCTTCTATCTAAATGCTCTTTCCAATTATTATGTTTTTGTTTTTTATATAGGTTAGACTTTTATTGCTGCATTCGTGCTACGTACTTCCTGCATGCTCGCAAGGTGATAGGTGTGATAGGTGTATAATTTGTGTGTCTTTGTTGGGTGTTATGCCAACCTATCATGCAACCTATCATGACAATGACTTGCATGCATTCGCACGTATATATAACAATAATGAAGATGTGAGGCGAGTTTGTAAAAGTCATAAAGAATAAAAATTTTCGGAGAATAAGAATTGATTTTCATATAAGGCGCCCGTTATGAAAAAATATGAAGAGTAAAAAAGAGTTCCTTTAATCTGAATCAAAAATGAAATTTGGAATTAAGTTTTTCCAAATTATGCAGTGTACCCTTTCGTGCCCCTGCTGTAAAAGAGAATTAAAGTCTCGGCGAAGTGATTCTGAGTTGGGACAATTTTGTTATCAAGTCAATAGGTCAGTAGTTTGCGGTTCGTATAGAGACAATGCTTTAATAGGTAATGGGGACTTGAAATAATGAATTTCTCAGAAATTGAGTTGTGGTAACGCTAGCTTATGAAAAACTAGTAGATAAGGTCTACTAGGTCTCTAAGAACATGTACAAAAAGGTTCTTATGTCTAGTGCTTAAAGCGATAACAAAAAAGAAAGAGCCCAGATACCCAATTACCTTAATTACAGCAATCCGTAAGAAAGTGAACAAAAATTTATTGACCTCATTCACGGTAATTGTAACTTTTAGCTGAAGAGGACTAAAAACAAACAAAAGATTCGCAGCACAGTTAAAATAATGAAGATATTATTCCTTTACCAGATACCTAGTCTTATAAAGATCACTTAATATCAACGTACATTAAACACTGCAAAGTTTTCTCTTGCACTACATAGCTCTAGGTTTCTATCATCGACTTTTTTGAAATGATTCGGTTGCAATGAAGCTTATGAAACTAAACTTAAAAAGTATTATTTCGTACTAGTAGCTATCTTTAACTAAATAAGGTTTCAAGTTAGTTTATGCTGTGAATTGGCGTTAGCAGTACATTGCTTACACGACTAAAAAGTTAACGTCGTTAAAATGTCGTAGTAAACAACCCTAGTATCGCTATCCAGTTTTCGCTCCTATCTTTGGTATCTGAGTATTATGCGTGGGTGGTTTTATATAACACAATTGTCCTCTTAGTGGCCACGGTAATATAGAGTTCTATTTTAATATTAACTTCTATAGCAACTCACCTTTTATTGTTATACCTATATGATAAAATACTTTATTGTGGGCTTTCACTATTAATTTTTTATATAAGATCTTTCTCTCTCCGTGGCGTGATATTAAAAATAAAGGTATTTGATATCTAAAGAAATTATGACTAGAAAGAATTCTACTTGTCTAATGTCAGGCGAGATTTGAACTTGTGTGAGTTCGAATCCCCTTGCTGTCCTTGCGATTACTCATCCCATTGCGATAACGAGAGCAGAGAGCTGCAGACAGGGATTCAAAAACACCTTTATAAGGATACACTTTCATAAGGGTTACACATTGAATCTGTTACATAATTATTTCTGTATCACTTATTTGGGTGTTTTGAACCTGTTTTGCGTCGAACACTTATAAAAGTGTAACAGATATAATGTTTTCTGTTACCAATCTGTTAGAAACTGTTTTACGTTTAACTATCTATGTGTATACATAGTACACCAACATAGGCATTTCAAAGTACCCAAATCATTAGTGAGCTGTCGCATAGTTATGCCAATGTGAACCTTATTGACTGTAACAGATATTAACATTTATGAACCGGTATTTTCGAGAACAGATTCAAAGTGTTACAGTTCCTTTCTGTTTAACTTTTAAAACAGAAATGAAAAACAGTGTTCAGAACACTCTATTCGGATACCTCGGCTACAGACTCGTCGATTTTTTCTTGAGTATTTCTTAAGCTGACGCCAGCACCATCTCTTCATTTTCTAGGTACTATCAACTATAACATCGAATGTTATACATTTTCAAGTATCGAACGATTTATAAAGCAGAGACAGCTTTGGAATTATTATATTTTTGTTTCGAGAGCAATTAACTGTTAGATACTTATATCTAAAAAATTATTACAAGAATAAAATCTACTTGTCTCAAGTGTCAAAAGGGACTTTTCAATTGGCAGATAAATCAATAATATCAATTTTATAAAGTAAATTATAATAAGTGTATTTTAGAATGTTAATTAAAATAAGTTACTTAATTAAGCTTCTTAATTGAAAGAAACCTGCTATCTTTATAAGATTACAGATGATATTATAATCATTATTTATTTCTTGACAGCCAATAAAACATGTATTCAATCCTGGTGTTGTGAGTATACCTATTTTTCATTAAAAACTGAGTATTTGTCCATTTGAAATCACGAATCTGTAACGAATTTCTTTTACCCGCTTTCTTATAAGCATGGGTAGGTATTTAAACAAAGGGAGTTGGTGCCAAATCCTTCTTAATCAGATGTTTGCATAGTTTCCTAGAAGGCTCTGGCTGAACGTGTACTAGTGATGTAATATTTTAAGTATCTTTATTACGCTCCAGGACCTAGTACAAAATATGTACATTATAATTAATAAATCAATGACTTAATAAGCTAATTCACTAAAACAAAAAAGGTGGAGACTATTTTAAACAAACCTTTATTTATTAGAAAATAATAATTTCCATACACTTAATCCAACTCAAAAAACATTTAAATAGATTAATCAATATGATATATCTAACGTATCCGAATCACGTTAAGGTTTGCAGTAGTTGGTTGTAGGGATCAGCCACACAACTCATAAAATTTAACGATAATTTGGTGATATTTGTCGTTTATTTTTTTCAGATGTTTATATAGTATTTTGGATATGTAAAATTTATTTGAAGTTAACTCCATTTTGTTTGGTTATGGTATTCTTCAAGATGATGCTTATTCTATACGTTAGCCCAGTTCACACTGATTAAATAGTTCAACAAAATGTATAAATATTGTCATTTTTAAGTAGTGTTATTTGATTATTCATTTTTAATAAAACTGCTATTTTACAACGGTTTACAAAAAACGGTTTAAATTTGAGTTTCTGTTGAGTTTTATGTACCACAGCACCAATACCATCTTCAGCTGCCATCAATGTAAATTTGCAGATAACAGTTCCAGAATGCACCTCATTTAGTTCTCGCTGTTAACACAACGCGCTCCCTGCACCTTTCTATTTACATATTCATGCCGCTAAACATCGAGACCGTCTTGGTTAATTTAGAACAAACACTAATTTGATATCGCTTTGAAACTTGAGTAAGCATGGATTTGATAAATCATTTCTATTATTTTGGTACCTTGTTCACCTTGATCGAACACAGTGGCAAATATTATTTTACCGTAGTACTTATTGTTGAAAAGCATAAGATCGGGATCATAATAGTATTTTTTTTTTATTATTAGTTTTTTCTTTAGAATGGAATTTTTGAAATCTTTGTATTTCCCCGAAGAATTAATGTCATTATTAAATATTTTGTTAAAGCAAATGTTCAACGGAAGTGGTCACAAAATGCTTTGCTGATGGAGCTGTGATGCTACGCCTCCGTCTTTTAATGCAGCTGCAACACTCAAGCGTAGTGTTTACAAAACAACTCTCTCATTTTAATTCACGAATGGTTCATCTACAAAATAGAAGTTGAATGCAGAATAAGAAAAGGGGAATGCCCACGCATGGAGAGTGGCTTGGGCCCAGGAAGGACAGCAAAAATTATAATATTAATTATTTTAAAATCTTAAGTGATATCTAAATGAAATATTAAAAAGGACGCCATTGTTTAAGAAAGAGTAGACTAAATCATTTTTATGTAGGAAATATGTCCTATTGTGAGGCAAATTAAGAATTTTCTGGGTTCTATGCTCGAGGTGGTGTGTAAAATATAACGAGAAACATGTTCTCATTATATTTTATATAATTGTGGTCATTGAGGTATATAAAAAAACTTTTTATACATTAAGTATCTATATTTTCTCCATTATCATAAATGACCAACATATCAACTAAAAACAGTGCAGGATGTAAATATTGGACTCATATCAAGCCCCACCAATATACCAAAGTAGGTACTGTCAGGCAGCAGTGATCCTTGATTACACAGCCAAAGTCGTCGTTAATAGTGAGCACAGAGTCCATAAAAAAAGCTAAAGTCGTCGTTGATAGTAACCACTAAGTCCGTAAAACAAAGCCCAAGTCGTCGGTAAAGATCAGTATTAAGTCCGTATAGGGAAGCCAGGTAGGAGTTAAAGAAATCGAAATTGTAATCAAACACATCAGCTTGAGGGTAAGCAACAAGTGACATGACAGCTGACAATGATTTTGATTGACAAACAAGTGCTGCCATTAAAGGAAACCAAAAATATAAAAACACGAAATCCATTTATTGACTTATTACTTTCTTTGTTTTATAGAATTAAAACCTTAGCTTTATTTTCATTTATATTACAACTATATTGTTTATGCACAATCTTAAGTTATTTATTCAGTTGAATGTATTTTCATCACAATTGATTCGTATCGATCTTAAATGTGAAATTATATCTAAACTGTAATTAACGTGCTGGTAACATTTTGCTTAATAACTTATGATGATTTATAAAAGAAAATACTTTTATTTTTCGAAATTCATAACTTTAAATGACAAAATTTATGTACAAAATCATTTCGTCGTTTAATGATGTCTAAGGTGGGCCCAGAATGGGCATTTCCCTTTAGTGAAGAATGCAGTAATAGTCATAAAAAAATGCAACGGTGGATGAAAAATCCAATTCGAAGGCGGATATACAGCATCGCAATACCACTCGTACCATGAAGATGGCGTATCACCATGATCGCAGCGTTTAAGACCAGACAGTTAGGGAGGCAAACTCGATGGGGGGGAGACCAACCTTGGGTGAACGGAAGGGTAAAGGGAGCGACGTATAAGCGTGCGTAGCTCATTGCACCGGGCGAGACTAGCTGACGGTGGATGGGTAATCCTACCGTCAGCATTGCACATGTCTTGCACCTCTGGGGGGATTTCCTATATGTACCTGGAATTCCTCCACTGTGGAGGGGCCAAGAAGGGCAAACGACCCCACAGAGCCTAGGCAGTCAGGTGGTATCCCAGTGGTTTTTTAGTTCGGATATGCCCCGCCTACGCTCCGTGCGCTAAGGTGTGGGAGAGTCCCACATATCCCCGCCATCAACCCGTGGCGGGTCGAATCCATAAAGGATTTTCCACTGGAAAAAAAAACAAAAGGGAGGCAAACTCGAATATCACTCAGCCTAAAGAAGAAAGCAAGGGGATACTAAAATATAAATGACCTATTCTAAAATAATTTAGTATTGTGGTAATTGTTTTCTTGGAGATTCTTATCTTATTAAATGAAGCAGCTATAGGTAGCATAATAATTATAAACAAAATTATTATTACCGAAGTAATTCAACAAATAAACCTAATCAGAATACGCATAAATTCAAATAAACCTCTTATCCATGTTTGTTGATTACTGAAAACAGATGAACTTTGAGCATTTGAGGCAGAGATTTCGTGAGTCCAATTAAAGTAACCATATTGTTGGAACGACTAGTTTCGTACAAGTAATGTGGTGTAAGTTATAAACGTAAGTATATGATTGAGTTATGAAAAATAATGTCAGTCATAAAGAGTCATCATCTGCGTAGAAGCACGTAGCAAAATATTGGAGGATTTTGCCATAGTTTCTCCGTTTCGAAGGCGGGTTCCCACCTACATTAATAAACCTCCATTCAGAAAACGCTGCTGAAATGTCTGAGGGAGGTGTACGGTGATAACTTTCAGTATTATTAGTAGGTACCCTTTTACCCTTACCCTTAGAAAGGTTGATACAATACCACTCTGCCGTATACTATCAGGTAAAGTGTAAATGTTGTAATTGTTATATTTCATCTCAATGAAGTAATTTTAACGGATGTCTAAATTCTTTTTATTCACATTTTGTAATAAATCTTTCATTAATTTTTGATTCCCGAAGTCACGGTTGCTTATTACATTTTTATATGCCTATTATAACCGTTTTTTAGTATCCGTAGTACAAACACTTTTTACTATACACGTCTTTCTCACATATTTATTTACCTTAATTTTTTTAAATAATCAGATCCTTATAGATCTGGTCCATATTTTACCATGAAATTTACCCAGTTGCATCTATCAAGTTAAAGGATTTCTTATTATTTCAAAAGTAGCAGTCATCTCGTATATTTGGTCTTTTTCGAAAGATACTATGACATCTTTTGCCCTCTTCCTTTCAACGTAGTAAAAGACGTTGACTTGCCTATTTGCCATATTTTTCGAGTAAATATAATTATCTTTCATATTAAACCTCTCTCAATGTGTCTAAATTATTTCAAAATTGTAGAGGTGATCCATTAAAAATATTTTACTATGGTACTTACGGTGCCGGAAGAGAGGTGAGTGTAAGACTAATTTGTAACACAAAACTATGTTATAAATGTATTTATAACAATACATTCGTGTATTCTTTCCTTGTACATTCTTTGGACCATACGTAAACTTAGGGTAACTGTAAGCGAAGGAGTAAAAGGGTTAAGGGGTGGCCGCGCCCCATCTAACGCATACGTTAAATGCTCTAAATAAGTTTTGAGACCGTATTAAACGTGTGAGGGATCCGTTCTGAGTCTCCTGTTGTCAATTAGGTGCTCTTCAGTACCCTTACGTCCTGATGAGAAACGTGTATTACCATTTAGAAGGATGATATCAAATATTTAAAAATGATTTGTTTATTTGATTGCTAAATGTTGCCCTATATTAACGATAAGAAACTAATCGATGGTTTCATATCATGCATTTTATGATTCATAAAGAACAAAACTCCTTTCACAATTATACTTCTGGTTATATACCTCCTTGTTATTGCACAGTCTGGATATTTAAAAATTTAAATGCTATGAAATCAAAATAGCTGTTATTTATGATTTTTAGAAACGTATCGTTTCACTCGTTTCATTATTCATTTGAAAACAAATTACCTCAAGAGGAATATCTATGAATGACCTCGGCACGGTATAGCTTGAATGTAACTAAAACAAGTACAGCCTTAGGTTGCTCTTCGAAATTCATCTGAGTTTGTAGGTACAATTATAGTTTAAAAAAAATAAACAAAACACGCTTTCATGGCGAACTGAACTTTTTATTCGATCTTCTATAGAAGCGTGATTTTTTCATATTTCATGTGATTTCTTATAATTTCTCAGTCTTATGATGATCCGATGAAATATATTTCTTTCAATTATTGTCATCGGTCTGATAAGTGTGCAAAATTTCAAATTAATATGACGTTTTGAAGTGGGTAAAAATCGTGTTAGAAGACTCTGTTACCAACAAACAAATATATAGGTGAAGATAAAGCGTATTTGGTTATCGTCAAAATGGTGCATTATGCCTTGGGTTTGAAATAAAATCTCCATTCGAATATATTAAATTATCGTTTTTATTTTTATTGTCGATTCTTATTTGAGGGAAGTTTTATGACTCGTGTAAAATATCGGAGAACAAATAAAACAAAATAAAAGTTTTCTAAAAGCTGCGATAAATTTACCTATTATATGATAAATATGTTGAAAACTATGATGATACAATGTGTATATGGTTTTTGTTTATCGCAATGAATTGCGTCGTAAGAATTTAGTAATGTGGATGTTTCTAAGAAAATAAAATTATTTGTGAGCAATTCATTAAGCGGATTTTGGTATCTGACTTTAACTCATGCCTCAGAAATATGTACTTCCAATGTATTTAATAAGTATCGACTAACGATCCCCTGTTACAAATTTCGTAATATGTACGTGTAACTCAAAACTCGTGTTAGCGTAACAATAAGTACACTCTTAAGACAAAAACAAGATATTTTAAACTGGTAAGTCCTCAGTTCCCCATTAAAGATACGTCGTCCGAGAAGCGCAGCAATTAATGTCAGTCAGAAGAGAAGCTCCAAGCCGTTGTAGCCGAACTTTTTACTCTGCAGCTTGTTCGGATATTTCGCGCCACGCTACCTGAATGACGGTAATTGCTATTGCACTTATTTCAGGCATTTCAATAAAATATATTGTTTTCATTGATTCCATACATAGTTATAATGCGATGAAAATTAAAAATAACTGTTTTATATTATTTTCGTCCATTTATTTTATCATGTTATAATCTACACTAATATTATAAAGAGGAAAGATTTGTATTTTTGTATTTTTGTATGTTTGCAATGAATAAACTCAAAAAATACTAAGCCGATTTCAAAAATTCTTTTACCATTGGAAAGCTACATTCACGCTGAGTAACATAGGCTATATTTAAGGTAGAAAAAAAATTAAAGAATTTTGTCCACCCGTGCGAAGCCGGGACGGGCCGCTAATTTTAGATAAAATTTTGTACTTGATAACTTAATGTTCGATGCGAAATAAATGTAAAAATAAAATCCAGGTTTTCTTGAAAATCGATGTTATGTTCTTTAACACGAATAATAATGAAATAACTTTTGTAAAAATGTTTTAAAATGCAAAATGTACGAGAGACAGACGTGCTCCCCTTACGGACCAGTGCCTCTTTTTGTGAGTGTTAATTTACGATTTTTTTTAAATGTAGTCAACAACTATAAGACAACGGGGACGAGTTCACACGATAGTGAGTGTAGTCCGTTATACCTATTCAAACGTTCGCGCCATCAGGTCTCGCCTTTCGGTTTTAGTCAGAGTGCGAAGCCGCGCTAGGTGGGTGAGTCGCAGTTCGATTTTGTGTGGCTCAAATTTACCTACTCGGTAAGTTATTTATGTATTAATTTTTATTTTATTGTTATTATATTGATATAAAAGATGACGTGCTTTTAGAAATAAAGAATTTTTGATTATATTCATTGAATTCTAATCTCACTAATTCAACACTCAATAATTAGCAAACATTTTCATAGAAGTAAATTTTCTATTTATCGTTTGTTTTAGATTTTGTTTCTATCTTAAGCAAACATTATGAGTAGAAGAAATTTAGCCTACGACGACGATGCTAATTTGGAGGCTATTAATGATTCTGACTTTGGGAAGGACTCGGATGAAGTTGAAAATTGGGTGCCGCCAGAAAAGGAACCTGAAAGTCCAACTGATGATGAAGAATCAGGTGAGGAAACCAAAGTCTGGTCTGGTCCAAGCGGATGTTTCGTTAAAAACCCATGCCCTCAGTAACTTTAAATGTAGAAGAGGTATACATATTGTTCGGTTTTTTTTCATACATATTAATATTTAAATGCATATTTCCAATTTATAGGTACTATCGCCTGCTGAATACTTTGAGAAGTATTTCACGGAAGATGTGTACGGAAAATTCGCTTTAAATACAAATGTATACTACCAAACATCTAGAAACGAGGTGTTCTAACAACCGATCACCGCAGCTGAAGTAAAAAACTTTTTGGTATAAATGGTATTCTTGACTGCGTGAAATATCCAAGTATCAAGATGGCATGGCTACAGCGATTTAAGTTGGCGTATATTACAGATGCGATGGCAAGGGACAGGTTCTTTCTAATCAGGACTAATTTACACATTGTTGACAAAGCATCTGTTTCGGGTGAACCGAAATCGCAAAAGCGTCTATTGCTTGTTTAACCAATAATTGATACAGTTCGTAAGAGATGTTTAGAACTTCCTAGAAATCACGGAACTCATTCCATTGACGAATAAATGGTCCCTTTTCTAGAAAAGTGTCCTGTAAAACAAACCAAGACCGGTTGGATTAAAAAACTTTGTGATAACTTCCTCAAAGAGCCTGATCTTAGATTTTGAGATATACCAAGGCAAGACTACACCTTTTCCTGACAATTCTCTAGGTCTAGGCCCGTCAGTTGCTCTGAGATTGATCACCACACTACCAAAAGGAAGTTTCCTTTTCTTTGACAAATATTTTACGACTATCCCGTTATGGGAGAAAATGTTAGCACATGAAATTGAAGGCACTGGTACGATTATGACCAACAGATTCAATGGATATCAATTTACTAAAGATGCACAAGTCAAGCGAGGTAATTACGAGGAAGCTGTAAACTCAGGAAGAAATATTTGTGTGATTAAATGGAAAGATAACAAATCTGTTTTGATGTCTTCAACGTGTATTGGGGCTCAACCTGTGGAGAAAGTTCAGCGATGGGATAAAATGACTAAGAAATATATTGACGTTTCTCGTCCTAATATCGTCAAAGGTACAACTAAAATATAGTCTTGGCATTAATCGCAAAAGTGGCCTTTAAAAGTATTTATGCATCTCCTTGATTTGGCACTCGTTAACTCTTGGTATGAATACCGCGAAACATAATTATTAAATAGACAGAAACCTGTGGACTTTTTGAATTTTAAGCTGACTGTGTCTGATTTTTTACTCGGTGGCCCTACTAGAAAAAGACACCGGGATCCTATGGATGATTTTCCTGAAACATCTCATTACAAGACAGCTACTATACCAACGATGGATAAAAAGCTCGATGGATACAATCACTGGTCAATATATGACACAATAAAAGTACCAAGATGTTGAAGATTGAAAGGGGGCAGCAGTCGATCCAAAGTTAGATGCACAAAATGCAACGTTTATCTTTGCAACACCAAGAATAACCACTGTTTTTATACATTTCATAATGAAAAATAAGAAGTCGTTCATATTTTTTCTGCATAGTTGTTTTTTATGTCCATGATGTGATATAATTGTGTCTGAGTAAAATAAGTTCCTAAAAAGTAATAATTATTACTTTTGTTAAATAATTTTATTATAAAGACTGATTTTTAACATTTAAAAATTATATTGTAAATGATACAACAACGAAGACTGTTTTAATTATTAATAAAGTTTGATTTCTATAAATTTAAATAGAATTATTAATTTCATATTTTAAACCATCACGATTGTGAGTGTATTAAGATTTAGCCTAACCCGTCACAATCGTGAGTATCCTGAAAACCAGATTTCCACTTTTCGCAATTTTTTTATTGTCAGTTTTCATTCTTAGAAACCCGAAAATAGCTAAAAACATCAACATCCAATTATAAATGTCGTGTCAGTAACCTTTACATCTGAAAGGGATATGTATGATTAAAATGAGTGTAGGTAGAGATATAAAGAAAATAATTTTTTTTGCTGCGCAAATTGATGAACCTCATGGATTGCTATTAGGAAGACATCAGGTGGGCCGTAACACTTAGTTATCGTTTCTTTTCATTACATTTTTGGCTTTTTTAACTTTATAGGTTACAAAACAAAATCATGGTATTGAAATTTTTAAAAATAATAAGATTTAGTTTAAAATCATATTACTTTAGAATACTGACTTTTAAAATTAAAAATTTTGCTAAACTTTGCATCAGCATTAAATAAAAGGGGAACGAATTTACAACATCTAATGTTGTACTTTCAATTAAAGTAGGTATTTAGCCACAATACTAGTAGGATTTTTCAGAGTTATTTGTAGCTATCAAGTAGAATAGAAATGAGGATCTAAGTATTTTATGGTTCTCACTAGGTGCAGTACCTACCTCAAGTTTTGGTAGTAGGTATAATGTTGCATTAGATAATATTAAGATTAGTTTCGGAAATATAAGCAAATTTATTTGTCGCTTATTTATTTTTGGTGGGGTTAACAAAACCATTATATACAGTTAAAATTACCACAAAGGTTTATTTAACAGTTCCCCAAACGTTATCAACAGTTTTAGATGCGAAATAGCCACAATAAAGCAATTACGATAAAAATACAAGAGTTTTATGTTCTTCCATTCGTATGTAAATTAAATGGTTTTAATAGGCTCATTCGGTTTCATACAGGCTCCCACAAAACCTTATCATTTTGTGGCCATTTGTAATAAAATAGTCACATTTGCACAATTGCGTGCAAAATAAAGCGTGGAAATTTTCTATTACATTTTCTTAAATACTTTGCATAATATTGAGATTTGTTTTAACCTTCATTGCACATAAAACGGTACAAACGTCAAACTTAGGCTTTCGTCTAATGGCATTAAGTCCGGTTTATTAGTAGAGAATTCTTTTATTCAACCAGAGAACTGAATACAGAAATAGGAAAAACGGTGAATACTTACGAATTGTAGCTCTTTTCTAAGAAGTACGTAGCTATTCTTGTTTATTGTCACATTAGTTGCAAAACGTATATTAGTTTACCGTGATGTTAACTAAGTTAAACTGAGTTTAAACTGTTTCGACTGCAGAGCCATTTAATACTTCTTTATTGTACATTAAATTATATTTTGATTAATCTTTGCCTTTCACTGTTATATTATGTATTATCATTTGTCGGTCCATTTGGTTTTGTTAAAGTATCTCCTATTTCTTTTAAGTTGTTTCCATCAATTACCTATACAGTAATTTCTTTGTCACTAGCTAACACATGCCCAAATATTACGCAATTCTGTGGAGCAGAACCATATATAAATTAACAATGATTTGATAAAAAAATGAGAAATGTTATTGTTTTTTACTAGATACCTATTTTTTTATTGACTTGACACGAAAAATAATGCGTTTAGAAAGAGTACAATTTATAAGATTTAAAATACGCCTGTAAAAAACAACTACATCTCCGAACCCTCAGGTAGGATTTGAACCCACAACCTTTGGCTATACGGCCGAGTGCTCTAACCGCTGAGTCAGTAGCTCAGCGGTCAGAGCATGCTGGCAGATGCGTCAAAATTTACAAACTTATTACAACTTCTACTATGAGCTAGTGTCGTTCCATCAATTTTGAACGTAAACTACCTTCAACATCAAAAGTATTATTTTTACGAATATCAAACATTCATTTAATTTTATAAATATGGCATTGTAAATGCAACAAATAGATTAAATACATTACAGTACCTACAATCTATCAACATACAGCATTGGTTATAGATCCACTACTATCAGAAAGAATAAAATCATAAAAAAAATAAAAGACACTTTTAATAAATCAACTTTTTTACGGATTTTGCGCATGATTTATTTTATATTTAATTCTGACGTTTCGACTCCTTTACAGGAGCCGTGATCACAGGATGACTAAGGCAGTGGTCGTCATATACTTTCTATACCTTCACAATATTTAATCGGGTACTTCCATCTTTCCAAGTTTCTTTCGCCAGTTCTTCTCGGAAGGGCCTCCTAATTTCGGAACTAGTAGTAAACTCAGTAGCATACAATGTAATAGTAGTGAGGATTTAATAACTAAATAAAATACAAAATGAAACAATCTGATTTGAAAAAAAAATACAGTTAGTAACGTGCCCGATTAGAATATTGTGAAGGTAGTGGAAAATATATGTAATGTCAGGATACAATATAACATAAATTATGCGTAAAATCCGTAAAAAAGTTTTACTTGCAGCTTCATCCACAGCACATACACGTACCGAAACATACCTATCAATATCCTTCCCAATGGAGATCTGGAGCCCTGAAATATAGGCAGGTCTAAGCTTAAACTCCAATCCATCCAAATATTATTAGACTTAGATATTTCAACACTTGCGCAACATAAATTTGGTGGAAAAGAAGTATAATAAACCTTTTCATATGTATATCAGTTAACTGATTTCTAAAGCTTTTTAAAAAATACCAGGAGGAGGAATAATAGAAACCAAAATGAGTCCAGAACCGAGCATCAAAATTTTAGAAACCGGTCTGGTTCGACAACCTCAACTTCTGATTTCAATGTTAAAGAAAATTAAATATTGTTAATTATATATTAAAAAAACTAGCTGACCCGGCCACGCGTTGCTGTGTCATAAATTAAAATGAAACATCATATGTCTTAAGTCGGATCAATTCCAGGAATAGGCAAAAATCATCAAATTCGGTCAAGTAGTTTCGAAACTCATCGCGGTCAAACACTGTGACAGGAAATGTTTATATATTAAAAAATAAAACAGAGACTCACTTTCTCTCAAAAACAGACTAGTGTGTGTCTGTGTCGCTACTAGACGACTAAAGTAATGAGGATACGGTCCTCATGAAATATTTTATTAATATTAGCGTCTCCTGCGATGTTTATGGTCACGTAGCGAGGTAATAGGTAGCTTTATGATATAAAACTTTCATGATCAACAGATTTCACAACCCAAAAGGAAATAATTTTCTGTCTTTGGCATTATTAATTAAGTTTGTTTAACACCTTTTAATATAGTGTAAATAAAATATTAATGCGTATTTTTTTTATTTAGATTTTTGTCATATTGTTGGAATTTTTTCATAGTCATCATTTATTCCTTGGAGCAGACATAAACGAAAAGCAGGTAGTAGTTTTAACCTTTAATTGACAGTGTGGTGGCTGGCAGAGTAGAACAACACCAACCCTTCACTTTAAAGGATGTCGTAAGAGGCGACTGAATGATACTAGAGGTAAACACCATACCCCTTTCGGATAGGTAACAAAATAGGCAGCAGCGTTTTTCAAGCGTGGAATTATGGCAAAGTCCCCCTTTTTGGGGAAGGGTTGTGTTGAGGTTGTTGTGTGTTTTAAATTAGCTGGCTTTTGAAGATTTCTCAAGAGAAAAGTAATAGGAATTCTTGACACAGTTCTAACGAATATCACATAAAATATCCTTTACACACCAAATAAGATGACCCATGTTCATTAAATAGTTTCAAACTAAACAGAGTTTGTCTGTTCTATGGACACTAAATAGAATACTTAAATAATGGTATAATGAGAATGACAATGACTTGGTAGAAAACTTAAGCCTGCTAAACAAACATATACCCCTACCAGAATTTGAACATAGGACCGATAGTGCAGTAAGCAGGAAGGCTTTTGTTGCACAAACCCGGTCGCCAAATAATTGTAATGGTAGTTTATATAATTAACGTCGATATTTAGCTCGTAGCTTAAGTTAGTTAGAGACTTAATAATTGGTTGGTTGGAATGATATACTTTTACTGTATATCTATTTACTGTATATTATATAAACTTATCATATTTAATATATGGGTGCTTTGATACGTAAATAAGTGTTTTTAGACGTAACATGTTTAATTCAAAGCTATTTATTTTATACACAAAGGTAGTTTTGGCTTCCAGTGTTTGTTTAGACATATTTTAATTAAATATGTACATGTTTCTGAAAAAAATATATAACTACGATTTTTCTAGAGAGATCTTGGGTTTAAACATTTATCTACTTTACTATCGTAAACATTATTTAACTTTATAAAGGAGAACCCAGAACTTGGATAGTCATGAAGCGAATATTATAAGCATTTTAAGGCTCTAATAAAGCATACTTAAAATGAAATGGAAAGATATATTAGGAATAATAAGTTTATTTAAAACCTTACTTTAAAACAGTTAACGAAAATGCGAAAGGTACTCACTTTACATACTGCTTCATAACTATTTAAATAAATTCGCTTGTTTGCGTGCTTTGCCACTTGTTTAGATTATTTAGAGTGTTTTCTTTATTTTACTCAATTGATCGATTTATTATAATAATCGCAATTGCCGTAAAACCGATAAGCTATGCTAAAACCACAGGCAACATTGATTGTCTTTGATATATAGTATATATACAATATACCAATTTCATAGACTGTGAAAGTAAAAAACTTTTTGTTTTGCAATATGGTTTGTCGAGCGTTAGCGGTTAGTTTCAGCAAAAGAAGAATCTACAAATTGTAATTTAATACGCGCTTATAATTTTATTTGTTGAACGTCTTACTTTACTTGGTACTATCAAAAGCAAAACAATCAATATCGTAAGTATCAGTCAACAATAAAATTATCTGCAAGTTATAAAAATAGTTAATTATATAATAAATTTTAATAACACGTATCGTAATCGGGTATTTGAACGTAGGTATTTAAGATCGAATAAAACTATACAATAAACTAACGAGACAAAAATAAAATATTGAATTTGAAATTATAAAAGACAACATTTCTAGCTAAATGAGTACAATTTATTAAGTATGAAAACTGATCGTTAGTGTGTGACCTTCTTTGTAACTTTGCTAATATGGAACAGTCAAAATTGATTGTTTTCTGTAATTAAAAAATCTGGAAAACGGTTGACCCTAAAGGCCATCCCTGTAACTTCCCGCTAATTCTATGCTTTTGCGCTCAAAATTCCACTCAATTCAATATTTCTGAGCACTTCGAGCTAAAAATATAATTTATGTGTTATTTTGAGCTATCCGAGCTCAAGAAGTAGCTATTCTATGATTTTAAGCTCTTCGAGCTCAAAAGGCCAATAAAAGTTTGATGAAACTTTTACGCGGTTGGCGGCAATTGATGTAGATTTTTCAAACTTCAGAAAAAAAAATTCACAAAAAAAAATTTCAGTTGAAAAATTTCGGAGTTATAACAAAAAAACACTTTTTTCGATATTTTTCGTCAACGATATCTCACGAACGAATCAACCGATTTTGACGCACTTGGGCGCGATCGACGTGGTTTTTTGAGGTTAAGAGCTGATTAGTTTTTGGAATCGGATTTGGAATTGGATCGGTAAAGCCATTCAAAAGTTTTTTCAAGAAAACCACATTTAAAAAAGTTCTATTTTTTTTTTTTCCCTTTTATCGAAATCTACCGGTCCGAATCGGTTCAAATTTTCAGGAAATCTAAGTTTGATGAAACTCTTTGGAACACATTTAGTTTGGTTCAATTCGGTCAAACCGTTCAAAAATTATAAGAGGTTTACATACACACACACACACACACACACACACACACACACATACATACATACAGACACCATCGCGGGAAGGGTCAGGGAAGATTCCTAAGGCCTCAAAACGTCGAGATCTGTTGAAAACTTGATTTTTGCAAAACGGGGTAAAAACAATAACTTCCCGATTTTTCGAAAATCTTCGATTTTCTTAGCGGGAAGTTAAAAAAATTAACTATTTATATATGCATTCTATCTTAATGGCAAAACACATCGCCCCTCCTAAACTATGTAACTGTGTTTATAAGAAATAAATAATTTTATTTTTCAGGTCCACCTTAATAAAAATCTCATACGAATCCACTTCCCATTAAACTCTGCTCAGATTAGGAATAATTACGCATAATGGTGACATTTGAAATTCAAATGTGCCCGCAGTTTTCCGAATAGCTCGAACGTACTTTTCCAATTCACTATTGCAACTAATTAAAACTTTAGTTAAATTCGAGATTCCCATTATACTTTCAGAAATAGCGACGGGTTAACCTAGAATTGTTGGAAGGGAAATCCATTTGGGAACAATCACACTGATGTTAGTGTACCATGCTATTAAAATAATTTGCGATTATATAAATGTCCTTTTGGATATTGACAATTTAACATTTTAATAAAAAAATATTTAGTTGCAATTGGAATTTCGATCTTACGACGGCTTTAAAGATTGTGTATTTTGTATCAAAATATTATTTAGCTGTTTTTTACACATTTTTTGACATTTTTGACATTTTTGTTAACTTTAAAACATGTTTAATCTTTAAAATTAAGAACTTTCTACACAAATATTTAATTGACTGAATAGTAGGTATTTCACTAAAATGTAATATCAGACTCATAAATGGTTTAAGAATATTTTATGATTACCTGAACTTTGATAAGATAACAGTCTAACCATGTACAACTTGGTTTAAAATACTGTCTTTATATTACAATCTGGTAGATTGTCTTCATAACAGCATTTCCACCTATATAGAGTATTTATATAATACGCATGGAATAAACTAGAAGCCAATTTAAATAAAACCGGATTTTTAATCGGATTTACGACGCGCATGTTATTGTTTTTATATTTAATCCTAACGTTTCGACTCCTTTACAGAAGCCATATAAGCCACTACAAACAACATCCGACTGTCTTTTCGAAAACTCTTTTTAAATTTCTAATGATTTTTACCTAAACGATTGCAAGAAAAGGAAAATAATTTGTTTTTCACCGTAAGGTTGATATAAATCAAGGAACGTTTTGAATTCCTGTCAACTTACAAATCCTCCACACATGTCCTCCACCTGTCTCTCCAGCTGAAGACATCCACACATACTACACTCGCAGTTTTAGGGAAATCTTTATTGGTACAGGCACTCTTTTTGAATTTACTGATTATCTAAATCCTTGTCGATCTTTAAATATTTGGTAAGTAATAATTACCCAGCCTAATATTTATTTATTTAAAACAGCCGCATCCAATATATCCAATATATTATATTTATTATTCCGATATATTTCGCTTCGACGTATTACCTCACTATCGCTTGTTTACAAAATCAGACGAAACAATAGCCGCTTTGAATGAACTGTTCAAGGAAAACATGCGCAGGTATAAACAACTACCTTACGGAAGAAATAGACAACGAGCGCAAGCAGACGAGACAGATCACGCGGGCACAAACGTGGATCGAAAAAGGATCTCAAAAAAGGCTAATTTATCGCTATTTCGAAATAGTAATGCTTATATAAAAATTATTACTTTTTGTTTTGAAAAGCAAACCCTGTGGAACCGTTACGAAAGTGCATCTCTAATGAATACACATCAGCGTTGGTTTGTGGTTTTATTTACTAAACTGATACGAATCATACGATGTCTTTGGGTGTTACTTGCTCTATAATAATTACTCCTTAATATTGCAATCAAAATTTACGTATTTTTAGTTTAGTTACATTGGTAAAAAGATAAAGTATTATATTAACAAAATTAAAAATATCTACACACGTGGTAGCGTGTCAAGCAAAGTCCAAGAACAGAACTGGCGAGCAGCACCGTGTCTAATATTACACGAACCATTTGGAGCTACTTTTGACCCCCTCATTACTCAAAAATTGTTTCACATAAACGTGTCAAATTTAGCTCATATATTAAGATTTGCGAGATACATATGTGATCTAAATTTCATAAACACATCTCAAACGGATATTTAGATATTCGTTAATACCTTAATGAAAAGTTATTTTCTACATCTTAAAACTAATCAAATATAAAATAATGATTAAAATACAGTAAAACATGAGAAATTAAAAAGAAAGTCATTAGAGAAACTATAGGTGAAACTCAAAATTCAAGCATCCAGTTACAATATAATGCAATTTATAACCTCAAACATTTGCTATAACATCTTTTTTGATTGTCAAATCAAATCAAGTTTAGTATGTCGTTTTAAGTAATTGTAATAATCAATTTACCGTCGCAGAGTTGCGACGGCTTAAGAGTTAATTTCTGACATCTACGGCAAGTTTTTTGAATAAGTCAGTAAATTAGCAGACTTGTTTGGCACTTTAGAAATTTGTATTTATATTGTATTGAAAGTTTTAGTGATATCACATCTTTCACACAGTTTATATAATAAGATTATTCCACTAACGGTTTGGTATAAAAAAATGTCAACACTGTTTTTAATATCCTCTTTTTCAGAAATAAACATTGTAGTAGACATTACGCTCGGGTTTTAAAACCTTGAAATCGACAAAATATTGCCTAATCTGAACAAAACTTAGCATAGTTAAATTGAGTTCGCAGAAATTTCAGATTCCCTTTCAAGACAATAGTTGGAAATAAACTCAACTATTGTTTGTAGGTCAACACTGTCTCTTAAATAATTTTAAAAGTATACTAAAATAAACTACCACTAATTTCCCTAGACACGGTGTAAATGAACACTAACTTTTAACCGAGAAGGTTGAAAACAGTGAGACTTAAATGGTTTCCTCTTTGTTGAGGCAATCTCGTAATGTGCTTATTTTCGTACGTTGACGTTCTAACAATGAATTTGGTGGCTTCAGCGTACTTGCTACTTAAATGAATTAAATTTAACTTTTGTTCATGGGAAATATAATTGAGATTTACTTCCGAGGTAGGGCCGGGCAGCCGGGCAGCTGTTTCTAGAGTAAAAAGGGAAGGGAATCAATATTATAAATGAAAATTTGACACGTATCTGCTGAGTTTTCAAATATTGTCCAATTAGGTCTTATAGTAAAGCAAACGTTAACCTAGCATATTAAAATGATTTTATTTTTAGTTATATAACTATTTAATAAAATGCCAAATAAGACCATAAATACGTCTTTAAAAAGCATTTTTCTTATACGGAAACGGTAAATTATGCACTTGAAATATGATATTTACGTCATAGTATTTTTTTTTATTATTCGTTAGGTTTAGAGTAGTTTAATTAATAAGGTTTCGTTGGTATATTTAATGAATTTAACGAGTTTCTGAAAATCGCGGTCGGTAAAAATCAGCTCACCGTGGAAAAAATTGCGCTGGTGTACCTTTGTTAAACAAATTAACCTAATTTTGAGTATGATTATATTTCAGTTTCGCTATCACGTCGGAGGATGTTCTTTAAGCTGGAATACAGCCGAACTTCCGATGTTAAGAACGCGCGTGACCCAACACGTTGAAGTTTACAGAGATAACTTTTTAATAGCGTAAATTCAAAAACTTGTAACAAGAAATATGAGCAGAGATTGTTGAATTTGTAATACAGAATAGAATTTATGAAACAGTTATAGTTTTTGTTATCTTTATTGTAATATTTCTAAAATTTCGTGTATAAGCAAAACACAAGGCGAATAATTTCTACGGCGAAAGAACTACCGCTTACTTCGTACCATGCTTGAATAATGAACGAGCAGCAGATCTCGTTGATAGTTTTACTTAGTTGAATTTAAGGTACGAATTGAAGAAGTAATTTTTTAGGACTTTAGAATGTACCTAGTTTCCTTCTTGTAAAAGAGTTGATCAATTTTTTTTTCTTGCATATTTATTTTACTTCAACGCAAGCGTTGTCATAAACTTCTGTGGATTTTTATACGCTGTTTTAAAAATACGATGCAATATATCTTGAAAACGTTCTTATCATCACCAAAAAGCGCGAACATCAATTAATTCAATAAGTCCATATTTTCCTAACAATACCTGTCTTTTAAAACTCTTCTCAATAATTTTCCCGATGGATTTTTTGGTAAACTATCCAGGAAAACTATTTCTTTAACTCTTTTATATTTTGTAACTCGCTCTTCTAGATATTTAGTTAAATCATTGATTTCTAGTTCCTGCCCTTCTTTTAGAACGACAAACGCTTTTGGTCGCTCCCCGGTATTTCGATCAGGTACACCAACTACACCAGCATCTAGAACAGCTGGATGTTCTTTGATAATATTTTCTAATTCCGCTGGAGCAACTTGAAAACCTTGAACCTAAAACGTTAAATGTTTGTATATAATCGAAACCAAGAAATATAAACTAATCATTGCGCATTTCTTTCCACTTATATGCTAACCTTTATTAGTTCTTTTAGCCTATCATATATTGTTAGTGCTCCACCTTCGTCAATTGATGCTAAATCACCAGATTTGAACCAACCATCCTTTGTAATACAATTATTAGTGGCTTCTAGATTATCTCGGTAACCTTTCATAACCTGTGGTCCTCTGATAAAAAGTTCCCCAACCTGCAAAAAAATATTTTCTATTAAGTAGTTATAAGTATGGTATGCTGCAAATTAAAATATAATTTCATTAAATTACAACCTCATTGGCTTTCATATTATCTCCCTCAGAGTTTACTATCTTTAACTCTGTATTTGGAATAGCAATTCCTGCTGATGTGTAATTTTTAGATCCAGCTATCATTGTCGTAACCAATGGCGATGTTTCAGTTAATCCATACAACTGTATTAAATGCACATTCTGCAATGAAATAAGTACACTAATGTGAAATTTAAGTAACATATAAATATTTTATAATTTTTGTGTTAAGTTAAATTAAGCACATCAAACCGTCTAACTCACATTGGTGAATTTGAAAATCTTCTTTGAATTGTTAAAGAGTGTTTGTTGTACAATGCTACTCAGTATATATTTAAACCCCATCTGGGTCGATTTTTTTTTACAATAGTGTTTTTCTTTATCCATAATGACCTAAATTGGTAATAATTAATACTTACGGAGGTCTTTGCAAGAAGTTTATCAATATCAGCCTTTGGCAAAGGTGCTGCGCCACATGTCAACCTTTTCATGGACTCTAAATGTTTCGGTGTTACAGATGGGTACGAACCGAGAAATAGTACTGAAATAATGTTGGAAGACATTGTTATGCTATTAAATTATTGTTATATTAATAATGAAATAATGTACTCAAGAAGCAATTCTAAGTAAATAATTTTACTATAGGTAGGATCACAGTCGTAACAAAAAGAGAAGTGCAATAGAGCCGACAGTTTATTCAACAACAAAAACAAAACTTTAAACTTACCTAATGGTGGAGCAGCACACAGTAAATTTATGTTAAATTTTTCTAATGTGGCTATAAAAGTATCAGGGTGAAACTTGGGAAGCGATACTACTTTGCACCCGATGGATAATTTGTGGAGCATAACTATTGAAAGACCATAGATATGATAGAAAGGAAGGACAGCCAAAACGGAATCTTGGTGTGAACCTAAATAAAAAATACTTCTTTATATTATATATATATACCCAGTACTGGCAAAAAATAAACAAAAAGAATGAAATTGAAACGGGGATTAACTTACGGGTGGTGTCATCATAATGGCGCAATACTTTATGATCTTGTTGTATACAGTTAGCAACAATATTTTTATTAGTAAGCTCTACCCCTTTAGGTAAGCCTGTGGTCCCACTGGAATAGGGTAATAATATGACATCGTCGCATGTTATAGTATTAACATCTTTTAAAATTTCAATATTGACATGTTTATCTTCAACCAATTCTTGGAAAGATACCGTTCCCAAAGGACGGCCAGATTTTTCGTCACAGCTAATAATAGGAATATTTTTCTTCAATAAATGTAGTGCTTCTTTCAATACTGGTACAGTTTCTGGCATCCCAACCAATACTTTGGGATTGCATAAAATAAGTTGCTTACAAACTTCATCTGAAAATTTAGGTCACTCTTATAAAATACATACATTCCATATAACAGACATGCAATCCGAATTTATACTTGTATATTTATGTAAGATATATTATTATTATTAGAAATGTAAATTTTCTTTTTAAACAAACTCTTATAAGCTTCATAAAGTATATTTTTTATATTTTATAGTATATATTTTGATTTATATTTATATTTGCCACTCAATATCACAACAACACATCTTTATAGCGAATAGGATGGAAGAGCTTTCGATGGTGGATAAATAAAATTAAAATTAATAATGGGCCGTGTGGTGGGTTCCATTCTCTTAACGGTTGGAGCCCATTCTCGTTACTGTATTTTCGTCCACAGGAAAGACTCTTGCAGTCCAATATTAAATAGTCATACTATGATTATCAATATGATATAATGATACATTAAGGAGAGACCTTGAAAATAAATAAGTTGGTAGGTCGCTCTTTTTGCATTTAAATACTTTCATAGTAGTTGGACTTAATACCAATAAGATTGATAGATCAATGAAAGTTCATAACTGCTGCGGAAACAAGACGTGTTTGAACTGATGGACATACTTCAGAGCAACAGTATTTTTGTGTTATTTTAGAACTTTGACTTATTTTAGAACTTTGACTTACAAGCTGTATACATAGGATTCAGTGGAGTAAGTACAGCACCAGCTTCAATGGTTCCCAAAGTTACTGGTCCATATTCTGGCATATTACTCATCATCACGCATACTACGTCGCTGTTGTCTATGTGGAACTTACTTCTTAACTGCGCTCCAAAACTTTTAGAGTACTTATAAAGTTGATGATAGGTGATTGACCGATTAGTTACACCACAGACCTAAACACAAATAATAAACAAATAAAGATAATCATCACTGGACTGAGCGAACACTTCGATTACTCGAATATGAAAATTTAAGAAGGCAATTAATTAAAGGCACAATGGGCACAACAGTCTCTTCAAAATTGGTGAATTTACTAAATCGATTTTCGACTCCCATTTACAACAATTTTAACTTTTAACATTTGACATTGTTTGAGAATATCTTTAAGTAAGAAAAATAATTTATAGAGCTCGCGATCTTGCCGATATTGGTCAAAAAGTGGGCGTAGTAATATCATCGTAAATTCATTAGGAGCATTTTGCGAGCGCAATGCCAGAGAATTATATTATGAGTATTGACAATATTTGTTAAACTAATCATGCTGTAAGATATAAATGAATGCAAAAAAATAAATTAAAAACCTAATCATGCTGTGTTTTACTTCTAAGTTTCAGGAAAAAGCAACTATTAGTATATTGCTTACCATCGCTGTTTTTTCTGGCCACCTTTCTATATTTTCCCAAACGTGCTCTGTTAAACTCCGAGCAGGTATATCTATGTCTTCGAATGGGGATCTCACAATATTTTCAGACGTCCATACGCTATTTTTAAGGTAGAGTTTCAGCGAGAAACTTTTAGTCACCAAAAGTCTTTTTATGCTTTTGTTCAATACCTTAGCTGAAGTCATGGCAGCTAAAGGTGAAAAAAATGTCAACGTAGCATTTTTATTTTTTCCTCGATATGTCCAAAGTTAAATACATATAACGAATAAAAACTAACCTTGAAACTAATAAAATGACATCACAGTTTTATAAAATTATCTATCATTACAAGATAAGTGGCTATATAACTAGTTAATTAAATTGTGTTCCTTTTCAATGACATTATTACAAAATGACCTAGATACAATCGTAAAGAACAAAAACAATATGTTTCACGTAAAGTGTATTATTTTATTTTCCCTATAGTTTGTCCATTACCCTAATGGCCTACGAACTAATCTATCTAAAATATTTGTTTGATGATACGACATACATATTACGATTAGGTAGGCACATCAAAGATGAAAAAGTTGTTTTTTTCATAACAAAAATATATCTTTAGGGTAAAATTTCTGATTATAATTTTTTTAAATTTAATCACTGATATTTATTAACTTTATATAGAATAAATATCTAGAGTACATTATGGAAATAATTTCATTAAAAATATTGCTCTTATTTTGGTGCATTGTGAGCAAAGTCTCTCAATAAAACTCTTATCCCCATGATAAATGTTAACAGAGTTTTTAATTGGTAGATATAGTATTAATTAGTCCTAAATATTATATAATAATAAGGACATTTATTTGATAACATTATGTTTTATAATAATGGGGTTATAAGAAAATAGACTATGTTATTAGTATAGGTAGGTATGGGTATTCACAGAGTCAGGGCATTTATAAGTTGATTCACTGAACAATTCTATAGGAATCAATAGGCTAATAGTTACGTTTTGTAAGACAATGTTAGATGAACTATACTAATATATTATTGTACAGATTTTAATTTAAATACTTTGGTAGTTTCTTTAGCAACTTAAAATTTTCAGTATTAATATTGTTTCGAAAGTGACCTTTAGGAACACTAATTTATTACGTGTAGTGTAAAGAAGACTTACCAATTACACTTATCAAAGTTCAACTTTGAAATTATGATATTTCCACAAATTCCAAAAAAATTACACACAAATTAAGAGTATTTCACCCAAAAGTATAAAATAAATTCTTATTTAACTATGCGCTCTCTCATAACAGTTTGAAACACGACACTGACTTGAATCTACATACATACTGGTTTTAAAACTGGCTTTTTGTATAGTCCATCAGAAAGTATCTTATCTTACAACCACTCGTTATTACTGATTATAGAATACGATAATAAAACAAAGGAACCCTAACAATAAGTATTTTTCAATATTGGTAGTAAAGTTAACACATTAACTTTAATACTTATATAAGAAAATCTACTCTGAATATAGAAAGGTAAACTCACATTATGACCTTTGTATATGTTGTGGAATTGATAAAGTTTTTATCTCACGGATTTTGATCAAATAATTTTATTTGCGGCCGATGATAGCTAAACCTTTTAATAATATCAATGTACGTAATTCTAATATGTAAACTTGTCTAAACTGATTCCTTACAAAAGAAGTTAAATAGGTTTGGTAATTATTTTTTTTAAGATTTTTGTTATCGAAGTGAGTTCTATATTTTCTACCGATTTTAAATAATGCTCTATTATTACTATTACTCTTGGCTGACAATGAAAAGTAGTTATTGAATAAACTGCATCTTTATTGTGACTGAGTATTCTTACTGGGCTATTATTCCGATTCTTTTTTACTTTTTCATTAATGATTTTATCACTTCTCTGCTTGCTTCTTGCTTCTTTTCTATCTATATATATAAAAATTCTCTGTCACAGAGTTTGACCCCGATGAACTCCGAAACTACTACTACTATTTAGGATGATATTTTTTCATTTTTCTAGATTCGTTTTGACCTAGGACATATAATAGGTTTTATTTTAATTTATAACACAGCAACGCGTGGCCCGTTCAACTAATATAAAATATATATTAGTATAACATACAATCAAAATTGATTTTCAGACTACAATGTTAGAAACATTGTCAATTTTGATTGATCTAAGTGACGTTTAAATGCTAATTAGCTCATAAACTTACTTTTGTATATCAGATATTCCCTGTTGGTTGTTGGATTTGGATTTGAGGTTAAAAATTTAGGTCAGCAAATTTATAATATTTTGATATCTTGGTTTGCTATTGAATATTTTTACTTAGATTGTATATATGGAATAATATAAATATACTGTTATATCACGAGTAACGAACGGTTTCTAGTATTAGTAAGTGTATTTATCGAGTCAACGAAATGACTTAACCAATATTTGTTTATTACATACACGTAATTATTTTAATAGTAGTAGTATAGTACACCTAAGTTTGACATTGAATTTTGTGCATCTATGGCTGACATGAGGGAAAGACAGATGAGATGTTGAAATAGGTCTAGTTATTTTATGTTTCCTTTTTCATACATACCTAAATAATGAAATATTTAAAATAATGAAATTTCATTTGAACAAAAAAAAAAAATATTCTAATAGTTAATAGATTCAAAATTAACGAATCAAATTTATTGTTTTAAGCTTTCATGGTCACTTAAATTATCATTAATTAAAATGGGATTATTTATTATTTTACTTTTGGGCGCAGTTGTACGTGTCATCGCTGCAGTAGGAGTAAATTTTTTTGTGAGTGGTCGTTATGGGCAGACATATTGATCTACCCTTTGTGGCAGTCTTTTATTGTACTCGATACGGCACCTACCTGTAAACTACTATTCATTTAAAACTTTTCACAACACACAACGCTAACAGAATTGGATCGCGAAACGGCACTTTTTGTATTGTGTCGATTTCAATTCCAAACACAATAATTTGAATTCATCTTCATGATAAAAATTTGTGTGTTTGGTAATTTGGATCGTTACCCTGATAATTCGCGGTATAATTATGGTAGCATTCTGTCAAGATAATTTGAGGGCTATGATTTTATCCCGTGATTTGACCCTGAATTGATTATATGTTCAGCGATGACACACTTTTGCTTATCGTTGTTTTCGACCATTCCTATGTACCACTTTAGTCGACGGTTTATTTAACCAATGTATGAACTACAACACTTACAGCAAATCTATCGTTGAACGTAGGAAGACACTGCAATACCTTTTTCAAAGGACGTCCAAAGGTAAGCCTTCTGTTTGGTATTCTATGCCACGAGGTTTAAGTTTCTTATGATGTCTAGAATGTTTTTAAATTTAATATTAATTTTCTATAGTTCAGTATGTCCATATCTTTAGCAGTCATGAGACTGTTTTAATATTGTCAGAAGTTTAAATCTGTTTACTTTAAAAAGTAAACCGATTATAAGTGAATCTGCTTACCTCATCACTCAGTAACTTAGTTCTGTTAGTTTTAGTTTAGTAACTGTCTTAGTTTAGTTCTCTAACTCGATAACTATAGCATAGAAACAGTTAATAAGGAAATCATAATCCATGTTAAATATTTAAAAAAAATATTTTTTTTATCTTGAATTAATATCTCTTGATCCCAATCAAGCTTGGGGGCCGAGACAGGATCCATGATGGAATATGGATTTATGTTGTGTCCCCATAAGTGTACATACATTTGTAAACATACTGTATATTAAGTTAAAATAAGTTAAATAACATTAAAAACACTGTTAAATTAACGTAGGCAAACTAACCATATCTTGTTAATGTTGATTCTTAATAATTAACGGCTTAACATAAAAAAAGTAAAATTAACGTCATGGGTTCCCATGTCATTGGCAAAATAGTGACTATCATAATTTCAATTTAAGAAATAAAGACAAGCTAGCAATGCCCAGGTATAGGCTCCATAAAATAAGCAACTCCTTTGCAGGTCACTGTATACCTACGAATGTACAACACGCTGCCATGTAACATGCATGACTTGTCAATGAATAAATTTAAATTTTTAATTAAAACTCAGTTATGAAAAAAGGCTTATTACAGTGTTCAAGATTTTTGAATGATAAGGCAGCGTGGGCCTAAAAGAAATGAATTGCTCGTTCTCTGAATCGCTTTGTAATATACACAATTTGTAAGACATTTGGCGATTTTATAAGAGTTTTGGCGCATGAGTTTCTTGCCCGATTCTTCTCATGTTAGCCCCTACGTTTGGAATCGGGTCGCTCGTGGCGATTACTTGCGCGGCATCAACTCCGCGGATGTACTTGCCGCTAGCGCACGGGCTATCTTTATTATAGGAGATTATTATCTTGATTTTGTAAAATTGACGATTTTAAGTGCCCGCAAGGGCCTATGAAATAAAGTTATTTTGATTTTGAAATAAAAACATTATTTAATATTATGAATAAAAACTTAAATAACTTTAGAGTTTCTTACTCTTGATTACAACTGTGAATTATTAACGAGAACTCTACTTCATTTAATCGGGATATTTCTCGCCTACTGGCTATTATGCACTCAATCTGTCTCAATTGTATTCTTTATAATCGTTTAAGTGGATCAAATATGTACCGTGAGAGTTCTTTAGACTACGTAGCAACTCCAATAACTGTGACTATAGGTATCCATTAAGTTTCACTCGAATGATTCCGATTATTACTTCTCCAGTACACTACATTTAACAATCGGCAGGCGACGACTTGGAGCTGCGGAGACAGTTTATGTCTCAAAATGGATTTAAAATGGGTTCTTTGGGATTGTTACCGCACTGTTTCGACATTAATATTATAATTAATGGGTAATTCAACAGATGGATGGAAAAATATTTCTAAGGTAAATTATTATCATTTCCAAAAATGAGATAAAATTCACGTTAAATTGTAAAAATAATTTTACGTAGTATTTATTTGGATATTGTAAGATCGGTCCTTAAACTTTTATTAGTTATTTCTATTGTTTGTTGTTTTGCATTTGAAGATTTATAAGGCGCTATATAAAAGTCTATATTTATTTCTCCAATTTATTGGCATGTTAAAAGATAACTTCTTTTATAGCGCCTTACAGCCGTTACATTTTCATTAGAGTAAAAAATGCGAAGGCTTTGAATTTTTTGTGCGGCAAGTAGTAGAATATAACTAACTTAAATGTTTCAAAAGTGTATTTTTTTCTAGTGTAATGGGTTTTCTAAATTTCTAACGAAAAGATGTGACATGGGTAAGACGATTTCAATAAAAGTTGTAATGAGTTTGTGCCTTTATTTAGACACTGTAACATGTTCATAAGTTTTCCGAGAGGATTTGCGTTTCGCGATATTTTTTTGAAATGGTTTTATGAACTTCAAACAGTATCTCTGTTTTTTAAACCATATCTAAATTTAATCTAAATTGTAAATACTTTTTTGCAAGAACTTAAAACGAATTTGGCGAAAAATAAGTATTGGGTTTGTTTTTATTTATTTACTTACGTACAATAAACGTAATATGGTCAAAGAAACGAATAAATAAGTCAGTAAAATTTGTAGAATGTCAAGTGTTATATTTAACATCAAATGAATACAGAACAAACGAATTAAAAATTAAATCAGCACAGATAACAGGACTAGATTTTACTTTTCAAGTGAAGCAAGCCATACGTTGTTATCGTCTGCTAACGAAGCGCTCACTAACCTTGGTGAAGTAAATAAATTAATCAACAGTTTTGTAGACTTGAAGAAGTAGATCTCACATACCTACTAGTGAATGACGACACAGCAGCCGCTCTGAACGCCATTACACAGATCTTATAAGATAAATTATTATAATAGAATAATTGGATGAGCATTGGACCGGATTTCCAAAGGTTGCGGGTTCGTTTCCCGCCTGAGAATATACTTGTGACCCGAGTCGATTTTTTCTAGTATTTTTCGTTTATTATATTTTTTCTTGAAAGTATTATGCCAAACATTGTACTTGATTGTATATTTACAAAAACACATTATAACGCTAAATGCTTAATACTTTGCAATAATTTTCACAATTTTCTATTTTGTTTACCGCAAAAACGGAAGATAATGTATTTTTACAATCTACAACAATTTAAATTTAATACTTGAATTAAGTAAAGATAATAACGCAGGCAACACAATTGCGTGATATGAAATGGATACATAACAAAATTCTATACCCGTACTGAATATAAGACAAACAATGTCCCATACTTTTCTGACGTGCTAACATTGCTGTTATTTAATTTCCCCACAGAATTCACAAATAGTCATATACATATTTCAGAATTCAATAAGATAACAATTATGTTATCGGGGACACATTTTCCACTCATTGATCTTTGGTAATAATCGAATGAGCTAAAAAAACGATTCATGTAACGATACTTCCCCTATGAACCAACAACACACCGGCATAAAGTTTGACTAGTACACTTATAAACATACACGTATTTTTTTTATTGTTTAATTACTGTTATTTGATTGTCCATGGATTAAATAATTAAATTAAATTTAGTTAATTCTAATAAACTTTTGAATAAAAATATATCGACGGGTTCCGGGCTAATTGTATTAAGCGACATTCTGAGCGATATAGACTTTTATACATATTTGTCATTTGAGCTGGGTTTGGTGACGATCGGAGCACTTTTTTGTCGCTTAATACAACCGCATTTTAGGGGCCTATTTTGGACTGCAATGTATGAAGTGACACAAAATATTGACAAATTTAGGAACTGTGTACTTAAGCTCACTACCAAATACCAGACAGGCAATTAAACTTTTTTTCCTGGAACAACAATTAACAGGCAAGTTACGTTAAAGCATTTAGCCTGACTTTTATAAATATATAGAAATGTCGCTTCATACAATTAGCCTCTTTGTTAAATTCTTATCCAGTGTCGCTTAATACTATTAGCTTTACCTTATTAATATACAAGAATGTCGTTTAATACATTTAGCCTTTTTGCCAAATTCATACCCAGCGTCGATCCATACATTTAGGTCTGTACATGAAACGTTAGATGTTGTAACTTCAACTAATTATCTTGCAGTAGATAATGATATGTCGGCCGCATGAACTATTTAGGATTTTAACAGTAAACATTTAAAGATTATGGTTAAACCTATTTTTCTTATTCATTATTTGATTTGTAGTGTCGTTTCAGTTATAACAAAAGTTAAGTTCTAGTTTTTCAAACAGTTAATAAGAATAGTAGACACATTAATACAATCAAAATTTTATATGAATTAACCATTATAACTACCAATTTTAGGTGGTCATTTCAAAAGTCACGAAACTTTCTACAGTTAAGCCTTTATACATACTAAAAATGAAAAGCTACTTCTGGCAGCCCAGCGTGGCCGGGGTAGACTACCCTAAAATTTGAAGGAGGGTAAGAAATAAGTTTTATTTTAGTTAAAGTATCAGTTATACAATTTTAGGAAAGTACTTTCGATAGTATTTTACGTTTATGGGATTTTTGCCAGAGCATTTACATCTCTTCTAATTGTTGACAGAACGCTATAATTTTATTTATAAAATAAAAATCCATTTTTGTCATTTCATCAGTCTTCAAATTTTAACAGAATAAAATAAATAAATAAATAAAATAATAAATAAACAAGGTCTTAAATGTTTACCCACCCTATGTATGTACCTTTTAATTTATTAATGTTTTAATCGCCAATTTCTGCGAACTTCATTATTCAAGTATGATTAAAAACAATTTATTTAAAAAAATCAGTTGCATAAACTAATTAGCCATACATTAAAAAGTTTTAGATATGGTATTTAAATCAGTTAACTTAGGTTTTGAAATGTGATCAACTCTTTGATTAAAGCACTTAGCCTAGAGCCATTATTTGCATGCCTAGCCGGTTAAGTCATTTAGCTTGGAACAATAAATAATAAACCTAGGCGGTTTAGTCATTTAGCCTGGAATAAGAAACAATAATCATAGGCGGTTACGTCATTTAGCCTGGAATAAGAAACAATAATCATAGGCGGTTAGGTCATTTAGCCTGGAATAAGAAACAATAATCATAGGCGGTTAGGTCATTTAGCCTGGAATAAGAAACAATAATCATAGGCGGTTAGGTCATTTAGCCTGGAATAAGAAACAATAATCATAGGTGGTTAGGTCATTTAGCCTGGAATAAGAAACAATAATCATAGGCGGTTAGGTCATTTAGCCTGGAACAAAAAAAAGTAAAATATGGGGCATTTTGTATTAAGCGACATTTATCTACTTTAAAAATAGGAATATTAGAAAATAAATGAATCCGATTATGGAAAATATTGTTATAAAAATAGTTATATTATTCTTTTTTTTAATAATGCGATTTGGTAAAGTTATTTTTTTTTTCTAAAAATCGAAACTTTAAACTGCTTTGTGTAAAGTTACAAAAATGTCGGTTAATACAAATAGCCCGGAACCCGTCGAATGTTGCCTTATGTGAAAACTGTATGGCGGTTCTAAATTGTCATTATAGATATTCTTATAATCGTTACAAGATAGTTTATAACGATTGTGTGATTTTATATTTGTTTAGCTTAAACGAGAGAGCCTAAATTATTTTTATAATTTTATGTAATAAAGTGTTGTTTATTTTATACTGTGTTTGGATATAATTGATTTGAACATTTTATACTTCAATACATAACTAGTAACAATATAGTGTGGTATATCTCATGAACCTGAAAACAACTTGTTATTGATTCAAGATTCCTTACAAATTATACCAAATTATTATGGAAACCCCAACAATATCCATCGCATTTTTAAAAAGATGTTACAGAAAAATTCAAAATTTACTGAAAAATTTTGGTAACCAGACAGACGAAAATTGCTTAAACAGAAAATGAGTTAACAGAAAACAAGAAAATAAAATGCCGACAGAATTTTATAATAGTTGCATATAGTGAAACAGTATATATAGTTGTATAGGTCGTAATACATATTCTAAATACGTATAGTTGCATGAAACCAGTGAGGCTATAACAGTCTGCAGTGGAAGATTTTTCAAGCTCAAACTTTAATACATTTTTGGGTGGTATCAAAGAAACACTGGGCACAACCATATAAGCTATACGACCCACAGACTTGACAGCAGCCCTTAGCTAAATGAAAGAGGTGCAAAATATATTAGCAAGATAAACAAACATTTTATTTAGTCTAATAATCCTAAACAGCTTTCACTCAACTTAAACAGAACATTATAATCTCAAAGGCAAAAATGTATATATCAAAATACACGTAGATTTACATCAACCTACTTTCAACTGGATAGCAACTTTCGTGCCCAATACCAAACTTTCCAGAAACTTGATTATAATTTGAATCGATTCCAACAACCTCGATTTCGGTCTAGATTATCATCTAATCATTTTAATAAGAGTTTGTTACCAAATCCTCATCCTAGCGAAATATCTTATCATAGGTAAAATATTCTTTTCAAGCTTCTGCTTTATAATTATCCCAGTTCCTATATATGTTGTTATGGCTCCGGCGCCCGTGCATAGCATAGTTGCGACCTATAAATGTTAATCTTGATCATGACGCAGCACTGTATTACAATAAACTTAGGTATTGCCTCAAAATCATTGTATTCAGCAAGCGGTCGGGGGCTCCCCGGTACAGTCCTGCCATAAGCACCGAACGGAAGCGGAAAAGCCCCTCTGGTGAATAATGAATATAATAAAAATTGTCTTAAAGAAATTTCATGGCAGGTTGTACAGAAAAAAATGCAGAAATTGTTTTGTTGGATTGTTTGTCATGACAAAGCTGTTTTGAGCCCAAATATAAAATTAGGACAGCTGACAAGGAAATTCCTCTTTTTTCACGACTGAGTGAATATATTTTTCCGAAGACTCAGACTGAAGTATTAGTTAAAAACAACCGCTATGACGAATCAGAAAAAGCTACAGTGTTTTAAATTGTACTACCAAACTACAAACTTAAGTTTAATTTTAAACGAAAGCTTATGGCCAAAAGGTGTATCATTTTGTCGCTTTATTTATTTTGATAAAAACGCTTGAATGTGAAATGAAGTTAGGTAACGGATTATAGATGTGCAACCAAAGGAAAAAATAAAATGTACATGTATGACCCGTAACTGTAAACCAGTTAAGCGGTTCATTGACTGTGTTAGTATCTTATGTAATTCAGTGGACATCGTAGCTTCCCATAATTGGTACTATAGATACCGATTTGGCTTACTCGAAGTGATTATTTAGTTATATTTATGGTTTATAGTTATAGTTCAATTATTTTGGGAAAAATATGCTCGAAATTACGACCTTATTTAAAACACCATGAAGAGCCAATATTTGGTTTCATGGCCCATGGTAAGTCAACGCTAACTGTCCCCACTATAAAGTAAAATTGTTTTGAATTAAAAAGGGTTAAACAGTTCATGTATCTTGGCCACTATGTTACCGAGGAACTTGATGACCAATTTGATGTTGACATGGAGCGCAGGGCGTTGGCGGTCTGCTGCAATATTCTGGCGCACAGATTTGCTCGCTGTAGTAGTCAAGTTCAGATTATATTGTTTAAAGCTCACAGCCAATCCTTTTCTAGGAGCAGCTTGTGGTTTTTCTATACTGAAAGATCGCTGAACGCCTTACGCATGCAGTACAATAATGGATTGAGAATGCTGTTGGGATTGCCCCGCTTCTGTAGTGCCTCGACGATGTACAAGGAGGCGAGGGTAGTATCATTACTCAATAGAATTCGTAGTAGCAGTAACAGCATCCTAAGCGTCTTAGTTAATAAGTTTGACTTTAATATTATAAAAGCCTTTGTTTGTGTTGTTTAGAGTTGAGAGACACCGTCCAGTAAGCGGCGCGGTGAGGGTCTTTGTACATATTTATTTTCAATGTTTTGTCCCAGTGCTCACTAACTTACGATATTATATAAATAAAATGATATTAACATTTGTGGATTGTAACATCTGAAATTAAAATAAAACTAAATAAAAAAATGTAGTGCAAAAGTATCAGAAAAGTTTAAAAAACAAACAAAATTTTGGTGTTTATTGACGATTTTCCATAGTATAATACAGCTCTATCTACTATTATCGCTAATGACTATAAAATAAATTAAAAACATAATGAGATCGTATAAAAAAATCAAAATGACATATTTTATTTATCTTTTATATCAGTTTTAAGAAAAATATTTTTGGAATATACATTGGTTATGTATGTAGTTTCGTCGGAAAATGTCATTAACTTCTCCAATCTAGATGTGACTTTCCAAAGTGTTATCAGCTCATCCAACATGAGATTAATGTTAAATGTTAAAAGAACTTTATAGTAAGTTCGAGTTATTAGTATATGAAAACACTTAGGTGCGAGATTATTGATACTCAATTAAATATCTATCTTACTATTTAGGTAATAAGGTGGTCTTTGCTCTGAAGATCCGTTTAATGTATTCGAATACCTACGTATATTATCATCTAATTTCTATTCCTACTTCTAATACCAGAATTATTAATTCTATTTGAAGCTTAGATATAAATGATAATTAAAACTATCATTATATAAACCAATAGTGCAAGAAATTTCAAGAATACGATTGGCAGATTTAAATTAAATCAATGATTGTATGTATCCACTTTAGCAAAACAAGCAGTGTCGAGAAGCTATGCATATGCACATTTTGAGGCCAGTACAGAATTAATAAAGAAATTTGATGATGCACAAATAATACAAAACTCATCAAATATGTTTTCAAGAAATTTTTAAAGCCTGTTATGTTACCGGGGAAACAATAAAAATAGTGTAAAGAGTTTACCAATCAAGTTTTTATTATTTTAACTGACATTCGCAATTATAAAAAAATTAAAACCATCCACTACAATTAGATAATATTCCACTGCATGATTTAAATGTAATAATGTATTTAAATACATATTAGTCTTCATTTGTTATATTGAGTAATTTTAATTAGCTAAAAGAGTGTGTCTATTTTTAATGGTTCCTTTCTATTTAATACCTGAAACAAAAAATACGCCTTTATTATCTACAAAAAGAGACAGAAAAAAGAAAGGAGTAAACCTTAGAAAGACGAAGATCCTGACGTATGATTACAATTGTAAAACATTACAGTAGCAAGCTGCCTATTTTCTCAAAAGAAGAAAGTATGTTTGTAAATGTAACACGGTTTGTTGTGATGTAACGTTATAGTGAAAACATTGCGAGGACTCTCTTTTTAGTAAGATTAATTATAATTTATCCTAATGTGTTTTAAATATAATTATTTTTATAATATTCACTTTTTTAATTCTAATTATCTCAAAGTATTTAACTCGGGAAAAGTTGGTGTCGGCCACTAGTAATTAAATAACAACAAACATAATTTTAAGCGAAACACTGTTTTACCGCGTTTTGACTCTAATGAAGATTAGTCATAGTCTTTTACATCAATATTGTTACAATAAACTTCTATTATCTACAACACTAAGTTTAACAATGTAGAGTCGCCAATTAAATGTGATATTTTCTAAAGGTTGACACTCAAAATTCTTAAACTATCTGTGTTCGCCACACGTGGAAACCGTATATTTGAGTTAAAACGGTGTTCCCTTAAAGTAATTTTCCACTTGATCAATCTGCCGACTTTTTTCCTTTTTCTGTTCTCCCCTGGTAACTCAAGTGTGAGCTTATTGGCCTGCTAAGAATTCTAATAAAAGTTAGGTACATTGAGCTAGTAGGTCTAAGAGCCTCTTTATCTTTAAAGGAAATTGGGTCCCTAAAAGGCACTTGTTTTAAATACAATCCCAATACGTGACCGGATTTGAATAAATTTGTTTTGGATTACCAATAAATAAGTAGCTAAATTAAAGAATTGAATTCTTTCTCTCATTAAACATTTGTAATGAAAAAAAATTACACTGAAATAATGCAAATAGAAGCATAGTGTTTGTGACATTTGCCCGTAAGTAATTTCCGGTATTCAGTTGTATATAATAAATGTAAACTTGCTAATGCATGCAATAATAATTGTGATCAATTAAATATAAAATTATTAAAGACATTTTATAAGAAAATTTACTTTTAAAAAATACTGATAACCCATGAATAGTATTCGAGAATGGGCTTTTCTTCGTTTGAGGATATTAAGTAACACAATCAAAGGACTTAACAAAATCACTTTTTTATTTGATAATAATAAAAAAACCGGCCTTTTATCCCAAAATAAAAAACTTACAAACTGACAAAAAAAATTTCCTACGAATTTAAGTCTTTCCAACCTTGAGTTAATGATGAATAACAGTTGATAGCTCCTATACAATGGACGATAGATGACAGACAATATAGATGATAGGTTGGACAATAGATAATAGATGACCTATAATCTAATCTATCATCTTCTAGAAGATAGACTAAAGCTGAATTTAAAAAAAGCACACTGACACATAATATATAAAAAATGACAGATGGTTGACAATAAACTTCAGATAATACATAGATCATAAATTATAGGGAACAGATGATTAGAACATTAATCGGATGTATCATCATCTCGATAATAGGCTATAGTTGATATGTAAGTGGTAATATATTATAGATGATATGTTATAGACGATTAACGTTAATGGTATACGATTTATAAAATATGCGAGAAGACAAATGATAGTGTATAGTCCATGTATGATAAATGATAGATGAGTGGTGATAGAATTCATATCATGTGTAATCATCTTGATGATAGCTTTTAGGTGAAAGATGATTGATGATCGACTATGTATGAAATGTGCATTTTGATACACGGTAGGTGGTAGTTTAAAAATAATAGGTGATAGATAAAATGCGTGAAGAAAGATGGAAATTGATAGTTCAAAGATAATATATAAAGGATAAAGATGATAGATATGATAGGTAATAGATGATAGATAATTGATCTATATTATAGATGATAGACTATTTATAACACAGGTCTGCAAAAAAAAAAGTTCAGCTGCATGAGATATTTTTGCTGAATTATATGTTTTAAGGTCCGCTGATTTCAAAAATGACGTCTATTACTCTCCATCACGTATAGGTTTTTTGCAAAATGATGACAAAATTATAAGAAAAATCAACTATTTATTACAAACACACTGCATAATATTTATCACAACCTGTCAACTATTTGTTTTATTTAATTTATACATTAATTTATGTTTACTCTCTTTCCTCGTGAAACCTTTTCTTCTTTTTTTGTTGCTTCTCCAAACTAGTTTTTGGTTTCCTTCTTTGGTTTCTCGTTTAAGCATCCAACAGTAGTCCGCTAACATACTGCCATCCAATCTTCCATGGTAACGTCTCTCGATATCGCGTACATCCTGGTGAAATCTTTCCCATTGTTTTTCACTGTAGGCGCCCAAGATTTCATGAAAATATTCAATATGGGAGTATAAGAAGTGAACTTTTAAACTCACCTTGTACCCTTGAGCTTTATACGCAGTCAGCATGCGCTGTACAATACTTTTATATTCGGGATCCTTAGTATTGTCCAAAAACTTCTGCACTACATTTCCCGTGCTTCTTTTTCGATTTCTTCCATTGATTCAGTAAAGAGGGATTCAGGAAGGAGGGAGGTGATCCAAGATCATCAAGTATTAATTTGAAGTAAGCAAAATATACCTTCTTCACAAAATCACTTATATTTCTTTCACTGTTTATTCACTACAAATATAACAGAAGCTGTCCAGAGAAATAACACAACCTCTATGAGCCATAACAATTATATAAAAACAAGAGCACAGTAGCGTTTGAATGCTGGATGTCAACTGAGTGTAGCGATATAGAGTCAATGGACTTAGTCTGTTAGAATAATGCAACTGAATGTTTGCACTTGCTTGCAATTGTTTACGTCCATATTTTTTTATCTTTATTCCTAGATAATTATTCAATTAAGGTAAGTAATCTTAATTTTAATTAAAATTGAAGCTTAAAAAAACAAAAAACAAAATTTTAACTTATAGAATTTACACAAAATAAAAATATAAAAATTAGTATTGTAACAAAAATTGGCGTGATGGAATTTTTTAAATATATCTTTCGGTTTTAGGACGTCAAAATCTATAAGAAAATGTATGAAAACCCCATGCAGTTTTTTCTTTGCAGACCTGTGTAATTATACATGGTAGTTAGTAGTTCATTGTAATTAGATGATAATATAGATAATATATGTAAAATAAAGATGACAGACGATAAGTGATAGATAATAGGTATATAGATATAGAAGACTAGTGATAGATTGAAGATGACAGGTGATAGAAAATTAATGAAATAATGCATTAAGATACACGGTAGTTAGTAGTTTATATAATAGATGTTTGATATTAGGTGATTAATTATAAACGTTAAACGATAAAAAATAGATGATAGGTGATAGATAGTGATAGATTGCTTGTAGTAGTTTTTTTGTATTATTGAAAAAAAAATGCCGAAATAGCAAAATCACATAATTATAATTTATCTCCAAGCAACTCGCACTTCTTATCTTTACCAACGCATTTATTTGCCTTATTTGTTTCTGATGAAAATTTAGTTGATAAAGTGATCACGATTTTAAGAAATGAGTGTGTACCGGATTTGACAAAATTCCCTGTTCCTTTTCTTCCCTGTCAATTTAAACACTACATAATTCATTCATTTACATACCTATTTTATCAATGCCTTTCAAAACGTATCTTTCCTCGATCATTAAAAAAGCCCTCATCCATCCGATCCACAAAATTGGCAATAAGAACAGTTTAAATAACTACCGCCCTATTGCTACACTACCATCAATTTCTAAAATCCTCGAATAAATAAGTAATAACAGATTTGTAAAATATTTCAAGGAAAACAGACTTTTTGCTACAACTCAATACGGTGTTAGGTCTAACAAATCGACAAACGAAACTGTACATGAACTTACTGACTATATTACTAGATAACTTGATAATTCATAAATAATAAATGAGGAACTTGTTATTAAATATGGTATGGTATGCCCCAGGGTTGTATAATAGGATCCTTGCTATTTCTCGTCTATATTAATGACTAGCTTTCCGCCCGCGGCTTCGCCCGCGTGGAATTCGGTTATATTGCGGTATAAAGCAAAATTATAAGAAAACTTCTCATTCCCACGGAAAAATCTAAGAAGCGCGATGTAACGCTGGATAGTATACTTTAGTGATTTTAGGATAAGTTGATGTAAAAAAAAGCAATTTAGACGATAAAACAAATTGTACGTCATCCCTCGAGAATTCCTCATTTTCGAGGATTCATTTTCGTATCATTTAGCTTCAAAATTTACATGTTCATATTCGTTTGCAACCTATAAGTGGATGTAAAAAAAACAGTTTAGACGATAAAACAAATTGTACGGCATACCTCGGGAATTCCTCATTTTCGGGGATTCATTATCGTATCATTTAGCTTCTTTATTCGTTTGCAATATTTTACCTTGTTTTAAACGACACATAGCGCCATCTACAATCCATCCATCAAGCAAACAATATTTTTGTTTTTCCTCGGGAATATAATTTTTTCCAGGATAAAAAGTACCATTTTATTTAATCCGGACTTTTATCTTTACGTCTGCAAAATTTCAAAGCAATCGGTTCAGTAGTTACGGCGTGAAAGCGGAACAAACAAACAAACAAACAAACTCACTTTCCGATTTATAATATTAGTAAGGATTTGTGTCTCCTCCTCTCCCTTCCCCAATAAGGTAGGATAATATCTTACGCTGACGATCACTGCATTAACACGTCAAATATCGCCTGTACATTCAAAGCACATGTGGAGGCTCTTACTGCAAGAGTGAAAAAATTAATTTGCGTCTTTAAAAACTTAAGATATGTCATGAACTGGAAACCATAGAAAGATATCTATCTAGCGCTTTGCCAATCACTGCTAGTATACTGCATAACATTCTGGGGAGTCACCCATAAGAATAAAATGTTGAGATTAGAAGTAGCTCAGAGAGTTATTCTGAAAATAAGCACTTTTCGACCTTTCCGTTTTCCTACAACAGAAATCTTTACTGTATGTGACAATCCCATAGATTCTTTTGTTTTCTTGGGAACCTTTTGTGTAAAAGATTAAATTCTTTGCTATTTATTTATTACATGACCAAGTTTCATTCTAGGAAAACCATACAAGACTGGTTAAAAGGAAAAAATTATGACGATATAGAATAATTGTTACAAGTTGTTGTTATTTAATAAAAGTGATGCACAATAAGCGAATCTCAATTTTGTAAACACTATACATCGAGTTCGAGCCCGATTCTGAGGGCTCGGATTTATTCTATTTTTATTGTTATAGAACAAAACGCCCCGCCGTATATGCCCTACTAATCCCAATTTATGTTATGTCAACTAATCAACTTGTATAAAAAATATTAGTAGGTTGATTTAAAATAAGATGTAAAATGTATATAGCCTATAACTTATTTGGAAATATATTTATTATTACTGTTGATGATAAATAATAAATGATAGAGTTAAAAAATACAACTAGTGTTAGATTATAGATGATTGATGGTTGATGATTGATCATTAATGATAGATGATTGATTGTTGATGATATGTGATAAATAATTGATGATAGACGATTGATGAAATAAGCATAATGATATATGGTAGTTAGTAGTTCATAGATAATAGATGTGATTAGGGATAGATCATAGATGAATGGTGATAGGTGATAAGTGATTGAGGATGCCACCTCCAAGGCTCGGAGGTGTGGTTTCTTTTTACAGGCGTATTTGAATGCAAAAAATAAAAATAAAAACGTAATTGAGGATAGATGATATGATAGACTATATGACCCATACAGTTTCGGTCGTTTAAGGCAGAAAAGAAAAAGATGGTTGACGTCAAGGTCTAATGTCTAAGGTCAGAATGCGTCTTAATGAGTTCATTGCTTTTCTAAAGTACCTTAGTAGTTAGTCGGTTTTTAACTCTTTTCTGAATGGTTTCATCTGACAAAAGCTGAAGCATTTTATTGTTATATTCTGAGATATCTATTAATTTCGTGGCCTTACCTTTAAGTTAGATGGCAGTGGGTTCCCCTTTCCGAGTTTCTCTCACCAGTTCTTCTCAGAAAGGCCTCCCAACTTCCGTAATAGCGATAGACTCAGTTCAGTTATCGTAGATACGATAAGTAGATACATTATTTTTATAGAAAAATACTAGAAAAAATCGACTCGGGTCACAAGTGAATTCTCAGGCGGGAAATTCTCCCGCAATTTATCATATAAGATCGCATTAAAAATGCATAAAATATATAAAAAATATTAAAACATGACAAGATAAGTTAAAAATTAAAACAATTTCGTCTTGTATAATGTTAACAATAAGAAACGTGCCCGGTTATAATGATGTGCAGGTATGTATGACATGTATCACAACAATCAGCTCAGACATCCTGTGATCACAGCTCCTGTAAATGTGTAAATGTCAGTATTAAATATAAATTATGCTCAAATTATCCTTTAACAGTTGTTTGATTTAAATGTGTGATGTCCGCCGAAGTGCAAGAACAAAATATCGATGTTCCAGTCTCCGCACAGTAATATTTGTCAAGGTTTTTTATTTAATTTATAAAGTAAATCTTCAAGCTTATTAAAATAAAAAGAAATCCCACAGCATTCCAAATTATTATTTTTTTCAATTATTACTTAAAATGCATGTACCGCCTCTCTTTTGATATTCTCTTGACCACGGAAACGTAATTTTACAGTTATTCGAGCCTTAGTTTTGATCATCTTTGAATAAAGGCTTCGGACAGACAAAAACATAGATGTTATATCGGTTTTATGTTTTTTTTTTATTAGAGAGGGCAATTCCTAATTTGTTATTTTTTAAATACACTACATATATTGCGATGTAAGCGATGAAAGGTTTAAACGGCATTCCGCTTCAAGTCACTAACCTGCAGCAAAAGCAGTTGCAGAGCCAGTGTAGTTGTTTTATTCCGAGAATCTCCATCTTCGTAATAATTTTCATTTAACTTTTAAGCGAGTACAGTTCCCTGTTAGCCTACGTTTTGCTTATTTTTCATAATAACCACTAATAAATGTCAAGGCCAGTTATTATTCAATGCGGGGGAGGTCACACGACCAACTCTATGAAGCTCTTATGTGTAAACAACATTCCCAGCAACCTTTTTCTTCATGCTAAGGATGGTTCCGTAATAAATATCATATGCATAGAAGCATTTTCCTAAAGAAGAGCTAGTTATTTGGCAATCTCCTCAAGTAGTGATTCTTATAAGAAAAAACACACTAGACTTACACGACATTTGTCTGACATCTACACAATCAAAGTCGGGTGCATAGTTAGCTAAGAATGAGCTTACTTATAAAAATAAGACACAATAAAATTTTGATTAATTTAGGTAAAGCTTGACAAATATTTAAAAATACCGAAACGATGAAAAGGGTCGCTTTTAATGGGACTTTGAAAATCTTAAAAGGTTTATGAGGGACAAGATTTTGACAGGACTCAAACGATTGGTTGTTAAATAGGGGATTAATTAGAAGAGGGAAATGGCCCTTTTGGAACAACTTCAAAAGTATTTGATATTTTAACTATTGTCTTAATAAATACAATATTACGTAATATGGTTAATTAAAATATTTGGTTTAGTTTAAAAAAATAAGTTTCAGTTTTACCACAGCTCAACTTTTGCATCTGTGTAGTGACTGCTCACTACACAGATGCAAAAGTTGAGCTGTGTGAAAATCCAGAAAAGCAAAATCTCGCATTTCCAAGTGTTGAGTTTGTTTGTTTCTGCTCCCATGGGCTGTTCTGGAACTTATCGAGTTAAACTTATTTGATAAGCTCGCTAGGAGCGACTCTACGTATGGGAAATATTGAGAAGTTCAGTTACGTATTGCTCCATTGATATTGTGTTATAATATACATATTTCATTCAGCTTCTATGAGAATATATGTAGAATATATTGGTATTTATTTAAATTATATAATTATTATACTTAAGTTATATAATTTAAACCCTTTGGTGCACTATGGTGGTTGCAAGAAAGTTTACTTCAAAATGTGAGATTATGACTGATCTGAATTGATCTGGATTGTTCTAAAAAAGTTCTAGAATTATCTGGAAAGTTCTCAAGTATAGTATAGTAGATTCTTATTATATATTCTCTATTATTATAGAGAATGTTCTAGAAAATTCTAAAATGGCCTAGAAATTTCTGGAACGCTCTAAAATGTATACCAATTTTCTGATCAATATAGATTGTTCTAGAAATTTCTGAAATGATTTAGAAAGTTCCAAAACTTATCTCAACATTCTGATCAGCAAGAGGTTGCAAAAATTACACAAAGATTGGTATTTAATGGGAACATGTTTCACATCTTCAATTGCTCTACTTCTAGTTTAATAAATCAAGTTATGAGGGGCATAGAGCATTGAAGACACTTATAATAAATAAATTACACTAGTCCCTTAATTGTCGTACGTATATTATTGTACAGTTTTCTATTTTAAAAATGTATCTTTTGGTTATAGTTCAGTATATTCACTGAATGCTTGAATTGCATGAAATTTCACCAAATATAGACTGCCGCAGTAACATATTTCACTGATTTAATAACTTTAACCGTTAAAGTACTATGATATTTATGTAAGTACTTCGCAACTTTGACTTGGCAGAGGAATATGATGACCGTGTTAGCATGCTCCAGATAAAATTTCGAGAACTTGTTGTTGTTGAAAAATATGAATACGCCAGGAAATGTCTTTCGATCCGTGAAACCAATTTTTATTAGCTTGTTATGAAAATTGGTTTTAGAGTAAGTTCAAGTAAAGTGACAGAAAGCTTGATTTCTGTTTGATACATGCAAAGCCTTTTTATCGTTTTTCAATTGCATATTAAAAGAAGTGTTGTATTATATTATTATGTCAACTAAGATGATTATATAGAATAATCGACACAATGCCAGTCTGTCTTGTCATACAGTGCAGAAGTTAAAACTACGTAGGTTTTAAAATTAATGGTATTAATAGTGCTTGAATTTTTAGACAAATGGACCAGTATTTAGAAGAATATTACGATGCGTTTACAACATTATTAATTTGTGTTAATCCCTAGTGGTAAGCTTAATATTTATATTAGTAATGTTCCACGTCCGTAGAACATCGGTGAGATCAAGGCTGACATCTCAACCGATGGACTATGCAATACCTGCGTTGAAAACGAATTGAACAAATAAATAAGATGAAATAAATAGTGATGAATAACGGAACTAAAGCACTTTTGCTCAAAATTAATGCAGGTGGGATGTAAAAATATAAACATTACATAACAAATAAGTCTAAACATTAGTTGTAGACACTAGAAGGAGGAGTGGCAAGACGATACCATTTAAGCAAATTGGAACTGCTCCCTTATTCCGAATTCAACTCACTTGCAGATTTCCAGTTTCTGTAAGAGGGTGGCACAATAAAAATGGATAACCCTTTTACTGGTACCAGTAATTTGGTTTAAGCAAAGTGCATCGTCTTGTGACTCGGCGCTAATGATATTGCAAACAAATTGAACCTGGATGATATAAGATTTTGCGTAGCCATCATTGTATATATCTTTCTCCTTTACTTTACATATAAATAATCTCATACTGAAGAATTCCGAATGTCGGACGTAAATCCGTATAAATAGGTGTACACAATAACTGCTATAGTTAATATATTTAAGATTTACCGCAGTAAGTTACAAATAAACTGCGTGATATTTCATAATGATGAAGAAGCATGTATGTATGTTATATGACACATCTAATTATACATCTAGGAGCAAGGAAATGGAATCAATAAAGAATTACATCAAATTAAATAAATCTTAAACAAAGTGCCTTCAGCATAGAAATTAGAAGATAATTAAATATGACATAGTTTTTGGTTGAATCTATTTTGTGGTTCGTGACTATAGATCGCCGAATATATATTTAAGTCTAAGTACATTACAATTTTACACTAATTGAAAAATAAGAAGGTTACAAAGTGACCTGTCCTGAACACTTCGGCTGACGGGTTTCTATGACGATGTGTACTACTGGCCGTAAAATTTTTAAATAATCTTTGGTTATTTAATTATATGTATTTATTTAATTTAATTTAAAATGTTTTTTGTTCCTTAATAATATTTATTTGACTAAACTTTATTTTTCATTAAAAATATTGGCCACATTCGTTCTTAAAAGCTTGTGGGTCTTTCTAATGTTGGCGTTTCCTATGTACTTAGATTGTTAAAGGTCAATTAAGATCGATTAGTCTACCTAATTTTTTTGTAAACATTTTTAATAAATTACCTTTAAGGATATTTGATAAAGTCTTAGTGTCTTTTGCCTTCTTAATAATGATTCATGAACATCAACACAACTTTAATTCAGTGAGACAAGTTGCATCTTCTTAGTTTATTAACATCACATTGGTAAGATTAAGTGACCTCATCTGGGGGCACGGCAGTGCCCCCGCCAAGTCGAGCAAAAAAGCGGCACGGACGTACCATCCTTTTCTCGAAGCAATTCAGGCCATTTTCGACCCCCTGTAACTTCGTAGTGGATAAAACTAGAAGACTTAATTTTCAGTAACCATGCAGGCATTGTTAAGACACGGTATATTTTAAATTTCATTCAATTTGAACTAGTAGTTTAAGAATTATAACGGGTCAAATTTCTTAATTTTGTCACTCACTGACTCACCGATCATCAAAATTCTAAGACACTTCTAGCAGACCTAGAAACTTTAAATTTGGGATATAAATAGTGTTTGGTGTATGAATCAAGGAAAAACTAAAAAAAATACAAAAAGCAATGAGATCCCATCAAAAACAATACTTGTCAAAAAAACCAAGTCTCGCAACTCAGTTGTTCTACGGTAAAAAGTTGTGAGATCCAAGTAATACCAAGTCGGTTATTAATTTATTCAGTCCCTACTTAAGCGAATTTCTGTCTTAATAGGTCCAGTCTGTCCAGTGGTCTTAGGGACTGGACGTATTAAGACAGAAATTCGCAAATACCTAGTCGGTTATTAATTTATTCAGTCCCTACTTAAGCGAATTTCTGTCTTAATAGGTCCAGTCTGTCCAGTGGTCTTAGGGACTGGACGTATTAAGACAGAAATTCGCTTAAGTAGGGACTGAATAAATTAATAACCGACTTGGTATTACATGGATCTCACAACTTTTTACCATAGAACAACTGAGTTGCGAGACTTGGTTTTTTTGACAAGTATTGTTTTTGATGGGATAAATATATATATGTAAGTAACATTTAAATTGACGCCTTTTTAAGCCATAGAAATGAAAATACTTTCACATTGAATCGTTTTTGTCAGGGTGTACAATTTTTTTATGGCAAAAAGTAAAGTACAATCCGTGTTTGTTATTATGTTAGAATACAACAGTACCAATAATATTTTTGATCTTCTTATTTTTATTGTTAAATTTTAAATCACAAAAAATATAAGTAACACTTTTGCAAAATTTTGGCAGGGAAACTATTAGCACAAGTGCTTAGCAGCTTTTATAGCTTTGTGAAAACCTTATTTTTCTTATAAACCTTCCGCCATGTGGTTACCGTCACCAAACACGTGCAAACTTTTGGCATTTGTGATAACGTATATTTCTGCTAATTAGGGGTTACTACTGCAAGAGTTTCTGTGTGTGTACCGAGAGTTGCAAGTATAAAAGATAATTTATTGATCAATGTCACGTTGTACAGAACTGAGCTTTTATTTTTTAAATAACGTAGTTCATAACACTACCTAAGCAAATCTAGCTTAAGAGCTAGATAGATGTAAATAAATATAAAAAACAACGATAAACGCGCCGTAAATCAAATTTTATTTAAATGTGCAATGGGCGCAAAAGTAATAAAAAGAGAAGTGAAATACATTGGGCCTGCCTACACCTGTTTTCCCGAGAGCCTATATATTTATAACCAAAAGACTTTAAAAGTGAACAAGCTGCTTTTTCTTGGCAAACTTGTTCCATATTTGGTTTCCTTTTAACGCTAGTGTTCAGAATGTAGCCAACAGGAAGCTCATAATATATAAGATGGAATCAAATTAACTGCCAGGACTTCGTGGAGTGGTTGGGTCAAGTGTAAAGAATATGCTTAATTAGGATTTTATATTGTAAAAAAATAAAAGCTTTTTTTCATTTTTTTTTCATACCATGACTTGATTTTATCACTTTCACTGTCATTTCCTATACCTAATCGTTATTTCAGTTCACCTATGAACTATAAAATTAACCAAACTATCTTCAATTAAAAGTAGGCATAATTGCGCACAGCTGATCCGCGTGGTACAATGAACCGCAGCGCGGCGATCGCAGCGCGCGCTCCTTTTATTACAACACTTAAAAAAACGTCAAACTTAAGAATTTCCGAATTGCTGCTTCATTTAATAACTATCTATACTCTGATCGAACTATTAGGTAAAACCTATACTGTAGTAAAACCTGTACCTAATAGTTCGATTGTAGGCAAGTTCAATGATTCTTAGATAATATTTTCGTAAATCTTACATAAGCAAAGAAACAAACCATCACAACTCTAAATACTACATTCAATGACAATGGCGTGGAAAATTAAATAAATAACTCATTTATTATGCTCTATAGGAAACACTTACGAGGTCGGTGAATTTGGTGTAAGGTCTTGGTAGCCGATACACTCACATCACATCACAGCACAAAGAACTTAGTTTATGGTAATATAACTTTCTATCACCTCTGACGGCTCCCGCTTGTTAATATGGTATTATGTACACAAAAACCGATACCGTACCTACCAAGATAATAAGCCTTACTGATAATATAAATTATTACCTTCAGGCGTTCAAAAGTTCATTGTTTTTTTACGAATGTTATTGGATACCGTAAGTATTTTAAATACTTAAAGTTGGAAGTATGTCTTAACAAGTTATCACAAAACATCACAAAATTTGGATTTTTTATCTAGGTTGTTAATACCGTACACAAAATACACTACACGCAGAAATCGATATAGTATTCCTTTTTCATTTGACACAATTACAAAGTTTTATAATATCAAACTACTATTTTTAAGTCATTCACAGACACAACATTATGTTATGTTATGATTATTATATTATTTACACACTGCGTGCGCTAGTGTTGCCAGTAGCCGATAGTCAAAACTAACATAAGACGTCTTAAAAATGTAACATCTTATTTAGAAAAAAAAGCTCGAATACTTAAAACTCGCTAAATTTGACTAGTAGTAAAGAGAATGCAAAACAAAACCGAATTCTACCACTGTGCTGGATGGTACATAGCTTGGACTTGTATTTATTTATTAGCATTCACAATGCCATAACTCTATGAAATAAAATACGACTATAAAAAACAACATCGCCGAGTCCTCAACTGGATTTCGAACTCACAACCTCTCACTATCCAGGCGACCGCTGAGCTACCGTGACGCTGGTAGACGCGTCGAAATTTACAAGTGCATTTTACAATGAGCCAATTTATAAATTAATATCTGCAAAGACATACACTGTGAGACCTAGTGATATAGTTAGCTCTTTTTGTAAATGATATAAGTAAGATGGAGTTCGGTCCCTCATGTTCAAGTTTCTTTCGCCAGTTATTCTAAGAAGGCCCTCCCAATTGCGGAATTGGTAGTTAACTCATTAGTTTTATAGTAATCGATATAATAAGAAAAATAAAAATGCAAAACAAAAAAAAATGTATAAACTAATCAGTTATGAAGCACATGCAGGACGACCATTACTTTAGTCATCCTGTAATCACGGCTCTTGTAAAGGAGTCGAAACATGAATATTAAATATTGAAAAAAAAAAAAAATTAAACGCGCAAAGGTGTTTTTATTTAAATTGTGTAGCTTGTTTTTTTTTTTCAATTTTAGTAGTTAATTCTTACTTGTTAGTAAAAGTGCCATTTAGAATCGTGAAACATAGAAGTAACATGTAACGGTCAAAAATAACTAAAACTGTTAAAAAATAACATTCTGGCAATACTGGAGTATTCACACAAACACACAGTGAGCGGAGAATGACTGAACTACTCGTTGATGCACTTGTTAGATTTATTAACTATAAAGTATGATAATTAAGTATTTTACACGTTTTCTTGTTTACCTTAAAGAAAAGCATCTTTTGCTTGATAGTTTGAGTGATTTTCTTGTATGTAAATGACAAATTGTTTTCAATAAGAATCATATAATTTACCAAAGCAAAAACCAACCTTTAAGTAATCTTAACTCTGTTTTCATATATCCATTAATATCTCCAATTTAATAAATAAATAAATAAATAAAATGTTTATTTCTCACCACAACAATAAACTTAGTGCTAGCTTAATGTAAGTACAGTCAGGTTGTGGATCGCTGGTGCCTGTAATGGGTAATAAAAACCCGTTGTAACAGGACACCAGGTCCCCACCTCATATAAATTAAACAAAACATGTTTACAGTAAACTAGAAGACTACTGCAAAGCATAAAGTGAAAAGAGGATACATAGAATCTACTGCATTATTTTCAGAAAAGCCTCAGTATCTTCATTTCTTAATCAATGTGTGTTGTATAAATAACCTTTACAATTTGTTCCTATTGAGTTATTTTTGCAATAACTCAATAGGAACAAATTAATATCCTAGTTAACCTCCTTAAACCTCTTTTGATATAATTAATTCATAGTCAATTTGAAAGAAATTGTTAAATAGAGCCAAATGAATGACGTCAGAGAATATCGTCCGATGTGACGTCACTTGTTTGTCACCGCCTTTAAAAGACTGTGCTCCGGTCGTATTCCCTTGCGCCACCCCTCTCTCGTTGCGCCACCCCTCTCTAGAGGGGTGGTCGCCTCAGATGACGGCTTATGACCTTCTCCGGGTGCAAGCCAATCCCAGGTGGTGTTTAGTCAGTACAAGTCTGACATAACTATCGGGCCGGCCCGAAGTATCCATAGAGGATTCACCACCTCCCTCCCCCGTGTCCGGAGGGTGCATTTTGCATAAAAAAAAAAAAAAAAAAAAAAAAAAGTCGTATTCGGCCCACTTGCTTCGCAGCAGCCGCACCGCACGGACCTAAGCTAAGTATACAATTATTTAGTACATGTTAGGAAGACATACTGTGTACCGCTTGTGTGGTGGTATATAGGTACAATATGTTCTTATTATCGAACCCAGAATTAAATTAGTAAAGTGTATACCTTGCTTTGTTACTTGATATTTAAAAATGTTTTAATAAGGTTATTTTGGATAGCTCCACACTATTTTACTAAATGTTTAAGTAAATGAAGTTATTTTGGATAGTTTTATGTTCAACTAAATTATATTGATAAATGTTATAATAAATATAATAAATGTTATTCCATGAAATTCTTCTTATTTGCTTAAATCATTCTATGATTATTTGTTAAATGAGATTAAAATACTTTTTTTAGTATTCTGCCTTTTTCTCTTCTCTATTTTTTTTAACTTAATCTCACATCAGAAGTGGGATCGAACCTGTATTAAGCAACACTCACTTGATTATCTTTACAGATGAATCCCGCTGTGTTTGAGGCTTTGTTAAAAGCTATTCGTGATGCAGTGGCTGGTAATCACCATGAAGATGACGTTGGATTGTCACCGTTTGATCCAGAAAATAATGACAACGGCGCAGAAAGTTGGTGCAAGCACATCGACTCCGTAGCCAAGGATCGTGGTTGGAGCAGCATCACTACCGTTGGTAAAGCAGGTTGGCCGAACGGTTTGTGGAAAGTGCAACAATCAATACACACTACTTTGCAAACGTGAACAGGGTTTACACCAACCAGGTTGTTATTGGTTGTAAATATACCACAAGTACAGGCTCTGCTTGCTGAAATACAGGATAATGATTCTGTTCAGCATCATTGACCGTGTTAGATTATTTAATTAAACATAATACACTAATTACAGTACAATCTAATTCATTTGATACTTTTAAGGGGATTTCAGTTGATTATTAATTTTATTGAAACTGTTCTCAATGCTTATAATAAAAATTATCACTGTAAAAGGATAATAAGAAATTGAATAATTTGGATATATATATGTATAAATTTAATGTAGAAGAAGACCTAATTTACGTAAACCTCTGAATATATGCTAATTCAACATGAAAGAAATAGATATTGTTTGGAAGAAATTGTTACAATGGTCATTTGTTTGATTTGCTATTACGAAAAAATAGACATTGTTTGAAAGACATGGTTCTTATGGTCATTTGTTTGATTTGAAAAATTGCGTTACTGGCCTGGAGAATTGATTGATGAAAACGTTATTGGTAATGATGTCCCTAGTACAAGTTAGATTGTTAGCTTTTAGTGTGATAATTATTATATATAAACAAATCAAGCCGCTGGACGACCATTTGCTTGGTACTAGTCTATCCCACCGGCAGCGGGTGGACGGGATTAGTATGTCTAGGTAAACGGGATGACAAATAAAGCCGCTGGACGACCGTTTGCTTGGTACTAGTCTATCCCACCGGCAGCGGGTGGACGGGATTAGTACGTCTAGGTAAACGGGATGACAAATAAAGCCGCTGGACGACCGTTTGCTTGGTACAAGTCTATCCCACCGGCAGCGGGTGGACGGGATTAGTACGTCTAGGTAAACGGGATGACAAATAAAGCCGCTGGACGACCGTTATGTTTGGTACTAGTCTATCCCACCAGCAGCGGGTGGATGGGATTGGTACGTCTAGGCAAACGGGATCCCTTCCGCTGGGCGCTCTATTGCTTGATGTAAACCTAACTCATAAGCAGCGGATGAGGGGTTTACATGGCTGGGCAATAGAGAGGGGAAATTATTATTGATTAAATGAGTTTGATACAAGTGAAAAGACGATTAGTTCTCATTATGTGATATAACTATGGTTCAGATAATTACAGCAATTACAATTAAACAAACGTATGTACTTCGAGAGCGAAGTACTAGTCAGTATGGCCGTGTTAGATTTATTAACTATAAAGTATGATAATTAAGTATTTTACACATGTTTTCGTGTTTACCTTAAAGAAAAGCATCTTTTGCTTGATAGTTTGAGTGATTTTCTTGTATGTAAATGACAAATTGTTTTCAATAAGAATCATATAATTTTCCAAAGCAAAAACCAACCTTTAAGTTATCTTAACTCTGTTTTCATATATCCATTAATATCTCCAATTTAATCAATGTGTGTTGTATAAATAACCTTTACAATTTGTTCCTATTAAGTTATTTTTGCAATTAAAAGATTAATATCCTAGTTAACCTCCTTAAACCTCTTTAGATATAATTAATTCATAGTCAATTTGAAAGAAATTGTTAAATAGAGCCAAATGAATGACGTCAGAGAATATCGTCCGATGTGACGTCACTTGTTTGTCACCGCCTTTAAAAGACTGTGCTCCGGTCGTACTCGGCCCACTTGCTTCGCAGCAGCCGCACCGCACGGACCTAAGCTAAGTATACAATTATTTAGTACATGTTAGGAAGACATACTGTGTACCGCTTGTGTGTTGGTATATAGGTACAATATGTTCTTATTATCGAACCCAGAATTAAATTAGTAAAGTGTATACCTTGCTTTGTTACTTGATATTTAAAAATTTAATAAGGTTATTTCGGATAGCTCCACACTATTTTACTAAATGTTTAAGTAAATGAAGTTATTTTGGACAGTTTTATGTTCAACTAAATTATATTGATAAATGTTATAATAAATGTTATTCCATGACATTCTTCTTATTTGCTTAAATCATTCTATGATTATTTATTAGATGAGATTAAAATACTTTTTTAGTATTCTACCTTTTCTTTTTTATTCATTTTTTTAACTTAATCTCACACACTCATACATGCTGGGTGCGGGACAGAGAGAGCGCTAGATCAAAGATGCCGCAACATGAGATTCTTGGAAACACACACGAGGTTCTCGGAAGCACATACATAAGGCTGACTACACTTTATAAACATTGTCGATTTTTGGATGTTGCTTTTTCACTTCATAGAAACTTAATCTTTAAATATGAATGTAAGTTTTACACGCATTCTATGAGTCGAACTCAATAAATGACTTAGAAATAGAGCAAATTATTTAGTTAAATTAGGTGCTGTCATTCAATCAAACTTACATATTCACTTCTTGTATAGTGAGTTGATAGGTGCTTTGTAGATAACTAGCAGTTGTACATAACTAGTAGAGTGTAGGCAACTGAGGTGGTGGTGTTTTCACGATAATTTTCTATAAATATTGGATAGTTCTAAAAACGAATTCTCAACCAATTTGCATTCTTTTTTTTTGCTTAGTGCGAAATTACAATTACGAAAGAAGACTTCTAAAAAATTATATTAGTGAAAATAATATTCCGCAGTTGATCTAAAATAATAAACTCGAATATGATTTTTGTTTCCGAACTCAATTTTACTTGTTTTTATAGTAAAGAAAAATCTGTATTTACCTTTTTAAATCAAATCTAATTGAAAATCGAAGCCTAAAAAGACTTATAGACATATGTTTAATCAACATATTTTTAAGGTGTAACGACGCCCTAAACAATCACTCAGCCATGCTTTACAAGTACATAGGTATACATCTGTGTTTCAAGCAATAATTTTTCGAATCGCAGTCGCTTTCTAGTCAGCGTCCACGTATTTTGTTGTGTGTTATCGTAAGTGAAGCGATGTTAATCATGCTTCGTCATAATAACCAGGAGTCCATGTACTCCTGGTAATCATGCTTCGTCATAATAACCAGGAGTCCATGTACTCCTGGAAAAGGTGTTTTGCTACCGTGAATGTAATGAGGTGTTCAGTACTGCCGTAAGACGGCGTGAAGAAAGGTTTGAGAGGATAAGAGGTAGCCACAACGCTTTGTATCGATTCCGAAAACATGGCCGCTTCGACCCACCGCACCGGCGACCGACGCTGGTAGACCTCGCGGTCCTGCCGCATTGGAAAGGAATATGATAAATTTCTAATATTACTATCGGCTACCAAGACCTACTCGGAACTCGTAAGTGTTTACTATACAGTATAATAAATTAGATATTTCCAACTTCTTCTTTAATTTCCACGCCAGTGTCATTGAATGTAGTACTTAGAGTTTTGATGGTTTGTTTCTTTGCTTAAACTGCTTACATTTATTATTTTATTATACAAGTATTATTGAACTTGCCTACAATCGAACTATTAGGTACCTAGGTAATCCGTTATAACTATCATAGTATAGATAATTATTGAAGGAAGCAGCAATTCATTATTTAACATACTTTTAAGTATTGTAATAAAAGGAGCGCGCGCTGCGCTCCCCGCTCTGCGGTTCATTGTACCGCGCGATCAGCTGTGCGCGATTATGCCCACTTTTAATTGCAGATAGTTTGATTAATTTTATAGTTAATAAGTGAACTGAAAAAAACGATTAAGTATAGGAAATGACAGTGAAAGTGATAAAATGAAGTCATAGTTCGAAAAAAAGCTTTTATTTTTTTACAATATAAAATCTTACTTAAGCATATTCTTTATACTTGACCCTATCACTCCACGAAGTCCTAGCAGTTAATTTGATTCCACCTTATATATGGAATGGTGGTCTACCACTTCTGTCACTAAAATGTGCGTTATTTACCATCGCTGCTCATTATTAACACTCTCGATTAAAGCACATTGGTTACGACCACGCCCAAGTTTCACTGGGACCAATGTCTATGATCGACCTTGTAAAAACATCCGACAAACACAGTACAGTTATTTCACCTTTTAGAAAGACTTCTTCATCGCTACGTGCAAACCAAATTTTTTTATATCCATAAGACAATTATTCTTCCCCATAAAACTACCTCGATGTTGCATTCACCTATAATGTCCGCTACGATGAATTGGTGATACAAAATATTTTCACCGATGCTTATAGCGACATTTTTTTCCTCAGACGAATATTTGTTGCTCAGAACGTGGTACATTAGCATTCTTTGGCAAGTGGCCATCCGAAAGGTGTTTGTAGAGCTGATAACTGATTACTGTGTGAAATGATGCAGTGTCCAGCGTTAATTTGCATACACCGCGATCGATTTCTTTTTCGATTAGTGATCTGGCCTTGAGAAACCATAATCAGGGCTTTTCTAATAGCACAGGCCAGCACCCGCCTTACGGTCCCGGCTGTTACTCGTTTTTCTGCTGCTGTTAGGCAACAGTTTCTGTTGTTGCTTTTTAGTTAACTTCCTCGTGGTGCAATTTTTGGCTACTCATCCAAATGCCAGCTTAAATTTCTTTATCTTCGCAATCACCCTAGCCACAACACATAAACGTATTTGGTACAAATTAACAAAGAATTTCTCGTTAAATTTGCTACATGTTTTCTTTTCACAACACAAGTTAGAGTATTTTATGCTATCTTCTACAATCACAAATTAATACATGTACCCGTTTAACCCTATCACCCGTAATTGCCACCGTAAACTACCCAGCCAGCCTCTATAACTAAATTGTGGCGTAACAGTCACCGTAAATCATTGACACGTTTGGAATTAATTCGGTAGTACCTGAAACCTAATCCGCATGCAATCAGTCGGCTTTTGTGGCCGGGGTTGATCCAATGGAAGTTTTCATTCAAATGTGACATAGATGTAGTAGCCGTTAGCCTTAAATTTATGGCCATATTATGGCTGTGTCAGAATAAAGTTCTCGATATAATAACAAACATTAAAAGTCTGACGATATAAGTGCTGCCATAAAAGGGATAACGAATCCTAAATTTTGGTCCATTGAATTAACATCAAAACATCCATAATTATATCTCTATAGTAATTACATAAAAAGCACAAACGAAGTTATAATTAATCATGAAATTAAACACATTAAAAACAACTTCTAAAAGTGTTAATTTCTTTGAAGTCCATTGTCTCCTTTACGACCGGAATCGACTTCTTTCGTTCTCATTTTGACCTAAAAATATTTGGCTTTTTCCAATTAGTTTAAATTTTAACTCTATAGCGGTATTTACCCAATGGATATCAGCTTGATAATGATTCCTTTTGCAACCTCTTCCATATTTTCGACGCCATTGATGGTTATTGTTCATTCTATCATTATATAATTTGTAAAATTGGTCTATCGAATTAGTGAAAGTGTTTGACGTCCTACTCTAAAATTTTATGTTACAAGATTTTTCTTCTTGAAACAAATTGCATCCCATTCCGGCTTATAGGGATTCCGGACCAGGAGAAAATTAAAAGTGAATCATGCTACGGTAATTTCATAAAACTGCAAAACACCGGCGACACCTAACATTCCAAAAGCTATTGGTTTTTTTGCATATTAATATTAAACAGTACTTTTAAACAAATGAGCTTATTGAGCTCGTTCATAAGTAATTTTGGGGCGTTGTGGTTTATTTTACTACGATCAGGACAAAGCAAATCGACTTCCTTCTTATCGACGCCTTTTGAATGTTTTTATTTTTAACATAATAAAATTTCGTTTTTAACACAATCTTTTTTGCTTTTATTTTTACAATTGAAGGACAGTTTTAAAAATATGTTCTATGTTTAGAACAGATATACTTACTTTTGAGAAGAATATTTGGCGGCCGCTTGATGTAATAGTAACGAACCTTCTTTCGCCAGTAAATAAATCGATCCCGGTTTCGATTAATGGTAGGGGTATGTGCATGCGTGATGTGCACAAGCATTTGTCATGTCTGTCTTTTATTCATCTATATGCTCCACGCATTATTTAGTACAAATAATACGACCGTTGCGTACAAATTTGGGAGTAAATAATTATTGACTTATAAATAATTCATTATTATTGACTTGTAAATATTTTTTATTGTTATTAGGGCTATGTTAATACAAGCTAATGCTTGTTTAATTTAACACATTAAACTCTAAATCAACAAACATAATCTTACAAGAAAATCAATAATATCACTACTAACTAATATTCTCACACACACTCACTAGATTAAGATCGATCTTGAGTTGTGTATCTTTTGTTTTTAAAAATGTTATTTGGAAATCGTCGGTTCGGATGTGGAGAAACTGGTGATCTGTCATACAGGGTCTCCTAGTACGGACGCCAGTCTCTCGCATAGACTAATTTTATATTTTTTTCTAGATTAAGTCATAAACTGTACAATGTGTAATTCTATGTGAGAGAAGACATAAAGAAAATTATAATATTATTATTATTTAAAATTAGTATTATTTTCATCTTATACAACTTTATATAATAAAAGAAGTAAAAACAAAACATCCTAGACTTCCCTTCTTTGAAATCATGACTGATTTGAATTGATATTGTTGGAAATATTTTTTATAGGAAAAATATTAAAAACGTGTAAACATTGTCAACAGTATATTTTGAAGTAACAAATAATATTCTATGTTTAAATATGTACCTTAAGTCATAAAATAAGTTTTGATTATAAAAAAGATTGTATATCACAACACCTCCCCTTAATCAAAACCTGTAAGTACTGTACTGTATTAGTATATGTAAGTACATACAACATGTGTACTGTATATGTAAGTACATACAACATCTGACCACAAAAAATTACAGAACATAAAAACTAAGTATAATTTAGGAACAAAAAGGACAAAAATATAAAGGCTTACAACATTACGTTATTCCCATACAAGATATACATTTATGATGGTTAACGTAGGTCAATGGCTTTGTTAACACATCAGCTGACATTTCTGTACTCTTAAGATATTTTAAGCCAATAATATTTTCTAATACCTTCTCTCTAATAAACTGATACTTGGTATCAATATGTTTAGTTCTGTTGTGGTACACGGGATTATTTGCGATATTTTGTGCACTTTGGCTGTCACTGTAAATCGTAACACAATCGTATAATTTACCACATACCTCATAAATCAAACGACGCAAGTATATGGCTTCTTTAGCGGCGTCTGTAAGTGCCATATACTCTGCTTCCGCTGAAGACAGAGCAACCGTTGGCTGCTTTCGTGAGGCCCACGCTACAGGTCCATTTCCCAGCTTAAAATAATACCCCGTGTATGAGCGTCGATCACGCTTCCAATTGGCCCAATCTGCATCCGTATATCCAATCAAAGGACTTTCAGTTTTCCTATAAACAATAGAGTAGTCTATAGTCTGTTTTAAGTATTGTAATATACGTTTTGCAGCTTCCCAATGAGTTTTATTGAAACAAGTGTTAAACTGACTTAAATAGCTCGTAGCATATGCTATATCGGGACGGGTATTAACAGCTAAAAACATCAAAGATCCTATGAGATTTTGGTATGGATAATTGCACTCACCTGCGGTTCCATCATCTAACTTATTGTTTACCAAAGGTGTAGAATAGCCTTTACACGATTCCATATTAAACCTTTTAAGTATTTTTTCAATATATGTCTTTTGATTTATACGTATCTCATCACAATTTTTATTAACATTTATACCTAAATAATATGTCAAATTACCGAGGTCTTTCAAAGTGAAATGTTTTTGTAGATCAGATTTCACAATGTCAAAAATGCTGTCATTCTTATGAAAGACAATAATGTCATCAACGAAAATTGCCAAAATTATTATATCAGAACCAAAAAGTTTTTTATAGATACACGGCTCTGAAGGTAATTTTGTGAAACCAATACTACATAATGTTTCATTCAGTTTTGTATACCATGCACGCGGAGCTTGCTTCAAACCATACGAACTTTTTTGTAATAAGCAAACTTTTCTTTCTTGCCCTTTAACAACAAATCCTTTGGGCTGTTCCATGTACACTTCTTCCGAAAGATCACCATTTAAAAATGCAGTGTCAACATCCAGATGTTGCATCTTTAAATCGTATTCGGCAGCAAGAGCAAAGAGGGTTCGAAGCGATGAATTCCTTACAACAGGAGCAAACGTTTCATGATAGTCAACGCCTTCTATTTGACTATAACCCTTAATGACAAGTCTCGCTTTGTACTTGATAATATTGTTATGTGCATCCGTCTTGACCTTATAAAGCCATCTGCACGGAATAACTTTCTTGTCTGGTTTGTCCACTAGCCTCCATGTTTTTAATTTCATAAGAGACTGATATTCACTTTCCATCGTCATCTGCCATTTATCTACATCATCAGATGTAATAGCTTGTGTGTATGTCTGAGGCTCCAACATATCGTTCAGCGCGACACTGTACGAAAAATAGTCAGGCGGCTTACGAACTCTAGAAGGATAACGGCCTTCAGTTTGAGAACTTGTCTCAGGTTCATTCGGCGGTGGAATATCCGATGAAGCGACAGTTTCAATATCTGGCGATTGAATATCTGACGAAGCAACAGCTTCAATATCCCTATTACTATCCCCCCTTAGTGGACACAACACAGACTGATCCACATTTTCAGAAGGAGAACAGGATTCGGTAGTTTGGCCCCTAGAGGTACTAGCAGAAGGCTCATTTTCTATTTCTACATTGTTTGTCAATGTCAAAATAGGATTGAAAATATTCACCTGCTCCGAATTCCCGGTTTCCTTTAGACTTTTAAAACAGGTCTCAAAAAATGTAACGTCTCGTGCTTTAATCATTTTTCTTGGGTAATGAGCATTTCTGAAAATATAACTATTCGGATCATCAGTGTACCCAACAAAAATATATTCTTCGGCTTTAAGATCAAATTTCTTCCTTTGACATGATGGTATATGTACTAGTGCACGACAACCAAATACCTTGAGGTGTGATAAATTCGGTTTGTGCCCAAACCATCTTTCAAAAGGTGTATCAGATCCAACTAAAGCACGGTGTGGAGACCGATTTTTTAAGTAAACAGCAGTTTGAATAGCATCTTCCCAAAAAGATATCGAAAGAAAACTACCTGCTAAAATAGAGCGAGCTTTCTCAACTATAGACCGAATGGTACGCTCTGCTACCCCATTTTGCTGAGGAGAGTACGGCACTGATGTTTCATGAACGATTCCATTCATCGCAAAATAGTTTTGCAAGTCATCGTTAATAAACTCAGTCCCATTGTCAGATCTGACAGTTTTAATTTTTTGACCAGTTTGCTTCTCTACAAGTAAATGAAAAATCTTAAATTTCTCTTTTACTTCAGATTTCGCATTCAAAAAATATACAAATATTTTGCGCGTATAATCATCGATTAGTAATAAAGCATATCTATTGCCTTAAAAAGAATTGCCAGACATTGGCCCACATACATCACAATGAATCAACTCAAGTGATGATGTTGCCTTTTTGAACGCAACACTTTTAAAGGGCTTACGTGCTTGCTTTCCCTCTACACAAGCAACACAACTAGTTTTATCTACAATGCTATATTCTATACCTACTTTACTATTTCTTAGCAGATTCATCCCAATACGGCATAAATGGCCTAGACGTCTATGCCATAACTGGTATTTATTAGACAGTGATTCAGCCATAGCCACATCTCGAGTTCTATCGCATGGTGTATTTACAGTACAGTTTAACTTGTACAGCCCGTCCACAACAGAACCAAACAGAATAGGACTACCTGAAAAAGAAAAAGTATCAGATCCAAAAAATTTACAGCCTTGCTTATCGAATAATACTGTGAAACCATTTTGTACAGCCTTATATACAGATATTAAATTAGTTTTTAAATTGGGGACACATACAACATTAGAAATACTATTTACAGAGGAATTCGTACATAAAGAAATATCACCTACACCTATACAATCTACTTTATCTCCATTTGCAACAGTTACAGAACCCATATCAAAACGTTTCAAATTTACGAACCAATCTTGCCGCGATGTCATGTGTTTTGTCGCCCCGGAGTCAATAAACCAATCGTTCATCGAATTTCCATTACCGATGCCTAATGCAACCAAGGACTTCTCCTCTGTGGATTTCCTTTTCTTCAATGGGCAATCCGGCCTCTTATGTCCAGGCTCCTTACAATCATAACATATGATGGGCTTCTTTTTCTTTGGTTTTTTAGTTTGACTTTTGTGACTCTGATCTGTCCGCAAAGCTGACTCAGATTGTGTAGTACTCTTTGACATTTCATTTTACAACTTCGACTTCACTAATTCAGTAGTTACTTGAATATTGCTATTTTCTAATGCCATTATTAGAGGATCATATTTAGATGATAAGCCTCCCAATAAAATAGCAGCAAGTGAAGCATCTTCAATATTTTTGCCTATATCAGCCAAGTCCTGAGCAGTACTTACAACGGCATTAATATATGACTCAATATCATTGAAGCTATTTAACGTATATCGGTACAGTTTCCTCTCTAATGCTAATCTACGTCCCATGCCTTTGTCTTCATAGGCATTTTGAAGGGACTTCCATGCTTCAGAAGCAGTTTTAGAATTTCTAACATGCGTTATAGCGGAGTCTTCTAATGTTAGACATATTTTAGTGAGAGCCTTTCGGTCGTTCCTTACCTTGATCGGATCGGAAGTTTTATCACCACTTGGATAACCATCTATTGCATCCCATAGATCTTCATGCATCAAATAATTACGCATCTTGAACTTCCAAAGACTGTAGCCATCTCTGTTACGAAGAGAAAATGATGGAAGTGACGAAGAAAATCCTTTTCCAGAAACATCACCACTACCATTTGCCATTATTATATCTCACTAAAGACTTCAAAAATACTTATTTTCGTGCTGATAACGTGTTGGAAATATTTTTTATAGGAAAAATATTAAAAACGTGTAAACATTGTCAACAGTATATTTTGAAGTAACAAATAATATTCTATGTTTAAATATGTACCTTAAGTCATAAAATAAGTTTTGATTATAAAAAAGATTGTATATCACAACAGATATTGACCGTAAAAAACGATTTTCCAAGAAAATTGTGAGATTAAACTATATTCTACATTATAATAATTCTACATTTGGGTAATTAAGCAAACGTGTACAGTATTTGGTTAATTATAAGTATTAATGCCATTCCATATTTATCACAACTTTTAAACATTGAACCTATTTAGGTTTACAGGTAAAAATTATTCGAAATAGAGGGTAGCATTTGTTTTATTTCTTTTTATTTAAAATGGGTTCGCTCTTGCTTCCAATCAAGCCCAGGGGCCAAGACAGAATCCACGATGGAACGAGCTTACCCAGAAGGTGCCTATTCACCATGGCGTTGAAAATGGACGTGTTATAAGTTCTCGGAAATAGAGACGCAGGGAGGGAGTTCCACGCCTTTGCTGTGCGTATTATAAAAGAAGTCGAGAAGCGCTTGGTGCGACAGGTAGGAATAGCTACCAAGAAAGGGTGGTAGCCTACAGTGCATCTGGATGGGGATATGAGCAAATGCAGCTCCTGAGCACACTCTCCAAAGTACAGTGTGTAGAAGAACGTAAAATTCCCACAGACAGGCAACTTTGCGGTGATGAGCGATGGTGTGAAGTTTGCTCTTTACCAATTTGCTATCACCAATGAGTCTCACAGCTTTGCGCTGTCCCGGCATGAAATATCGCTTGATTATTTAGGACGCCCAGCTTTTTAGTTGCAATTTGAGCCTTGGACTCGATGTTGGCGCCGAAGTTGAGGTCTGAAGACAAATCCATGCCAAAAACTCGAGCCTGTCGGTCACAGGTACCACTGTATCTCGGAAAGTAGGAGTGAGATGGAAGGAACTTGTTTTTGCTGTGAAAAGACACGCTGGAGTTTTGGAGGCGTTGAAATGAACGAGGTTACTGTCACTGTCACTACTAGGAAACGTAGCTTAACCTCTGGTTCGTTCGCTCAACCATGGCCTCTCTCATGAACGTCACGTCGACAATTGAAGTTAATTAGCGGACTTATTTTGGAAACTGTTTTAGGGAGAGTCTACATTCTACTAATTAAAATGAATCTCTAGATCTCAATTCATAAATAGCGTGCATTTTTGTTTTTTGGAGAGTAAATATATAATCAATTTTAGTCCATGAGCCCCACAGCAATATCCCATAGGATATAATACTGGGAAAGTAGATAAAGTGAACTATTCTTGTTGTTTGATCATAGATATGAACCGTATTTTCTTAACAGCATACGTTTCAGAGCTAAGACTGTTTGATCGAACTTCAATATGGGATCCCATTGTGGTCTAGAGGTTACGGTGATTGAACAAAGAATTTTGTGGATTCCACGAATTCTACTGTTTCGTCATTCACGTTTATTGGCGTATTCACCCGCGTCACAATTGGTTTAACTATTTTTGGTTGGTTAAAACTACACACATTTAGTTTTTAGTTCGAGTTACGCTTTAGATTCTTACTAATAAACCAGTGATTTACCTTGGAGAGAACATGGAATAGAAGAATTTACTTTTAAGATAGGTAATTCTTTCTGTACTCTTATGAAAAAAAAAAATACCTTTTTAATGTAGCAGCCGCTGGTATCAAAAAATTGCATCAATATAGTGGCTGTCATGAAGTGTTCATATGGTTTAATGACTTCGTTGGTCCACATGATACTTCTCCGAGAGTTTTTAATCATGTATGCTTGTATCTTTATCTGGAGAAAAAGAAAAGAGAATACAAAAGAAAACCATAATAATAAACAATAAGAATATAATATTACAAATAGTAATAACATTAATCACTTACTTAGACCAATTTATTTCATTTAAAAACAAAAGCCTAAATAAATCTATAAATACTCAATAATATATAGAATATATCCCCATATAAAAATGACATTACTATATTATTCGGTCATAAGTTTCGAGGTTATTATATTTCTGCATTTAATTACTGTCAAAATAAATAATGAATACTAGAAGTCCAATTATCCTCTCAAAATATTCTATGTATCCATAATAGTATAAGAATTGGTGTGAACCTACAAAATAAATAATTATTAATATTTATTAATCGGTTCTTTAACTGTCCGTTCGGATTGATAATTGTATTTAGGTTTTTGCCTATTGAGCGAAGCTCTCTTTTAGGCAACTCACAAATTTCGCTTGTCTCCCTCCTGCTACTTAATGGTTTAACCGATTCGAACGAATTTTGCCGTGAACATACATGATTATAACCTGACGGACATAGGCTATGTAAAAAAAAAATATAGACTTTACCATGGAGGAATAAGCACCGTAAGAAAAATTCAAAAGCTGGTCACAGCCAAACCGCTGATACTACATTGATGAAATTTGGCGCCAAAACTCACGTCGTGGTCGTGACTAATGTGCAAAAAAAGTTTTGAAATCGGACATACCATGGAGGAAAAATCACCGAAAGAAAAATTCAAAAGCTGATCACAGCCAAACCGCTGAGACTACATTGATGAAATTTAGGTGAGGTAAGGTAAGGTAGTGCTTCGTTCAGTATTTGCAAACAGCAGCAGCATTGCAGACCTAGTATAACTTATTTACGAGTATATTTATTTTACTTATCGTGTACAGTCGCCGTCAGATATTTCGTAGCAGACAGGGTGACCAAATACTTCTGAACAATTTAAAATGTCAATAAGTTCTATACGCTACAAGTGACCATTAATATCTGAACATTCATTACTATATTAATATCCCAGCAGATGCTAGTCATTAAATTCTAAATACACAACTAACCAATAATATATGAACACGCATCACATCAAATGTATCTACGCAGATAAACACTGAGCTTAACTATTATTTTTTTAAAAGCTATAATTTAACCTGCACTCTCTTATTAGTGCGATATGTTATGCTTAAATCTAGGTCTTATGACATGAAATAGATATTGGATTTTAATGATATTAATAATTCTTAATATATTTTTATTAATAACAAATCAAATAGGTATTAGTATTTAGTGTAACCTCTTCTAACTTTGCTGTAATTACAGTAAAGTTAGAAGGACTTCCAACTGCAATATTTCCTCAACTGCTCAGATGATTCAGACTACACTATGTGCATAGATACATTTGATGTGATGAATGTTCAGATATTATTGGTTAGTTGTGCGTTTAGAAGTTAATGCTGCGTCTGCTGAGATATTAATGTAGTAATGAATGTTCAGATATTAATAGTCACTTGTAGCGTAAAGAACTCATTGACATTTTAAATTGTTCAGAAATATTTGGTCACCTTGTCTGTTACGAAATATCTGACGGCGACTGTACATGTATGTTTTCTTTGATTCCTTTTTTCCTGTGTAGCGTAGCTTTAGTTATTATATGCGAAAACGTGTAACCGGTGCATAGTCTTTTACACTTATTACCTAAAATGTAACATTGTCACTGTATGCTTTCCTATGAAAATAAAATAAAATAATTATGTATATTTATTTTACCTCTGTTATTTCAACGTCAGTTAGGTACAAATGCTCGTATTCACCATACAAACATCTGCCCCTTCCAGGATTCGAACCCAGGACCGTCGGTGCGAAAAACAGGATGGCTACCGTTGCACCAAACGGTCGTCTAATTGAATCATAGTATCTATTTTAATTCAATAGTCATAGAGACTGATTCTAAATTTCTGATCCTTTATTTTTTTATGTATTAACCTTTTATCAAATGATTACTTAGTAAGATTATAAATTATACGAATAAAAACTATAAAATAAATATACATTGTCCTAATATCTGAAACAATTTTTAGAGAGAAGAACTATAAAAATAAAAGGAACATTTCAGTGTTAATACAGAGTTGATTTGATTTCATTATAGCTGTTGAAAATACTGAAACAAAATTTTTATTTCGTTCTTTGTCAAGCATGTTTTTAATTGCGGCGCTAAGAAGAAAATGCTTGCATTGGTCTGTCATTTGATAATGATTCAAAAATACTGGTGCTCTCCTCTTGAAGTATACGATTTAAAAAAGTATTGTTTGTAATGTATTTTTGTATTTGTTAATACTGCCAACATCCTGCCATCACCGCATCGTAAATCTATGAAATTAATAAATTATATGATATCAGGCGACCAAAGATAGTGAAATATGCATGCCAAATATCAGTATGTCTATCTTTGTTTATCGTCGATAAAAAGCATATTTTACTGCCAACTTTACTTTGGGTCAGTGGAATATGCGGGAATATTTTTCTGATATTTAATAGACATTTCGAACTTAGGTCACCAATTTGCTTAAGTTGATTATTAAAAAAAAGACCTTTATTACGGTTTTTGCGCGTAATTTATGTTTAATCCTGACGTTTCGACTCCTTTACAGGAGCTGTGATAACAGGATGACTAAGGCAGTGGTCGTCATATATTTTCTACTACCTTCACAATACTTTAATCGGGCACGTTCCTAACTGTTAGGGGGTCTTAAGTCACAAGTGAATAGGTATCCTGGATCGCATCGCCATATAGCGATCAAGCGCTTACCTATTCACTTTAAAAAAAATGTTTTATAAAATCAAAATCAAAAATTAAGTTAGTCAGTTTGTCAAAAAATTAAATTACAGATGTGCATGTTGAGTTAATCTATAAGTATCTGTAACATTTAGCCAATGTGTTAAGAATGTTTTTGTAACTAGACTCATTGTGTACAGACGTTGGTTCATCATCATCATATCAGCCGTACGACGCCCACTGCTGGACATAGGCCTCCCCCAAGGATCTCCACAACGATCGGTCCTGTGCTGCCCGCATCCAGCGTTTTCCCGCGACCTTGACCAGATCGTCGGTCCACCTCGTAGCGGGCCTACCCACTGAGCGTCGTCCGGCACGCGGTCGCCATTCGAGAACCTTTCCGCCCCAACGGCCATCAGTTCTCTTTGCTATGTGTCCTGCCCATTGCCACTTCAGCTTCGCAATTCTTTGAGCTATGTCGGCGGTTTTTGTTCTCCTACGGATCTCCTCATTTCTGATTCGATCGCGTAGGGAAACACCAAGCATAGCTCTCTCCATTGCCCGCTGGGCGACCTTGAGCCTTCTTACAAGACCCATAGTGAACGACCACGTTTCACTACCATAAGTCATCACTGGCAACACACACTGGTTAAAGACTTTCGTCTTAAGGCACTGAGGTATTTTGGACGCGAAAATGTATCGCAGCTTCCCGAACGCTGCCCACCCGAGTTGGATTCGACGAGAGATCTCTTTCTCGAAGTTGGACTTACCTAACTGTATTGTATGTCCTAGGTAAACATAGAGGTCAACAACTTCGAGTGTAACGTTCCCAACATTTACTGGAGCGGGTGTAACATGGGCGTTGGACATAATTTTCGTCTTGTCCATGTTTATCTTAAGACCCACTCGTTGGAATGCGTTACTGAGATCTTCAAGCATGGTGCTCAGGTCTTCCAAGGTCTCAGCCATTAGGTCCACATCATCGGCAAACCGAAGATGCGTCAGGTACTCGTCGTTGATGTTGATGCCAAGTCCATTCCAGTCCAGAAGCTTAAAAATATCCTCCAACACAGCAGTGAACAGTTTCGGAGAGATAACGTCTCCCTGTCTCACTCCTCGCTGTAGTTGGATAGGATTAGAGCTCTGGCTCTGTACTCGGACCGACATAGTGGCGTTTTGGTTAGCATATTAAATTAAAAATAAAGAAGTTATACAACAAAAAAGAAAATTTGTTGTGAAATTTTCTGATAATGCTAATCTCTTCGGACAAAGCCCTTCGTTTAATTACAATAGAACTTCACTTCAGGTAAGTTCGTTTAATTACAAATTGTACGATGTAAGTTTTCATACTACAGCGTTTTATGAAGCTAGGCACCAGCTCTGATGTCTACATTGTGGCTATGTGTTCGAATCATGTCATGTAAGGCCGATGATGTGTAGATATCGCCGCTACATTTGCGTGATAAATACGAACATTTATACTTAAGTCATAGGCATTTATATATATTTCTATGTATATCTATCTGTTACCCTAGCAGCCATATCACAGCCAATTTATTACTTATATTACTATTTGATTTAGTACATCACAAAACAACAACTAACAACTAAAATAATTACAAAGTGTATTTGAAATATTTATAAATCACAGTTTGACAACCGATAGTTTGTTATTTGAACTATAAACTTTTACGTATCCACGAAATTGCTGATACTACAATTCAACAGAACGCATCGAATTCGGTTAGTCACCCATAACTGATTCAGATTAGAACTAATTATGTTTCTGATTTATGGACCTAGCGAAATCAGATATGCACGGATACTCGAAAATAACAGTAGATTTGTTTTTTTAAATTGACACTCTGATTTTGAATGACTTTAGGAAATTAAGTGTTTAATTTAAATATTTGTAATGAACACCTACGTCCGAAGAAACTATAATCATACAAAGAAAACAAGAAAAGTATGAAATTATATTTTCTCAAACATGCAATATTGTAATTATTTTCGAAATAAGAACACGCGAAGTATCATATTTACACACATAGAAAATCAAATTCATTGTAGGAACGTTTTTTGAATTTGGAACATTAGAACGCTCCAGCATGAAACAGCGTGCTGGGGTTATTAAATACTCTTTGATTGGATTTCTTTTATCATTCTTGGCATACCAAAGTAAGTCTCTTTGCTTAGTACAAATTGCATTCATGTGGCTGTATAGCCATAAATGCGTTTGCCTTTCGGTACACATGGTAAATATAAAATTGGCGGCAAAGCTAAAAATTCGTCTTTATTTGTTATTTACATACTTAATAAATATAAATTTAATTGGAGCGGAGCGAGCGAAGCTCCCGTGGATCAGCTTCAATGGTGCAACGTCTGTTACGCCATAACTCCCCAAGTTCTTAACCGATTTTAATATTTTTTGTGTGGAATCGAATCAACAGATTTAGGACCAGATGACAGAGCCCGAATTTTGAAATTCGCGAAAATTCCCTTCAAAAAAAAAGTTTTTAGGTATTACGGTATGCTCCAATATATGGTGCTAGCGTAGCTTTATTCTTAGCGACTGCATCGCCTAGTAATTAAAATGAGTTTCAACGGTTCAGAGAGTGAAATGGAGATTCATTGTAGGTACTCCACCATATTTAAGATCAGAAGCCAAATTGGCAATGGAAAACCTGCTTCCAGCGAAGTCAAAAGAAAAATACATGAAATGACTTGGAGAAACGAGAAAAAAGTAAACATTTTCTCCGAAACAGTATTTTTGTCCTATTCTAATGAGATTGCTAAAATTAAAAAGCCGTATACATTATGAACAATTCCATGCTAAAATGTACAGTTCATTTTAGAAAATCATTTAATTTCAAAAATTTTAGAAATTTTTACAGATTTTCTTGAACGGCAATCGACCGGATTTAAAAGGAAAAAAAATCGAAAATTTTTGCTTGTGAAAACAGAAAGAAATTTTTAATTAAAGCCCCAGATGATATTATTTAGCGACAAAGGTAAATATTAATACAAATAAATGTATAATATAAAAAGTATGTTTTCTTTCCCTGCATTCTGTTCAGGAAAGCACTTTATATGCCTCGGCGGAAATGGCAATGGCCTGTCTCGTATTAGTGAAGTCATTACCTATGGCTCGGCCTTCAAACTCATATTCGACCTGCAATTGCCTATTTCACGGCCATTGCAATAATGTACTATTCCCTGCAGCATTCACGTTGCTACAAAGACATCATTATTTTTGCTGTGCGATTATACTTTTGTTACATATTAAAGACGAGGATCTGGTGAGGAAAAAAAGAAGCTGAGGGCCAAACAGCAAACAAGTATTTTCTCATCAATATCGCCTCTCAAAAACTTAGAATTTTATAAGAAACGTACAAGAGTTTCAGGAAACGTTTTTAGTTTTAAAAAGACTGTTTTGTGATTTTTTTACACTTTAAACTATGTAAAGACTGTTTTAAGGGTTAAGTAAATTCTTCAGCATCTAAGGCATGACTGAACAGAATGCAGGGAAAGAAAACATACTTTTTATATTATACATTTATTTGTATTAATATTTACCTTTGTCGTTAAATAATATCATCTGGGGCTTTAATTAAAAATTTCTTTCTGTTTTCACAAGCAAAAATTTTCGATTTTTTTCCTTTTAAATCCGGTCGATTGCCGTTCAAGTAAATCTGTAAAAATTTCTAAAATTTTTGAAATTAATGGATTTTCTAAAATGAACTGTACATTTTAGCATGGAATTGTTCATAATGTATACGGCTTTTTAATTTTAGCAATCTCATTAGAATAGGACAAAAATACTGTTTCGGAGAAAATGTTTACTTTTTTCTCGTTTCTCCAAGTCATTTCATGTATTTTTCTTTTGACTTCGCTGGAAGCAGGTTTTCCATTGCCAATTTGGCTTCTGATCTTAAATATGGTGGAGTACCTACAATGAATCTCCATTTCACTCTCTGAACCGTTGGAACTCATTTTAATTACTAGGCGATGCAGTCGCTAAGAATAAAGCTACGCTAGCACCATATATTGGAGCGGACCGTAATACCTAAAAACTTTTTTTTTTGAAGGGAATTTTTGCGAATTTCAAAATTCGGGCTCTGTCACCTGGTCCTAAATCTGTTGATTCGATTCCACACAAAAAATATTAAAATCGGTTAAGAACTTGGGGAGTTATGGCGTAACAGACATTGCACCATTGAAGCTGATCCACGGGAGCTTCGCTCGCTCCGCTCCAATTAAATTTATATTTATTAAGTATGTAAATAACTATTAATTAATTTTATCATTATTATTAGACACGTAGTTTTATGTTTATATTATAAAAATATATGTTTTTTCGTATAATTCAAAATCAATTTGTTTACCAGTGTAACAATATTGTACTAATGTGTTGCTCCTTAATTAAAGATTTATCCCTTATTTAATTAAATGCCGATAATTAATTACTGTCTTCAATGAAGAGAAATATGAAATTGGAAATAAGTGGACATAAATATACTGTATATTTATGTCCACTTATTTCCTATTTCCACAGTATATATAATACAAAAACTATTATATATACTGTAAGTCTAACATATAATATGATGATGATATTGAGAAAAACTGACGTAACATTGATAGCAGTAGTAATAGTTTGCAAAACTTCCGTAGCCAGCAAATAATTTGTTTCTAACGGTATCAATCTAAGGTCTTAAAAAGCACCTTAGCGCAGGAAGTTGTTTTATTTTTACAAGCCGTATTGGAACAAGTAGACGGTAAAGCTCACCTAGTAGATAATATAAGAGAAGAAGATACCCACTCATCATCATTGGCATAGGTGAAAACTGAACTTCAGCCCATGTTACGAAATTACGATGTACCTATGTTAGAATTTGTTTTTCGATAAGAAAGAAAAATATATCAAATAGTGACATTATAGCATGCGCAAAACTTTGACCACATTATGGGGTCGAATTGACTTTAATGACGGAGTACGATTGGGAAGATGATATATGAAGTCACCTTAAATCTATCAGGTGTTAAAACCAACCACAATTATAGTGTTTCCCATTTGCACCTGTCTCAATTATTTGACCAGCGCTAGGCCAACACCTTAAAACGACGAAAACATTAGTATATGTGACCAAGATACAACAGGGAAAAGTAACAAAATCGTCTGCCAAATTGGATATTGAAGACTGTTGCGGCGTGATTTTAAGACGATTACGTTCGAAAGCTGTCATTCGTGATAATACTTTGTATTTCTGAGATCTTCCATTTCAATGTAAAGAAACGATTAAATGAGACTTTAAAAGGTGAAAGTATTAAACGCTGCGGCGCTTCAGAGAGGAGAAAACATCTTATTATTGTTGGTTCATAATATTTACCACTTTATATTAATCGTCGCATAGTGAATAAAAAATACATTTAATTTAAATAAAAAGTTATGCAAAAATACCTATAACTTTTTTTCTTATTTTATTTTAATTAAATAAAATATTTAAATAGAAGTTTTTTATTTCTACATTAAACAAAACCAATATTGCATAAAAATAATTTTTCAATAAGTAATAAATGGGGATTTTCAAAACATATTAATATTCATAAAAGGTCTCGTTAGCCAGCTAAGTGGATGTCAATAGGACTCATTGATTATCGGGCGAAGTTTTCAAGGGCTTTTAACGTGTTTTCTATATCGCTTTAGTAGAACTGCGGTTCATAGCATGGTGAATTTATCAGAGTTTATATAAAAACACATAACCATAATAGCCAAACTGAGCGTTAAAATAATTAGGAATTCGCTTAAATATACACAATTTAAATAAGTGTTTTAATGTCATATCAGATCAAACTAAGGATTTCAAAAAAAATGTTATCACAGTAGATTTCAAATACAGTAGGTTTATTTTGTGGCCGAGTGTTAGGGCATGGTTCTAGGAACTCATGGTCGTTTAGCTCCAAATCTTTGTATATGAAATAGACATTTTTTTACATTTTAAAAGCGCGATGTAATTTATACGGCCACTTAGTACGAGCTTAATTACATTAAGAATAACTCTGCTAATTAGTCTATTTAAGTGCTCAGCTATGTCTTCAGTACATAAAATTAAATAAACATGAACAAAGAAATACCGCAGGACTGTGCTGACAAAGCGCAACAGATAGATAATAAAAGATCTATTGTTCTCAAAATCAAAGGTCGTGATATAAGAACGTACCAAACTATACTTTCAAAATGAGGTTTATTGTTATCATTTTACTAATGTTGTGAACCACTTAAACTATTTTAATGCTTTTTATCTAAACTAAAAGCTAGATAAAAAGTGATTTATTTGAAATATTATACATGTGTTTACAAGAAGTCTTTAAAAGTGTTAAATATTTATTTTAAAGGAATATTGTAAATGAATAAAAAATATTTAGCATATTTATAAAACGTATATTTATAATTATTATCGCTTTCATTCACTTTGAATAGACTGTTTTTACCAGAAAGCTATGAAATATTAATAAAAAATATCAACTTTTTCTTAAATTTGATTCCAATGGTCAAAACAGTATATTTTCTTCATAATTAAGTTTGAAATAACTCAAAAACCATAAATTCAAGACATAACATTACACGACAATATCGATAAAAAAATATTAGTTACGTCGTAGAAAGGATTAAGTTATGATAGTGTAAGCCTAATATATGTAAGACTTTTTGTAGCTATTTAGGTCAACATTTTAGCCTATTTTCTATTGCCCAGGCTAAAAATTCACCTTATTGGAACCATATAATTTGTTCATTTGTATTTGAACCCTTAATTGTTCGTAGACATCTCAAGATTTAACGAGCTGTACAAATTGGTATGGCCTAATTATCTCCCAAACCTTATTTTTGGTGAATTGTGCTTATACCTAGTGTGAGCCTGTACTTCCTTTACTACGGTACTTCCTTCAAACGTTCTGTAATGAAAGGTATTGTGCCATGGCATTCAAAGTCACTATTTACTACGCCGATCCAGAAGAAAGGCTTTAAAATTAAAGTTGAGATGTCTGATGATGATGATGAGACGCCCGATGTTGTAAAATGCTTGAGTGTATAGTATATGATCAGTTCTACAATGTCTTGGCATTGTCTTTCAAATCCACAGTTTTTAATCTTGTGGTCTTCAGTGATAACGTTGTGACAAAAATTGATAGTGGAAATCGGCATCAATCTGATTTTCACTATTCATATACATATATGTACTGATTTCAGTAAGGCTTTTATTAATGTTGATCATAATATTCTGTCGCGAAAGTTGTTTGGCTTATGCATAAGAGAAAATTTGTTTAAGTGGTTCCCAGAAATAATAGAAATGAAAATAGAAAACATAGCCACATTGCCTGGCACTAACAATATACAATATCTCGTTACCACGAAAGCCGGTACTGGAGCCACTAGATCACAGAGATCGTGGATGGGTGAGTTAAAAGTTTACCCTATACCCTGTTTGGAAGCTGGGTGTAAAGCCTTAAGAGGGTGTCAGTTTAGATCATCTAGAACATTTTGAGCCATATTTGTACTAACCAAAGTCTGATTGTTTTTTTAGGGAACTTTTTTAATTAAGTGCTAATAATGACCTTTTTTTTAAATGTACTTTATTAGCCTGATGTGTGTTTAATTATAACAAATCATTTTAAAGCACCGTTTTTTTAAAAAAATCACATAATTATATTTAAAATTAACAGAAGAAAGTTATTGACATTTAAAAAAAAATAGCTATAGGTGTTAAGACAATTTTAAAAACATGATTTATTGTTCTTTCTTTTAAGGTAACATTTACCTAGATATCTTTACAATTTTTGAAGTGAGGTTGCTTGAACCAGTCAAGGGAAAGAAATTAAAAATTTAAAGTGAATGAGTGATGTGATGTCTAAAATAATATCCGAGATTATTTTTTAAACTTACGAGGGCGGGTCAAAAAGTTCGTGGAATGAGGGGCATGGAGGGGGGAAGTGTGACTTTTTGCTACCTGCACTAGTTGTGACACTCATTAAGAGTATAATTACCTACTAAGTTTAAAAAAATAGGTCATAATTACCTGAGCTACACACCGATCAACAAGTCAATCCGGAAGAAAATTTGCAACATGGAGAAAATTTAGTTTCGCGCAGTCATCAAGTTCCTGGCTGCTGTTCAAAGAGTGGGCTTCGAAATCTTGGGACATCCTCCCTATAGCCCAGATTTAGCCCCAAGTGATTATTATTTGTTCCCAAAAATGAAAAAAGAGCTTCGGGGGAAGAAATTTTCCAGCGATGAAGAAGTAAAGAGCGCAATTTCGGCCTATTTTGACGACAAAGAGAAATCATTTTCTTTTTCGTAGGTATTAATGAATTAATTGATAGGTCTAATAAATGTATTACCGTTAAGGGGGAATACATTGAGAAGAAAAAATAATTTTGTGTTTTATTTCTTACTTTTTACCCTCCATTTGACCCACCCTCGTACTGTGTAATATTAATAAACTTACCCGAACAAAAATGTAGAGAAGGGCCTTTGTTTAGTTGTGTAAATTAAACAAAGGCCGCCGTGTAGGCGGGAGGTGTACGATAATAAAAAGCTTAACCTTGATTGTTCGGTTATGATACTTGTAAAGACAACTTCGATCTTATTGCCGAGGCTGCGCAGTTACTTTTTGAGTATATAAATTCGTAAGTACCAAAGGTGGGTTGAATGAAGTTTTGGTGAAGTCATCATCGTGCTGGACGCATGCCATTCGCGAGAGGCGAAACAGTCTAAAGAATTAATTAAATTTAAAAATAAATTTAAGATTTGTAACTATAAATATTGACGGCTCATGTTCAATCTGTCTCTTTAAGAGTCTTCTCGAACGCCTTGTCTCGGTTCTAAGTAATTTCCAACTTTCTTAAAACCTTAGTATCTGTTAAGTGCCTAATCGAATTTAATTAAAAGCAATTCCATAGGCAGTTAAGTTGAAGTTAAAGATGTTATTTGTGTTTTACAAGATAGGGTAGTTCACTTTAATTTTGAAGAGGGTTGAGAATTATGGTGTTTTCATTTCAGTGGGAGAGTGAAAACTTCGCAGAGAAAATGGTTTGCAAGCAGGTTTATAACCTTATATTATAAGTAGATATTGGTATCGGTAAAGTAAATGACAAATTTACGATTTCATTGTCTCTAAACGATATCAAAATGAGATCGTATCAAACTTGTGTTAGCAACTACACTGGAATACCTAATTGTTAACATTTTATTGTTTTAAATTATAAATTAGCTATTCGGCTTAATTAAATTGTTTAAGATTGATCCATTAAAAGTTGTTAAACGATGACTCTCGTACGGCCGCCATCTTGTTGTTTACGTCTGCCTTGAGAATATAAAAATGGCGCAACAGCCGTCCGAGCGTCATTCGTTGTGTGAACGTCACCTTGAGCACATCGTGAAGGTATGTAACTCTTTGTATATAAATATTCTGGTGAGCATTGTAAGTCTTACTTAGTTGATGTTAAAGATTTAAAGTTATTTACATGATGAGATATTGTATTGGAATTATAAGTTAAATTAAGAGTGCAGGTTTTAATTATCCCGAATAAATCCATTAAATTACATAATTCATTATTTTTACTTCACATCCTAGCTAGTCTGTGTATAGGGTCGTTAACACTTGTAAAATATTCAAAGGATTTTATGATCACATTACATTTTATAATCTCGTGTCTTTTAAATTCAATGGAAATGAACTTTGGCAATCATGTAAAATAATGACAAAACAATACAATTTAATTATCCGACGACGCAAAACGAGGGCTGTTATAAGTTTGACGTGTGTGTCTGTCTACATGAGATAGTAGCTGTCGAATAGATGATCTGAATTTAATTTATTTACTTTTGTTTGAAAGATTTCTTAATCGAGAATGTTTTAGGCTATGATTGATGAAAATTTATTCAGCCGTTATTAAACGGCTATCTATTCAGTTATGAGGGGGTTTAAAGAGGGGATGAATAAACTATATATAGTAAGCGAAAAAATCCGAGTGAGATATCAATGAAAGGATTTGATTTGTTTATTACAAAATAGACTGTTTGCAAGGGGAGAGGGGGACCCCCTCCCTGTTTGGAAGGGGAGTTATGGGGAAGAGGACGAATTTACTGAATTCGGAAAACATACCCGATTGGAGTATCAAATGAAAGGGTTTGATTGGTGTATTAGAAGGAAGGTTAAATAACCAACCTACTTCAAATGAAGTGGCCGCGGTTAATTTGTAAACGGTGTTACTGTTTCATCTCTGCCTAAAATTATTCTAAATAATTATTTAAACATCGAGATTTCAGTAAATAGTTGTTGAAATTTAATAATATACAAACAGTGAACGTTTTTATTATTCGATATTTTGTCGCCTTCATTGTTAATTTGAGTTTTAAGTTAGTGAAATTATAAGATACAAATCATTAAAAGTTGTCTACCGCCACCTGATAGTGTAGTAAATCATCATACAAGTGCAAAGGAGTTTCGTGCGTCGCTGGTTGTTGCGCGTACCCCACAAGGTCCAGAACCGTGTGCTGCGTTGTGCGACGAGTGAGTGACGTCGCTCTGCTACCGCTAATGCGCATGCGCCGCCGCGCCTATAGATTAGGCACACACAGAACGGACACTCACCGAGCACTTGATCATTGCCTCTGAGAGGTTGCAGCTAAGATTTTTTTTTTTCCTTCCTGATTTTTTTTTAAAGTACACGTGAAACAATGAAGTTTGCTTGTTGCAATTTGACTTCGGATGATAGAACCGAAACGATAACTTGCATGAAATGTAGAAACAATTTTCACTGTCAATGTATTTTCCCTACTAAACATAAAAAGGATTACTCTCATGTTTGTAAAAAGTCTTGGTTGTGCCCTAAGTGCGCTGCCGCTCAACCTAGACAATCCAGAAATGATAATACACCTATTAAGTCTATTAGTGGCGAGAACAAGGCTGCATATGTGGAAAATATTACAGTGAAAAGGGGTGGTTCTGTGTCACAGGAACAAGTGCACCTCTCTAATCAAGAGGACATTAACACCAAAGCTATTTCTGCAACGGGTCAGGCTGTAGGAGATCTACCTGAAATGATAGCTAAACAGCTTAAGCTCTCATTACGTGCCGAAATGCCTGCTATATTAAGGGAGCTTTTAGGCACAGAGTTGAAAATGTTGGGTGATCAAATCTCGGAACTAACTTCATCTGTAGAATTTTTGAATAAAAAATATGACGATGTCCATGAGCTGGTCAAATCACGCGAGGAGGAAAACAAGAAACTGAGGGATAGCAATGAGAGGCTTCAGGTCACGGTGAAAGACTTAAGTAAACGCATTTCGGCGTTGGAGCAGCATGGACGTGAGGCCAATGTTGAAATACATGGACTTCCCGAGTTTAGAACTGAAAATATTGCGCAAACAGTGATCCAAATTGGTAAGGCGGTTTCTCAACCCATTGAAGATGGTGACATATTGTCATGTTTTCGTGTGGCGAAGTCAAACAATGATATTTCTCGTCCACGTACCGTTGTTGTAAAGTTGCGTAGCAGTCGCTGTCGCGATACTCTACTTGCGGCTGTGTCTACCTACAATAAAGCCAATAAAACCAATAAACTGAACACTAGCACAATTGGCATTGGTGGAGACAAACGACAATTATATATCAGCGAACATTATTTTGTCACCTGAAAGAAAGTCTCTTCATGCAGCAACCAGAATTCGAGCAAGGGAATTGTCGTATCGTTATGTATGGGTACGCAATGGCAAAATTTATGTCAGGAAAACTGAAACTACTCAGGCTAAGCAAGTCCACAGCTTGGATTGTCTAAAAGCTTTGGAATAAAATCGTTTATGAGCCCGCTTAAAGGTAATTACATTATTGCTACCATCATGCTCGCAATCTACTATCAAAACTTGAGAGGAATGCGGACAAAAACAAACGATGTCTATATCAAGGTGCTTAGTTGCAATTACGACGTAATCATCTTTACTGAGACTTGGTTAAATGAGCATATTCACAGCAACGAGATTTTTGACAATAGATATATAATATATCGCCGCTATAGGAATAGCTCTGAGTCCAGCAAAAAAAAGGAGGGTGGAGGCGTTTTGGTTGCTGTCATGAAAACACTGTCAAGTATTCGTCTAAAGCACAAAGAGAGTGGTTGTGAGGATCTTTGGGTGACAGTCGATGTAAATTTTAACAGAACATTTAAAAAACTTCTTATTGGCGGTCTATACATGCCGCCACCAGTGAACGTGAATCATCTTCAGCAGTTTCTTGTAAATGCTAGTGATGTTATTAATGAGTTTGATAGTGTAATATTGGTCGGTGATTTTAACATGAGCTTCATTTCTTGGAAGGATTTGAATGGTGATGGTATATTAACTGCTGAAAATTATCATAACAACCTGGGATTTCTATTGGCTGACTTCGTGTCTCTGTCAGGCCTTAATCAAATCAATTCTTTAACTAATAACCAGGGTAGGATTTTGGACTTACTTTTAACAAACGTACCATGTAAAGTCAGTAAACCTAATACTCTTCTAAGTAAGCTGGATCCTTTGCACCCCCAACTGGAAATTGTTACAGAATTCGATGTGGATCCTACATTTAAAAACTTAAAAAATGTTTCTAGAGTAACAAACAATTTCTTTAAGGCTGATTATACTCAGGTCTTGGACGCTTTAAGTTGCATAGACTGGTCTCAAGTCCTGTCTCAGTGCTCTAATGTTAATCAAATGGTGGCAATATTTTATGAAAAAAATAATTTTATTATAAAAAACCACGTGCCTCAACGTAAAGCTCGAAAAGCTATGTACCCGCCTTGGTTCACTTTGGACTTAATTAAATTGTTAAAGGAAAAGGAAAAGCTCCGACTGAAGGTTCGCAAGTATGACAACCCGCGGGACAGGTTTGAGTTTAAGATAATTAGAAAGCGCTGTGATAGGCATATTAGAGTTTGTTACAGAAATTACATTAATAACGTTGAATGTAACATTAAAAAAAATCCGAAAGCTTTTTGGACGTTTGTCAGTAGTAAATAAGGTGGCTCCAATATTATACCGTCAGTAATGTATAAAGACTCCAGCCATCAGGACTTCGCTTCAAACGGGTCTGATATCGCAAATTTATTTGCTTTTCATTTATCGAGGGTCTATAACAAATCGCATTTACTTGATGATTCTCCATCACTCAATGCAATAGATTCTGCAACTTTGTGCTCTCCTCTTGATCGGATAGTTATTAATTAAAAAGCTGTGCTTAAACTCTTGAAGCAGTTGAATCCGAATAAGTCTATGGGCCCAGATGGTATTCCTCCACTTTTCATTAAGAGATGTGCGCGATTTTTGTCACTTCCGCTTACGGTAATTTTTAATAAATCTTTATCTTCAGGTGAATTTCCCTCTGTTTGGAAGGAGACACGAGTAACACCTGTTCATAAAAAGGGTGAAATTGATAACATACAGAATTATAGACCAATCTCTATTCTTTCTGTTTTCTCCAAAATTTTTGAGGCTGTTATTTGCCCAATCATTACAAGCCACACTGGGAACCAAATAGCAGTAGAGCAACATGGGTTTCAATGTAAAAGATCGGTTTTAACTAATCTTACATCTTATTTGACTGAGGTCATGGAATCAGTTGATAAGGGTGATCAGATTGATGCTGTATATACAGACTTCGCCAGCGCGTTCGACATGGTAGACCATAACATTTTGATTACCAAGTTACAATATCAATATGGCATATGTGGTTCATTGTGCGAGTGGTTCAGGTCATATCTGAAAGATCGCAAACAAACGGTTGTGATAAAGGGCTATGAGTCTCAAAAGTTTTGTGCTTCTTCCGGAGTTCCACAGGGCTCGCATCTTGGTCCAATATTGTTTCTGTTATTTGTAAATGATGTTGTATCTTGTGTGAGGTATAGTAAATGCTCGCTTTTTGCGGATGACATGAAGATTTTCCGACCTGTCAAAACTATGAGCGATGCAGATTTGTTGCAATCTGACCTATCTAGGGTTCAATTGTGGTGTGAAAGAAACCACATGTCTTTGAACGCTTTAAAATGTCACCATATCACATTCACAAAGAAACAAAATCCCATCAAATCGAATTACAGAATAAATAACGAGATAATTCAAATAGTTTCTCAAATACGTGATTTAGGCGTTATAATTGATTCTCGCTTATGTTTTATTCCTCACTATGATGCTATTGTATCTAGGGCAGCTAAAACATTAGGATTTATAAAGCGGACTACAAAGGACTTTAAGCGGAATGACAGCAGAATCACACTATTTAACTCACTCGTTCGAAGTACATTAGAGTATGGTAGCGTTATATGGAATCCGTTATATGAAGTTCACTCGACCCGTTTAGAGTCTATCCAACGATCCTTTACTAGGCACTTGGCATGCAGGACCCCTGGGCTCAGCAGTAGGTGTGCCTACGAGGACAGACTTCGGTCGTTCTCAATGACTACGTTGGCGCATCGCCGGAGAATGTTGGATCTCACTTTCTTGCATAAGGTCTTAAATGGTGAATCTGTGTGTCAAGAGGTTCTTGATCGTTTAAGCATTAGCGTACCACGCTTGTTTTCCCGTCGCTGTTTTCCGGGATCTTTCTTTAATGTCCCAAAAAGCAGAACCAATGTGGGTATAAGTGCACCTGTGTCAAGAATGGTAAATACCTACAATAGCTGGCATAAAATGTTTGATATTGATATTTTTCACGACAACTTGCGTAAATTAAAATTTAAAATATTGCAAAGCCATAAATGAAATAGCTATTATTTATTATAATTGTAATTGTCCATCGTATCAATACATAATGTCATATAATTTGTCCTTTCTGTTTTCTTTTTGTTTATTCATTTTTATTTTTATTTGTATTTTTATAATGTAAGAATAAGCTGTAAAACTGTTGTAAATTAACCTTTAGTTGTAATGCTGTGCATATCTATGATAGTTATATGCACTAGATATGTAATATGGAATGCTATATATTTTTAATGTACTGTGTATATAATGTTGATGTGCCAAAATAAAAAAAATAAAAAAAATAAATAAAATAAAAACAATAAATCGATGGTAAGGATTTGTTTACCGGCGTTCTCAGAACCAGGTATTGATGAAGTGAAAAATTTGCTGTGTGAATTCGTGATGACTTCACAACGGAAAAAGTCTCGCAGGAAGGACGGAAAGAAGCAAAAGGACCTTGAAGAATCATTATCCTCATCTATGTTTAAAAATCATAAAATAAAACAAATTAAAAATTAAAAAATCCTCCGAATCAAAAAAGGTCTGAATAGGTAAAAAGTAAAAATCATGAAATAAAACTTTAAGAAGTAATTAATAATATGAATATTTTGAATGTACTAGCGGCCCGTCCTGACTTCGCACGGGTGGATAAAATCCTTTAAATTTTTTTCTATTATTAAATATTTTTCCGTTAGCGCCATCTAGCGTCCGGTAGACGAACTACTTCCGGTTACCGCGTTGCTATGGAACGTTATAGACACAATGGAAAAAGAGCGGGAAAAAGAGCGGACAGACAAACACACAAACCAGTGTGATCTTAGATTATAGATTAGAATAAAATTGAGAAAATGTGACAGTTTATGGTGGCGAGCTTTTTTCCGAACAATAGGAGATTTAATCGCTTAAAAACGATTTTTGAAAGAATCATCACCATCGTTATTATTAACTTATTAATTTGCCAAACATTACCTCATTTACCTTATTATTACCTTATTTACCTCAAAGTATATCAAGTTTGGATTAATTTACAGAAAGGCATTTTTTTAAAGAAATAGTCCGATTCTTAAAAAAGAAGAATAACAACAACAACAACAAACAATTTCTTATATTCACACCGGAATTAGCCTAGCCCAAAATAAGTCTTGTGTTTTGAACACTAGGGAAACTGATAAACATACATATTTAATATATGAACATCTTTGACTAAGACAAAAAAGCTTGTCAATTTATCTGCCTCTTCCGGGACTCCAAATTTCAGGAGGATTTTCGGGATCTTTGGTGTCAATGGCGGGATCGCTACCATTATACCAAATGGTCATCAAGTTAACAATTATAATAATATCAAATAGAATTCTTTTGGGGCGCAAGTGTACTAATTCTTTCTGCTCTTGGCTAAAATAACTAAATATGCATCCAGCGGCCTCACGTAAAAATGTAAGAAACACCCCCGACTCTTAAAAATTGCACTCCGTTGAATCCCGGACGCGTTACTAAAATAGGACCTGAAATATTTCACCTGCTGAGAATATAACCGAAATACCTCTGGGTCTGAGACGACTAGCCGATCTAATAAAACATCTTCAGCTCTGAAGATTCGACTTGTAACGAGATAATAAAAATTTGTGAAAGAATAACACTTATTTGCAACCATTATGAGTAAATGGTAAGATATTTATAATATTAATGACACCAGTTTTTAAAAGCAAATATTTTTACATTCGTCTTTTTATATACAAATCTTCACTTTCTCAACCATATGTGAAGTTAATTTTTATTACAATATGTCTGAATTTACTTACAATAAAATCATTATTTTTCATTCTTCATTGAACCAGGTAAAAGCAGTTATCAATCAGATAATCATGCAATTGTCTTAAATATATAGGCATCATACTGTCCTAAATAATCAGGAAATGCATTAAATAATATTTGGCCACTGAACGAACATAACTACACAGTTTGGCCAATAGAATGAGAGAATATTAAGATATAACAAGTTAATAACTGGGTCTTTGACGGCAATGCTTATAAACAGAAAATGGTTATTGGACACACTCCTTCAAGAATGTATTTTTGTATTACATTTATTTGTTTCATTCAGAGACCCGTAGGAGTTTAAAAATTGTATCTATTAAACAAATCTATTCTACGAGTATATGCACCAAATAAAGATATTATACACTGTTTAGTTTCTAAAGAGGTTTGCTATCTCATCATATAGTATGAATAGTCATTTAAGTTTTTGATATCACATAAACTCCGTAACTGTTTAAACCGACAAAAATATTGAAAGATCCGAAACTTACCATTCCCATCTTCAATTTTATAGAGCGTTGTTTCATGTAATATTGTAGTCATTGTATTGGCCATCCAGCCTTTTCTAAAAGATAAGAGCGTGTGCTGAAACGTTTCTTGTACCATCTGTAAGTGAAAGACATGTGTTGGCGACTACTCTCTTATTAAGCTCCAACTATGCTACAGTTTACCAGTTTAAATGCGCGCAGAAAGATTTCTGATTTTCAAGTTGATCTACGGTAATATCGACTTTCCGGAAATATTAGAGCACACAAAAATAGCTCTCCCACGAATTGGCATCGAATATAGCATACATTACATACCAAGAGCCTTTTTCGATATTTTTAATGGCCTCTGTGGCCTCCGCAAAGGAAAACCTTAAAAGGTGTTTTCTTTTAAATATCATACTTTTATTTTGGAATTTAAAATATTTGTACGATAAACTTGAACCTAATTTAATTATCATAAAGTACTTCCTGCTGACACATTTTGTACTTACATCGAGTAGGTTTAAATGTAGGGAAGTAAGTTATAAATCTTTTTACTTAATATTATGCTAATTCTGCACCAGTTTTGTAAGCCTAATAAAAATATCCGGGCGTACAAAGTCCTGGGCAAAAAATAGTTGGTTATATAACTTATCTCAAATTAATGTGTAATTAATATTTTATATATAAATATAACTTATCTCAAATTAAGAGTATTTTTTGACAATTTCTTTTTCAAATTAACTTTTCAATAAACTTGCAGTTTAAATAGGTTTTTGTTCCATATATAAATTATTGTACTAACCAGCTTTGTATAATAATAATAATAAATAACTCTTTACATTCACACTTATCAACTAGCCCAAAGTAAGCAGCTTACGCGCTTGTGTTATGGATACTGGGTAACGGATAAATATATTTAATAATTATATATCAATATGAGAAATATACTAAATAATGCAAATGCTTGTATTCATCACACAAACTAGGGGTACTGACCACTCGAACAAGCGGGCCACCCAAAAAAAATGTATTAACGTACGTTTTTTTTAATTGTGCATACAAGGTCAGTAGAGTTGTAACTTGTCATTATATTTTCAAACGGGAATTATTATGGCTAACACTGTCAGTACTATTTTTTAATAAATATGAGTCGAAATATGATACGTGTATATACTTTTAAGCTTTCATATCATAATAAAGATCTAAGGGGCTTTAATTATCAAATAATATATTTTCTACATTGAGTTGTATATAGACATTAAAAAAATTAAAAAGTAAATAATATTATTACACAAAACATTTCTTTTATTTTTTCAATTAGTATTATTTTTCAAACGAGTGTTTTGCTATCACCTTTAACTAAGAACCTTTCTAATTGTAATTTAGCTTTGGCGTAGTAAAATCTTTACAAATGCAGCAGCATCTCTGCAACGAAAATAGTATTGTCCCGTTGTAAGAGAACTTTGACAATAATAGTTGTACGATTAAAAGGAACATATAGTTGTAGACGCCTCTTAGCGATAACATTACATCAACAAAAATCTTGAGTGTCCTGTCTGATTTTATTATTACAAAGGTAGAGTAGGCCCGAGTGTAGAAGGATGCTTGAAATATGTACACAACTGCCGCTCTCTTCTTGAGACACCTTTTAGTTTAAGAGTAATTCAAGATAACACCACTTTTACGACATATTCATTTTTTTATTTCCAATGTTACATATTTTTTATTTTAAAATGCTTATAATTAAATACGATGTCTTTACAATCAATCAGTTTTTCCTCAAAATACGTAAACTACAAATGCAAAAGTCTAACCTTCTCGTCTTATTTTGACTTCATTAACTTTACGTGTACGTTACAAACGTAGACAGATGGGGAAACCCATAATAGAAAGCAGTCTAGTTCCCTAAGTACTCGCGTATACGCCAAGTTACACGTAAGAGGCGGGATTCTTCTCCATGTTTATTATTTACGCTGTGCGGCACCGTCGGAATGTGCGGTTCCATGCGCCAGATAAATAAAAAGACATGGATTTTTATTATTTTGTTAGTTTAATTTATTATAAAAATGTAATTGCTGTACGCTTCTTCTCCTTTCTCATTCCATTAGTATGATGGATTTAAAAAAAATGTTTTACATGAAATGAAATAATAACTTTATAACTACATGCTTTTGATTTTCTTATTAAATAAAAGGGATACGCAATATAATTGCTCCAATGTTATGTGGGTGTAATAACTAAAATAACTATTTTATTTCATGAACTGCATAAAAACTAAATAAATTTAAAATATTTAAGAATATATACATTTTACTAATATGTAACATGTGTTCAATGTGCATGCAATATATACACACACATGTATATTGTATCTTTTCATCAATTTATGAATACTGCATTTCCAAAAATGTTATCTAGATTCTGTTTAAAATTCACAAAAACCAAATATTTTTATTAAAAAATCTATATTTATAAACATTCCTACATTTAGAATGAAGCTGCCTCAGTGGAACCGTAGTTTAATTCGAAATATGAAAGGTGGAATGAAGTAGCAACAGACAAGGCGGTCGCACCACACATGTTCGCGTTTTACGCAGATTACATTCAAACAATGACCGTTCTCCCAGCGTTAGCTAAAGAACATTATAATAACGTCGTTTATGATATTTTTGGATGATTCCTCTTTACTATTATCAATTACTACTTCCATTTATTAGGTAGAAACGGTAGTAAAGCATATCCCATTACTATAATTTGATTACTATTTCAAAATATTATATTGTGGTTCATTTTTAATAATTAATTACGGCTGATATTTTATGCTAACATTCGTAGTATGTTATGAGAGTTAAATCTTAATCTCAGCTGCTGCGATGGCTTTTTTCATCGAGCTTCTCTGTATCAGTTTTAATTATAATTAAGTATTATACTTATTACTATACTTTGCGAATTAGATCTGCAGTTTGCCCCTGAGCTTCAATTACTTGGTGATTTAGGTTAATGAGTAAGTGCGTTTACAAAAAGACTGATTACAATTTAGATAATTAATAGATAATGGTCGTAGTTAACATAAGAATCAGTATGCAAATTTATAAAAAATACTATTATCAACACTATTGATATCCTAATACTGGAGTACTATAGATGAATATATGGTGAGAATTGACTTAAGCCAATAATTGAAACCAATGAATTGGTGGGTGCTAGCTACTGCGGATGCACCAACGGCTCAATGAGCTTCAAGTCTTAATTTTTGTTTAGTATTTACTGTAAATTATTAAATTTTACAAATGAATACTTTGAATCTCCTTGAATATCTGTATATGTGTTTAATTCTTCAGATTGGAGGTTATTTAGTTTCACTGTTTAAGAGAAAAACAGGAACTCTTTAATACGTGAATTTATAAATAAACTTCCAATTTGTTAGCACTTAAATATGTTTTAATTATGTTACAAGCTTGACGTAGCTTGTAAATTGTTTTACCTGTGGGTTTTAAATTGTACTTACTCAACTAGATAAAGGAGGAAAAACCCATTATATTGTATTTTTTTTAGATGGTGTTCAAACAAATTTTCATTAACGGAATAACGAGGAGTTGAAAAAGAAGACGGGCCTGAAATATTAATACCGCCAGAATATTTTGTTGAAAAACCAATTATCATACCACTGATTGAAATATAAAATGCTAACAACCTAGTTTTTTGGATATGTTTACTTAAAAGAGAAATATTTTTGTTTTTATGTATAGATTTAAATGTAGCTACAAAATTTTGTTTTACCGAATCTTTAATCAGTTATTTAATAAAACACCAACTTCTTGAACCCTAAGAAAACCACATTAAAAACTCGAATACAAAATACACCAATTGTATTACATCATCCAGTGATTTGTAAATGATATAAAATATGTTGAATCAATCAGTTCAATTGGGATCTGAATTATTTATGCTGGTTTTCGGTAGTGGTTGTTGTTTAGAGCTTCATAAGCAAATGAAAATAACGACGAAAGTACCGATAAACCGATAACAGTACCAGCGAAAATGTGATGCTATGTGTTATATAAAGTTTAAGAAGTTTTAAATACGCGCCGAAAAACTTCCCTTTCAAATTGCCTATTCTCCTTACGGTATTTTCATTATCATGGAAGATTAAGGACCTCCCGGAAACTAACAAATTTTTCTATGAGATTTTTTACTTAAGTCTAAGACTTAATTTAAGAAATTTTGTGGCAGATTGGTGTATCAATGTATCAGCTGTAGTGATAAAATATCCTGATCACACGCTAATACAAGTTGTATTTAGAAAATGATTCTTTTATTTGTAAAAAAATAAAATAGAAAATAACAATGGAAGTATATAAGGTTTCAAATATGAGTCACAAAAATAACTAAGTATTCGTTATTTTCGTGACTTAAGTATAACTTAGGAGTTTTACGTTTAAAATAGCTACTCTATGAAGGACTTTTCGCTGAATAGAGAAATAACCTCATTATCTTTACGATAACTTGCTTCTGCAATTTGTCTCGTTAATTTCACGGTATTCGTTCTTCCTATCAGCCCCATTACTGTAAGAAACCGTTTTGAGATCAACAGATCACATGAAAGGAATATACGAGAAAAGAATAACAAATTTATATACTTTGCGTTCCAGGGAAAAAAGATCGTAACACTTGAATAGCAAAGTTCATATTTCCTTACGTTGATTCGCTCGTGGCTAAGTAATTGAACATTACAAAGCGAATTGGAAGACATAAATGACGTCTTTAGTATGTTAGTCTTCATACGTTTTAATCTAAAAACTAAATGCTTTGTTTGATTATAAAATAAGATAATACATATCATTTTCATTTCCAAGTTGAAATTAGTTAGCAAATACGTAGTTCCACCGTTCTGCGTGACTTACTTGTTATACCGCTGCGTCGTTGAGCCGCTATCGCTACTACTTGTATTTGTCTTTGTTTTAAACACCGGATCCGACTTATAAAGTTGACATTTGATATAAATATAGACGTTGTCGTCTTTCATCGTGCTTTAATGTTATCAGACGGACAATAAAACATTGTTTTTCCTATAATAATTGAAAATTTTGTACTAATGGAGCTTCCGACAAAAAAAAATTGCCAGAAAGTCTGGTTGTGTGGGCGATTCAAATGTAGTGAACTGTAAATATTTGATAGAATCAGGCGTTACTTGGCGGAAGTCCATATCCATTAGTAAAATAAAAATATGTAGCTTACTTCCGCAAAACTCAAGCAGTGTCCACCGCCCGTCGCGCGGAAGTAAGCTACATATTTTTAATTTACTAATTAGTGGACTGTATTACGGTATGATAAAATTAATGTCGCCAACAAATATGAGATGAAAATGAAGGGGGTACGATACCTCGGCCGCCACGTGGTTTGAGATGCTGGAGGCTGCCGGTGACGTCCCTGAGCTTTACTGTTCCTTATTGTTACGCACACGAAGACACCTTCACATAAAACTATAGTTTGTTGTTGGGGTTTGCCACTAGTTCAATTTAATAATTCGGAACTCCGCTCCATCAGTCCTCGGTCGCGGCCATCAGTCCTCTTTTTTATGTCCTGTTAGATTTATGAACTATTAAGTATGATAGTTAAGTATTTTACATATGCTTTCTTGTCTAACTTAAAGAAAAGCATGTTTCGCTTGATAGTTTGTGTAATTGTGTAAATAAAAGACTGTGCTCCGGCCGTACTCGGCCCATTTGCTCCGCAACAGCCGCACCGAACGAACCTAAGCTAAGTATACAAATTATTCAGTAGCTGTTAGAAAGACATATGTAGGTTGTCAGCTAATATGTGAGCGAATTCCGTGTTGAAATGTTTCGAACTCAAAAAATTATGTAGTTCAGAAAGGTCACGACGAGCCCCGATATAATTCGTACCGTTGTCTGAATACATGTGTGATATGACCCCGAAGACGCGACACAAAATTTTTAAATGCAACCATAAAACATGGTGAATGTCAAGTCGCTAGCTAATTCAATATGAACGGTGCGAGTCATGTCATGATACATACGAAAGACGAACATAAGCTTTCGTGGAGCATATACTACGACCACGAGAAACCGTTACCCTAAAAGAGCCAGCGAAATATGTGTCTGTGTGTACGAATGCATTAGCAGTCTGAACGACGCGACAATAACGATGATCAGCAATTTCAGGCGCAGTAGATTTCGGGCGAAGTTTGCAACACGGAATACAGCTATGGACTACAGAAGGAGTCAAACTGCGTGCGAAGAAAATCCACTATTTCTGGCGCAAAATCGACATTAATAAATCTGGACCAGCATGACAATTCCCCTTATGATGATATTTGACTAAAAGATCAACGATATGATCTTTGCGCGGAAGGACTATAGGATGCATTTGATCATAGTTTAATTCAGACTGTCTCAAGCAACCCCCAACTTGAATGAGGCCATCCTTCAAAAAGGGTTTCAAATGTTGAAAACAGCGACTACACGGCTGATTCAACTGCAAATTTCTAATTTATTCACAATTAATTCACCCTCGTGTAAAGCAAAGGCAGTGCTCACGATGAGGAAGAATTTAGAAAAATCAACAAATATAAACCAAACCTACGTAGAAGAATCGATCGACGTAATATTTCGGAACTCCGCTCCATCAGTCCTTGGCCGCGGCCATCAGTCCTCGTTTATTGTCCGCTTGTTGGTCACATAATGGTATGATTTGCTACCAACAGATGGAGTAGTCGTCTCGCTTTTCTATATACGAGACAAGCTTTGTGCGAAAAGGAAATTGAGTAAATGGAGGTGAGGCTCAGATTGTAGACCAAACTAATAAAAATTACAAAAACATACAAATAAATAACGCGGCAGATTTGAATTTAATACTGGTGTAACAAGTTCTATTACTTGAACATGTATAAAATGATCATACAAATCGTTATTTACTTTAAGAGAAGACCCTAAGGTTTTAGGTTAGGATCTCGTTCACGTAAAAGTAAACAAAAAAATTCATCTGCTACTTTGACATGCGGTGTATACCACCGCATGTCAAAGTGTAATTTTTTTTTAAAAATTATCTTATACAATAGCAATATAACAATCATTTTTACGTTTTTTATTGTTATTTAGAATGATTTCGCTCTTGACCCCAATCAAGCGTGGGGGCCACGACAGGATCCACGATGGCGCGAGCTAACTCAGAAGTTGCCTATTCACCATGGCTTTAAATCGGAGGGCTTATAAGTATTCAGGGCTTATAGAAATTCAAATGCAGGGAGGAAGCTCCACTCTTCAGCTGTGTGCATAATAAAAGATTTTGAGAAGTGCTTATGGTGACAAGTAACTAAAAAGGGTGGCAGATTGTAGTGCATCTGGATGTCCGATGGAAGAAGGGAGATGGCGGTATGAGCATGCTGTCCAAAGTATATTCTGTAAAAGAGCCAGAGACAGGCAACTTTGCGCCGGTGAGCTAATGTGTGATGTTTGTTTATCATCAATTTACTGTCAATAATGATCTCAGCTTTGCGCTGAATCGTATCAAATGCAGCAAGTTGGTTTCTTGTAGAGCCGTCCCAGAGGTGGTTGCAATATTTCATGTAAGATCCGAATTTAGCTTTCGAGAGAGTTAAAAACTGTCCTGGCATAAAATATCGTGACTTAATCGGGGCATAAAATATTGAATGTATTGAGGACGCCCATATTTTTGACTGCAGCTCAAACTGCAGTCTGTGCTAATTATATCCATTTAGCAAACAAAGGAAAAGATTTTGCATCAAGATTTGTGAAATATCTGTAATAGCACTTTGACAATTTAGAGGAAGTAAATAGTGGTCACAAAATTTGCCAGAGTATGTAAGATTACAGCATCTGGCTCAGTTCGTGAGAAGATGTGAATTCTAATACAATCAAGAAACGATATTTTTAAATATTTTTCTAGTAAATAGAAAAATCGTCGACGAAGATCCTTTTTGATTGAACATTTCCATTGATGTAGATACCAAACACCAACCTCTATAAAATAAAAGTAAATTGCTCAACACCAATATTGTATTACCATAGCTATAACTGTACGAATAGGGCGAATTATTTCCATATAAATCTCCTGACGTATTTCACTTTGATTTGTTGCTCTTGGCATCCAAAAAAATGGTTATTGTACACTCGCCACAAAGGTTTAATAATGTTAGAGATCATTTTTGTATTGTCAACGCCATATTGAGCTGTTAGAGAACCCCAAAATTACTAAGGAAAGCGGATGAAGGGACCTGACAATACCAAGCTTTTGGGGCGGTAATGTAATTTTTGAACGTTTTCGATAAGTTTGATTTATACCTTACATTTATTGCCGTGATTAAAACAAAATAAATTAACTTTTTACAAAGTATAAAAATTTACAGCTATATATTATTATTTAAGTGAGCGAGTTTTATCTTTTCGTCTATTGGAACTCGTTGTTTTTATATCGATGTGAGCATTGGTCATATCGTCTATTAAAATTAAACGAAATTTTTTATCCTCAATACGTTTGCTGACTTCCGTGGCTGACTGACATATGCCGGCTTTATCTAATAAATCTTAAGTAATTCTAGGTAGCTTTTTGGTACAGTTATTATGCATACAACGTAAATATTTCTCCTGCAGTAATCTAAGTTTACCAATATATCGCTGATACTGTGTTTTGTGTAATCCAGTAAAACAACGTAAACAGGAGGTACACTAAAGATAGGTGATGTGGTATATTATGCAATGTAATGGGGTATTACTTTGAAACAATATAAATTTCGTGAACTTCTATAACTATATTAGCCATACATTTCTTCACGAAATAAATTATTCTCAATATAGGACAATAAATTAACATTTTCTAACGATAGAGTTTTTCAGTGATTTTACACGTCACTACCACACATGCTAGGTGTAGGTGCCGACTATGGAAAAGCAATTTCATTGAACCAGTAATTAAATGTTAATTGCTATGAACTCACTAAGGTGTTGTCGTTCATTTTAGTCGTTAATTTGAATTAAAATATGGCTTCAATATATTATAGTCTCAAACACTGTTGGGATTCCGAAATATTGCTTGCTTGAAATATTGCTACATTATAAATCGAAAATGTTACTTCAAGTAACCGTTTAGTATAAAAATTAATTACTATTGATTTGATAAAATTTATCGAATGATATTGACTTGTAAACTTATATAATATCATGACATTCTCTTAATTGTAAAACGCCATAAGCGAACTTTACTATGTTCTTAATATCGATTCTTATCTCTCCGCTCACTTAATGGGTAAAGTCAAATGAAACAGCATAATTCAAAATACTGGAAGAAAAAGGAAGTATCTCTACTTATCTAATCTTATTCGGACATTAAAAAGTTTAATTGTTCTATTTAAAAATTAATATGATTTTTAGCTTTCTCTAAATTTTGGGTTTCTTGTATTAAACGCAGTCATTAACCAATCTGGAAACACTGACGACCGCTAAAAAAAGGAAATCTCTTTACTTAATTATGTCATAATAACAGAAACAAATTTAAGATACGATGGCAAGCACTGAACATATACTTATAGTTAAAAAAGTGTTGATGCTTTACTTGTTTTCTTCATAAAAGGAATAAAATGTATTTTACCTAAATCAAGCGGGCCGCCCTAATTCGCTCGGGTCAAACATAATGCATATACTACACTAAACGCAGATCACAGTTGCTGTGATCTGAGACATTAATCAATTAAGATACTCCAACACACACACCGTCACAGTAATATCTACAGTGTATTTTTTCACAGCTATTGGTAATCAAAAACATTTATCTATTTACAACGAAGTTCTGGAATATGTACTGCGTGTTTTGACCTCTATTACTGACTTTTCGTAGAGTTAGCACGGCAGAAACCTTTAGTAAAAACTAAATGACGTGAAGTAGTTGTGAGTACGTGGTGACATTATGTTGTCAGAAAATATGTGGAAAACGGATCATTAAGTGCCACTAAGTAAATAATTTACACTGCAAACTGCACTTGGTGTCTGGATTAGTTATGTGCTTACTTAAGTGTTATTGTATTAGTAATATTTTCACTTTTTATACTCTATTAAGTTGCTGTAATAAAAACCACTGAAGTATAACTGTGATAGTTACCTGTTACCACGCTATATTTTATAATATACTAGCTGCCCCGGCCATGCGTTGCTGTGTTATAAATTAAAATCAAATCTATCCTATCTTTTAAGTTAGATCAAATAACAGATAGTTACGAAGTTTGATCAAAATTGGTTAAATAGTTACTAAGGAGTCCATCGCGGACAAACAACGTGACACGTAATTTATATATATTAAGATATACAAGCATCCAATGAAAAGAAAATACTCTAAATCCGTATAAATCCTTTCCTTTTTAAATTTTTAGGAAATTTAGTTTTGACAACGCTTCAAAAATTCATGATACCTACACATTGTTATATTTTGTTTATTACACACCATAAGAAATTACAATTCAATATATGCCTAAAGTTAAATTTATCAAAAGTGTTAATGTTAAAGTAGGAAGATTTTGCTAACGAAGAAAGAATTTATAGCCTCGTCATCTCTAATGGGGTTGCAATATTGCCGACATTGCACTCGCAACGCCGGCAACAGGACTCGTACTCGTACACGGCCGATAAGGCGGACCCTGGAAGGCGCCGAACGGCCAACCGTCAGTCAGGTTCAAAGGTGGTGAGCGGTAACATGGTCCCGCCAGACTGTGATGGAAATGGTGATGGTGCACCCCAGGTATTTTAGTGGAGTCTACCCCGCCCTCATATAGGGAGTCCTCACATATCCCGCCGCCTACCCGCGTCGGTACGAAGCCATACAGCTTTTCCCGGAGTAAAAAAGGGTAAATCATCAAAAACTGAATGGGTAATCGATTTGATTTCAATAACTCCAAAATCCATTTATCAGATATGGTCTAATAATAAAATCTTCATAACGACGAAAACTGAGTAAAATGTGATTTTGGGCCTCGGTAAAGAATATTCGTTACTTGTATTAAGTTGAATGTGTGTCAAAAGAACGGAGCCAGAAGGGAAAAAATGGGGCCAGTATTTCTTCGCAAATTGTCAATCCAGATGTATCATTGAATGACACCTCAGCTAAAATTGAAGGTGACAAAGTAACTTATTTTAAAACTCATTTTTGTGTGGCGATAGAGAGATTTCCCCTAAGAAGGCGTAATAACGGTAAATGGTGCCCATCAAGAAGAGACGCATTAACATCCGCTGCGATGGGAATCATGTCATTACCACTACTATGTATTTGAAATTCGATAGCAAGATCCCAATAAAGCCAATGACTAAATTGTGAGAGTTTCAGGTATTATAAGGATATAATATTAAGTAAGCACTATAAGGCTTGTGTTATGAATGATAGGGTAAAGGATATACATAAATATATCGTACGGAACGTAATAACTAAAAAAGAAAAAAAAAATTTTTGCGAATTTCATAATTCTGTCACCATCTGGTCCTCAACTTGTTGATTTGATTCACCATAAAAATATTTAAATCGGTTAAGAACTCTGGAAGTTATGGCGTAACAGACATTGCGCCATTAAAGCTGATCCATGGGAGCTTCGCTTCGCTCCGCTCCAATAAACATAGGTATATAAATAGCCATAACTCAGGTACTACTGCTCGTATTCATCACACAAACAACGGCCCCTTCCGGATCTCGAACCCAGGACTGTCGGTGCGAAAGGCAGGATCGAACCAAACGGTCGGCGCCAAAACGAAAATGTGATCTGCGTTTGATATTTTTGCGATTCCTTTATGTCTGAATGGCTCTCTTTTGTAATATGTAACATGGCCCCATGTATCGCTTAGTAATTGTACAAAGAATGTGATCAGCAAAAAAATTAATATCCAATAAAATCATGATCAGGTCAGCCCTCGATTTCAATGAATACAATAAAAAATTAAAAATATAATGAAATTTAAATAAAAAACTATCCAGATTTATCCCCTCACACAGACTTTAGTAAGGGATACTGCGGGAGAGTCGAGAAAAGTACTTGTACTTATTACCTTGAGAAATTTTAAAGGTGCAGACTAACTTCCGTATACATTTTTGTGCTCAACGCTGTTACTTAAAGGTCTTAGTCTTTTGTATCCATTCATTTTCTCGGCATGTTTTAAGGATAATGTTATTACTACTTGGGACTTTTTCATAAGACATGATAAAAATTAGGCTTTTTGGAAATTGTTTCTTCACGTAAAAGTTTTTTTTTAAGAACTACAAGTTTATGTAGTATATTCACAAATACTACATCCAGGTGTAGTGTTTGTGAATATTTAGTTTTGATTCGATGGTATGTTTTATTTGAGAGCACATATTTATCAATTAATAAAAGCAACCCTCTTATATAATATTTAATAAGGAATCTCTGCCATCTAATGTTATAGTAATTGATACATAAATCAATTATTGTCTATTAATTTAAGTCGTTCACACAAATGCTGTAATATTATATCGGTTTCGTATTTTGCCAGTAATGCCGCAACCTCGCTTATTTCATCCCGTTCCCGCGGGATCTTCTCAACAAGGATTAATTGCTAAGCAATCCCTTCAAGTGGAAACGCGTAATAATTTGATATTACATCACACCACACAATAATACTCTTAGGTACCTAATTATTTCGTTTTATGTATCTGTTATTTTCAGTTCCATGACCCTTAAATTTCCCACCGATGTTAATTCATAAAGTTATTACTGCTGTTATTGATTCTATCGACTTATAAAGACTAATAGATGTATAAATGGAAAATTTTATGAAAGAAGAACTTGGTCTGGTTGCTTTAATCGGTGCCCTGTAACGAAGAGGTAATATGTAATGTATTGGTAAAGACAAAGAAACATAAGTTGAAACAAAATTATATTAAAAAGATAACCACCCTAAATCGAACATCGCATTTGTAGCGTAGATGTATATATAACAAACGAGAGCACAAGAAAATATTAATATATTGGCTGAATAGTTTTTATCCAATTGTACATTTTAACACTAGTTAGGCTATCAAAGTACTTACCAGCCCTGATATCTCTTGCATTTATTTAACATTTTTCATTGCTAGTATCTCAGATCACAGCAAACATGTATTGATATTTATTATGCTAGTATTATTATTTTATATGCCACTAAATTTAAAAAATTTAGTAAAGCAAAAAACCATTATTTATCTTACGTCAATTTTAACATCAAAAGAATAGACTTCATTTCTTTTAAGACAATGATATTAGTTCTTGGCAAACAGATTTAGAATTCCTTTTAAATCAGATATTTTTGCGTTTTAAGAAAATGTGAAATAGGTATATTAAAGGTCACACACATAAATTTTTTCTTGCAATTTCGATGCGGTATAAATATTTTATTTATTTATTTATAATATGGATAGTACACAGGGTAAAGAGCAATGTAAATATCAATTTTTAACTTGTAATTTTGTAGCGCTGGCTAGTCAATAACGACTACCCAGCAATTCGTGTTCAAAATTATAGAGATATTATGTATAAATAGATACTATAGATGCTTGCGCAGCAGACTAGCGTGCCATACCCTGTCAAAAGCCTTAGAAATATCAAGTGACACAGCAAGTGCTTCGCCGTGCATCTCGAGGGCCTCGCCCCAGCAGTGCGTCTCATAAACTAGAAGATCCCGCCTTGAGTTGAACGTCCACGGCTGACGAGATCATTGTCTTCTAAGTACGTACGTCTTCCTGGTGTCTTTTCTTAAAATCGAATATTCCAAGAAAAGAAGTCCAACCTATGTTTTATTTCGGTACTCGTTCTTTATAAAGCCTACTCATAAAACTAACCTCAGGTTAGGATATTTGATAAATAGAACTTCTTGGACTAGAAAGAGACTGGGACCAGTGGTCGTAATCCGAGTGGTCTTCTTTCGATAGTGTATTTTATTAAATCAACAACGAGTATCTTAGCAATATAAGTTGTTATTTCTCCAAACCCTTAATACTTCATGTTTTTTTAAGGAATTCGATGGTGCAGCGGTTAGCTTTGAGCTTGTGATTGTAGAAGTTAAGCAATATTCGCATGGGCCGGTTATCGAAAGTGTGCCGAAAAAATGAGCTCCTCTGTATTTTGGAGCACATATAAAATCGTTGGTCTCGGCGGTATATACTGTTATTAGCATTTACCAATCCGCACTCGGTCAGCGGGGTTGATCATGACCCATTTTCATACGATGTTTTCATTCTGCATCTCGTTCGTCTCATCCACCCGTTATATGTAAAACTAACCTAAATGTTCCATTAGAATGTTACAATTTAATAAAAAGTTATCTAATTTTAACAGTACCTTTTTACAGGATACATACTACAAATTTTGAAACTTCTATTACTATATGCGAGATCGAAGCTTCCAACTATTGGAAACGATTTCGGCAGTTCGCTAATGACACTAAATTATAATGGAGTTTCGTTACCTTTGGAACTAGGGCTAGAAGTTTTGTACGTGTAACCGAGGGATAATAATAAATTGCAGACATGGTACGGTACGAGGAAAATAGGTTTGCTACAACTAAATATTTACACTTAAAGGGAAAACTATGTATACGAGTAAACATGGTGTGAAAAAAAGTCTCTTTTCAACAACTAAAATAGAATATTTTAATGTTTTTCTTTCTTTTAGAATTTTCACATTGGAAAAGTTATTTTGCTTTTAATAAGTTTTTCCTAATTTACCGCTAATTGAAACAAAAGTATTAAAATATTTTGTCGCGGTTTCGTAAACGTCGATTTCTAATTTTTGACACTTTCCCCATGTTTCCCGTATCTTTTCCGAAGAATTGAAACTTATGTCGCTTAAATCTTATATTTAAGGTCACATGGGCGAGGTCAACAAAACTTATACACGTTATCCCAAAAAATAAGGGTCAAGCAGAAGTCCAGACGTAAAGCATCCTTAGGGCTACCCAATTTTTTCGTAGTTTTCGGGTATATGCATTTTCATATTTTTTGGCAAATTATCGATTCACGATTGAAAAAAAAACAAAAAATCACTTCGATGAATGTTACTTCTGCTGTGTCAATTTGCGTGGTGTTAATGTTAAAGAAATGACTTATCCAGACTTACAATCAGCTAGAAGAGCTTTACCGCATTCAGAGGTACCTGTTCCAACATTTTGTTCTAACCGTGAACCATCATTTGAAGAAACCTATAGTAAAGTGTCTAGCGATAGTGATATTGAAGAAATAGCGTCTAAAGAGACAAAACCTTTTACCCAAGTAGAATGAAACGATTTAATAAGGGATCTTGAACTACCTAAAGAATCTGCAGAGGTGTTAGCTTCTAGATAAAAAGAAAAAAACTTGTTGGCAACAGGTACAAAAGTGACTTTCTATCGTACAAGAGAGAAAGACTTGCTACCATTTTTACATCGGAGAATGAACTTGTTTTTTGTGCGGATGTGCAAGCCCTCCTTCTCAAAATAGGTCTTTCAGAATACCAATCAAATGAATGGCGTCTCTTAATGGACTGCTCTAAACGAAGCCTTAAGTGTGTTCTTTTACACAATGGCAACCAATATGGTTCAGTTGTTAGAGTCTGTCTAAGGAAAGCTGAACCCAGCTATTATTTGAGTGGCAACACTTTTAATATGTCATTTCGTCATTATTGTCTTGACAGTTGTTGAGGTTACATCCGAGAGTGTCAAATCGAAGTTTTTTAAGGATTTCATAATTCAAATAATATGTCTCACACAACTTTTAATTGTTTTACCCATGTTTCAAGGGTAAAACAATTAAAAGTTGTGTGAGACATATTATTTTTACTATGATAAGCAAATTCAAACAAAAACAAGAAGTCTTGTTCAAACAGAAGAAACGGGGTTTAGATGTGGTGACTGAATTCGCCGGATAGTACGACATGTTAATTTTCATATTTATTATTTTTAAATCTTCAATCCAAAGTTTCATTATACATTTTCACCTTCAACCTTTATTTTGAAATTCAAATCATTGGAAAAAAATGACTGATCATGTAATTAATATTGAAGCACAGTACAAAACTAGAGATGGAGTAACCGAAGACCTCGAATCGTTTTATAAGTGTGTGTGATGATGAGTCTGGCAGAAGTTCGGATGAATCATTGGAAGTAGAGTATCTAGACACCGACTTTGATTACAGTTCCTAATAATAAATAAAATCTTTTTAATATTGATAATTTTATTTACTAAAGCAAAACAACCGAATAGAGAACCTCCTCCCTTTTTTGAAGACTGTTATAATAAAAAATGAAAAATTAGAAAAGTATCAAAATTGTTTATTCCAATTTTGATCGGTAATACCATACGAAGGATTTTTGAAATTGCCGCTTTTTTTCAGGTTCAGCTTTCATTAGACGGACTCTAACAACATGCTGGAGAATTTCAAAAACTTAGGATGTAACATATCCATCAAAGTGCATTATCTCCACAGTCACCTTGACCAGTTTCCAGAGAATCTTGGTTCCTTTAGCGAAGAACAAGGGGAGCGGTTTCGCCAGGGCCTAAAAACTATGGAGGAGAGGTACCAAAATAACATTATCTTATAATTAAAATACTATTTAAAATAAACCTATTTTTGTCATTAATATCAAACAAATTATTGTTGTTATATTACTTTAAATGAACAAAGAAACAACATCTCTTTAACAAAATCTGAATATAATAATGTAATAATAATAATAATCTGATTTTTTTATAATAGGTACAATGGCTGTGTTAAAGCATTAATTAGAGTAAATAGAAAAAGAGTTATGTTTAATTACCACATTAGGTAATAAACCTAAAATGAAAGAAGATAATAAACTTACCCTCAAACTAATTGCAAATAATAATTTAAAAGTTTAATAATTTCAAAATAACATTATTTTTATGTATTCTTTCTTACGGAAACGTTTTCGCCACCAATTTATTTGCCGGATAAGAATTCGATGGTAATTCGAAAATAATATTAGAATGCATCATTTGTTACCTTCTTACGGTGGTTTTGGTAATCTTTAATGTCTTCGTCTTAATGAAGTTTTTCATGGCAATTATGTTACAATACAAATTTAATTTATCTATAATTTCGTCACTGATGATGATACTTCTTTACTTGGTGGTTCGTATTTGACCGTCTTGATCGAGTATTTGGCACGATTTCTGATTCCCATAATACAATCTTTTCAAGGCAACGAAAAAATGTATTATATTAAATATTATTAAGCATCCTTACAGGCTTACTTAAAATATAGTTTTAGATTGGGCCGTGATTATACTCTCGTTCAAGTTCATTAGTTATTTTGCGGCTAGTATCCTCGTCTCTCAGTGCTAAAATCAGCTCAGTGGTAAATATAATAAATACATTTTCAAGTTTATTTTCAATGCCGCCTGGGGAAGCAAATAAGGTCTTACTGACGAGGGACTGACTACTTCAAAGCGACAATACCTTTGAATTAACTATCAGAGCTTAAGAGTACGCGCCAGTAATATCTCTGATGTCGCAAGCGAACATAAATTAGTGTGACCAAATACCTTCAATTGGGATTTATTGTGCTCATTTTAAACATTAATTTACAACGACGCGAATGCAATCCAGATCCGATAGAATATGAAAGATATATATTTATCTACTGAACGTTTCAGGATCACCTGAAAGGGTATCGTATTCGATACCTTAGACACATTGACGCTGTAGGGGCAAAACATACTTTTTGACTGCAGCAGCTTATTTTTTTTATAGAAAATAGGCATGCCTTTGACCACTATCTCGCCTGATGTGACGCGCTTGCCTAGAAGATACCTATTCACTTGTGACTTGAAGACCCCTAAATTGTATTTGTCAGGAAACACAGAGTCAGGCAAAGAGTTCCACTCCTTAGCGGTACGTATCATAAAATTTCAACCAAAACGCTTAGTGCGACTCTTTGGTATATCCACCATAAAACGGTCGCTAATTTGTGAGTCTGGTTGTCCGATGAAAAAATGGGGACGGTGGAACAAGATTGTGCAATTCAGCTGCACACTCATTTATCTTTAGATGATTCATATCTTATTTTATAGTCACTTAGTGATTGCTATGTCATCTCATCTCACAGTGGTGAGGTATCACTTTTGTTTACGTCAAAATTTTAATTGGAAATCTATTACTATAACAATTATAACTAAACTTTATATTTATCTTGACTCTAATGCAACACATGCATATTTTTCTGCTTTAATATAACCACAATGAGGATACTGAAATGTATTTTTTTTTATTATAGGTTACAAAATGACATGACAAATTTCTCAATGATTTCAAAACTTTATTTATATTTACTACGCTAAGCAAAAATACGTCTTATTAGTCTAATTACAGAAATATTTACAATATTAATTTTTATGTCTCATCGCTTTAATCGGTGGGCTGTCCCGAAAGATTCATAAAGGTGAAAGCGGCTTAATGTACGAAATATTGTAAAATTTACGAGTAATTTTATTTACAGATAATAAAATAAGTTCAAAGTTAGGAGGTTTTTTTTAGTTTATATCGGAACGTTAACTGTTAGGCTAAAACAAATTTCATTGTCGCTTTAAAAATATTAATAATGTGTTCTTATAACTATATATATGTGAATAAACATATAGTGCCCATGAGTTTTAAGAGAAAAACATACAGCTGACAGTGATTGTTCATCAAAATAACATATTATGAGCTAAAAATAACTAGCTACAAATAGCAGTTATTTGTTTTTTTTATTTGAACCGATTGGTAACCAAAGTTAAAAATATTATAGGGGCCTAGGTAGGTAGCTCATTGATTAATAAAGCCGCTGAGATAGCAATAGATTGCAGTAAATTCCTATTTTAGGTGGTCGCTTGTTTTTGGATGCGAATGATTTCATAGGTATTATACAATTTTAAGTATAAAAAGTTTAAAATAAAATTTAAACTGTTATCTTCGTTCTCGTTCTCATAATAAATAGCCTTAACATATTATGCTTAGTATAAATCACATGTACGTATATATAAATTATGAATGAAGGATACAATACAATTTTAATAGAAACCTTGATAATGAATGGTCAAAGAAAACTGAAAATAAATTAAGATAGACATCAGATTCATGACACGGAGAATTTTATTATCTTATTTAAAAATGTACCTTTAACGTTAATTCGAAATTTGAATGTCTGTAATAAAGTCAATATAAATGTTTTAAGACAATTTAATATAGATTCTGCAATAGTCTCTGAAAAACACTCGCAGTATCTTTCCTTTCATGCACGGTTTAAAAATTTTTCGAGTACAAATGTATTGTGTAACATCACATTCTCTACATATGTAGGCTGTATACAATGAATCAGTTATATAAACGTTAAGAAAGCAATTTGTTTGTATTTATATTAGTATATTTCTATAACAGGTACGGTAAGACTCCGTTTTATGTTAAAGAATATATTTACAATTAGACTATATTGAATAATAAAATCTATGGTAAAATCTCATTGGTATCGCATAGTTAGGTTGTCATTACTAAATTTAACGATCTTGTATAATAATTTTTAAAAGCATGTGTTGTGTCTTGGTACTACTTCCCATGGGTATCATTGATGCTGAGTCTGTAATTTAAGAGCTATTTGCTTATCATAAATACTCACTGGTATAAAACCTATCGACTATAAATTAAAACGATCACTAAATTGCTTTGACTTTTTAGACACGTTAATAGATATAATTATTCTTCCTTACCTTTAGATGAATGAATTTATAATGGTATTAACTGAATTCAAATATTAATTCTTACTTAGTCATTAATTTTACTCTATTCTCAAAAGATACATTAAATAATTTAATTTAACTATCTTTACCAGTCTTTGTCTTATAATAAAAAATAAACAAATAGTTATCGACGATAGTAACTGAATTAAACCACACTATACATTAGATTATTTTTCTTAAATAAATAGTACAATTTACTGTGCAAAACATCTTAATATAAAATAAAATAACGTAAAAGAGTTTGGTAGAATTTTCACTGCAGAATTGGTTCGCCAGTAGTTTTCATCCTTTGACGAAAGCATTAATGAATCTTCTTTCTTTTGCGTCAACTCGCTTGGACACGGCAGTATTTCAATAGGCATACCTACTACAGTGATTTGCTCCCTCAGTAAAGGCTTTACTGTTGATTCTGCTTTTAAAGATTGGTTTGTTTCTTCGTAAAACTCTTCATCGCTACTTTCTTGTTGCAAAATATCGCTGCTAGTTACAATTTCAAATGTATGTGTCGGCTTATTGATTGCATAGTCATTAAGCTCATTTGAAGTCTTTTCATTCGTCTTAGATATTATAGGAATGCACGTGACATCATCCAAGGCAGTTCGAAGTATTTCACTCTTTGTTTCATTTCTCAGCAGCTGCATCCATGACAATCGGCAGTCGCAGCTTAATCTGTTACCTATAAAAGAAGCAAAATAATATATATATATATATATATATATATATATATATATATATATATATATATATATATATATATATTGAAATTGTTACGTTTAAAATAGGAAATTCAATTTTTATATAAAAGCTTTAATACATAATCATACTAACTATATTCTAAAATTCTAACTATAGTCTAAAACTCTCTTTAATGTTTTGATTAAACACTGTATAATAATAATGCTCCCATGACGTTAAACTGAGCCCTTGTGCCAATTCACGTCTCTAACGAAAATATAATAACTGTAGTTTGCTTGTTGATTTTTAATAAAACATTTTTCATTCAGCCCAAATCGAGTTATAACGCCATTGTTGACTCACTAAAGGGAGCTGTTACACTCATTAATTGTCTTTAATGCACGAAGGGTGCTCCGAAGGGGAATTAAACCTCTGTAGGGAGCTCTCCATTGTGTGTACAAAATATAGTTATTTATCTTCCCAGAGTATATTCTCTCAATACACGAAAGCACGATATTTACTTACAAATAACATGTTAGCTATAACATGTTAGCTTCTGAAGGAAACTTTGTGTAAATAGGGTTTGTAATTGCCGAATACTAGATGACATCTGATATAAACGTTTTATAGCATGTAAATTCATGTTAGTTTAAAATAATTAACATATATGAGCATTTTTACTAGCTCGTGTGCAAAAGTTAGTAGAAACCTATGTTTTCAACAGGTGACCAATTATAAAAATATTAAATAAATCGATAAAGAAATTATATAACGAAATATTTACAGAAGCATCCCATATTTTTGAATAAAACTAATATTATCGAGGATTATGAAATGAACTATACTGATGTATGTTATACATAAATCGTACGCGTTTTAAAGCTTGCAAAAATAACAAACTTTACGTTTTATTTAATGCTTTGTAATAAATAATATCAAACGTGTAAAAGTAAAATTTTAGAAAAAAACATTGTTGATATCACTTTTGTATCATTTCCTTGTAATTATAAATGTATGTTGATATAAATTTGCACCAACTATTCGTCAATATTGCAATACACCGGAAGATTATAATATAAAACAGTAATAATGTTCAAATTATACTAAACTATTTATACTTACTTAATTATAGTCCTATTATTTTATGTTTCATAACTTTAAGGGTAATTTAACTACAAAGAATCGTAATATCGTAATCGTATCGTAATAATAAAGGTTTTAATTTTAAATTGTAATAATTTAGAATTAAAACCTTTTTAATATTTTAAGTTTTCAGTATTAAACTGTTGTTTGAGATGTATTATGAATTTTATCGGGAACTCTTTTCTAGGCAGGTGTTTGTAAATCTCGTTTCCTTTAGTATAATTGGAAATTGTCAAAACAAAATCGATATTGATTGTGACAAAATGAAAAACTTACCACTTAGATAAAGTACGGAAGTCTTCAGTTTCAAATTTTCAATTATCGGTTTTACATTTTCGTACGTAAAGAATTCTATTTCATTGTTCCTCAAATCCAATAAGTCGAGCCCTCGAACACCTTCTAAAAGTCCCTCATTAATGGACTTCAATTTGTTTCCAGTCATTGACAATTTTTGTAGAAGAACGAGTCCATCGAATGACCTTTCAGACAAATATTTCAATTCATTATTATCCAAGAGAAGCTCGTTTAAATTCCACAATTCAGTGAACGTCAAGTCCCCGATCATCGACAACTTGTTAGACCTCAGATCCAATCTCGTCAAATTAGCCAAGCCTCTAAAAGTATCTCTAGTCAATATCGTAATTAAATTGGCTTCTAATATCAAGTCGTTGAGCACAGTTAAATGTTCAAAACATCCATCGTGCGCAAGATTAATGCTGTTAAACGACAAATCGAGATATCTGAGGGAAGGTAAATCGACGAAAACGTCCCTCTGTATCTCGGTTACTTTATTCTCTTTTATAGTCAAGTTTACGAGCGCCGGTAGATTTGTGAACGAGGAAAAGTCTAGTTCAGTTATTTTGTTGTTCATTAGTGTTATTTCTCGTACTGTAGACATGTTTGAAAATGTCTTTTTCTCTATTTTATTTAACGTTGCGTAATGAATATAAAGTTTTTGTAGACGTTTCAAATGCTGTATCACCCGCATCGGGATGAATTTTAAAGCACCATCCGATCTGACATTGAATGTCAATCTTTCCAAATACGGTTGCGAGCTAAAGCTTCCCCATATGAGATCATTTTCATCTATTCCTCCATTGAAAACCCAGCAATCCGCTCTAGTAGCTGTCTTCACTTCGGTATTTTCACAGTAGCAATGCACTTTGGATTCCCTATCTGTTATTTCACATATATTGTCCTTTGGTTGTGTAGCGTGATACCTCCTTTCAGTTTTATCTCTGCGTTTTTCATTTAGTCGGCTTTCAGTGAAGGATATTTGCGCCGAAGTCAACGCTAGAGCCAAGAGTAAATATTGGACGACGGTCTCCATGTCCTTTTGGCTTTTCAGTAACCTGAAACAAGCAAAAAATACGATAAGCTGGATTGCTTTTACAATGTACCTAATTCCTTTACGTATAAAATAAAGATGTTCTGGACACTTTATACACTAATTAATAAATTCACGGATGATCACAAGCATTTCATAGTAATTTCTGAAATATTCATGTTATTCGGAGAGCTTAAATACTTAATATTAATAAGTAATTATAAATGCTTTGATCCTGTGTTTTATTGACGGTCATTTCTCGGTGTACCACATTGGCGTGATTTAGTATATTTCGAGTAAAATTTAAAATTAGGGTTGTATACTGCTGAATACTTATTCACCATGCGAGTACAACTAGCGCCACATTTATTAATAATGTAGTATTGCGGATAATTTATATTAAGGCCCGAGGGTATGACAAATATATATAATATATATTTTAGTCAATTATATTCGGAGCTGATAATAGACAGTTAACTATTCAAAACTTATAGAAAGAATAAACAAACCCGTTTCTTCAAAGATAAATAACAATAAAACAGTAGTTGGTCTTTTAATTTAAGTTCTAGTTGGGGGTACATGAGATAGTTTAAAGCTACTTTATTTTGTTCTTATAACAAAAGTTTGCCGTATCCACCTTTTTTAAAAATTTCATCCAAAGTGAAAAAAACCTAACATACCAAAATTTTATATATTTTCATCGTCTATTATATCAATCGTTAAAGTTAAGCTCTTATCTACTTCATTAGTTACAAAAACGTAAAAGGGTCAACCCTCCAGTCGAAAATGAATCTACCATTAAAATCATTTATTTTTTTTAGGTACTATTTTTCGCTTTGAGATTCACAATATTTTTTTTAGGTACTATTAAAAATAATATGATTTCAATTATTAATAAAATAGACATAATTGTTCAATTTAAGAATTCAAAAATAATGCGCCTACCTACCTATTTCAAACTATAGTATTACAGGTTTTGTAGTCATTTTCTACCACTGTTATTAATGTAACTAATGTTAACAATATGGTAACATTACTGTAAGCGAATACAAATATTTAGTGATATTATTTGCTTGATAGCCCTGAAGTAAACAGACGCTCTCGACTAATTTGTGGTCAGTACACTATCTCGTGACAATTACTCGTTCGCTTTATCCATAGAGTCCCTGTTTTATCAATTTCATAGTAATAGAGGTTGATACAGCTTGGTTAATTATCTTAATTTACGGCCAACGAAACGAAACAGAAATCGGGTTAACTCATAGGTCTAATTACGAGTTGATTTCACAATTATAGATTGTCTTTATTCTTAAGGATTTTTCAATTGAAAAACAAAAAATGCTTTTAATATATGTGAGCAAAATTATTGCAGTAAATGCATTTTAAGCTTGACTGTCTTTATTGATTAGTATGAACACCTTTCAAGTATTCTAAAATTTATCTACAAGGATGGTATACATAACTTTTTATTGGAATGTGCTAAAATGGATATCGTTTACAACTAATATCACTTGGAGTCAATAAATACTACGCTAGAATATAACCTCTCTTTTTCTCTTTTATTTGTTATTAGGTATATTTCAATAAATTGTCTTTTATGAGCGATTCCTGAATCTTGTTAATAAAGTTTCATAGCAAAAAAAAATATAAGAAGTTACTTTTAACAACAATACAAAAAAAACAATACACAGGATCGTTCTAAGAAAACTCAAGCCATTAAAAAACATTGCCAAAAAAGTTTCTTGTTAAGCTCAGAAGTCACTTTCATTAAAACCATTACACTTCTCTGTTCTTCAAACGAGTTTTGTAATGATATAGATAAGGACAAAGACGGACTGTTCAGACTTATTGTTTCGTCCAAACGATTATTACGTACCGCATTTTCATTGCCGGTCTTTGCTTTTGATTAAAGCAAAGAATGGTTTATGACAACATTAAGGAGTTCGACTGCTCTTTGTGTTGTTAAATGAAGAAGATCAGAATTAGACGTTACTGAATTTTCATATTTTTAACGGAATAATGATTCAAATTTGGTGTAAAAATAAGTCTACTTCCTTAATAATAAAATAATTGTCTCAGTAGCAACAACTAAATGCAACGTAAATAAAACCTATCAGTAAGACATTTACCATCAACAATTATTTATCCTCAAAATAATAATTTAATTTGTTTTTTTATAAATTTTACTTATTAATCTTTTAGGTACAAAATTGTACAAATAGCAAAGTTGAAAGACCCGGAAAACTTATCAATCACCTGCTCAATAACGAGTAATGATCCGATTTATATCCCGACTGGCCAATGCAGCTAATATTCTGATACTGATCGGTATTCAGATATGCTGAGTTCAAAATGGTCTATATAACTATTTATTTATGCTTAACCCCCCTTGACAATGATAATTAGAGCCTAGTTTTTTTTGCATTGACCAATAAAATAAAGCAATATGGATCAAGGTTAATACTCTTAATAATCAAACTATGTTATAATAAAAAATAAACTATACTAAAGCAACTGATACAGTGATCGTAGGAACAATCAATAAAAAAAAATACATGTTAAAATGCTAAAAATGGTTATCCTCGATGACGCGAAGAAATTTTGTAAATGCAAGAAATCCAACTATAACAAACATAATCTCTTACATATGTATTTGGATTGCCGAATTGTTTTTAGCCCTGTTTTACGTGTTATTTTTGATTTCCATAAAACTGTTGTCTATTATTATTATTATATCAAATTAAGCCAAGTGATTAGTGTGCCAAAAGAAATTAATACCTACCAGATCTTTTAGTCGAATCGAAGGGCATCTCAAGGAAGACTCTAACTCATATAAATTTATAGAACTGTTGTCCAAATTCTCAACACATCAGAAAAATATATATTCTCTAACTGCGTTTTAATACTTAGAGAGAGAAAATATAATAAAAAAAAAATATTCGATAGTGATACAATACATTCTTCTGATATCAAATATATATATCTCAATGCTGTGTCAAAAAATCAATGTGTTAAGGCCACTGTTATTACTGATTTTTATTCTCCCAGACATGTTTAATCAAAATATGACCCTAATCACATATGATAGCATTGTTTTATTCGACCTCTCAGAACTCAAAAACCTAACCTACGTACCAGCCGCACTTTATTAAACTGGCATATTAACACAATTTTCATACAACGATCCAAAGGTTCCCTTAAAAATTTATCTTAGTATTTTCTGTATACATTTAATATTTTTTTACGGAACCCCTTTTAAAAACAAATTACTAGTGACAGTATGATTTCCTTGCTGATAAAAACTGACACCTTTCTCCTTTTAAATGTATTTTGAAATTATATACGATACATTGTAACTTAAAAGTTATTGATCCATTATTAAAAGGGGACACGCTCTATAGTGCCTTGGGCCCAGGATTGACGGCAAAATTTAGAATAAAAATTGAGTGTTTTACAATCTTAAGTTAATCAGATATCTAAGTGAAATAATTGTACGCCATTGTTATAGGAAGAGTAGAGAAATAAACATTTTTAGGTAGGAAATATGTTCTACTGTGAAACAAATTAAGGCTCGAGGTGGTGTGTAAAATATAACGAGAAATATGTTCTCATCCCATTAAATTTTGTTTAATGGGATGAGAACATCATTGGGTATATACAAAAATAACTTTTTATACATTAAATATACTCGTATATATTTTTTCTTCATTTTCATATACGACCAATAAATTATCTAAAAACGGTGTAGGAGGTAATATATTCGATTCATGTCTAGCAATAACTATACCAAAGTACTGTCACGTAGCAGTGATATTTGATTCCATAGCCTAAGTCATCGTTAATAGTGATCACAGAGTCCGTAAAACAAATTCAAAGTCGTCGTTGATAGTAAGCATTGAGTCCGTTCAACAAAGCCCAATTCGTCGGTGAAGATCAGAATCAAGTCCATATAGGAAAGCCAGGTCGTAGTTAAAGAAATCGAAATTGCAATCAAAACACTTCAGCTTGAGCGTAAGCAACAAGTGACATTAAGGCTGACGATTATTTTGAATTATTGATTGACAAACAAATGTTGCCATTAAGGAAACCAAAAATATAATGAACACGACATCGATTAATTGTCTTTTTTATTACTTTCTTTGTTTAATAAAATAAAAACCTAACCTTTATTTTTATTGATATTTTCTATTAATTAGTTTATGAAAAGTCTTGTTATTTATTCAGTTGAATATATTTTCGTCAAATTGATTCGTATCGATATTTAATGTGAAATAATATCTTAAATGGAATTTACGTGTTGGCAACATTTTGCCACATAACTTATCGGGATTGATAAACAAAAACACTTTTAACTATCGAAATATAGCTTATTGCTGTGGAGCATGTTTAAATATATGTAAAATTCATAACTTTCATTTCAACAAAATCATTTCCTTGTTTAATGATGTCCACGGTGGGCCCAGAATGGGCATTCCTTTTGGTAACTTAAAAAAATACATATATCTCTACCAGAGGCGCCAATAAATAATTCTTAATTTAAATCTTGCAGAATAATTTTTAGACGATAAATTGTTATCGTCTAATAATTATTCTCATCAGAAGATTCCTAGATAACGAAATGGAATCATTGCATATTATGCGAGTGGTCATGTCTTGGGGCGTCGGAAAGGCTGCATCTGCGATAATTTACCATTGCTTATACAATTTTGCCACCACGCCACCCGCTAGTAAATAGTAAAAAAAAATCCCTTATACGATATAGTGCACATACAGATAAGCCTTCCATCGATAAGGTATTTTCCTTCCCGAACCACTCCGCTTTATCAAACTCCTTAGTGCAATCTACTTACTGAAGCATTCAAAATATCTTTTTCTCCCTGCTTGCTTAAATTACGTAGAATACCCCACTGTCTAATAAAAAGTGGCGTAAGAAATACGGCGGGGTTTTTCGTGTGATTTTTTTACTCGTTGTGAGTGGGGAAGGCACGACACCAATTAGTGTCATTCGTTTATTAGTTGGAGGGGACTCTTCAGTTTAATGACAAGAATAAAGTCATTGGTTTTTACATTAAATTAACGTCATAACATCTGGAAGAGTGATGATGCCAAGCTACTATGTTTAGCGATTATAAGTCCTCATTTTGGTGATACATAAAGAAAACTTTTTAATGAAAATTTGCTTAATTTATGTTAAATAAAATAAATGTTTACCCGGCAACAAAGTGTATAATAATTTATAATAACTGTACCTATGAGACATCCAATAAGAGAATTAAAGAGACGTCCAAAACTTCGTATATATGATAAATATACATTTATATATAAAAAGTTGGCAATTCTATTAATTTTTATTTAGATTTATAAAAGCGACCGGTGATTTTCGTTTATAATGAATATTGACAATGATATAGATCTAAGATAGGCAAATAATTTAATATGTTGCAAGTGGAGTAATGTCTGTCTCTATAACTCAGTAGTTAACTTCGACCACAATTGCTTTAATCGATGAATTCACATATCAAACATCATGAATTTTACTTTGTACATTAGCTTTTTTTAATTCGCTCTCTTTTTTTATTATTTTCACTGTAAATTTTCCGTACCTATGTTATCACATTTCATCGGCACTGACCGTACTACGGGGAAATCCATGAAAAACGACATATTGAAAGTCTCAAAAGGAAATCTCCAGTAAGAGTAAAATTCATAACTCAAAAAGGACACAATCAACCCAATATCGACTCTGTCACTCAAATACTAAAGCTTTAATCACAAAATTTGGCTTCGATTATGGACACGACTGAAGAAAGATTGCCGAAGATTTTGCGTCCTCTATTATTGGTGATCCACGAGCTATTTTATTACCGTGGGCTTACTGTCAGTATGACATATCCTAAAAAACCTATGTATAAATGAAAAAGTAATTTCCTTGCAATTTAATTTGTTAAAACACTATTGGTTAACTTTCATTACCCAGAGTATTCTAGTACATATTCAGCAGTTGTGTCTACAATACGCGGAGTGAGAAACGGAATGTTCAAAAATTCAATCCGATTGTGCGTGTGTATGGACTATCGCTTTCATAATTGTAACACTTAATTTTCGTAATCCACCACATATATTTTATTAAATTTATAATAACGCTATGCCATAACTATTTTATTTATAAATATCCTTCTTCAATCTATTATATTGATGAGTAAGACGTTAATAAAAGATAAGAGATATAAACTGTTCTACCGATACATAAATCTGAAAAAAATAGAATGATTTTTGGAACAACATAATTTATCTGAGTTACTTTAAAAGATAATATATTTTTAAGATGGACTACGACAACATTTTATATAATTTAAATTTAAAAGCTTTATTTAGAAAATAAATTCTTTGGAACTAAATGTTATTTATTGTTATATGATTTTTATATATTTTTTGCAATCAACTGCTTACAAGTAAATTCCCGCCTTATAAATTACTTGTGAGCCGAATCGATTTTTTCTAGTAATTTTCCATTAAAATAATTTGTCGTGTACTTTTTAAGTTACAAATAATAGAGGAGAACATTTAATTCTCAATATTAGATACATAATCTAATATTGAAAATTAAATTAAAAGTAATTTGAAATATTTTTTTAAACAATAAAGTTTGAAAATATTCAATCATCACAGGTCAAGATAGGAGCTTGGTAGTTTCATTCATTTACAGATACCATCCAAAATCTATTACAAGGTCCATAGGAATTGTGATCGAAAATAATAGTTAAAACTCACTCCTTCAATTCCGTAATTGCGGCGCATACGAACAACTGTAAGCCGATTGTGCTCGACCTTCAAAGCTTTATACATTATAGCTACCCTGAATTCAACGGATATTTTTAAAATAGCTAATTAGTTTCTCACATTCCTTATTTTATATTACAATGATACACATCTTTATTACAAGTCACAGGATACATGACAGTTATCGCACAATAGTATAAAATAATTACATGTGTCACGGCATGGAAATTTTGAAAGCAGCAAATATCTTATCTTATACTATAAGACTAAACTTGTTTTACTATTCATTAATTGTTACCCTTGCGAGTTCCACTTCTATCTGGAGTTAAACAACAGGTTTTATATAAGCTAATAAAAGTTATAACTACATGATCCATCATTACGAAATTCCGTGTGTATGTGTAAAAAATCATTTTAGGTAAGGTATTTTAAAATATTGATAATACTATTATTTACAGGAGTGCATAATAGTGGGTAAAACGGCAATTTCAGTTCTCCTTACATTCTTTCTTCGGAAAACGGTAAAGTTGTACGGTAAAGTTAATCAAATCTTCTTCGTCTATTAAACAAAGGCAACTATAGTGTTAACTACATTAATCGAGATATGTATGATTTTCCGTGACTTAACAGATACGGGTTGAAATCGCAACTGCATTGGATTTTTCATCGCGGTATTTCTGTATTTACAAAATGGCGTTATCCGTGTAAAAGTCCATTATCATAACAGTTAACGGTATTATACCTCAGTCATTAAGTTAAAATATTCATGAATCATCGCATCACGAAGTTCTCGTACAATTAACCCTAAGCAAATTTTTATATCCAAAGACGTTACCTGTCGCAACACTACTCAGCTTTCACAGAACATTGCTCAAATTTATCTCAGTAGCAACATAGCTAAACTCCTGGAACCTTAAGATAAACTCGCTTAACATTAATTTTGCAAATGATAAAATGTTCTTCGCCAGTCTGATGGGGTACATCAGCGAACGACCTCGATAAGGGCTAGAATGCCGACGGATATTATGCAGATGGGGCTAAATATTCGGATATTTTGTATTTACATAATTTTAAAATAATCTCTTTGTTCTTTAAGCCAGTTGTTACTTGGAGTCGACTTTATTTAATTGTTTGAACGAATTTCCTAGTCACGTTCAAGTACTTATTGATTCTTTCTTTTATCTCCATTTGGTTGTTTGAGCACAAATAAACTTCTCTTTCGAATGTCATTTGTTTAATTTATAGTAGAAAATTTATTGATCTTCATAAGACTACGCCGTATTACTACTGGTTACAGGTTAGTAAAACCAATCAATGGTACACAGATCTTTTTCAACTAGTACGAGTAGCAACGAGTGTCGAATCGAATAGTGAATTATTTCTTTCTTCCTCCTTACACCTCCACACAAAGGCGACACAAAGGCGTCTTAAATTTGGTAAAAGTGGTTTTAGTTAGTTTTGTTTTCAGCAGTTCTACGACCTTAATTTTATAGAATGAAATTTTCACATAAAACCCATCTCTACGATCAAGTGAGAGTAGTCCGCTGTCCCATCGTTAGGAAATCTCCACGAGACGACAATTATCGGTTTTTTTTTTTAATTTTGTTCAACGATTGCCTCTCGTTATATGGCAGTATTATATAAAGGGACTCGCTTACAGAGAATTTTATACACGGCAAAATCATATCTTAATAAGTCAATGAAAAGCTGGTTACAGTAGCTAAACAGATATGTGATTAAGTGACCAGATGAAAGCCAACAGAGGAAGCCGTTTGAGGAAGCCTTACTCAATCAGAATACGAGCTCGACAGTCAATTTAAAGTTTAATCATTTCCGATTTTATTGAATTTACATACCTACTATCATCATACACGTAAAAGATTGTTTAAAATGAATTTAAAGAAAATTGTATTGTTAGCTCACATAAGGATTAAAGAAAAACTAAAAATGGTTATCCGGTGTGAGAGAATAAACTAACGATGACTGTATGGCATAATTATATATATATATTTTTATAGCAAACTTCAGTGATCTGCAACAACCGTAAAATCGAAAATTTTTCAAAAAACTTAGTGTTTTTCAGTTACTCTAGACCACAACTCTACTGTTCTGTCACTGTATTTTGTTACGTCTATTGCAAAATGATCATTGCTTTAAAGAACAAAACAATACAACTGTAACTATTTACACTAGAACGCAATTATGGAATATTTTGAGTCATCCTCGCGTTTGCTACTTCACTCTTGAGATTTTGGATATAAATTTACACTAAGGACCCTACAAAAGGTCTGGTAAGGTGCTGATTCGTGTCCTTATAGAAAAAAATCTAAGGGCTATTGAAACAGGTAAACTTGGCGCAGGTAGTGAGTTCCTTTTGCTAAATCGTCGTTAAAAATAACCTTTTACGCACGTAGATTGTACGAGAAGAAAATCTAAATAGCCTTTGTGTATTACCAACTTGAATTTTTGGCGACCCTTTTTTGTGAATGTTATTAATATTTACAAACCACTTTTAGTACCATTAAACTCTCATTCATGACTTTTCTGTAATAAATGGAATAAAAATTATTTATAAGAAAATTAATTTACTAAACGTTTTCTAAGTGGCATGCCTAAAATTTACAATTACTTTAAAATAAATTACTTGTTGCGAGAATCTAAATTTTGTTCAATACGAAACTTAATCCCGTTTAATCTTATATCCCAACTTATGAACTAAATGGCATTGATTAAAGTTATACAATATAATTAATCCAACCAATATTTTGTTAGTTAGAAGTAGTTCATATTAATTATTTATGTTTTCAAGCAATATAAATAAGGAGCAAACTTAGAACAAGTATCTTAATTCATTGCAGATACTTAGTTCGTACAGGATTGATTGCTGATATAGTGAAACATTTTCTTTATGTCTTCCTAAGATTGTCTCACGTTCTTATAAATTTTACAATTTTATTTTTTGTAGATTTTCGGAGATTTGTTTTATTATAACGTGACGGAATGTTTGATGTTTACACCGATTACGCTTCCTAGAGGTTGCGTGTAAGCTATTAGATCACTGTCAGTGAGATATGCTCTATAAACGCGGTAAAACGTACAATTGTCATAAGATAACGCTAAACGTCTAAACTCTTTTTATTTCCCCAACCTTTGCAACATTAACCAAAAAGAAGAAAACTGAGTCGTAAGGTAAGAAGTGGGGGTACATAACAATATATTACCCACATATAAAATAGGAGATTGAATATGCGATGATCAATTTTATTATTTTACATTATAAAATAGTTGGCACCCATGATTATGACCTAATTAAATTAAGGCTTAAAATATTAAAATTTAATTAACAACTCTATAAAAACACAATTTAATAACTAAAAAAAATTAACATTTAATTTTTTAATTTAACATTTTAATTTTTTAATTTAAACTGTTGAGCTTAACATTTTACCTCCATTCCAATTCTAAAAATAAGAAAATGTTCTTCTGTTTCGGTTTACAGCCCCTACTGGTATACTTAACCAATTAATATCGTAGGTTAGAAGTCAACATCCTCACTAAGTGGTCTTCAGAATTTCGTTCCGAGCATTTTGGGGTAATCGAAGGGATAACCTCTTTCAATTAGTTTACAAAGTACCTTTACATTATATATGTTTGATTACTTAGCAATATATAGCATTAAAACATTAGTAAATTTCATAGAAGAATTATTCATACGGAAAAAGTAAATTAAGTAAATTAAGTCTTATTGTGTAATTCTAGTTATTGAGATACTTGTATTAACTACTTTTCGGATTGTATGACATCATTGTGTAATGATAGTGATAAGAATCATTGGTTCCAACTAAAATAGCATCGTTCGCTTCACTATTAATTAATAGCTTTTATTTACTAAGGCGCGGGATGCAGAGGTTAGGTACCGGCTGGATCACCACTTCCATTTTCTTTGTTAGCTCACTCACCTCAACGCAGTCTGTTTGAGTTTATGGAAGTTCAATGTATATTTTTTCCCCAATGCTGTAATGTTTTTTTCATTGTCGAACCTGTGTTAAAAGTAAGTGATAACTTGGTTGGTCTAAATAAAGAAAACAGGTAATAAGTTGAAAATGGATGGCAGTCACACGCAAAATACTTATGTAATGAATTTCATCCGATTACATCGAGATTTTCAACGGTTTGTAAGTTTACATCAATAAAATGTTACAATAGAATTACGACAACGGCCTTTATAAAAATTATAAATCCTTAACACGTATACGTTAAGGAATTGATGAACACCTTTCATGGAAGCTTTCTCGTGATGACGATTCAAGACATTCATGATAGGTACTTAAATATATCGACACCAATAACACGTAAAATACTTACGCACTGAATTTTATCCGATTACATCGAGATTTTTAACGGTTTATAAGTTTACATCAATAAAATGTTACAATAGAATTACGACAACGGTAAGCGTAATGGTAAGCGACGATGCGAATGTCGCTTACCATCAGGCGAGAAAGCGGTCAAACCGTGGCCTATTTACTTTAAAAAAATAATTACAAAAAATACAATCGGCGTAAATCCCTAACACGTATAAGTTAAGAAATCTATGAACACCGTGCCAGACCCTCAAATAATTTCAAGATCTGGAAGCAATGCCGATTCAAGACATTCATGATGAACTCTTGCAAGTGAAAATTTTTTGAGAAGATAAAGTAAAATAACATTATACTATATTTATGGACATGAAAAGCATATGGTATATCAAAATTACTTTTTAATCTCGCAATACTGAAGTTTTTTATTTATTTGTTTATCAAACTGTCTCTTGTATCGTTATTCCTCTTCATTGATGAGATCTTAAATAGTGTTCAGACCTATGCGAAGACTTGTCACATGTACTTTAAGAAATTGCAAGGGGGCCAGAGTATCATTACTGATACGAGAATTATTTTCACTGCAGGTGTTAAACGAATAAGATTATCAAGCATACAAAATAAAACACAAATTACAAAAATTATGAATATTATAAATTAACCAAATCAGTGATTTAATTTTGTAATTCACGGGATAAATTTTTATTGAGTCAAAACTTCAACTTGTCCCTAAAAATGTATTTTTATCATTTTACCACCACCACCACAATCTTAATTTTCTAAAATGTTTAGGTATATTTAATAGCAAAACAACAGATACATCTAAATATAAATATTCGAAACAAATGTTTTGTGAAGAGGCACTTGTATTGTAATCGAAGTTTTGCATAAAACATGAAGCTCTTCTTCACATAATTTATTTCTGAACAAAAACAAAATGAATGTATATTGACATAAATCCTCCATTGATCTGCAGGTAAAGTGGTAAAGCCGTTCGCAAAACATAAATATACAAAATGTTTTGTTTTATGCAATGATTTGAATCCTGCATCAGTCTGTATGTCTGTCATCTATGTTTCTACTGATGGGGTACGGACCTTTCCTTTAGATGAAAACATCACAGACAGATTAAGTCATTACTGACTGAGAGTGTCGTGGACACTGGCCCTGTGCGGAAGGGTGGATGCGAATGTAGCCAGAAACGACAATTTAATGTGACCTCCGACACAATGAGGAGTTCGAGAAAGTAAGTTTTTAGTCACCCCTCCGATGACTGATTAAGCTTCAAAAGTCTGTGTTATTGTTATCATATTATTATCATATACATAATATTGTATCACCTACTTCCTGTTATATTATAAAGAAATTAAAAAAAATAATGCTATATTTTAATAAAATACGGCCCTAAATTGTCCCGTTTAACATAAAAAAATGAATGTCTGCTGTAATTGTATGCTGCTGTAAATGTCTGTAATTTGTATTATAATACGTATTGATTCCCGAAGCATTATCGAATATACCCCACATTAATATTTTTCATCAGGATCAACTCACGCGACGTTTCTTCTATCCAACATAATACGTTAAACCTAAACGCCCTCAGGATACCACGAAATATAAGGATCGATGTATCAACTTACATGTATTTATATTGATAATACGCACGTTATTAATATAGAAAAACTAATGACTTAGACTAAAATTTATTTCAAGTTATCTAACCTAAAATAAAATGTATAATTTTTGCTTTTATTATTAAATAATAAAGGCTAATATTATCCAATATTTTGATAACCTACGTAGGTACGTATGTTTCTATTCTTGTCAAACGTTTCTGCTGTCATTATTATTATGAGACTTTTATAATTAATGATAAAATTTCATTATGCAGTTAATCGTCGTAAAAAAATACTATACTATAAAGTCTATATGTAATAAAGGCTAGGGTAACGATACCTAGGTACTATGATTTGAACGTGCAATATTCTGAAAATGTTAATTAGGTATTTATATTTTACTAGCTTTCCGCCCGTGGCTTCGCCCGCGTGGAATTCGCTTATATTGCGGTATAAAGCACAACTAAAGGGTCTTTCAACAAGGACGGGTAGATGTTGACAATGTGTGGCGGCCATGTTCTTTTGAGGGCATCAATCAATACTGTTGTATTTTATTTAGTCACTGATGCCAAATCACCATGGCAAGTTACACGATCGAGCAGCATGTCCAAATGATTAAACTTTATTATCAAAATAAGTGTTCATTAGAGCATACGTTGCGCGCTTTGCGTCAATTTTACGGCAGACGCGGTAGCCCTTCAAAGTCGACTCTCCAACGTTTGGTAGCCAAATTCGAGACAAACGGTTCGGTAAACAACCAACCAACACCTTTTCGTCAAAGGAACGCCAGGTCGGCCGATAACATCGACGCTGTCCGTCAGAGTGTGCACGAGACTCCGAGGCAGTCGATTTCTCGCCGTGCACAAGAACTCGAACACCCGTAGAAGATCCAACTGACCCAGCAGCTCAAAGTTAATGACCATAGGCAACGCCGTTTGTTCGCTCAGTGGACTTCGGAACGTTTGGAAGGGGACCCCGATTTTGGCCGAAAAAAAATAGGGTTATCTCTCGCAGAGGTGATGTGAATTTTCCGCCAAGATCGTGCGATTTCACTCCACTAAACTTTTTATTGTGGGGTTTTCTGAAGTCGCAGGTCTATGTTAATAAGCCGCAATCGACTGATGACCTGAAAGTGAATATAACGCAAGGCATTGCTCAGACTCAGCCGGTTCTATGCAGCAGAGTCATTGAAAGTTGGACCTCTCGGATCCGCGCACTATTCGAAGCCGCGGCGGACATTTGAACGATGTCATATTCCATAAATAATGGCATAAATGGGCCTTTTAAATAAAATAAAAAAATCGTTAATATCTCACACACAGCTTGTTTTATTCAATTACAACATCGACCCGTCTTTGTTGAAAGACCCTATATAAGAAAACTTCTCAATCCCACGGAAAAATCTAAGAAGCGCGATGTAACGCTGGATACAATTAGTTGTTAAACCAAAACTGAATGGTACACTATATTATATGTTTTCCCTTGTGGAGCAAAAACATGCAGATTTTGGGCAAACACTTCGTTACCACGTTTTAAAAAACACCCAGCGCCATCTTTCGCATACCTCTAGAACTAAATAGCGTAAGCTATCATTCCATTTCTTACGTATTTTAAAAATCACATCGTTACCGTGTTTTTAAAACACACCCAGCGCCATCTAAAGCATATCTCAAGAACTAAATAGCGTAAGCTATCATTCCAATTCTTATGTATTTTAAAAAACACATCGTTACCATGTTTTAAAAAACACCCAGAGCCATCTATCGCATACCTCAAGAACTAAATAACGTAACTAATACTTATACCAATTAGTAATTCGTTGACTTTAGTGATTTCAGGATAAGTAGATGTAAAAAAAACAATTTAGACGATAAAACAAATGTACGTCATCCCTCGAGAATTCCTCATTTTCGAGGATTCATTTTCGTATCATTTAGCTTCAAAATTTACATGTTCATATTCGTTTGCAACATATAAGTAGATGTAAAAAAAAACAGTTTAGACGATAAAACATATTGTACGTCATCCCTCGGGAATTCCTCATTTTCGGGATTCATTATCGTATCATTTAGCTTCTAAATTTACATGTTTATATTCGTTTGCAATATTTTACCTTGTTTTAAACGACACACAACGCCATCTACAATCCATCCATCAAGCAAACAATATTTTTGTTTTTCCTCGGGAATATCAATTTTTTCCAGGATAAAAAGTATCCTATTATTTAATCCGGACTTTTATCTTTACGTCTGCAAAATTTCAAAGCAATCGGTTCAGTAGTTACGGCGTGAAAGCGGAACAAAGAAACAAACAAACAAACTCACTTTCCGATTTATAATATTAGTAAGGATTTTCTCATAAATATCATTACTATCAACATTCTTAATGACGCAGTGGTTAGCGCATTTTATGCTATCGGATGCGTTACCAAGTAATTTCGTAATTCGAGTTAATTTATGTTTCAATTCCTAGATTTTTTAAATAGGGCCAATCATATGTTATATTGCGAATGTAAATTAAGGTCACACCATCGAAATTATACGAAAGTGATTAATGAGTCAATAATGAATTCTAATATTGATTACCCTCCTTGATTGGTTTGTGAATATCAAGGTTCAACATAAGGAAGTATTGGTCGATGTAAACCAACATTAAAATCATTTTAAATATTTTCGAAGATCTACAGCAAAGTTGGCAATTGATTAAATCCGGTAAAAGTGGTTTTATTTAAACCACTTTTACCGGATTAACGACGTCTTTATTCTAGTTTTTTTTATTCAACTCTAACTTTCGACTCCTGTAAGGAGCCATAATCACAGCTAACCTTCTCCTTTTTTTTTGTGAATAATGAATGTAATGCAAAATAAATCAAACAATTTTAGATTTATAATTTTTTTTATATTTTATGCATTTTCAATGCGATCTTATAAGATCTCTTCTTTTCTATTATAATAATTTATCAAACAATTTTAATTGTATACATTTGATATTTAGGAACATACGCGATTTAAATATTGGAAGGCAGTAGCAAGCATTACCTTATTCATTTATTCGTCATGTTGATTTTGCGGTTTCATTTAAATGTGCGTTAGGCGTGAAAATGTAAGTCTTAATAATTGATTTTTATTTCATATAAAAAGGCTGAATACATTTCAAGGAAACAAGGTAGTGAAATAATAAAATTGATTTACTAAAAAACAATCAGAATTCGGACCTCGCATCTACGACTATCTATTAATAATGCTCACACTTAGAAATATAATTTTGAAAATATAATATTAGCTCAAACAGTATCGTAATGTTTTTAATATTTGAAACCGTAGACTTAATCCTCTGTTATTTTACAGTCCATAGCTAATACTTTCCTAGTATAGAACAAACGCGTTTAGTTAACAAGGAATTTCCTTATCTTTTGAACGTGATTTTTTTTAAACTATCGAACATATTATCATCCGCTCGCGTCGTAGTTCCTATGTAACACGCCCACTTTTGTCACTTTAAACGAGCTTACGATACCTTTACGTGAATAGAACATTGTCAATGTCACTGACAATGTGCAGATTTTAAATTTTACAATAGCTGCAGGTAAACTGTAATGCATAGAGTCACTGCTTTGTGTCGTCGAACTCATAAGGAAAACCCAACATTCTATTGTAAAATAAAGCACCTGTATACGCTGATAGCTTAATGTAAACAGCAAGTAATCGTATCGTTATACCAATGTAATGGGCAAATTATGATTCTATCTCTTCAACTGTCGAATCCATAAAGAAAAGCTTAAGCTAAATTTATATGGCCAACATTTGGTCAGTCTGACTGTAGTAAAACAGTCCAATATTTGTTTGAAACTATTTAAAAAATTGCTCAAGATGATTTAATACATATTTATAATTTAAAAGATAGGTAAAAATCAAATTCTCTCAGTTAACTTTATGAGGAAGTTGACACATTTACTACAATATAACACGGAAATTGAAGGCGTGGGACTAGTGGTGCGGTCAATTGTAACAATAAACGTGAGCATAGCATATCCCACTGTATATCTCCCGCCACAAAGTCTTTTTCACGTTTATGGACTCGATAATTCCTAGCACAGTTCTGAATTCCAGTTGAAAATGTTTAAGACTGGTGCATTTGGCAGCTAGAACGTTACAAAGGCTACCGATAGTACTTCAATACTGCAGAGCAGTAGATTGATCTCAAGTGTCGATGTTAAAAATTCCTCTACTTTATTTTATCATCTACATTTGACTGTCTTTATTTAGACAAATTATGTTTTTTTGAGTTTTTACGTTCGAACTTTAATAATCGAAATAAGTGTCTAAGTACTTGAGGACTTTTTTGTGTTTTCCGACAAACTTCATTGATTTTAATCATTGTTATTTTATAATGTTTTGCAACAATAATCTTTTTTTTACTATAAAGTTTATTACAAATAAGATTCTTTAAATATATAAGCACTTTCGACAAAATAAGCACGTTTGTTGCAGAAAACCAATTCCTTTGTATTTTAACTTCAAGTGCCTTAAAACTTCTTTACAGTCAAGCTCTGTTTACAAAGCAAATTTTTTTGAAAATCAATATACAGTTTGACAGGTCTGCACCTACATAGACAATTAGATGATAACTACAGCAATGATTTTTAAGGAATTAATTGAAACAGCGGAATTGTACTAAAAGAACAAAATATCATCCGTAGTAACATCTCAGAAACAGGCTTTATATCTTCTTTGTATGGAGAGACACAATTACAGTTTACTTAATAAAGTATTAAATATAAAATATGTGTGTAAAAAACAACTACGCCTCCGAGTCCTCGGTAGGATTCGAACCCACGACCTTTCGCAATCCGGGTGAGTGCATGTTTATTATGTATAAATCAAAATATTGAATGTAACAATGTGACTATTTAAAACAAAGTTTTGTCTTTGATGTTCCAGGTTTAACAATTTAAGGTTTAACATCAACCTATTAAATTTACTGCTGTTTTCTATTTCCTGCGCTTAAGTTTATGTCAAATATTTTATAGTTCCTAACCTTAAAGTATTCACTACAAATAAACATAGACAAAGCAAAAAATAAAATTTTATAAAACTATGTGGATATCAACATTTACACAATCTAGAAATATTCTACTTTTGTGTTTTGTTTTGTTTTCAGGCAACGCTGTTATGAATTAATCGTGTTCTTGCTCAGTTCTTAATTACATAACAACATTTGAATTTATTAAAAAAGGCTCTTTTGTATTATAATGGCTCACATATTCACAAATACATTTTTTGTATAAATCTAAAATCATAATGTTATGATTATTATTCCATTGATGTTCCAGAAATATAATGTAAATATTATAAATATTTAAAAAATAAAATTTAATATTTCAACTCAGGGTTCATTTATAATTTGGCATCATGAAGTTCGATATAATGTTGTCGAAATGTTAAAATAAGTATCCCATTTCAAATACAATGTAGTAATGTACAATACAAAATAGTATTTTATATAAATTTCGAGGTAAATTAACTCTTTTTATAGAATAGCAGAGCTCTGATTATTGTAATTATATTATGGTAGAGACTTATCTGGCTAAATGTAAAGGAGTCGAAACGTCAGGATTAAATATAAAATAAAATATGCGCAAAATCCGTAAAAAAGTGTTTTATTCTAATTAAGTCGCTATGTTTTTGTTTAACAAATATTAAAATTTTCACAACAACACAAAATATTTAAAAACCCATATTACGGAAATATTAACTAGACTAACTAATTAACGCTCAATTCTTTTCAAAGAGAGTGTAACATAATATTTAACTTACCACAAGCTCTTTTGAATTACAGTCCAAAACACAAACACAGCAATTTCGGAAAAGTTGATGACACACTACACCGCGTCGGTAATACACAACCCTCTGATCGGATGCCCGATGACAACTGAGTCAAACCTCCCTCAGTAGGGCGGGGAGTCTACAAAATAGTGGGGTGGCAACACTGTCCACTATTTAATTGTGTCAAATGAGGATTCACTAGTTTCCAGGAAAGTGGCAGTCTGGGGAGCTTTCGTTCATGGTTTTGTAACTTTCCTGGCATGTGCGCAGTTTTTGCAAAGGACGAAAATGAAAAATAATTTGGTTTATATGACTCAAGACTCAACTTAACCGAAGTACAGTGACGTTGTTGTTTATAATTTATATTAAAATAAAAAAATAGTGTTTTATTGAGAGATAGAATCACCTCCAATTATAGTATAACAAATTTAAATTTGTTACATAGGTTTTCAGCTTTTACAAATTCTGGTCACCTACTTAAACATTAAGGACATAACCCATCGAATGTGACATCAGTTTTGAACCAAGGTTACCGAATTCAAACCGAGTCTCGTAAAACAAGTAGGTATTTACCTTACCACCAGGGGTTAACTTAGGAGCTCGATAGCGCAACGATCTTTGCGATTGTGAAGGTTTAGCATCTTCGCAAGAGGCGATCATCGTATATGTGGAAAACAAACTAACATTTCGAGTTCCTCCAGAAGGCACATTACGGTATTAATCTCAACTAAAGTTGTTTGCATCAATCAAAACTCGTGGTATATTACGGTGTTTACCCATTGTTCCTAATAGAGATAGGCTGAAGAGGATGATAAGGGGTGAACAGGAATATTAATATTATGTTTAGCGTATAAATATTTATAATCAGATTAGTGCGAACTCAAATAACCTTTGCAAGGCATCATTTCGTTTGTCACAGCATAATTATCAGAAGGCATAAATTACATCTATATCAAATTATACATTAAACTGTATGTCTTTCAAAATTAAAACAAACTAACTTTATTGCTTTAATAAGAAAGCCGATAGCTTGGGACAAATAAATTAGAGAGTTCATTAACCTAAAGTAATAAAAAAAAACACTTTATCTAAAAATATAAAATATGGGTATATTTTTTATAATAAGACATACGGTTTTTCAGTTTCTGCTCGATAATACAATATCGGTTGAAGACTAAAGTACAGTACATTGAATTTAATGTAAACCTCATAACCTTGATATGATGGATTAAACCAATTAAGTAATTGATTTAATGCGATCGAAATTTCATACAAGTTATAAGATACCAATTTCCTATAAACATAATCAAATATAAAAGGTTTGTAGAGAACCTTTTCAATAATTGCTATGAGTCTTATTCGGTGGTGATAACGGCTATGGTTGCATCGATATAAGTACGCATTAGTTAGGGGGTATTGTTTAATAGCATTAGGGTAGACAGGTGTGAAACGGATGACTCAGCGTTTCTACGATTTTGGGGTGAACTATGGTTTTCCCATAATTACGCTCAGCAAGCAACAAGAAGCATAAAAAGCAATGAATTCTAGAGAAATCTTTGATAAAAAGACCAATAAAATTAGAGATCTTTACGAACATGCCTTAAATAATAATAATGTGTGAATAAATATTACTTTCGAGAAAATCTGAGTAAGGGCTGCCAAAATAAATATTAAATGATACATAGAAATATGTGAATGAGAATCTATTTATAACCAAGCATTTTCATACAATCAATACGATCTTATATTACCGTAACATAAAAAAATCTATGGACTCAAGACTGCAATGGGATCGTCATATCGATGCCTTATCGGGTAGACTTAATTCCGCAGAATATGCTGTCAAAAAAAAATAAAGCTAATGACTGATGTTAGGACGGCAAAACTAGTGTATTTTAATTATTATCGTATTAAAGACTTATGGACTGTTGTGGGGCCAATATTGAAGATATGTTTATTCTTCAAAAAAAGGCGGTGCGCGTCATATACAACCTGCGATTCTCAGATTCGCCAACTTTAAAAACAAACAAAATATTAACAGTAGTAAAAAGAGCGATATTCATTCAAATAATACTCGCAAACTTGCTGTTCCAAATTCCAGGCTTCAAAAAACAAGAGGCTCTTCTTTGGGTATAGATTTGACTTTTTATAACAAAGTTTCACACAAGCTGACTGAACTACCCTTTGAAAAGTTCAAAAAGTTTGTTAAAAACGCACTCATGAACAAAGGCTATTACCATATCAGTGTTAATTTAAAAGACAAGAATACATCGAGTTTAAAGCCTTGTTTCTATTTATTATTATTTTGTCATGAGAGATAGTAAATGTATCAACTCCGTTCTGTGTAAAAGTAAATTTTTCTTATATGTTTTGGTAGTACAAGAATTTTTTTCTTAAATGTATAACTATGTATCTAATGCAATACCAAAAAGAGAGAAAAACAGCCCTTGCCGAGTTTCTTGCGGCTTCTTCTCGGTACAAAGGTCTCCCGACGTAGGACTTAGGAAGCAATGGCGTAGCTTTGACGTTCAATACACGCATTGTAAATGCTCATACTGAATAATATTATTATTATGTATTATTTATCGCTTATCAAGTATGTGAGCGTACTACCTATATGAGTATTGTTGTATTTGTCAACAAAGGCTTTAACGAATACTACAATACTCATTTGTTTTGATTTTATTAATGATTGGTAAAATTTTACCTATAATAATCTGTAACGTTTTACCTTTAATAATAAGCAACGCGTACTACTCAATATATTTTTATACAAAATTGATCCACAATAGCAGGGTGAGTGCAGTGTGAGGGACCAAGATCCTTTTGCACACATCCTCTTTGACGCTTTCACCCAAAGAGTACTTTTACCCAAAATGATGCTAGGTTTTATTACGTCACTATATCACTATATATTGTGATAAAAATACACAAGATTTAATAAACTCGTTAATATTTAAAATGTTGGTATTTAGCAAGTGAACAATCACTGGACGTAGAATTAAAATTATTAATTACTAGCTTTTACCCGCGGCTTCGCCCGCAATTTTTTTTTCAATTAAAAGTATCCTATGTTACTTCTAATAATATGTGTACGAAGTTTCATGATAATCGGTTTAGTAGTTTTTGCGTGAAAGCAAAACAAACAAACTTACTTTCACATTTATAATATTAGTGGGGATTGTCAAAGATGATTTATATTACACTAAAATCTCACTTATTTAGATTTGGATTTTAATATACTATATAATATACTATTTAAAGTAAATAAAAGATAGTGCAGTGAACAGTAAATTTTTGTAATAAGTATTTCGGTAAAAGAGTTATTTATAATAATGATTTTGCTGAAATCTATAAGTGCGAGGCCACACGATGCGTTAACGGCGCGGTGCGGTGCCTGAGTGGCGCCGCTGCATCATCCTACATACAAATCATTATACCATATCAGACGACGAGTTAGGTCGCCGTGCGGCGCCGCACCGCAAGCGCGCCAGACTTGGGACCTGAGAGACGAAGCGGGGAGGGGTAAAGCGCCCGCAGCGCAACGCTGTTCACCGAGGTGCTGTGCGGCGACGTGTGGCACCCTATACCTCGAATTCATTACGATGCGGTGCCGCACCGCACCGCATCGTGTGGCCTCGCTCTAAGTCATTATAATGTTCAAAATACGAAAATCTCACCTAATTTGCTGGTTATTGCTAAGAGTGTCTTTCGAAATAGTCTACAAAGCTATCAAGGGTTTCTTGGCAAACAATAAAATATTCTACAAATTCTGTTAGTTTAAATGACGTTACCTGTAAGCTTTAGAAAAGTAACAAAGGAGTCCTTGTCAATGGCCTCGAAGGCATTGTTTCCGACAAGAGCTTTACCAGGTACTTATATTTGTATGCAGGAACTTTTATTCAACACTTAAATACAAGCAGTTTCTTTACAATAAAAATCCTGTATTTGTTTATAGATAATAAACAATTTTAATCTTTTTGAAGACAATGGACTCTTACTGTTTTTCAAGAAAGTAAATTCATCGTACGTATTGTTTGATTTTTAAATACGCACCTTACACCATATTAAAAGGATGAGTATTATATTAATATGTAGGTGCAGCAAAACTTTGTACTCCTTTCGCAGACGGTGAAGGGTTAAATTTGTCACATTTAAAGTTTATGTGGAAAGAATTGCAGAAAACTAGTATTTTAATTGAAATATACATAAATTATAAATAAATAAATATTTCTTACATTCACACCAATTAGCCTAGCCCAAATTAAGAACTTACAGTGCTTGTGTTGTGTTACGGATAATGGGTAATGGGAAGACATACATATATGACACATAGAGATGTAATATGCATAGGAATATACATATATATATAAACACTCGCGAATCAGATACAAATGCTGGCATTCATCATATAAACATCAGCCCCTTCCGGGATTCGAACCCAGGACCGTCGATACGACAGGCAGGGTCGCTACAGTTTCGCCAAACGATCGTTACAACAGTTTATGGTTATACTTCGTTAAGTCTGTGTATAAACTAAGAAGAGATTACTATAGTCTTACTGAATGTCTGTTCTATGACAGGATAGCATTAACTTCATCGTGTCATAAGGGTAATATAGGTAATAGGCTTCAAGTAAAAATGAATATTTAAATTTGTATTAACTCAGAAGCTAGTATTTTCGATGCAGTTAATAAAAAGTGTATAAAAAAGTTTTTTTATTTATCTTTTATTTTAGTTCTAAACATTTTGTATATTAACAATGTAGTCTTGATAATAGAAGTGTGTTTTTGACACAAAGTTAATTATTGAAAACTGCTAAGATTTGTTTCAAATATTGAAATGATCCATAGGAACTGATGTAAATTTATAGGATAGGAAAAAATAAAATTTTATTTTGTTTCGTAATAAAAATAAAATTATATTTATCTATAGTATGACAATTTATCTGCTATTACATAGTTTTTTCTAGATCCTGGTGAGTTATGTGCCTACTATACCATTCCCTATATGGTAATACGCACTCCTACACAAACTTTCAGCTGTCAGTATCAGCCGGGCTTATTGCGCTGTTTTGAATCACGCCCCACGCAATAAGTTAGAGAGAGGCGCCAAGTGAACAATATTCAAACCATTTCTATGCGGATGTCTGAAATATTAGATAATTATTATTATTATTATTATTAGAGATACTGCAAATATGAGTACGCACGTTGGTAAATAATTCAAAATAAAAACTACTACTACTTATTAAATAAAAGACTCTTACCAAGTTACACGACCAGGATAGTAGAAATCCTATAGGCTTACTTATTCTGTCGTATTTCAAATTTTTAAAGAGTATTTTTTACCATTGAAAGTTGAGTAAGGAGCAAGTTAAGTCTGGCTATAAACCAATTACAGGCGTAACCATAAGAAATATATAATTATATTTATTTGTTTCGTAATAAAAATAAAATTATATTTACCTTAAAGTATGATACTTTATCTGGTATTTCAAGGTTTTTTAAACAGTTGAATTGTTGATGATACCAGGTCTAAGTGTACCTGTAATTACATTACTAGCTTTATTATATTTATTTTACAATATTATAACCGAATTCATTGTAATATAGATGTAATATATATAAATAAAGAGAAGAAAATATGAGATAAAATAATTCATACTAGGTTCTTATGTCGTTGGATATGTTAATTGACCGTTTCCTCAGAGCAGTTTCCTCAAATTTACGTTTCTGGCGCGCTGATTCTCAGAATCTGTCGAGTCGATCGATGAAGAGGCACCTTTTGCTTAGTTTATCCGGGATGCTTTTTTATTAGCTGTAAAACAGAGCAACGTGGTAGTGTTGATTTACACTCATATCGTTAACTTGCTCTTATTTCAGTCTTCTTATTTTTTCTGTATTTATGGTTAGTAGATCATAGTTTGCCACTTATTAATTAGCAGACCTAAACGTCAGCGCATTTGGGAAGCAAAAGAATTTACATACAGTATCTTTTAGATTTCCCACAATTTACAGTAACACAAGGAATTATGCAATACCATAAAAGCGTATCTTCGAGAATAGTTACATCATATAGAGCTTACCTAATAAAACTAGCTTATTTATTGAGGAAACATTTCATACTCAACTCAATAGAACACGAGCTCTAAAATACGAAATATACATTTGCAAATTTGGTCTAAAACAGTTGGCCTGTTTCATGAAGAAAATAGTTACATTAATACCCTTGAAAGATAGAACCATGCTACAAATCGTTTTATATTCAATAAAATCTATGGACGATGTGTTTCTATGCGCTACAGCACCATATAGTAAATATAAAAGACAAAATTCTTTTTATTCAATACAAGCTGTGCCCGCGACTTCATTCGCATGGATGTTGGAAAATAATATGTCGCATAGATCCGGTTATTTTTCCTAAGAGAAAGACTGCTAGAGTGTGTTGTCAATTACTTGTTTTTTTTTTTTGGCAAGGGTGTGTGTGAACATATCTGGAGTGAACATTAAAGCTTGCCGAAGTTATTTTTTAGGTAATCCAAATAATAAAAAAAAAAAATACTGAAAACAATAACATCTATTCGCCAAACTGCATTCCAGTTTGTAGGTGAAGTAAAAATCGGGCGGATTTATTGTGTAGTAACAGGTGTTTTTATTAATAGTAAAAATAACATAAAAGGTAAAGTTTAAACTTTGGCACATACCTAACAAAATGTAAGACTCAACTGTTGACAAAATTGCAGAGTACACCCAATTATTTATGAGTTATATACTTTTTCAATATTATTCTTCATTAAGGTTTTAAACAATTTAATTCTTTATTAATGTCTCAAACTGTTTTTAATTTAATTTTTTTCGCATTCACAATGCAATATTTCTATAAGATATAAAATACGTGTGTTAAAAACAACTCGGACTCGGAGGCGTAGTTATTTTTTACACACGTATTTTATATCTTAATGTCTCAAACTGTTAGGCCATTTACATTATCAGTGTCAGGGGGATCATTAGGAGGTGTTAATGAAATACAAAAACTATTGCATAGTGCGTGGTATCTTTTCCTTTCATAAACGTATTTATTGATGTATATTCTATAAGTACTTAGCGCAGAAACATGTGAAAATATTATCAAACTTATCACTGCGGTATAATCGTTGCAGAGAGTCAAAATAGATCGTTAGTACAGCCAAGAAACTGGTTGGTTTCCAATTTCTGTGGGGCTACCGTGCACGAAAAAGTTGTGAACTAGCGGAACATCACAGATTTACTCTACCTAACTCGCTAAACTAAGCTTAGTAACTAAACCATCATACTGGGACTTTAAAAATAATAAAAATAAACTGTTATTGTCATTTTTATATAAGTTATTAACCTTATTTTTTAACAGCATTAGCCGCGGAACTTAGTCTGCTTGATAAAAGAGATTCTAGGATCCAATTGCAGCTTTGAGTCTAGATTAACAATTTGAAATTAAATAGAATTAACTAGTTCGATTACTTCACCATTCTCAGCTATTGGCTTGGATAGGGTACCTGGAGTTTACTACGCCCAAACATAAACTGTCCAAAGGTAAACCCCTATTAGCTTTAAAAACTTAAGAGATATAATTGAACAACATCACTGTCTCACACAAGAATTTTGCAAAATGAGAAAGATCATTATGTGAGTAAGAAATAAGAATAAATGAGAAATAAGGGCCATTATCAGTCCCGGTGGCCCGCCCATAATTATTAGTATTCCACAATACTCGGCTTTGCCGATACTACTTTTTGAACTCTTGCTTTATGTTGCAGTGCTTTCTTGTGGCGAATTACATAAAATCTAATTTCAGGGCTTAATACTTGTATACACAAATTTTCATGCCGTGCGGTTGGTTAGTATGCGAGTAGATATTCTGCAGCGCCACTTTACGCCAAATTTTAAAGCTTAGAAATATTTTCAATGTAAATATTATACCTTTAAGTTACTACGAGGCGTGTTTTTTAAGTAAGTACCGTTTTGAAATTAAAAAAAGACGTGCTAAGATATCTCAATAATTTTATTTCTACATGAAGGCCTGAACCTTAATCTACTTTACTACATAATTTCCGTCAATATTGAGGCACTTGTCATGACGTTGTACCGGTTTTTGAATGCCATCCGCATAGAAGTTTGCCGCCTGACTTTTTAAAAACTGCATCACCAATGTTTTGACTTCGTCATCGTCTTGAAGACGCTGACCGCCAAGGTGTTTCTTCAAGTGCAGGAACAGATGGTAGTCACTGGGCGACAGATCAGGGCTGTACAGAGGATGACCTAGAGTTTCCCATCGAAAAGATGTGATGAGATCTTTGGACTGATTAGCCACATGCGGACGGGCATTGTCATGCAGCAAAACGATGCCCTTGCTCAACTTGCCACGTCTTTTGTTCTCGATTGAACGGCGCACATTGTGCAATGTCTTACAATAAGCTGCTGCATTGATTGTCTCATTACGAGGCAGAAATTCCACAAGCAATACTCCTTCGGCGGCAGACTTCTATGAGAAGGGCATTCAAAAATTGGTACAACGTTATGACAAGTGCCTCAATATTGACGAAAATTATGTAGTAAAGTAGATAATGGTACAGGCTATCATGAAAAAAATTATTGAGATATCTTAGCACTTTTTTTTTAATTTCAAAACGGTACATACTTAAAAAATACGCCTCGTATTTAACTATCATTGTGATCATGAGATGGACAGCGCGTACACCACTCACCTCGGCGAGGTCGCGAATTAAAAATGACAATCGGCTCCCAGAAGGGCGGGTGGGTCGAGATAATGAAGAGTAAAAAGTTCAGCTGACTTCTAGAAGGAGGTCAGTCATTTCTAGAGGACGGGGTTGACCGGTAGGGTCAGTATTGATAGAGAATGTGAAGTTGGTTAGAGTCCTGAGTACTACGGGCTTTGCGTAGTATGCCGCTAAGACAGAGACATTTCGTTGATCTCGATGTCATGGATTGTAGAAAGGACAGTGTTGACGTCGTCGAGTAGTGACAAGTTTGGATTTTGGGGTTTGGAGAAGATCCAAAGGCACCTTAGAGGATTGGGTTGTGGAAGGACCCCAGGCCGACTGGGAGGTACATTCATTGGTCACGTGGGATGAAGGGGTGCTTTTAGTGGGAAGAGCTGGGAAGTGAGATTGTGTAGAGGGCCTTAGGGGCGCTTTGGGCCTTTTAGAGAACTGAGGGGGTGGACGGCGGGCGCGTGGGCTGTGTGACCGACTTGGTTGTACAGCTTACAGGGTGGAGGAGTTGGGGTGTCCCTAGTACGAGTACACTCCTTAGTAGCATGGGGGAGGAGGCCATAGAGTTGGCAACGGTGGCATTGACCAGGGCTGCCACAATGGTGGCGGCTCGAATGCCGGAAAAACCGCAGACCACAAGGTCCTTATAACGAAATTGGTCGCGAGATTCATCGCGATTAGCTAGTATGACTAACATAAGAGGGAACGCAGTAGTACTTTCATAATACAATACGTACTCTTTGGTCTGGATTTCAACAGAGAGGTAGACTCTCTGGGTAGCGCCAGGGGGAAAAGGATTAGTTAATTAATTTGATTAGTTAAACAGTACAGAAGTTGGTGTTCTGCATTGTTATTTAGCGGTGAATCCAGGAATCTCACGGGATTATCCAGAATAAGCCTCCCAAGTCTTCTTACAGTCTGATGGATGATTTAGCATAACTTTTCAAGCTACATCTAAGTTATCTAAATTAAAAAGGACGTTCTTATTTAATCTAATTAGCATTTATTTACAACTTTTTAGATAGGATACTGTTACGCCAAAGGCAACGTTTATCATTTTTGATTTTTTGTTTCACATAAAACCAGACAGAATCTGCGTACAGCCTCGTAATTGCACTGTCCCTGTCTCATTATAGCTTTAAAACTTGGTCCATTTTAGCCTGTCTTCAACTGTAAATTGGAGTGAAATTAGGAATATTTCAATTTCTAACTCATCGCAATTTCTTTTGTATTCCGATTAAATTCATTTCAAGTTAGGAGACAGTTTGGACTTTGTAGCAGATTATTACTGTCTTTGTTGCACTTTAAATAAAAAGTAATTTTCGCATCTCAGTTATTTAAACATTTTGCTACAATAAAATTCTATAACATTGAAATTTTAATTCCCCGCGTTCACATTCTATTATAGTCGTGCATTAACTTATTTCTAAAAGGCAGATATTTTAAAGCCCCACACTAATATAATAATAGCGAAGTCATACTTTATTTTATTAGCCTTACAATTTGAATAAATTTAAAGTCTACTAAAATATATGAATTAAATATATATTAACATAAGCCTATAAATGTTAAAAAAGTATACCATTTATTTAAAGACAAATTTTTGAAAATAAGATGACCTTGACTATTATTTCAAATCAGAAACATTTTAGTTTCATAGAGTAAAATATTATTTACGAGATTTTTTGCCTCGATACTAAGTATAAAAGCTTATTCGCTCCCACAACGTCCTGATCATCCCACACATTAGTGCGTAATATGAATCCCGACAAAGGTCGTTAAAATCAAAATATATGTAATATTAGTAAATCTGTTCACCCTTCGTTATGAAATTATGATAATACCGTAATACCACCCAATGGTAACACTCTTATCGCAACGTAGTAAAGCATATTTTTTTGCAAATTCGAGAAGGGTCTTTGCCTTTCCCTTTTTATACAGACGTTATTATGGTTTTTTTCTCCCATACTCTCTCATTGTCAGTAATGTTTGCTCAAGTATTATTTGAAGCTTTGTTGGAGGGTCAATTTTAATAAAAATAAAAAATATGGTTTCAAATATGGTATTAAACATAATGCAATAATTTAAACTAAGAGCCTCGATAGCCTTATGGTTGAGAAACTTCCCGGCTTGTTTGACGAGAGTCTTTTTTTAATTGGAAATCAGTCAATGTATGATTTCTGTGTATTAGTTGACATCTACCGTTTTATGTTGTCCATATCTTATTTGATTTTATTGTTAACTCCTTACAACCATGATCAAAGTATTTTTTCTCTTTCAATATATTCCTTGAAATTAGTGACTTAGCAGAATTGTCTCACGTTCATTGCTTCATCATAATTTCACCCACAAAGAAACGGAAAAAATTGATTGAGCTACTAAGTCATTTTTTGTTATCAATAAAAATATAGAATCGTCACCAGTATTTTCGAAGAAATATGAAATATGCTCAACCTAATCTCAACTTTAAGTGTAATTCAACTTAAACTCAATAAGTTATATCAATTGAGAAAATGTATGTATTTATTGCGGTAGAATAGCGATCTGTTGTATACACGTTAACACTCTCGTTGCGGACGATGCACATGCGCGTCCAAATGAACCCTTGCCATATGCGCATGACGCTCATATGCGTCCTCTGCTTATTTAGTTTCATTTCCAATGAGAACGACGCTCATGTGCGTCCTCTACTTATTTAGACATATTTGGCCTTATTTAGACTGTCAGTACGGTGCAAGCATTCGTTAAGGGCTGTTCTTTTGTGTTTAGTGTAGTGATTAGCCACTTTTGACAAACTTTCTTTCTAATTTCAGCTCCCGGCAAACGCCTACTTATTTTCGTCTGCAGCGAAGTGTTAATGTACTGCTGATAACATATCAAATAAGGCATTTGTGATTAATGGTGTAGAAAATTTCATTGTCAAATGCGAGAGAAAAAGGTAAAAAAGAAAGAAAAAAGATATGTTACGATCGCGGCTATTCATATTATGGAAAGTAAAAGATACCTACCTAATAATCCATGGCAATCATGATGTAATTACCATCAATACAGAGATGTTACTATATATTTGCTGGAAGACAAATTGCACTTGTTACGCATAGAATGAAAAACAAAATATAGCAGCCTATAAGTACCTATATTCAGAACTGAACTAGAAAAGAGTGACCATACATATAACGGTTTTATTTTATATTTTGTCTCTTTTCGAGTTACCTGCACTTCAAAATGGCCTTAATGGTCTTGCTAATTTGGCACCCGATTATAATACTTATTGCTGATTTCACAACTCTATTATTTTCTTTATTTCATAGTAAGTTTTAGTCGACGCCTTTAGCTTAAGTGATCATATTATCTACTGGCTGACCCGATAGTCGTTCTGCCAAAATTGAATTATTATCCTGAGTTCAGATCAGATAGAAATGATATAGAAAAAGCACTTTCATATCTGATGAGGGATTTTATATTTTTATTTTTCTACTTACAAGATACGGTCCTCAAAGTTCATTTAAATCAAAAATTCAACTATTCCAAAGACTAGTTATTCCCAAGTTACGCACTTTTCACGTCTTTATAACCAAGTCCAAAGAACATATAAATAAATAAAATTTTGTCACTTCAGTGTGTTAGACGGGAATCGACGAGAAGGTCACTAAACTTTACGCTTAAGAGTGAAACTCTTTGTCTGATACAATTTAGAGGTCCTCAAGTCACGAGTGAATAGGTATCATCTAAGCAAGCGTGTAACATACTAGATCGCATCATCGCTTACCATTAGGCGAGATAGTGGTGAAACTCCTACCTATTGACTTTAAAGAAAAATCAAACTCACATCCTCTCGATATCCAGGCTCCCGCTATTCAATTGAATTATCGAGAACTCGAAAAAACTAGGCAATATTTAGCCAAAACGGTGGTGCCTATCCAACCAGACATGAAACAAGCAAAGCGATCAACTAAAACAATCACAAATAGAACTCGAAGAGATGGCGCTGGTGACTGATTAGGAAATATTGAATAAAATCGAAAATCTTGTAATCAAGCTACCGAAATCTTGACAAAAAGATTAATTCCAATTTTAAAAGATTAATTTTAATTATTTCGGTAGCTTGATTGGAAGAGTACTAGGTTGCATAGCGAGTGTTTGTTTGAACCCACATACACTCGCTATCCCACCTGCCACCTGAGACTAGTTAAATTATTTTTAGTAATAATTTCTTAGGAAATAAAAAAAAATCTGTATTGAACTGAATGAAAAGAAATATAATAATCACTTTTTCAAAACAAGTAAATAAATAATTGGGATTTCACTAATGGACAGAATAACTTCAGTTAATTTTTAAAACCTTTGCAATTGTGTAGACTCGAATATATGTATTCAAACACGCCATAAGTACAATGGGCTCCCGTTGCAAGCGGGCTGACAGGAATAATCCCTATGGAACTAATCCCCATAAATCGAAACACCCGATCGCCGGCGCCGGCAGATAACGTTCGGCGACCGCTATTGTTTGACTGACGAACGAATTATGACTGCTCTCCTAAGAAGAGATTTATTGTCAAACTATTGAAGATTACGACTTTATATAGTTGACACCGATGGTCCTAAGGGTCCCATTTAAAGAGAGAGAGGACATTGGGATTTGAAAGCTCGGACTTTTGTACAATAATTACTAGTTTCGTTATTAAATATCTTTTGGTCGCGTCAAGATTTACTGAATCTGAGGTCTTGTGTATACACAGTATGTCAGCGAGGACTATAAAACGGTATTGGTGCAATTTTGGAACAGAGAAAACCAATCTTTTTGATATTAAACAATCTCTTATCTCTAATTAGTCCCTAGTTTATTCCAAGTTATGAACGGAACCATATCGGTTCACAAGATTAAAATTGAAGATTAAAGTGGGTCGGTCACAGCGGCATCCAGGAGATGACTGACAGAAAAAAGATTTTGACAGATCCTGCGATCGACATAATTTTAGGACATCGATTGTGGAGTCCGATGGTTAAGCAATTTTAACAAGAGCTTTTCATGGGATGGTTGACCAAAAAAGTTATTAGAGCTCCTTCGAACCAACGTTAAATATTTAACAATGGGCCCACGTGGTGAATTATGAACTGTTCTATCGTAAATTATTTCATCCGTAACGAAGGCATGTGCCATAATAGGGGAATTTAATAGAAAGATGATCATGATATGAACACTGCGATGAAGTTCATGAAAGCCAAATTATGAGCTCAAAACGATACTGCAACATAATATGTTCAGTTCATAGTAAGCTTAATGTTATTTCATAATATAAACATGATATCATAGTTGTATAGGCGCTCAAGGTAACGGAATATACTTCGAAGTTCTAGCCCGCGAATAAAGAAATAACATTGAATTTCTTTTAGAACAAATTGAAAAGATTCAGTTCTTGTGTGATAGATAAGATTCTTTGTTATTTATGAAATAAATGTATATTTTGTTCTTTGAGATATTCCAAGCATTCTTATTGTAATCTTACAAAAAATAAGTTTAGATTTTATCATTGAAAACAATCATTATACTTGCACGATAGCATAAACCAGCCATCCTAGTAACTAAAGAAAGAACTTGTGTAAGAAAGCTGCAATGATAACAAAATAACCCACACCCAAAAAAATGGCATAAATGATGCTCTTAAATCTAGATGAAGTCTGTTTTACTCATCTGTGGAAACTCTTGAAACGTCTGCTTTTTCATTAGCTCACGGAAATTATCAGTCTACAAAATTTCCTCTTATGAGATGACAGTATTTTATAAAATAATTATATAAACGAATTTTCTTTCTGTTTTTAATGCCGTATGGTGACCGGCAGAGCAAATAGTTTTACCATCATGTATAGCCTATTTTTCAAAATATAAATTTAATCTTTTGTTTACGCACGCGTTCGTTAAAAGCTCGGCGTATTGGGGGAGCATTTTTGTGCTCGATTTAGTTGATCGATTAGATTCTTTCAGGCCCGCCTGGCTAGCCACCAATGCCTTGTCTAAATTTTGCAGACATAACAACGATTTAATACATTGTTGTGTTTCAGTAGTTAAAGGTGGAATAGCCCCTTCTTCCGTAGTTAAGAATTTCATGTGAAGCGCGTTACCATCCTTCGGCCTTGTTGTTGCTTATTAGTTGAGCGAAGGCCAAGCTTTTCCTATTTATGATAAAAAAATAACCTAAAGTCTTGAACTTCAAGAAGTACTTCATATAAATTATTTTATTTGCTTTCCTTAGCAGTTTGATTCGAATAACTTATCCTTCGTTGTGTACTATAACTATACCCAGATATACTTTAATTAATATGGGAGCAACTCACGGCAATAAGTACCTTGTTTCAACACAAACACGAGTTAAGTGCAATTTCTGCCAGAGCATGTATCGTTTGGAGCGAATGTTACACAGAACTGTGTAAACAAATGTCTTGCAGAACCTCGCATTAATCCATTCCAGTACATACTGACTGAGTTGCCTACTGCATTTAGTGTGGAATAATTACACATAGGTAGTACAATTCATTAATTTATAAACATTCGACTTCAAAATACTTATATGATATAAAATACGTGTGTAAAAAACAACTACGCCTCCGAGCCCTCAGGTGGGATTCGATCCCATGACCTTTCGCTATGCGGGCGAGTGCTCTGACCACTGAGCTAACGAGACGCTGGCAATCGTGTCGAATGCAAAAAATTAAATAAAACCAAAAAAATAGTTATGTTTAAATACAAACACCAAATATAACATATTCAATCCATTGAACCTCTCGTCGTTATGAACCTATTAATGTCAATATTTCAAGGGCATAGAATTTCTTTATGGATGAAAACACATCACGGACACGGACCCAGTGCCGATAGATGAGCTTTAACGATTTCTGCAGTTGGCTCTCAATTTTGGGGTAGCACCCATCAATACTCGCAACTAGAAGCAAATGCATAATGTACCCTCCGAAGCACGGAGATGACTGAGACAACAATTTTATAGTCATCTATAAGGTACCGTCTTTTGGTAATGTTGCTTAACCTCCAGAATAGGTCAACCAAGTTAAGAGTTGAGCCGTCGAGCTCTACGATAAACCTCGAAATCTGTATTTCGAGGTTTATTGTAGACACAGTTACATAATTTCCTTGATTATTTTCAAACAAATGTCATCATAGGTGAATGAAGCGACTTTTGGTGCTTAAGACGAGGTTTTTCCCTGCTCCAATATCGACAATTGTGCTCGTGTCCATTGATGTGAAAGTGGGCCTCGTCCATAAACGAAACATTCTCAAGGCTAGATAATTGCTCCAGTATAGTGTCAGCCAATAACTTACGTTGAATGTAATCATTTGGTTTCATCTCCTGCACAATTTGAAGCTTATATGGATGCAGTTTGAGGTCCAGATGCAAAATCCGGCGTAGACTAATTCTTGGTATTACGTTATTACTTCTTAGTATTCTTGTAGAACGCTTACGAATAGATGATTCTGGGTCGTTCGGTACGGAAATCTCAACCTCTCGAATGTTCTCATTGCTTCTTCTTGAACTTGGCCGCCCTGTTTGTTTAATATTCGTTGTTGATCCCGTCTGCTCGACCCAAGACTTAATAAATTTAATACTTGGACACTCACGAGGCGTAATCCGTATTCAATTCTAAACAGGCCTCGTACAGTAACGTAGTGATCATTGTTTTTGTAAAATAAATATTTAGTTCGTACACTTTCGCACACATTACACATTTGAATAGCACACTGAATACTTTTAATATTTTTAAATATTTTCATAGCATCTGCATAATGGTCGATAAAAAGATTGAACAGAAATTATACATTCAAGGAGCCATGGGTCACACCAGAGGGTATGATATTCCAGTTAGAAATTTAAAAATTTAAGGCCACAGCCTGAATAGAAGTTGAGTATATATAAAGAAAACCATCTGTAAAAACTTCCATGGATTCCTGCGACGAGGGGCTTTTGTAAAAGCAATTTATGGCCAATTTTATCGAAAGCCTTGCTATAATCGGTGTAAATGGAGTCTACTTGGCCTTCAGATTTCATTCCAGATGAAACATACGCAGTAAAAACTAACAGGTTTGAAGCAGTAGCACGGTCCTTAAGAAAACCATGCTGCTCGGCACTGAAAGTGTTAGATAACGAGTTTTGAATCTGTGAATATACAAGACGCTCTAAGATCTTTGCAAATATACATAATTTCGATATTGGGCGGTAATTATTCACCTTGCTCTTATCGTCCCAGAAAGTAATCGTTAATGTGGAGGATTGAGTTCAATTGAGATAGATCACACCGGATATTTTATCAAAAGATAATATCTGATTTTCACCTGTTATGCCGGAAGACTGTAGTTGAGTTCCATCATTTAACCAATTAATATTTGGAAGATTAAAATCACCTAGTATGATAAAAATATCAAATGCAAATGTAATATAATTTTTATTTTATTCAACTCAATTTTATTTTTTTATAATTCTAGTTTTCATATTTTTTATTGTTTAATATAAATATACGACTTGCCTGTCTAAACATGCTGTTCGCACATATGTTTGGAGTTGCAGTCTGTCAAGCTGTTTTGTTTTTGTGATGTATGTAAATGTTATTGCTGTAAACATGTTTTGTGTAACAAATAAGTAAATAAAAAAAAATTATGTTCTAAATGTATGTTAATTTGGTTTATAACGCTGGTCGTGACTTTTCAGTTAGTTGAGATATTATTTACATAAATAAATACGATCGCTGTAATAACAGTATTTCTATACTTTGATATATAACACTGACGATTTGACAGCAATGAGCGAACTTAACCTTAGCGGCAGAAAAATGTAAAAATATATTTTTAAATTTAGTTAAGTACAACTTCGCAACCAATAGGGCATATATTTGCAGACAGTCATGGATACTCTTATCCTATATTTCAATTGTGCAAATAGTTTTGTAAGACAAAAAGCATGGTAATGGCACTCAATATACAGGGTGTAGAAAATAATGACATCTGATTTAATGGGCTATAGCATATCCATAACACATCAGACTTATAGTATAACTTCAACGCCTTACTTATAATAAGAAATAACAGAAATAAGGGTCATTGACCAGCACGGTAGCAGAGGATAGATATGGAGGACATTTTACTAGTAAGATTTACTTTCGTCAAGCTTCTTTTTAATAACTAAAATCAGATTCTGAACATTTCTTATATCCTTATATATAGTAAATCTTTAACATAATATTTTTGACTCTATACTTTATTTTGATATAGTGGTACCTAAAATTGATGACGTTCCATCCAATTTAATATTTTGCCGCAATTTATGTTGAAAACCAAATTGTTTTCCACTATTTTTGTCGATAAAATATAGGGAAGAGTCGGTTATATCGTACCACTTTTTACTTTAACTTAAATATTTCGACTATGACAAGCTTACAATAATTAATGGATATGTAAAATAAAGTTTCATATTTTACTTTGCTAAGACAGAGAAATCAGTTCCATACGTTTACTCTAACATCCTTAAAAATGCTTTTTTATGAAGGACTGCCATCGGTATGATTTAGCCGACTAGTCGTTTTAATCGTACCGCCAAGTTTTTAAATCGTACCATAGGTGTTTAAGTCGTACCACTGAATTAAAGACAGCAAAATTTTCAACCAATATATTTATTTTTAACTCTTAGGTAATAAAGAAACATTATTAATACCTCTGAGGTAATAGGAACATTATTTTTAACTCTTAGGTGATAAAGGAACAATGTTATCAATACATCTATAAGCTTTCTTATAAGAATAACATGATTGTACTATAATATTGAGATCAATCAACACAACTATAATAATAATGAGAACAAATACAGTATAAACTATATTAATAAAGTAACGCGAAAATATAAACAGTTTTGTTAAGAATGTTATTTTTAATATAATGATTGTACATAGTTCTTATTGCAAACAATCATCGCAAATGTCTGGATTCGAAGTACACGTCTCATGTAGCCACCGCTGACAGCAAACGCATTGAATCCAATCAACCTTTGGACCCTTTTTATCATAGTAAGAACGATTGCACTTTCCACATATATTTTCGAGATTATCATCGCTGTCATCATCGTCTTCTAAGTCCATAAAAACTGTCTCTTCTGAATCATCGCTACTAGTGATGGAAGGGGATCGTTTCCTCTTAAAACTTTTGCATTTGCCCTTGGATATAGCTGTTATCTTATTTTCTTTTTTCACTGTTTGGTATTTCTTTGGTTTAGAAATCTTTTCTTTCTTTAGTTTAACTTTCTTCTGCTTTATCTTATCTTCTAGTTGATTTTTATATGGGCTTGATGTGATTTCAGTAGCTTTTTGTATAGTGTTCTTCTTTTTTAATTTATTTTTTGGCGGTGTTGATAAACCGTTTAACGTTTCTTTAATATCAGCAGGCGTAGTTTTCAGTTGAATATATTTTTTTTTGGACGTTGATGGTTGTGCATACATATATATCAGCAAGAGAAGAAATCATTTCTTTATTGTCCTTTTCGTAATTGCCCTTTTCTTTATTGTAGTTTTCTTTGTCGTCCTTTTCTTCTACCTTTTCTTCTTTCTTTAGGTCATCTTTTTTTTCTGATTCTGTAAAATTTTGTAACACTGATACGCTTTCGTTGCTCGAATTTGTTGTTTCAGCGGTTAGCAAATTGTCAGCGGCCTCAAACATTTGCTCCGGAAAAATATGTCTGTCTATGATTCAAATTCCACTAGCTCTGAATCCATTCACAATAGTGCCAACCACTGCTGCTCTTTCGTATGCTTCTCCAAATAATTGAGCAACTTGGTATTGTGTTACTTGTCGCCCAGGATTGGTTCTCAACCATTTTTCTGTGCTTTGGATAAAATAAGTACTCAGTGGTTTGAAAAATGAAACATCAAGAGGCTGAATTCGATTTGACGTATGACCTGGTAGTTGTAACAGTATTATTCCATTATCTTTTGCTAAACACAGAGCTTCAAATTCTTTTAATGTGTCGTATGTCCATCCACAAGCAGCAGAACTTTGTTTTCAAGTTTGGGCTGCACTATTTTAATAAAGTGCTTTAACTATTCAACAAAGAGCGCAGAGTTAATGTAACCGCTTTCAGAAACAGTAACAATACTGCCTAAAGGAGCACCATTTGCTAGTTCCGGGTTTTTTCTCATTCTTTTAAATCCTTATCCAATTTGCTTCTTTTCCTTTAATCCTACAATTTTTTGAGCTTTCTTTTGGACGCTTGAAAACCCACTTTCGTCTACATTGAAGATGTTGGTAGGTTCTATACCATTTTTATCTACAATCTTCTCTAACAAATCAAAAAAGTGAAACACGTTTTCTCTATTGAATCCTCCTTAAATTCTATTCATAGATGTGTTTCCAGGTTGTCGAACACTTAGCTGTGGATGCCTTTTCATAAATATGTAGAACCATGCTTTGCCAACCATTCGTTTTTCTCTATTAAAATTATTTTGAATGTTATGGATTTCAGCAATTTAAATGCGAAAGGTCAAATATCGCTTATTGTTAGACCAAACATGTGTGTTTCGAGATGAAGAATATGCTCAGCCAACTTATGTTCAGTTTCGACATCGAAGATAACCGGTCTCCCTTTTTGGATTATTCTATCAACAGCAATCTTATTTTTCTTTTTTATATGCCGTAAAATTGTAGGGTTTGGAATAGAATAAGTCTTTGAAATTTTGTTTGAACTTAATTCTTTGTTTAAAGTTAGTTCGTAAGCCACAATAGCTCTTTCCAGGTCCTCCTTATTCCAATTATAATATTAAATTTTAGCTTTAGGGTCCGTCATCTATAATAATACAAATACAGTCTGTAAAATAAAGGTACTTTTAGATTAGTCGGCTAAATCGTACCAGTGCAATTTACCCAACTGCAAATGGTACGATTTAGCGAACTAGGCCAGTTTAAAAAAAAAAGCAACAGTCCGGCATAACCTTAAAACTTAGACACGCAACAAAAACCACCAATAATCTAGTATAAAATTGTAATAGAATAAAGAAAACTGCGTGTCTATAGCTTACCGTGTTTACGAGGAATATCCTTACGAATTTACGACAATATTTGCATTAACTTCCACGAAAAAAAGTTTTTTCACTCACGCGCACAGTTATCAACTCACATAAATTGCAAATGGCGGGTGGCGGGGGATTGCCCGGGGTCACGATTTGGTGTTGCTAGTGTAGAAAAAAATAACCATTAAGTAGGAAATTTAGAAGTGGTACGATTAAAATGGCAGTACAATATAACCAACTCTCCCCTATCATCGATTCAATAAAATGCAAAAATTACTTTAAAAAATTTTCAACATCAAATTCAAATTGTTACTAAGGCAAGTTAAAAACAATCACAACATTTTCAGTTCAGAAATAAATTTCATCTCAAATTGGTCGGAACATAATTTTTATATAAAATATATTTCATATAAATTTTATTCCACCCTTGCGATAGTTTCTCTTTTAGTCGTACCTCTCTAAAATGTTAATATTCGTAGTAATGGAAACATACTACTCGTTCAAAAGAGTGTTTCAATTTTAGGAATGGCTTTATATTAAAAAAATATCATTCAATATTGAAATTACAATATTTATGTCTGATTATTTAGTGAGAACATGAAGTCTGATAATTAGTAAAGAACATATAAATTATATTTTTTATGGAAAATCAACAATTATGCAAAGTAACCAGCACTGCTCAGCCTGTATATCTTACATGAAAATAAACAGTAATATACCACACGGAATACCAAGGTTTCGTTATACTGAAGATCACGACTGTGAAAATGGAGTCATTCGTTTTGAGTTACAAATGTTTTCCTGTATTAAAATTGCCCGACAAGGTAATACTGCAGAAAATAAACCCTTTTAATAGCTCAGCTGATATTAAGTTTTTGCTATTTATATTGAAATCTTATTGTTTCCTTCGATTAGAAGAATAACTGTGTCAAATAAAGATAAAGTATTATATCAATGCATAGAACTAACAGGAAACTGTTAGTTATTTACCAACTGACATGATGCTCAACTCTTTTATATAAAAACAAATCGACACCTTGGTAAGTGCACCCTTAAATTAAAACGGAGTTCAGGGCTGGACTGAAAAGTGAAAAGTTAAAATTTATCTTTAATTTTAATTGTTTTTATTCAGTTGTCTAGCATATCGATATGATTTGTGCCCTTTATTGAATGTGGTTAGTTCTAAATATAATTTGTTAATTGCGAAAATTAAAAACAATAATTTTAATCTGCAACAAATGTGTTTGTCATTGTCGCTTTTGGTTTATTAACATAAAAATATTTAATTGAATTTTTCATTATCAGCTTTTTATTGAATGTGAGCACCTCGGCAAGGGTTGTAAAGGATGTTTCAGTAAGAGTGCACTTTTTAATTTTAGTGCAATTTTGTTTTCGTGCAGGTGGCAACACTTAAATTTGGCATCTATGTTTATTCTGCTCATAAAAATAGCGCCTTTTACGTTTCAACAACGCGTTATAATTGTGAAAACTTATTACAAAATTGGGGAAAGTTACGCTGAGACCGCTCGCAAACTTCGTGAAATTTTCAGTCGAGAAAGTGAAATTTCAGTGCCTTCACACTTGAAGGAGCAGGAGTTCTGGAACGAACCCTTCTCTTCAATTCATCCCACACATGCTGATGCGGGCTGAGCGCTGGCCAGTCCAATGTGGCGATACCAACTTCTTCGAGGAATTCAGTTGTGGCACGGGAAGTGTAATACAACGAGCGTTATCGTACATGAGGAGGAAGTCATCACCGATATATCCTGTATTGGGAACGACATGTTCCAGAAGAATATCAGCAATATAGCGGTCTGAAGTTAGACCGCTCCTCGTTCCCTGCCAGGCACGAAAACAAGCTCCGTTTTACATTTTAAAGAAATACCGCCACTCATTATACAAGTACCGCCCCCATTAAGCCACTGTCTCGGCCAACCAGTACTGAGCAAATCGCTCCCCAGGCCACCTGTAGACCCGATCTCTTTGGTCGCTGCCGTGCAAACACATTCTGCACTTTTCGGAGAACAGAACTCGCCCCCATTGCTCGACCTCCCAATCTAGATGGGTGCGAGCAAATTGAAGGCGTGCCTGTCGGTGACCTGTCGTCTGTTTCTGGCCTGTGGCAGGCCTTTTTGGAGTCAAATTCGCTTGCTTGTGTCTGGATGTCAACACCAGTCAAATGATGATTTCGAAGAGAGGTTGACACGATAAAACGGTCATCACCCTCCGATGTGCACCGGCGCCGTCTAGATCTTGGTCTCGAGACAAAGTCACCAGTCTCCCGAAAGCATTTATAAACTTTAGAAACACAGAACTGGCTTATGTGGAGCTGACGGTTGAGCTGAGCTACGGTTGAGCCCTTCTTGCAATAGAGCGACGATTTGTGCTGCTTCAGTAGATGTTGTATCCATTTTCGTCCAAGGTCAAGAGTAAAAAGAAGCGGAGATGTTTACAGGCCAACGTGTGGAAGTCGACTGTTAAACAATTTTTTTCCGCCCTTAGCGACGTCGACACCCTCCGGACGTAGTGAATCCATCACGGATACATCGGCCGGCCCGAGAGTTTACGTCAGACTCGTACTGTCTAAACACAACCTGGTAAGTGCCATAGCCTAGGAAGGCTGTATAGGCTTTATAAACAAAATCCGATAACACGTGCTTTTATAGGGTGAGAATGCGCCGCAACTCACGGCGTATCAAACAATTGAAACAAGTCTTCCTTACTTCTTCACGTAATCCGGTATAGCCTCTTAGATATTGGTGTGATTTGAATGAATTTGGTGTCAATTTAAAGCTAACAGTTAAAGCTTTAAAATGGTTTTATTACTAATTATTTAGTATGCACGGACCTAATTTTAAAGTAAATGATTTCATACTTTTGCTCGCTAGTGTATATCGGCTTAATTGGTATAATAGATCTGGTTCGTGCTACCCGCTTTATTCGTTTTGACTGCCCTTAATTGACTGATATGTTCCAAGCTTATAATGAGCCAAGTAGTGACGAGCTAGATTTCTGGGAGTTCCTAATTTCAACAGGTTCCAATTCTAGTCAGTTTTCTAACTTCTGAATGTATAACATTCACTCCCTCTCCTTGGTAAGACTGTAGCATTGCTAGAGATCCATAACGCAGTTGGTAACAAATGCGTTAAGTATTGTTTGTTAATAAGAATTGCTCCTGCAACTGACTGTAAAACGGCGGTACAAGGGGCTGCATACTTAGTGAGAATACATAATTTAATGATCTATACCAATTAGGTGTTAAAAGATAAGTTTCTAAATAATAACGCGTTCCATCGTGGATCCTGTCTAGGCCTCCGGGCTTGGTTGGGATCAAGAGCGAACTCAATCAAAATAAAGAAAACTTCGCCTTTCAATTATAGTTAGCTATAAAAAGTTTTGCAACCTAGTATAAAATCGCGTCAAGCGGAGTTAATTTCAGAAGATATGATATTTTCTTTGTGCTTTATTGAAAATCAAACTGTTGAAATATACCATTTCAGTATCGAAAAGCAGATAGAGAAGAGCGTAAAATTTAGCATAAAAACACTAGAATTGAATTTCTAATTAATCATTTCATATATTCATTATTATTTAGTTTACAAGAAAAATGTGAAACCGAGTGAAATTAGATTTATAGCATGTTGATGCGTTGGAAGTGCATATGGTTTCATATTGCAAATCGTTTTAAGTTATTGCTACAAATTGCTAACCTGTGTGGATTTTCAATAAGTTTTATTCAAAAGCTTTGAAATCATGACGAGTTATGATGGATAGCAAATAGTGAACCAGTTTTTTCAATAAAATTTTGTTCAAATGGTATTTCATTGCAATATTTATAAGGATAAACAAATAGTAAGTTTTTAGAACTAAAATTACATGATTTCTTGTCAAATTTCAAAGAAAAAAGCTGGTATACAACGCAAACTTACGTAATTAATATTGTAAACCTCTTTACCTCTATTGAAATATCAATTCTAATCTGTATTTTAATCCTAGAGTAGTTAGGTCGAACTAATTTCTTCAGAAGTGCTAACAGTAAATAAAAACAATAATTTTCTGAACTATTCGATAGCAAACTACTTGAATCGCACACAAAATAATATGATGTAATAGACAATGTCTATGTATATATTTAAGAGTACCAAATTATTTAAAAGTAGCTGTTTCTTGTGATTTGACTTGAAACAGTACTCACGAAAATTTATATGAAGTTACCTTTGTGCAATTATTAGTTCACTTTGCCACTAATAATTTTACTGACTAAAATCAATGTAGTTTTACTAAAGATAAAGGTACTATTGTTGGTGGAGTTGCACTTTTCAATCACATTAGTGATGCTCGGAAGAGCAAGCTCTGATATAAACGGCATTTTTAGCGACCGTTCTAAGATATTTGATTGCGTTGATCACTGAACGCTATTAAACAAGTTGGAATATTATGTGGTCTTTAAAACATTAACAAGTTTATAACAATAACTTTAAGAAATCAAAGAGTCTGCGAGAGCCCCATAACTTTACTCTTCTTTGCTTTATTGTATGCTTCAGCTGGTTCGATGAAAAGACTCCGTAACTTCTTACCTACTACCACCAAAATTGCCCTAGCGCAATCACTTGCTTCCTATTCTTGATTATGCCCATACTCTTAGTTCATTTGGCCTTCATCGGAATACTTACATTCTGACTCTTCTTTACAATGTTTTGTTCAGTCCTTTGTAAGCTCTATATTAAAGTATGTTTCAGTTTTCTTTATAGTTCAAACACACTATCCCTGAGGTCATCAGAAAACCTGGCGCTCAGAATTCCAACACTCACGGTATGACATTTTATAGCCGTTCCTTTGCGGTCCAGGCTGTTTGTCTTTGGAATTCTTTCCCAGTTTCCTTAAGACGAGCACAATCTGTTTCTATTTTTACTATTTTAGTTAAGACTCGCTATCTCTCACAATAGCTGGGTGATTGCTCTCTATCAACTGTTTATTTTTTTGTTTGTTGATATGTATATTGTTTGTGTATGTACATTATACAACGTGTATATATTAATATTAATATTTATAGTATGTGTATATTATTATGGATATATCTTCTTGATTATTTCACTTACACGCTATAGCTCTAGCTTCCTTATTATCATCCCCATACTAAATAAATAAATAAATAATGTGTATCCTTCTGTTTTTGTGGTGTAATTAAAAAAGTGTTATTCTATTGTATTGTATATCAGTGACTACTATTACTATGCTAAGAATCTATGTGAGACAGTACTGTTTGCAGATGGAACAGTTCACTGGTAATTGTTTAAAATTGAAGGAAAACAAATTACACAAAATTTACGTTACCTAACAAGATAGGTTGATCTGCATATAAACTAGAACAATGAAGTAGTCAAACTAGGAGAAAGTACATTTTTGCGCTGCTGCAGGACACGTTCATAATCATTATTTTAGGTTGTAATTATTTTAAATTCTTACAATTTTTCTCTATGTATGTATGTATATAGTATCAAGTAAAATAAAATATCAAGTACTCGTCAAAAAGATTCATTTACATGGTGCTAAAAAAATAAGGTTTTAACTGACGTTGAAACTGCAAGGCTAATTTATTTAAACTATTTTTATAGTATAATGCTCTATGGGGTATTTTTAAAGCAATAAAAGCTGCCTTTCAACAACAACCCATAGAGTATTTTTGTGTTACAGAAAATAGCTGTCCACGCAATATGTTATTTTCGGCCCAGAGATTTGAGAATTGGTTAAGGAAATGAATGCAAATAACGGTGGCGGGTAGTATATTTATTACAATATAATCTCTGTATGAAAAACCATAATAGATTTTAGTGTCTCGGGATCTTAGTGGTCAGAGCAGCCTTCCAGATAGCGAAAGGTCGTGGGTTCAAATCCCACGCGAGGGCTTGGAGATGTGGTGATTTTTTTTGCATTGGAAATGCTTATAAATAAATCATAAAATATTTATATCAAGTATAGTAACACACATATTCTCCAAAACACAAGGTATAAAAGTTTCTTTCGTAGTTTGAGATTCTAAAAATGGAGACTCGTTAATGGGTAAAGGAATAGCACTTTTTTATAAAGTTCTGATGATTTCTAAAGGTCATTAATTACTATGACTAATTATTAGATCGCGATAGTTGGCGTAATACGTACTGACTGATCATTTGCAAGGAATAATCCTTAACTCTCCATGTTGTAAGAAACCATAGGCGAGATAACAGTAAACTTTGCCTACATGAACCCAAGATCACTTTATTTATTTTATTTATTTATTTTAGGATAATTTACAAGACACACACTTATACATAAATAAATCACATGATCAATTACATCAAATACGTAGTGTGGTCTTAATTACAAACTACCACGACAAATAAGTATTACAAGAAGCTTTGTTATGGTGTTATGTATAATTTTAGATAAATTTAAATAAATTCCAGCATTTCACTTAAAAATGGAAAAAAAGATACAGACAATGCAACTTAAAGAGGTTACTTATGAGACAGAATTTCTGATAACATTCTCTTAAACTCACTGAATTTGAAGTTTATATCTAAACCAGAGTTCTAAAAATATGTTTCAATCTGAGTTTGCATTCTACCCATAGTAGAAAAATGACCCAAATTACTCTCAAACGACTTAGATGAAAGTAGTTTAAAAAGTGCGAAAATGACTAGATTATTGCAGTCTATGGCACCACTTGACTTTATGCAAAAATAGTTTATCTAACACCTGCCTTCTTTTTTGTAGACATTGAAATGAGATAAATATTAGGGGTTAAAGTATGAAATTGCCGATTTGTACTGAAAATCTATATTGTTTATTTTTTAAATTTTTAACAAATTTATTTAATCAAAATAGTTGCCATTATTATCTATACATTGCTGCCATCTAATGGGAAGGTCATTAATGCCTTTGCGATAGAATTCCGACGATCTAGACTGCACAAACTGTGTGAAAGCATTTTGTACTGCCTCCTGGGAAGAAAACTTCTTGTCACGTAGATAATTGTCCAAATCACGAAAAAAATGGTAGTCCGTTGGAGCAAGGTCTGGTGAATACGGAGGATGACGAATGGTTTCTAACTGCAGTTCCTGAAGGGTCAAAATGGTTTCTCGTGCTGTGTGAGGTCTCGCGTTGTCGTGGAGCAATAATGGTGAAGATCGATTCATGAGTCGGGGCTGTTTTACTGCTAGTTTTGTCAACATGGTTCGGAGTTCGGCACAATAGACATCTGCCGTTATTGCTTGACCAGATCGGAGAAAACTATAGTGAATAACACCATGCTGAGACCACCAAACAGTTACCATTACCTTTTTATTGGTAAGTTTTGCTTTAGGACACTGTTGTGGCATTTGACCTGGGGTCAGCCATTGCATTTTTCTTTTCCGGTTATCATAAAGAATCCACTTTTCATCACATGTTACAATTCGATCCAATATTCCTTCATTTCTGTACCGGTTCAACAAGGCAACACAAGTTTCAACACGCGTTTCTTTCTGCAGATCAGTCAAATCATGAGGCACCCATTTTTCGTATTTTTTTATTTTATTGATTTGACGCAAGTGAGTCAATATTGTGGGTAAGGTAACGTTAAACCATGCCGCTAATTCCTGGGTACTTTGACTAGGATCGGCTTCCACTATCTCTCTTAATTCATCGTTATTTACCTGTGTGGGCGGTCTTCCTCGTGGCTCGTTCTTTAAGTCGAAATTTCCATCACGAAAGCGTTTAAACCAAAATCGCACGGTGCGTTCATTAGTAGACCCCTCTCCAAACGCAGCATTGATATTGCGGGCTGTTTCTGCCGCGTTAGTTCCGCGTCGGAACTCGTATTCAAAAATAACTCGAATTTTCGCAGTATCCATCTTTCTTGTCTAAATTGAATAACAAAAACAATTGAAAGTCGATATTCAAATGTTTTACATTTTTTAAAAAAAGAACATCATAGAAACCATTTAAAAAAAGTTTCATTCGAAAACCTCAAACCATGAAGATTCTATGTCAATTCAAAGAACCTATTGCAATAAAACGGCAATTTCATACTTTAACCCCTATTATTTATTATAGGAAGGCAGTTATTTTACCAAATTGTGTTGGAAGGCTAAATGCCGGTTTTGAATGGATTCTATGCGTTTAATAAGTACTTCATAACGAGGAGACCACACCACACTGCAATATTCCAAGGAGGAGCGTATCAATGCGTTGAAGCTAAGAATATTTGAATTTGTAAGCTTAAATTTATTTATATTTCTTATAATGAAGCTAGGAATTTTGAAACATTTATTAATTGTTTTATCTATATGAAAGTAAAAATTTATTTTTTTGTCAAAGTGAACACCCAAATTACAAATTTCAGAAACTTCTTGCACATCTTGTATTTCTATTTTTATTTATTTATTTATTATTAAGGAAACAAACAGCTACTTAACATAATTTACATGTAACAGTGACAATGCATTAGCCAACACAGTTTCCGTAATAGTTTTAGCAGACATGCAACAGTAGTACCTTATCAACTAGTAATTTAATAGGTTAGGTTAACATTCTTGGATACTGGTTTATATGACTTTATCAACTAAAATTATTAATAATAACACTTCAAAATTTACTGCAACAACAACTTCCAAATGAAATGCACACAACATAAAATAATATTCTCTATAGTTTAATAGATCCCATCAAAATCTTAATCTTTTTCTTAAAAGATGTGGAATTTTCAAAAAATATGTCAACATCCTTAAATTTACTATTATGGTTTCTGCATGCGCGAACCAGAAATCTATTTTTAGCGTAATTCGTTTTACAACATAGAACTACAAAAAGTTTAGGATTACGTAAGTTTTTTTTTGAACAATTTAGTGAAATACGGCTTAATAAGTAAGGAGAATCAACCTGGTGATTTAGGACTTTATAAAGGAATATCTGATCCCGTATTGTTCTACGGTAGTCCAAAGGCTTCAAACAGTTTACAAAGGGTTTCTTAAATTTATACTTTAGTCTTTTTATAAATTTATTCTGTATACGTTGAAGTGCATTTATATGTGTTTTATACTGTGGATTCCATACTACAGATGCGTATTCAAGCGACGATCTTACGAGCGCATTAAAAAGTAAACATAATGTATCCGGTTCCTGAAATGTAGTGCACTGTCTAAGTATAAAACCTAGCATCCGATAAGCCTTTGCTGTTACGTTATCAATGTGGGATTGGAACAACATCTCGCTATCAAGTGTAACCCCCAGGTCCCTCACCTCGGTCACCCTAGGTAGCATCTCGTTATTAATTGTGTAATTGTACATTATTTTTTTCTTTTTTCTGGTAAAAGTTATGATATGGCATTTTTTTATATTTAAAAAAAGTTTATTGACTTTGCAATAGTCATATAATGCTTCTAAATCTAATTGTAAATCATGGCAGTCATCAATATTTTTTATGACCTTGTATATTTTTGTGTCGTCTGCATATAGTAAACTGTTTGAAAAACGGAAACATTCATGGATTTTATATGTATAAGGAAAAGAGACTAGTGAATCGAATAAAGTTACATTTTTTTATACAAGTGCATTCTGTTGATTTTGAACCAGACAGTTCAAACGTTACCAATAAACAAAAATAACCCAAATTAATATAAATTTTAATTCTTAAAACCCTTCTCTCAGTAGAGGTGTATTTCAATCAAGCAGGAAGGTAGATAAAAGAGCATTTGTAGTTTATCAATATTCGCACTGGCAATGAATACAAAATATTAAATTTTGTGAACATTATTTCACATTTAATCTGATTAATAGGGAAACAAACATAACAATTGAGGAAAAGCTATATTTTTGGGTAAGCTAATGTGTCACCAATTTTGTGAGGTGATCCAATTTGATCCTGTATGCAATTGTCAAGTCTTTGAACGATTCCAAAGACTCCGCTTAAGAGATCTTTGCTAAGTGTGCGATGCTCATCACAAATCATTTTGATCAACGTTACGAAACTACTCATGCAAAAGATAGGGTGTATAATAACATACCCTTGAATAATTTGGTACAAATCTTAAGCGACAACCAATTTATAATATTCTTAGGTCGGGAAGGGTTATTTATGAATCTATTTAACAATTAATTTAAAACTTGGCTTAATGTGGACAATACTATTAATAACATACAAAAAACAAAGGAAAATCACAATTTAACGTTTAAATCACCGTTGAAGGCAACAAAATTCATTTCATTTAATTCAATTTTTTTGTCTTTTAGCAATGATTCTATGGATTTAGAAGATTATAAACTAAAGTAGATTAACCAAAAGGTCCTTTTAAAGATGTAGAATAGAATGGTTTTATAAGCGATTTATTAACAAGAAAGTAAGAGAAATTGAAATTTCAAAGTACCTTCGATTACAAAAAAAATCCTGATGTTTTACATATTTCTGGAAGATTCTCGATTAAATTGCTAAGAATCTAAAGGAAATTACTTTTAGCACTGAATAAATAATAAAATTATTTAGTTCTTACACTTCCGCGCATATTACACATTTGAATATAACAACCTTTTTTACGGATTTTGCGCATAATTTATTTTATATTTAATTAGGATGTTTACTGATTTCAAAAGCCTCGCGTAAATCAGGATACATCCTAACTTCAATAGAAATGATTTCAATGGCCTCGCCTTTTTGCAAATAATAACAGTTAGGTGGAGGTCGGCCCTCCCTGCCCGAGTTTATTTCGCCAGTTCTTCTCGGAAGGGCTTCTCAATTTCCGAACTGGTAGTAGACTCAGTAATATACAATGTAATTGTAGTGAGAATTAAATAACCAAATAAAATGTAAAATACAACAATTTGGTTTTTATACAATTTAACAATTAGGAACGTGCTCGATTAAAATATTGTGAAGGTAGCAGTAAAAAATATATGATGAATAAAAATAAAGTATACATCTTATGTTATCCAGATCAATATGTAGCTATCTTCTTTGTTTCCGACCAGTATTATAGCTGTATGAACTTGGAAACTCGTGCAGAAAATAATAAAAAAAAATTTTTTTTTGATAACATAATATTAACAGGATATTTGTAATAGAAAATCAAAAATCTCGCAACCGGCTCGATGAAACGATCAGAAAACACATTACATGGACCCGGGAACAATGGGATGAGATTTTATGTTGCATTGAGTCTCGATTTGGGTTCAAGCTTGATACTAGAAGGGTAAGAGTGTACCGTCGTCTTGGAAATACTGAAAGACTGAGGTGCGTTCAGGAAGTGCATCCATACAATGGCTCAACAGTTATGGTATGGGCGGGTATTATGAAGAACAGACGAACTGAGTTCGTTTTTGTAAATGGTAACATAAACGCTGTAAATTACGTTCTAAGGCCTTATGTCCGTCCATTCGCACAAACGCTTGGCTCCGATTTCACGTTGATGCATGACAATGCGCGTTCGCATACAGCTTTGCACACACGGGTGTACTTGGCAAGGGAAAACATCCTGGTATTGCCTTGGCCTGCACAATCGCCAAACCTCAACCCCATAAAGCATGCATGGGACATGCTCCAGAGACGTGTTTTAAATTACTTGGATGGAGTGACAACAACCCAATAACTGATGGACTTACTAAAATTTCATTGGGAGCAATTGCCGCAGGATAACATTAACAGTCTCATCGATTCTTTGAATAATCGGTGCCAGCAAGTTCTCCATAACAGAGGAGGCCACACTTTTTATTAATTTATGCAATTTTTGTACAATCATTTAATTTTGGTAAGGTAAGGTGTAGTTTTTACTATGTACATACAGTACTTACTCGTAATTCTTGTTAATTAAGATTATTAAAAAAAGAATTGTTGTTTAATATCAAAAAAGCATTAAAGAATAACATAAATAAGAAAATACTAAGGATTTAGTGCGAAAACACATTGTAAAATTGAAATTTGTATGTGTTGCTTAGACTTTTTTGAATATCTACAATACTCTTCGATCATATACAGAAATATATGATCGACGACAATTTTTCTCGAAAATCGTAATTTACAGCGTTTATGTTACCATTTACAAAAACGAACTCAGTTCGTCTGTTCTTCATAATACCCGCCCATACCATAACTGTTGAGCCATTGTATGGATGCACTTCCTGAACGCACCTCAGTCTTTCAGTATTTCCAAGACGACGGTACACTCTTACCCTTCTAGTATCAAGCTTGAACCCAAATCGAGACTCAATGCACAATAAAATCTTATCCCATTGTTCCCGGGTCCATGTAATGTGTTTCCTACACCATTCATTTCGAAGAGCGCGATTCCCGTGACGTATCGGTGGGCACCTAATTGGCCGTCGTACTCGTAGGCCATACTCATGCAGTTGATTTCGCACAGTTTGGCAGCTAACAACAACACCACTTGAATTTTGTTGCCTTAAACCTATCTCGCGGGCATTAACATTGGCTGGCGTCTTGCAGTCATTTGTATGTATCGATCTTGCCGTGTGGTTATACACCTTCCTCGACCTGGGTGCTGCTCAGCAGGATCTCCCGTGTTAGTGTCACGCTGATGAAGACGGCAAATAACGCTTCTGTTGATACCAAAATACCGAGATATCTGAGATTGACTTCATCCCGCTTGCAAGATCCCTACAGCTTTTTGCATTTCATCTGCGTTCAAATGACGTCTCTCCATGTCGTAAAAATGTCTCAAAATCCAAATTTGTTCAAAACTTTCTTCAAATTATTGTTTAAATCATAAAATTGATACAGAATACTAAATTTTAATAAGCAAAGAAAACGCTATAAAATTCGAGCATTCGCTTTTGAATTTGTAAAAAAAAAAAACAAATGTTACTTGATTTTATTTTTACAACCAGCCAGTATGTCCTCTAGATCAAAAAAGTTTACATAGGTATTACCTACTTGGTAAGAAATGATATAATAATTGATTAATAATTTAAAATAGTATGTGTTGCTTAGACTGTTTTGATGTGTTTATATTGGGTGTTAATATTTTTATGTTTCTAAAGAAAATAAATAACAATTAAACATAGAAATATAAATCAACTTTATTCAAAAGTAACAATTTTAATCGGATGAATCATATTCACTTGATACAGACGATGTTTCGGAGTCCTCATTGACAGCAGGTCTAACAGGCCTTCTTGTAGGTCCTGACTGGGAATCGGCGTCTTCTTTAAAAATCAGGACCTGTTTTAGCCATTTAGCATTCTTAGGTTTCATAAAAGGAGTCAACGACAGAACGACTTTAATCTTGGCGTCTTTACTCCAGGTTTTTCTACAGGCACCAAACCTAAATCATTTTTATCTATTGGTAATTCATTTTTTTTTATGAATACTTTTATACTATACCTTTTTAACAGTCCTCAAATGGGGAGTTTTACCCTGAAAATGGGTGAATATAAATTAAAAGGGGTATCATTAGGACTTAAAAAAGAAAAATATTTCCACTGATTATCTCTTTTGATCTTGGCGGACATTCTCTCTCAACTTTGGTACGGTTTCAAAACACGACAATAAGAAGGTATCTTGCTGTACTTTGTCACCCATACTCCAAAATTCTCTAAATATCTTGTTCTGTGCGCTATTATCAATATTATTATAACACTTTTTGGAACAACAACCTAAAACAGATGTGTGTGATTTTTGCACAGAATGTAAAGTTCTATTGGAATCTAATCCTACAGATCCTTGTAAATTAAATATCAGTTGCACTTAAACAGTGTTGAATCATATAATGCCATAAAAAATCCATTTTGGAGTTACACGCGTTACAATATTATATGTAACGCGTTACAATATGTATTTGTTCTTTTTTACTGTCATAATATTTGAAATTTTATTTTTATTTTTTGTTGCCTTATAATCTTGACAGTAATTAAATAAGCATCATGAAGATTATTTATTACAAAATCGCTTATATTAGATCGATTTAGATTATTTGAAGAAAAATCTAATAAAACCTGTCTCTGTCGCGCTCGCTTCCTCTTATCACTTATGACGTTGCCACACCAAAGTCATTCGTTCGGAAGAATAGATTGCTTTGTAAATTTCAATATGCCCGTTTCATTTTAAACTTATCATAATAATCGAATTCCCCCAGATTAACTACGATATTTTTGTCAGGGCTCCTTTTTAAATCACTCAGACGTTGCTAATTTGTTGTTTCGTAAATATTTTTTTAACATACATTGTATAACGGTGATTTGAAATAGCTTTGTATTATTTGTTCTGTTGCTTTAGGATGGTGTTACGATGAATTGACTAAAGGTTTTTAATACTGTCACATGTACATAAAAAAAACCTAAAAGTATTCTTTCTTTGAACTAGATGAAAGTTACAATAGTATAAAAAAAAAACTGGTTGGTTGCCTGTAAAGTCGGTATACGGGCGAAAGTTTTACGTGACAACGACTTTGAGTGGTAAAATAATTTTAATGTGAATATTCATTCGTATAGTAGGAAGAAGGATGAAATAATAGTAACAATTTAAAACATTTATTTATACAAAGAATTATATTTAAAACATTAATTTATAGGCACGCGTCCCTTCCACTTTTTATGTCTGTCTCTCTCGCTCTTAGGCGGGCTAACCATGCCCGAGTGGAAGGGACGCGTGCCTCTCACTCGCTCTCATTGTAAGCGCATAACGTGAGCGGAGCGTAACGCAGTTTCTTGAAGTGTCACCCGGCAAACCAATTTATAAGACGTTGTCACGTCAAAAAATCTTATCAACTAATATATTAATAATTTTACTATGATAACATATAAGGAACGTTATTCTAGTAGTCGAAAATATTTTTGTGATACGTATGTAAGGAATTGATATTTAAATGATTTATTTTAGCACATTAATTATATATTAAAGTAACTACTACTAAGTTTCGTAGTTATCGTTGGTTTAATAATCGATTGTTCAATCGATTATTGACGTTAGTAGTAACTATTAAAGTGGCTAGTCTGTGGCTGTCAATTAATAGTCTGACTTTTCATACCTTTTTGGTCGCTGGCGGCATTCACTCGGGCAACGCGGTATTGTACGGTTGTCTGGCCATTTACTTAACGGTTACAATCTTCGAAAAGCTAATGGAATACCAAACTGCTGAAGTAAGTAGCATTGGCTGATTATTTTATTACTCTGAGTAAGTGTAGAGCTTGAAAAGGGTTAGGACTAGTAACTATTCTTATAAAACATGAAAGCGATGTAAAATAAACGTTGTCAAGAAGTTAATTTTTGTATTATTTCACGGTCTCTAATAATTCAGAAGTGGGATAGGCAGGTATTCTTCCGAATCACTTGCTTATCCTGCCCACGTGATTTTACAGACCAAGCAAATGTTCGTTCCTTTTTACTTTAAATCTAGCAATAGGTATCGTGTTCGCCATTGGTTTTCATGTTTTATACTTCAGTTTAACAGAACGTATCAAAGTTTTTTTTTACCCCTGTATCAGTTTTGTTACGCATTTACTAAGATAATGTTAAAGTAAAAAAAAAAGTGTAAGATTTATATTTTTGTAATATATGTGATGTGAGGGTCCAACTCAGACTTGACCGTTTTTGGACCTATATTATATATCTTTAGTGTACCTCTGGGGTTTCTAAGGGGGTCAAAATTTCATTATTTTTACGCTACGATGCTTACTTTTTGAGATATTAGCCATTTTAGTTAGAAATATAATAATGTTATGCTCTTTGAAATCAAATTCTTTTGCGTTTTTTCTCCTTTTCATTCACCCGTATAGTTTTAATGTCAAATGTTTGAGACAAATATACAGAATTTATCGAAATAGAATTTGATCTCATGGTTACCCTTACGGTTGCGAGTTCTAGATATGGAGTACGGTGCTAAAGAAATATAAACTATCGATCATGATGGCGAAGGTGTGCATACCAACACGGAGACGGAGAACGCCACTGCTAGGTGCAGTACCCGTGGACGTTCTCGGCTGCGGTCGACTGGCTTGATAAGTGAGGGAGCGGAAGGGAGCCTGAAAGGTAGGCAAAGCCGCAAGCACTTATACAATAGATTAATATACTTATATAATGATAAATCTAGCCCCGTAATCCCGTTAAGCGGGAGGCCATCGCTTTTATGAGGGCGTCAGTTGAGAGACCCAAGCAGTATGGGCGTTTTTTTGAAAACCATTACGTAAAGGTTTTGAAGTTTCCATAACGTTATTAAAAGCCGTTTTCAGTTTTGGTTATCACTACCGCGGTTGACGAGGCTACTTCAAAACGAATGAAAACTAAAACGCTGTTAGCTAACGTAACGCAAGTTTTTGTTTTAGTATTACGTAATTATGGTTATGACGTTATCTCTTCGTGCTTTTACTAGGTTAAGGACTAGTTTGTTAAAATTAAAATGTATGAACTATTAATTTTTAATGTAATGTGAATAGACGAGAAAATTAAAGCTTTTTTTTTGGCGCATTTAAAAATAGTCCTATTTACAATAATTTTTATTTCGAATTTTTTTGATAACATTTCTGATAAAATTACAAAATTATTTGTTTTATTATTGCGTTTATAACTATTTTTGCGTATTTAACCGATCATGGCAGCGCGGTTTTCAATTTTGGTTGTATTGCGTTGGTTATGAGAAAAACGGTTTTATGTTTTGCGGTAAGGTTACGTTTTGGTATGAAATTCAAAACGGTTTTTAGTTATGTTTTGGTGAAACTTTCTCATGCGTACCGAGCAGGGAGTCATCGAGGCAACGTCTTAATGGCGGGGAGTCTCGATGGCAATGCTCTAGAGTTGATCTATATCTATTGAGTGTATATCGCAATGTAGTCGAGTTGATGATGTAAAAGGACGAACGTATCGTAGATTACGTAGAGGATCAAAGCATAAGTCATTCACGTAGCAGTTCTGAGGAATGCTCACAGAATAAATTTCGTAGCAGTCCGTATGGACGCCAACGTAACAAGAAACGCCATCCTAGTAGCAGTTCAAGTAATGATCGTTATTCAGATAATAAATGAAAAAAAAAATGAATTCTCGTTACCCTGACGTTAGTACGATTAGACAAGAGCTTGAAAGAAATAGTAACATAGATATACCAAATAATATTTTAGATAACTTTTTAGACATTTTAAAGAGTATGAAGGGTCATACTTCCCCAAAGTTGCCCTTGAATAACGTTCTATTAGAATTTGACCCAATGTCTCAGGGTCAAACTGTGTTAATGTGGCTGACAAAAGTGGAGGAGTGTGCTGACATTATGGTTGGAGTGAAAAATAAATTATTTTCTTTACTCTTCCAAAGCTAACTGGCGTAGCAAAATCCTGGTACCAGGGGCTCAGCACAGTCCTCTACTCTTGGTCTGAGTGGAAGAGAAAATTAGTAGAGTCCTTTCCTTGTCGCGATGGTTATGCAGAGTTGTTGACGGTTACGCTGGCAAAAAAGGCACGCTATGGGGAGTCGCTCGCACAGTATTTTTATGCTAAGATGAATTTATTGAATCGATGTAGTATTAAAGGTAGAAAAGCGGGCGATTGTATTTTAAATGGAATAGAGGATAGTGCTGTTCGCGTTGGCGCGCAGGCTGCTCAATTTTGTGAACCCGAACAATTGCTAATGCATTTAAAAACGGTTAAAATAGGTATTCTTAGGGATGCGGGGATAGGCAAAGACAGGATAAAAGAATCAGGGGTACAATCCTGCCCTCAGTTCTTCGAACGTTTCAACCAAGAAATTTATATGTTACAAGTGTAGTGATCATAAGAGTTATCAATGTGCCAAACCATCATCTAAATGCAACAACTGTAAAAAAGTAGGCCACATGAGTAAGTATTGTAGATTAGGGCGTAGCAATGACATTGTAAACAAGCAGGATGAAAAAACAAGTTTTTGAACTAGGGTCATCAGGGGAGTTTAATTCTAAATATATTTTTTGACATTTTAGTCAATGATATACAAATATTGTATCATATTGATTTAGGTAGCCAATGCACGCTAATAAGAGTATATGAAACAAAAAAAAATTTAATCCGTTAATAGATACCATAGATTTACCTTTAATGAGAGCTATTGGAGGTTATCATGTGAAACCGTAAGGTAGGTCTAGGGCTAAGATATCCGTACAGGGAAAACGGGAAAACGTTGAAATACTTGTAGTTGAAGATCATGTTTTAAAATATCTTGATTTGTTGGGACATACATACGTTTACTGAGTTACCTAATATCTTGATCATTAAAACACCTGAACAACTGGTTTTCAAAAGCACAATCCTAATAAATTAATTTTACGTGTCTGGGAGACAGTGACATTGACTTCGCGTGAAATAAGTTTAATAAAAGTCGACTCACATGATGGATATGAAGGTGGTGTGTATGTTAGTGGTCCTTTGAGAGGATGTAATAACCAAGAATATTACCTTTTCCCAAGGAATATTCATTTAAGTCTGGATTAGGTGTTGTTATCGTTTAGAACGCGTGCGATCAAGATTTAATTTTTGCTAAAGATACGTTAGTTAGGCGAGCCAATCGGGTGACTGGTAACTGTAAAGTATATGCTGTGACTTTAGATAACGCTTACTCAGAAGACACTTTAGTTTTCGGGCACAACATTACTAGTGCAGAACGGGCCTTATTACGGTCGCTAGTGTTAAAATATAACTGTTGCTATTAATCAGGACTTAAAGATCTAGGTTTAACGAACGCGGGGGAGATGGTGATAGAGGTAGAGAATAGTGAGCCGGTTGTATACAGACCATATAGAATGTCCATTGCCGAGCGCAATGTTTCTAACGATATAGTTAGTGAAATGTTAGTTGCTGGTATTATTCGAGAATCTTCCTCACCATACGAGCCCTATTGCGCTCGTTAAAAAGTTACCGCGCCTTGAACAGACGGACAAAGAAAGATCATTATCCTCCACCCCGGGTTAAAGACCAGCCGGATAGGCACGCCGGTAACATATTGTTTACTTGTTTACATTTGGCATCAGGATATTACGAAATCACTATCTTTTCCGTGTCTCAAGAGAAGACTGCGTTCATTACGCCGGATGGAGTGTATGAGTTTCCTCGAATGCCATTCGGTTTAGTGAACGCACCTTCAGTATTTCAAAAAACTATGAATCAAATATTAGCATAATCAAAAATAAATTATGCGCTTATATATATGAATGACATATTGATTCCATCTCGTACGTTTGAAGAAGGTCTTAGTAGGCTCGAAGAAGACCTAATTCTTCTACAAAATGGGGGTCTGTCTCACTTTGATTCTAGTGGTAATAGGCCCGGCGCCCGAAAAACTGAGGCAGTATCTATGTTCCCAACCCCACGGAATCAGCACGAAGTAAGGCAATTTATCGGCCTGGCCGATTTTTTTTTCAGAAGGTTTGTTCGTGATTTTACTGTTATCTGCAAACTATTGACGGACCTTTTAAAGAAAGATGGCACGTGGAAATGGCTGGAAGATCAAGAGCAAGCATTCAAATCATTAAAAGATGCTCTTGTTACCAGGCCGATTTCAGTCCTTTATGACCCTAAACGCGAATCGCAACTTCATACAGACGCGTGTAAATATGGGTAGCAGTAATCTTATTGCAAAAAGGCGATGAGGGTCTGTACAAAGCGGTCTCGTATTTTGGCCGTAAGACTACATCCGATGAACAACGGTTACATTCGTTCGAACTAGAAACTCTTGCTGCGGTAGCTTCTTTCGATAGATTTCGCGCGTATTTAATAGGTATACCATTTAAAATATTAACTGATTGTAACGCGTTACGGACTACCTTAACGAAACGTGATTTAATTCCTCGTATCGCCCGTTGGTGGATACAATTTACTGACTTTGATTGCGACATAGAGTATCGGCCCGGAACCGGCATGACCCATGTTGATGCTCTTAAGTCGAAATCCAGTAAGTAAAGCAAATATAGACAATCGTATTCTAGACGTACTTACCACTGAGATTGAAGATTGGATTGCGACCGTGCAATCCAGTGGCGATGTATTATCCCGTATTAAGCGAATATTATGCTGATCAGAGTCAGAGAAGGTTGTCGAAATTGTAAAAAAAAATTTATAAAGAACGGTAAGGTATATCGTATAACTGGTCTTAGTGGGGATGATGGTTTACGATAGGTTGTGCCGAAGGTAGCCCGATGGCAAGTAGCAGAGGTAAACCACTTTGGGTAGGATCCAACAGTCCTTCTGGTTTCCTAAAATGAGACGTTTTGTAAAGATGTATATGCGGGCGTGTTTTGAGTGCGAACAGCCAGGCGAATTGTAATTCGTCTATCCTATCCCAAAAGTCGAGATTCCTTTTCACACGATCCACGCTGATCATCTAGGCCCCTCCATACGTAGTAAGCGGGGCAACGTATATCTTCTCGTTATAATTTGTGGATTTACCAAACTCATTAATATTACGGCCTTTAAAAATACTAAATCGGCCACGTCAATAAGAGTTCTCAAGGAACACCTGAGTTATTTTGGTACACTGGTTAGGCTCATCACTGATCAAGGCATTTCATTCACAAGTAATGATTTCCGTTCGTTCTTGAAACCTTAAGGTGTCAAACACATTTTTAACGCAGTATCCACTCCGCGGGCCAATAGCCATGTAGGAAGATTCAAATGGACGCTTTGTCTACTAAGAGTCATGGTTAAGATGAAAAAGGCTGGGATGAGCATATACCAGACATACAGATCGGGTTAAATACAACGAAACACGAAACCACAGGTTGTAGAAACAACATTAGTTGTAGGATTAAAAGTAGTTCCGAGAATATTCTCAATGAAGTTATTGATAAAACAGTAAACTGGGGAGCTTGATAATATTAGACATGAAGCGGGGGATCGAATCCGTATTGAACAAGCTAAAGATAAAACTAATTTCTATGCGAAACGTCCAATTAACTAACCCCTACGAAAAGACGTAGCTTTTTCAGTAGGAGACTTAGTAAGCGTTAAACGAAAAACGCCAAGTGACGCTAGGTCTAAGAAATTGGTAGTAAAATTCCAGGGACCCTACAGAATTAGGAAAGTCCTGCCAAATGACCGGTATTTAGTTGTAGATACAACTCTTACACAAAGAAGGGTAAACGTCATAATGAAAACGTGATAACGGTAGATAAACTAAAACCATGGCTTAGTTTTGATAATAATTACGGTAGTTCACAATCAGATAGCGACGAAAGTACTCATGAAGTCTTTGGTTCTTTATAGCTAGTATGACCGTTACTTTACCCTATGCTATTAATCTGTTTATTTTTACTGTCAAAGTTATTGTAACAAAATAAGTAACACTTGTTTATTTTTATAATTTGTTATCTATCTCCATTGAGATTGCATGATAATGTTCTATGACGTAAGTAGAATCATTTCATATTTTTATTTTATATCTTATAGAATCATTTCGTTTAGTGAAATTCTTTGAGTGTGTAGTTATTTGATAACTACATATTTGATTTATCATTAAATTTTGTCATTAATTAAAATAAAATCCAGAATTTAACTGTTCATTCAAAAAATAATAATGTGATTGATTATAATAGAAAATTTGGAAATAAGTTATTTATTTATAGTTTACTAAACCAACCTTAGACATTGGGACGTCATTTAGAATTGATCTTTTGGTCATCCTAGGTACCATTAATTAATAATGTTTAGGTTTTATAATTTAAAAGCAAAGGGACTTGCTTCAGCAGGATGGCCGAGCTGTAAGGAATTGATATTTAAATGATTTATTTTAGCACATTAATTATATATTAAAGTAACTACTACTAAGTTTCGTAGTTATCGTTGGTTTAATAATCGATTGTTCAATCGATTATTGACGTTAGTAGTAACTATTAAAGTGGCTAGTCTGTGGCTGTCAATTAATAGTCTGACTTTTCATACCTTTTTGGTCGCTGGCGGCATTCACTCGGGCAACGCGGTATTGTACGGTTGTCTGGCCATTTACTTAACGGTTACAATCTTCGAAAAGCTAATGGAATACCAAACTGCTGAAGTAAGTAGCATTGGCTGATTATTTTATTACTCTGAGTAAGTGTAGAGCTTGAAAAGGGTTAGGACTAGTAACTATTCTTATAAAACATGAAAGCGATGTAAAATAAACGTTGTCAAGAAGTTAATTTTTGTATTATTTCACGGTCTCTAATACGTAGATAATCAAAGGCTAGGTAACATATCAGACTCGTCATTCGGGCAATACATATTTAAATAAAATTTTAGTAACAAAACAAACTTCAAGGTTAATAACGAATTCTTTTTTATCTAATTGGGATAGTAATTTTTTTTTTAAATTCACAATTAAAATGCTATGGATATTAAACCTATTATTAACTAAACTTGTTAAACGAAAATAAGACGTAGACTTGTAAATATACTTTAACTTATAATTAAGAAACTAGCTAAACATGTATTTAAAGATGATAAACCGCTCTATTAAGAGAAATCTTTCATTATCTTTGTCGAAAAACGGCCATATGTTATAATATTCACGCTCGTGAAGAGATCGAATTAGAAGACCATAATTCCGTAGGGTCTGTAGTCAACTGATCCCACTTCAAAAAAAAAAGTGTATTGTGTTATTTGAAATACATGAACACTCACACACGTGAACAAAAGTCATTGGGAAAAAATGACACACCATGACTTGATTATAAGATAGATTTAAAAAATCACAGTTATGTGATTAGTAAACAGAAACCGCTTCAAATTTTAACATAACCGTATAGGATTGACGTGTACACAAACCTAATACAAACAACCTAACTATTTTATGATTTGAAAAAGAAAAAAAAAATTAATTATTATTTAGGTACATAAATAAGAATGTAAAAGTAAACAATAAAAAATCACAATTGTTTTATTAATATTATGTAAAGGTAGTTAAAATTTCAGTCGTTTGATAAAATAATACTAAAAATTAAATTAAAACTAAATAATATGAAAATCACCTTTGGTTGATATTAAAATACACGATACAGTAAAAAACCAAAAAGCACAACTACAATAGTTGTGTTAATTCAAAATCAATAAATAAAATTAAAGAATCTATAAATGTTATATAAATCTTTAATTTTTTTTATTAATATTTGCTGACAACTAGTCAAATAGCCGTTCGATTTTATAAAATTTAGTTTAGATGTTAAATATTAGTCTCATTAAATAAAGTAAAACTTAAAATTGGAATTATTAACAGTTTCAGTTAAAATTGATAATACTAGAAACTATTCAACAAGGTAAATATTACGTATTTGTTTTGTTAAGACATATTAATTATATGAAAAAATCAAGATCTAAGTTTTTCTAAACAACATCTTACTGTGATTTGGCCGCTGAGTACTTGATTTTTTATATATTTTTTCCATATCGATTGTTTCTGGTAACCTCTTTGAAATTCTGAGACTGGTGGGATTTTTTTAAAAAAGGAAATGTTGTGAATATTTGGCCTATTTTTATATGTCCGTTCCACGATTCCACGACATTATTTGTTTTATGGATTTATTGCGATATACACCAAGTGTTTGCAAGTGGTGAATTCTCTAACAACTATTGACGAAGTAGTCATTGAAGTCCGCGACACTTTTGTTATTGGGAGCTTCTTCCATCACATAAGGCCGTCCTTCATCAATCAACACTGAGAGAAGATGAAAAAAGGCCGCACAAAATTTTACATATAATCGTATTCGCACAATCTGATGAGTTAACCTTCAACAGCAATTTGACGTTATTTCGTAAATCTAATGTCAAACACTTTTACAAATCATAAAATATATCCATGGGATCAGTTACCTGATCCAAAACATTCAATAGGTCAACTGATCCCGCGGTATAATTTTGAGCGGCCTTAGTTGACTAAAGACCCATTCCGGGACTCTGTTGCCTATTTTGAACTCTACGATAGACGTATTTTGATTACTTCTAATAACTTTATTTAGTGGCTTTTTATGTATCATTATAATTAGTTCGTCTTTTTTGTTACTAGCCGTTTTTTATTATAGGGTGTTTTCATTTCCACATTACACAGAAACGTAGTCGGGTTTTTTAGTTTTATAAATAACAATTTTTTTTTTAGTTTTTTTATTATTTTGATATACCCATTGCCACTGTCACAGTAAATACGAATCTAACTGACCTCTCAAGCTAAAATCCATCGAGCCGTTCAGGCTGCAGAGCGTGCTAAACAATTATTACATACATACTCTCGAAAACATAACCTTCCTTTTGGCGCAGTGTTTGTGTTGGCTGGTGTCATTGTTTCCAGTACATACAATGACAAAGTTTTCAGATCGACATTATTTTTTAAATCTTTACAATAGCTTAAGACATCTAATGAAGAAGCATTTGGATTGTTAAAAGCAAATGTTTTGAAGTCGTCATTCCAATTATTATTCCTAGATTAAGTTATTTGTAGGAACACACCCAGTGCTTGTTGCAGTGAAGATTTTATAGACTTTAATGGGATTAGACACACTATTTTTATATTACAATGTTTTTCATAGATAGATTTGATCGCTATTTGGAGGCGTCTGTTGGGTACTTTTTGGCGTAGGCTTGACTGTTTGAGCTTGTGGTTTCATCGGAGTATGCAATTTTGTGGAACTGTTGCTTTTGTAAGACTTGCATATTTGTTCAATATTTTTATTTTTGCCCTAAATTTATCTAATTGTTTTTTCATCATACAATATTCCAATAAAAGGTTTTCTATTTCATTTTCAGCTGTCTTTTATTTAATTTCTTAGCTGATATTCTTATTTATTTCATTCTGTGTCATCCTCACATGGTTTAACGTTTGGAAAACTTTTGTTAAAGCAGTTGTTTTCCGCTTGAAAGCTCGATGAGACGTCCAAGCTGTCTAAGGATTCGAATGTGTTATTTGTTGACACATTATAGGTGAATTTGATTTATTTGTTTTCAGTACTTTTCTGTGTCTCATATTTTTCTTGGTCTTTATTCTGTGGTGCTATGTGGAAGGATGGTTTAATGATCAGACTACAAATATATTCATTGAATTTCCACTTGTTTCTTTGTCTGGGGTCATTAAGTAGAATTTTTTTCTGCAACGTTTGAGCCATTAATATGATAAGTTTGTTTGAATAATCTGCAAGTCAACATTCTTCTGCTCGAAATAATTTATTTGCTTCCCTTACATACAGTCATTTTGTTGATTTATTAACAGAAGTGTGATTAAAAACTGATAATTAATAACTTCTCGAATTCGATGTGGTTAGTAGATTGTCAATCGGTATTTAGTGTCCTATAGGTATTGTCAATATGAGCAACTTCATCAGCTTTGCAACCGTTTAATAAATGTTAATAAAAGTTAAATAAATTGTATTAAATATACCTGTATTTAGCTACTTCTGCAATCAAAACAAAATAAAAAATAATGATATAGTAAAAACAAAAATAAAGTCGCCTAAAATACAGCAAATGTTCACAATATCTTAAAGAGAGTGTTACGACCACTGCAACACTAACTTAGGCAGCAAAATTATCGATCAATATGTTGAAGAAAAATACTTTAATACAAAACCGTCGTTTTTATAAGTAATGCAAATTAAATTTTTGCACATTTTATTTTCAATTACAGTTTTGTCACTTAATTTCACTATTTATTTCACAATGAATAACGTTCACTTGTTTTACACTTTTGAATTTTTGGAATTTAGTCCTTAATTAAGATTCGAGTCGAGATTTTTATTTTTCTTATTTCGTTGCTTATATTCACTTTTCCTCTTAGATAACACTTTCACTTAATTATTACAGAGCTTAGAGCATGTTTATATGAGATTTATAAATGTGGATCACTTATATTTATTTTAGAGGTAATATTTGCACGGAGCTGATCGTTTAACGTGACAGTAGCGCCATCTGACTTATTATATTAATGATTTGCTTAGATTTGCGAGAAAGTAAGTAAAAAAGTAAAAAATGATATAAAAGTATAGGCAATACATGTTTTAAGAAACTATTACTAATTGGATGTGTCACTTCTGCCGGGTGTGTTTGACGCGATATGTGCGTGAGCAAGTAGCATAAAGAACAAGCGCGAACATTTAGCCTGCATTACACGATCATAATTCACCGTTGGAATTTACTGGATAGATGCGTGCTACGTGATAAATGGGTTTGCCATACGTGCTGGGGAGCTGGTGCTAGGAGCCAGCCTGGCTCTGGCTGTTTTGGTTATGAAGTTATGATAGCATAATGATTAAAAATGTAACATATGGTTCTTTTGAACTTGTTGGTAATTAGTACCAATTGTTGGAAAACATATTAATTATATTGATTTCTTATCTTGTATTGATTTCAACGAACTGTGTAACAATAAATCAAATATGTATTGCATTGTGTTTTTTTCATTGATAATATTTGTGAGTCTTTTTATCAAGAGTGATATGAATTTATATAAATGCTATTCTTGGTTTCACATTTGATAAGAATAAACAGATATTAAACAATAAGTATTTTTATGAATAAATGTTTAAGAATTTGCATTAATAAGTATCGTGCTTCACAAAGTAGCAATACTATTGAGAGCACAAAGAATTATATATAAGATATTTTCAGGAACGTTCGAATGTTACGTTGCACTCGTAAACCGTATTCTCAAAGGAAACTAACGTGCTTGAGTTTTTTTTTTAATAAATGGAAATATTATTTGCGAACTCGATTGTGTTTGACAATATAGAAATTGTGAAATTGCAAAGATTAGCTATGAGACTATCTAAGAAGTGAAAATCACCAATTTCCAGTTATCGTCAGCTTCACAAACCCTTAATTCATTATTATTATCCGCCTATCGCCGTCGTCTACTGGTCTTCATTTGCATAAAAGAAAATTGACATATTGACAATTAGTAACAATAGTCAATAAGTAACTTTACTGAAATTTTATTTATTTAGTTGAATATTAAGTGTCTCGTAAAAGTCTAGTCATGGACAACACAAGATCTTTTACTATGACGATTAATACAACTGTATTATAATAACTTTTGTTTCGCCTTCAATTATAAATAGTATAGCGTCAGCTTAATCTGGTCGTATATTCAAAATGGCTTAGCGAGCCATTTGTCCCAGTTGCTACAAAGATAGCACTCGTTAACACTCAGCCATTATTTAGAAGATAATAATCTACAGACCAATAAACTTCACACGCCAACAGATAATTATATAAATGAATTTGTAGTTTGTCGAAAAGTGTTTTTGAGAATATTTATTCAATTTTAGTTATTTTTCGGTTAATTGTTTTATTAAGGCACATTTATGTTGTTATTTTGAAGATAAATTGTAGTTTAGGGAACGCTTTCCTATGAATATCTCAAAATGGTTAGTAGAATGATTTAAAATATAGGTCTTTACATATGAAATAGGCGTTTTGTATGGGAGGAATATAAAATCGATTTATGTAAATCTTTCATTAATCAAAGTATGCACCATTGTTATCTATGCACTTTTGCCATCTCATAGGTAGTTCATTGATCCCTTTACTAAAAAAACCATGGGAGCGATAATCAATAAACTCTCTGAAGGCGGTTTGGATTTTTTTTCTTGTAAAATGTTATCCTAATTCCAGAAAAAATAGTAATCTGTTGGAGCAAGATCCGGGGAATACGGCGGATGTCGCAGACATTTCAATTGCAGCTCCTCTAGTTTAGCGACCGGTTGTTGTATAGTTTGTCGTCTAAGGTTTTCCTCAAGCAGCAGTGGCCTAGAGTGATGGAACAACCTCTGTTATTAAGCAACTAGTTCTTCCATCATGGTTTGCAGTTGCTGACATTAGATATCTGCCGTAATCGTTTACCCAGATTTTGACACTAGTCCACCAAACACTCACAAATAACTTTTTCTGTGTCAATTTTCGCTTGAGGCAGGATTTGACGGTTCGAAAATTGCGACGAGTGCTTCCGATTACCGTACAGGATCCACTTTTCATCACATGTAATCCCTTTATCATTGTGTTGGTTAAGCAGCAGTCGACGCGTGTTTGCTGGTTAGATTCACTAAATTCATTAGGTACCCACCTTTCAAACTTTTTTACTTTCGCGATTCGCTTCAAGTGGATTAAAACAGTTTTATCACTCACACCGAAGCCTGCAACTAACTCTGAAGTGGTTTGCGATGGATCTACTTCCACATTATCTTTTGATACTTCATTATCCACTTTGATCTCCAGCTGTTCACGGGGCTTATTCTGAAATCGACCTTCAGAATAAGCCCCATCATAATTTCCAGAATGAAAACGTTGAAACCAAAAAGGCACCATGTTTTCTTTTGCGACACTATTGCCATACACATCGTTAATTCTTCAAGCCATTTCTGCAGCACTGGTGCCGCGGTAGAAGTCTTACTCGTAAACGTAGTGATATTTTATGTTTTCCATTGTGCGATATGAGCGACGCAGAAAAAAACTAATCAGGAAAAAACAAATGAAAGCCTTATAAGTTTCTTATAAGTTTTACTTTAACCTTATAAGTTATATACGGGATTGTTAATAAAATGAATCACTGTTTTCGAAACTCAAATAAACCTGCTATATGCATTTATAAATTTGAATTTGAAATTCTTAACCAGAGAAGATTTTTCAGAACAAAGTGGCCATTAAGACAAAACGCCAACTACATTTGTAAGGTCCTAATATTTGCCTACATTATGGATTGTATATTAGGATGTTACAGATTTATGAAGTCTACATGCGTTTATTGTAGAACTGTGTGCTTATTTCGTTTTCTCTTTCTTACCTATTGTTTTATCAGTCAATAAAAAAATCACACTAAATATACATTGTTCTCTTGCTCATTATAATGTAAATCAATATATAGACCTTATTTCATTTTATACATCTGATTGTGACGTTATGTTTTCGTGATAAATATCATAATATAAAACAATATTAACCTAAAGGCGAACAAGGCAACAAAGTTTGACGTCGTGTTTATACTTTTTTATATTTAATTCTGGCCTTTCGACTCCTTTACAAGAGCCGTATCAACAGGGTGCCTAAGGTCATAGTCGTCATATATGTGCTACTACCCTCCAACATTTTAATCAGGCACGTTCCATTACTACTCCATTGATTTAAATAATAAAGAAAGTATTTTTAAGATAGTATCAGCGCAATCTCCTCATGTTTTAAATAACTACTACCTACAACATCGATTGTAATACTTTTACAAGTATCAAAACATCAATATAGATGAGAAAGCTATGTAATTATTTTATGTTTTCAATTGGACGAGCATTCATAACGTTTGACGTTTTACTGTTTGGTGCGGTTTCCGTTACGAATGCTTGTACTTGCTACTTGTCGTCCCGCAGTATCTATCTGTATGTTTTGTTTTTTTTGTTACTTTGTATGACAAATCAATTGATCCGGATTCCTACTGATTTGAATGTCTCGGAAAGCTATCGTATTATCAGTTTCCAATTCTCTGGTAAATTGTATGCTGGGATGTATGGAATTGAGGCGACTGAAAAAGGTATCTGCCTTTTTCAGTCCCCTCAATTCCATATATAGAGACATGAAATGAGACTGCAAGACTCAGCGGATGCCCTACGTTATATACAGCTTAATAGACAGATCTCGAAGTCGCTGACGAGCGACCTTCGCCAATTTAATACCGAGCGTATCAAAGAGGCCATAGAGCGGAACAAAGGCTCCAAAGTGTTCGCTAGAGATCTGTCTATTGGGCAAAGTCAACTGACGAGGCTGAAAACTGAGAAGGGCAGTATCATTTAATCGACTCCTGAAATCTTGAGAGAGATTGAGAGTTTCTATAGGCAGCTGTATTCCAGTATCACACCAGGCCAAAGCAGAGCTCGAGATCCTAGAGCAAAGCTTACCCGACACTAAACCGAAGATATCCCGGACGTCAGCCTGTACGAGATTAGAATGGCCCTCAAACAGCTAAAGAACAACAAGGCGGCAGGAGATGACAGAATTTCAACAGAGCTTCTGAGAGCGGGCGGCACGCCGGTGCTTAAAGTCTTCCAGAAACTCTTCAATTCTGTCATCGTCCAGGGCAAAACGCCGAAGGCATGGAGCAGAAGCGAGGTGATTTTGTTCTTCAAAAAGGGCGATAAAACCCTACTGAAGTACTACAGACCCATCTCGCTTCTGAGCCATGTCTACAAGCTGTTTTCGAGGTTGTCTTGCTCGCAGGTTTGACGACTTCCAACCTCCCGAACAAGCCGGTTTCCGAAAAGGCTTTAGCACCATAGACCACATTCATACGCTGCGGCAGGTTATACAGAAGACCGAAGAGTATAATCGGCCACTTTGCTTGGCGTTTGTGGACTATGAGAAGGCCTTTGATTCGATCGAGACTTGGGCGGTGCTGCAGTCTCTCCAGAGGTGCCAAGTGGACTACAGGTATATCGAAGTGTTAAGGTGCCTGTGTCAGAGCTCTAATCCTATCCAACTACAGCGAGGAGTGAGACAGGGAGACGTTATCTCTCCGAAACTGTTCACTGCTGCGTTGGAGGATATTTTTAAGCTTTTGGACTGGAATGGACTTGGCATCAACATCAACGGCGAGTACCTGACGCATCTTCGGTTTGCCGATGATGTGGTCCTAATGGCTGAGACCTTGGAAGACCTGAGCACCATGCTCGAAGATCTCAGTAACGCATCCCAACGAGTGGGTCTTAAGATGAACATGGACAAGACGAAAATTATGTCCAACGCCCATGTTACACCCGCTCCAGTAAATGTTGGGAACGTTACACTCGAAGTTGTTGACCACTATGTTTACCTAGGACATACAATACAGTTAGGTAAGTCCAACTTCGAGAAAGAGATCTCTCGTCGAATCCAACTCGGGTGGGCAGCTTTCAGGAAGCTGCGATACATTTTCGCGTCCAAAATACCTCAGTGCCTTAAGACGAAAGTCTTGAACCAGTGTGTGTTGCCAGTGATGACTTATGGCAGTGAAACGTGGTCGTTCACTATGGGTCTTGTTAGAAGGCTCAAGGTCGCCCAGCGGGCAATGGAGAGAGCTATGCTTGGTGTTTCCCTACGCGATCGAATCAGAAATGAGGAGATCCGTAGAAGAACAAAAACCGCCGACATAGCTCAAAGAATTGCGAAGCTGAAGTGGCAATCGGCAGGACACATAGCAAGGAGAACTGATGGCCGTTGGGGCGGAAAGGTTCTCGAATGGCGACCGCGTGCCGGACGACGCTCAGTGGGTAGGCCTGCTACGAGGTGGACCGACGATCTGGTCAAGGTCTCGGGAAAACGCTGGATGCGGGCAGCACAGGACCGATCGTTGTGGAGATCCTTGGGGGAGGCCTATGTCCAGCAGTGGGCGTCGTACGGCTGATGATGATGATGATGAAAATGGCAGAAACCTTTTTAAGTCCCCTCAATCCCATACATACCAGCATACAATTTACCATAGAATTGGAAAATTAAACCTCTGTAATATCACTTGGTACTTTTACAAATATCTGTACGTATCTTCGTACCTTTTATGGAAACGTGGATACACAAGCGATATCTATCTCCTTTTCTCAAAATCCTCCACGAAAATAACTTTTTTTTTAAAGAATCATTTTATTTAAAAAGTTCCTGAGGCTTTTACATATATACAAACTTAAAAATCCAATCTCTTCTCATTTAGTTACGGATTTTGTATAAATTATATTTTTAATATTTGTAGATTTTGTAATTACAAGAGCTTTCAAAGATATAATCACACTGCCAAAGTTCTTTGTGCATTACTTAATTATCCACACAGAAATAAGCCGATCACTCAGCGGCGCATCTTCACGCCAAGTAAACAGGGGGGTGGAGGACACTGCTCTATTCTTGATGGATGAGCCCTGCATTAAAAAAAATAGCCATTAATATAATATTTGCATAACCTTGTTAGAATTTTCAAGGTAGGTTAAGCAACTGTGACATTATTTAATATATTTAATAATAACCTTTTAAAAGATAAAAACAAAAATATAAAAAGAGTTTATAGCTTGGTCTTATAACTTATTTTAATATTTTGTTTATTATAATAAACTATTGAGAATAAGGGTCATTGCGACGTTTTGCACATTAGTTTTAAGTTTCTTTTGAAATTAATTATCTACAAATTATAAATATTTAAAATACATACTTTGGTACCTTGCACACGTTTAAATACGACCACTCTAACCAGAATTATAAATATATAATCTTCTATTATATTCCTCAGTTATTACACTCGCTGTTGCGTTGATTGCGTATGTTTTTCTATTTTATTTTTTAATCTTTTATGTTGAAAAATTAACTAATCAGGTTTAATCATTTATTTAAAACTGTTTCATTCTAGCTTTATTTTTACTTGTAATGTGAACACGACATGTTTTGTCAAATTGACTAAATTAAGATCTTGGAGGCTTCTTAAATGTTCACAATTTTAACGCATGTATGAATAATGTAATGTACCTAAACTACCTAAACTACTACTGCGCATGTCACGTGATTTCAAAACCAGGAAATATACATGCGTTAAAATTGTTAACATTTAAGAAGCCTCCAAGATCTTAATTTAGTCAATTTGACAAAACATGTCGTGTTCACGTTACAAGTAAAAAGATTAATTTCAAAACCAGGTTCAACTAATATGCCGGGAATTTTAAAGGCTTTTGATACTTTGCCAAGAGCTCTTCTTTTGAGAATCAACTTTATTTGTTTTAGCTATCAACAAATTTGTTATATCTATGTCGACTCAATTTTTTATCATTTATTTATATATCATGAACGCAAAATATAGCATATCTAGTTTTTAAAGTAAAAGGTTATTTAATTAAGCCATTGATTGTTCATTATTCGAGGGCTCTTGATCCAGTGCATGTCATTGTGTATTAGGGGAGCATTTTCCAGGATATTTAATGACAGTGTTTGTTTTGGGGTGCATTAAATCAATGTAGCAAATGTACCAAAATCTTAATTGATTTTATTAGTTTGGCAACGACTGTAACAGATAATATAATCGAAATGTAAAAATTGCATACTATAGTTTTATGTATAGGATAATAAGGCATAGTTATGCAAACTAAATTCAGCTCATAACTTAGGTGTTAAGTTTTTATAATAGAAACATTTAATTGTGCTTTAAAATAATATATTATAAGCTACGATAAAGAAATGGAATGTTTTGCTTTGAAGTTCTGTTTGTCACTCCCGCTTAGTCAAGTCAGTCGTTAAAATTTTGATTATCATTTACTTTTATTTAGTGATCGAATGAAAGCGTTACGTTTTTGTGCGCAACCTACCATGCAAACCTTTCACTTTTATTTTTAAGTTTGTTTTATAATTTCCTGTGCCTATTCAAACACAATTGTTCCTAAAGAGCATTAGGCACTCAATATCTTTCTAAAAGTAGATCAAACAGCTCAATAAGAAATAATAGAATTGTCAACGGAAGAGAATTGTAAAATTAATTGTGTTTTAATTGTACAAAAGGCCGCTGGAACATCCAAAGAATACAAATTAAAATTACGACTGTTCCAACAGACCTTGTTTGAGAACAAACAATTGTAAATTAAACTTTTATTTTTTGTAAATAATGTAATACAATTAAAACTTCCCCTACCTACGTACGGTCAATATTAGATTTGTGAATAAATCGCATTCATTACATAGGGATATAATTTATAACTTATTATCTTAATAGATTTCAGACAAGTATAACGAATTTTATGGTTTACGTATTATTTATAACCTTAGAAGCAGTCATATGTAGAATTGACGACCGTTTGGTGCAATGGTAGCGATCCTGCCTTTAGCACCGACGGTCTTGGGTTCGAAGTCCTGGAAGGGGCAGATGTTTGTATGATGAATACGAGCATTTGTACCTAAGTCATGGGTGTTTATTATATATTTCCATGAATATTACATATCTATGTATCATATATGTATGTCTATTCGTTAGCCTAGTATCCATAACACAAGCCTTACTGTGCTTACTTTGGGCTAGGCTAATTAGTGTGAATGTAAGAAATATTTATTATTTATTTATTATTATTTATTTTTAAATGAGTCGTGGGTATTTATATATAGTTCTCACTATAAAACTTATTTATCTATGAAATATGCATTTCTATACGTTACTCTATATTGCATAATACTAGCGGTAACATGGTGCTTACTTTGGGCTAGGCTAATTGTGTGAAATATTATAATATATTTCTTACATTCATACCAATTAGCCTAACAATAATATTATTATACCATCATAATCTAATTGGAGAGATGTCCATATCTCCAGTATCTATAGTCGCCGTCTGCCAAACAACACACGTACGAAACAAATTGTGCAAGATGGTAGACAAATATTTATCGGACATAATGGCACTACATTTATCTTCCATTCAATTTTATTTGGTAAGTCGCGCGCAACACCAAAATTAATTTGTATTTTAGTGTATTAATGATGTCTATCTGATATAATTATGCATACCTGTACAATTATAACATTAAAATTAATAACAAACAGAAACAAAAACTAAATTTAATAAAGTCAACAAAGTTAAAACCCAAAGCTTACTTTTAAATCTTTGCTTCGTTCATACTAAACAGATTTTTATGTCTTAAATACTATTTCTGTATTTTTTTTAAATTTCGGAAATACACTGTTTTATAGTGTGGCTTCACGAAAGTCTGATTACAACTGGACAACATAGAAAATGTTTTGGTTCAGATTTAGGGTTATAAAATGTCATTTCAAATTATGTGACAAAATCCAAATTAAAATTCTTCCCTATGCACCCTCATAATATAACTAAGGTACAGGTATTAAGCACCAATTTCGACATAGTCCACATAACGCAGATCGTATGGTGCAAGTGACTAACAAATGGGGACAATGTTAAGGCTTTACTTTTTTACATATTGATTTATATTATAAAAACTTATTGTAATAATCGAGATTGCTTTCTAATGCGAAAAATTAGGAAATCACATAGTAATAGTTGTCAAGTACAACAAATGTTGCATGTTTCTTTTAATAAGTTAAGTTACACAATGATCATAATATAATCTCCCTAAGAGGTTCCTTCATAGTTTTTTCTCTATAAAACACTTCATGGTTACTAATGACATATTAAAAGTAAAGATAAAAATAATAATAGTTTAGAAAATTAACACGTTTTATTGTTTAAAGGTTTTGCCTTTTACCTTCCCATTTCATCATTAGGTCCTCAACGTCAGGAGATATTAACAACTCTTTTGAAGAATCTGACGAGCCCAAACTCAATGGGTTTCCAAGTAAGTATTCCAGAGTTCAATCTCCTACATTCAAGTTCTATCATAAGACTAGCTTAGTAGTCTAAACTACATAAATACATGCAAGTTTTCGTGGTTATACAAGAATAAAAAGTGTGTGCGAAAATTAGATACTAGCGGACCGTCCCGGCTTCGCACGGGTGGACAAAATTCTTTAAATTTTTTCTATTATTAAATATTTTTTCGTTAGCGCCATCTAGCGTCCGGTATACGAACTACTTGCGTCACGCATATACAATGGAAAAAGAGCGGACAGACAAACAACAAATTTGTGATCTTAGATTATAGATTACACTAGCTGGTCCAGCTGCGCGTTGCTGTGTTGTGAATTAAAATGAGACCTATACTATGTCCTACATAAATTGGAACAACTTCAACAAAATGAAAAAAAAACCAACCAAATAAAAAACCCAACCAAATATCAGTTGAGTAGTTTCGCAGTTCATCGCGGTCAAACACTGTGACACGGATCTTTTTATTTACATAGATATATGTAATATGTATGTATAAAAAGTTTTTTAGTATAGAAGCGTGTTAATAATAATAATTCTCCTTACTTTTGTCGAAATAAGCAATAATGTTGCTAATAAATCGACTATCAAACAATCGACAGTTCGCACCCGAACGTATTCATAAAATCGATTGCTTTATTTAAGATATAGTAAGTATCGACCTATTCCCACGATTATGATCATATTATCACGATGTATGAGTGATTGGAGGCCCTTCGATAGCCTTATCTATCGATAAACAATTCATTTTCAGGCTACACTATTATTTCTACTCAAGTAGTTGTGAACACGAATCCATTAGCACTAAAAATTTGCTCTATTATCAATTAGCACTAAAAATTTGCTCTATTATGAATAATGGATCATTTTAAATATAAGTGCATGGCTGTTGCTAGTATATAATTTTTTTGCAAATAAGATACAAAAAAATTGTAACATCAAACATAATTAAAGAGCAAAACAGGGTTGTTAATTTTCTAAAGAAAATATTACAAAAAAAATTCATCTCGTTGTAGGTGTAAGGCAGGAGCGCAACTATAAGAATACTCACCTAGATATCGAGGGAATGGAGGTTCAAGTCTCGCATGACACCTGAGACTGGTTGAATCTTTTCAAGTAATAATTTCTTTACATGTAAAATATAGAATTTAAATGCTCCAAAAATTAAAAAATATAATTACACAGTTCTTTCTTCTTTGTAGATTCTTGGATACTTGTATTACATTCGATGTCGTGGGTAGAAGTACCTAGAACATGAAGAGATAGCATTGATATGATAAACTTGGAAAATAAATATAATTTTTTTTTAGTTTTGGTGCAACGGTAGCAATCCTGCCTTTCACACCAATGGTCCTGGGTTCGAATCCCGGAAGGGGCAGATGTTTGTATGATGAATTGCATTTGTACCTGAGTCATGGGTGTTTGTATATTTTTCTATGAATATTACTTATCTATGTATGATATATGTATGTCTATCCGTTAGCCTAGTATCCATAACACAAGCCTTACTGTGCTTACATGGGGTTAGGCTAATTGGTGTGAATGTAAAAAATGTTTTTTTATAATTTTTTTTAGTGCACTTTTGCTGTATATTTATTTCATGTCACTTTCGCAGCTTCGGTTTGTTAAAGAGCTGAAAAACGTTTAGCAGTTTTTCATAATTATTAAACATTATTACGCAGTATTATAAAAATAATTTTCACTTGTCAGTTCAGGTTAAGTAAAGCTTAAGTAAAGCTTGGAATGAAACGTTCGGTTGTCTATATTAGTTCTAAATTTTGTCTAATTAGTTCTAAAATTATAATATTACTAATAGCTTTTCTCATTCTACATTTAAGTATTTTAGGTTTTATACCCTAAAACACTTATTTCTATTGCAATAAAATGTTAAATTGTTTAGAGAAATGGAATGCTTAAAACTCTGTTAATAGTTCTTCCAAAAAGTAAAAAACAAAGGAAGAACAGTATAACAATACAGTATTTAATTATTTAATTTAAATAAGGTTAAAAAAAGACTATTGTCTTTTGTCCTAAGCTGTTGATTTGAGGTTCATCATTGCATTTGCTAAAGCTAACTCTATTATTATTTGAAAGACAGAAGCTAATATATTTAATTCATTCATTCTCATTGTAAATTTGTAATTGCGATTTAAATAGGTAAACCTTACTTTATTAATAGTGTAAAATGTTTTTTAACAGATTATTTTTTTATTTTTTTCATAATGATCGATGTACAATAGCCATTCTAAATTACGAGCTACGAACGAATCTAACGTAGCCTGACAAATAAACGCAGTGACAATCCAGCTGGACATTGTTTAGCTGTTTCATGTAAGGGAGCTGTTTTTTAAAACAGCTAGAGGTTTCGTAACACAATGCTGTTAAAATTGCATATCTCAATTCTACAAATATATAACTGACAAGTCGTGTAATACTTGGAATATGACAGAAGTTTTACCTTTTTGCAAACAATTTTGAACATGTTTAGATAGGTATATAAATTGAAATTGTTGAACCCTCTACTTTTTATAACTTGCACCGTAGACCACCGGGGGTGCAACACAATAGCGTCGACGGCATAATTTCACGGTCGGCTGATGTCGCCGCGTGCTCAATAATAAGTATCGTGTTTACATGAAATCTTGCTACATATTAGACAGTTTAATTTTCACCACGTGCCCTCATATAATGAAGAATAGACCGGTCACTATAAAAATTTAAATAGAAATAATTTCATTTTGCATCGAGTGAAGTTGGTAAAGTGATACTTAAATGGGTAACGTATCTTCTTGTCTAATTATATACATATTTGTGGCTTTTTAAAAACAATATTTATATAATCATATTTTAATTAAGGTTAATTTAATAATAGGGAATGAAACTGCTTTTTTATATTTGCTACATAAATTTTTGATATTTTATTCTCTTTTCTTTGTACTGACAAGAAAATATTATTTATTTATTAATAAATACGACAATTCCACTATCTCTAACATATGATCAAAATTACGTCATCAACTCGGTTTCTTAGTATTCACACTTTTAATAAAAAACTACTGCATGGATGCTCAATTTTAGTGCACATCTATTATGAGGGGGTTCGAAGCGTCAAAAGTTATCTCCGTAAGGGACAGTCTGTAATCCTTAGATAAATATTTTCATCCTTTATATCGGAGGGTGATTGATGTTATTTTACGGTCGCAGTTTTTTATACTCCATCTTGCATGAATACCCATGGGACGGGTGATGATAATCGACGAGTTAGTTCTTTCGTAAAATACACTGAGATTTGATCTCAAGATTTTCTTTTTTATCTCGTATGTCCTTTACGCTTCCATTTTAGGGAACTCCTGTCACTCAATTTTATTTTTATGCTAGTCAAATAACTCGGACGGCCAGAGCTCTCGTAGAAATATTTCAAGTATATTGTTTTATATCGTGTGCGCGACTTACATTTTCATGGTTATTAAAAATTTTTAAACCCACTTACATTTATGTTATATTATATACTTACATTTTTAACCAAACTAGGCTGTATTTTGTTTAATTGGTGTTATTATAAACTTGATATAAGTCTTAAGAGATTTGTAGTGTATGAGTCACCTGCCCCTTCTTATTGTAAGATAGTTATTAAGAAATAGTCATAAATCGTACGTCTATTAAAACACTCGTTTTAATTGTGCTCTCCCGGTCTCCACATTGCATGAAGACCCTGCCATTGCTGCGTACCGGCAGTGCTGCGTTGAAAATTATAATTCAAATTAATTTTTCAAATCTAATTTTCAGGAATTAATAAAAAGTGTAAAGATAAATAAATAATGTGGACAGTAAGATTACTTTACAGTAATAAGTAAACAGTGATAAAAATACATACATAGTCTAATCAATAAACAAAATGAAATCATTTAAAAATAAAATTACGGCGTGAGTTACAAAATTTAACTTAATGAATATTTTACTTTGGACTAAGTAATTATTTTCTTCAGATTTTGAAGCATTCGTACAGTATGCTTCAAATTCTTCGATAAACTACGAGAATTTAAATTATTATAATAAAGTGAAGATATGAAATGTTACCACAAAGGATATGAAAGAGAAAATGCTGCTGAGAGATTGTCATTAAAGAGGACCAGATGGTATGGTGGAACGGAAGGTGTATAAGCTGGACGTCGGGGAAGCAGGAGTCAGATGAACAATTTTTAAATTTGAAATTTATTTATATTATTGACCTGGTTAAGTTTATCTGGTTTATTGTATTGAATATATATTAAGTTAAAAAACTAAAGACATTCAATATAAACGTATAGTAAGTAAGTAGTAATCAGAGCTTAGTCTTTAACATTTGTTGACTATTACAATGTGACTTCGAACAACGTTGACATTAAGTATAATTAATATATATTTATTTATTCCAGCGAAAATCAAAACAGGTGTCTTAACAATGGTCTCTAATAAAGTCTTTAACAATTGTGGCTGCGAGTAAAAAAAATATGTTATTAATAAAACTCTCACCTCAGAAGAATAGAAAAGTGATGTTGTAAGTATAACGACAGTGAAACAATTCATAATAATATTCTTATTTTGTGATGAGCACTTTCTTAAAATGCGATTATATTTTTAATTCGTTGATTTTTTTCTATAAAGTTTTACGTTAAGAGAGTTCAATATTTTTATACTTTTAATTCTGTTGGCAGGCTTAAAAGTATGTCCTTTGATATTGCAATTTAGATATTATTGTTAAATTTAGTTATAAGTCAAGACGTGGTATTAATGCAATTGGACAATGCACCTTGGACATAAGTATTTTTTGTAAGGCAGGCTTTAGCTTTTTGTTTTTTATTTACACAATAATTATTATAGTTGTAATTTAGGATTTAAAAATTTTGGTATTTTCAATGCTATCTTATAATTATAATAATTTAAAAAAAATACTCGGCTCACAAGTTCTCTTCTCAGGCCGGGATCCAAACCCGCAACCTTTGGATGTCCGGTCCACTGCTCTCCCAATTGTGCTACCGAGCCTTACGAGCACCCGAAATAATTGTAATATTGCTTAGCGAAGATCTTTTATTATTCACATACTAACTTAATATATGGTGATTAGGCGATGATCCATCAATCTATCGAAATTCTCATTATGATATGCATTTAATGGGGAGAGTGCAAGAGGTCGTCAGGGGGACACGAATGACAAATGACGAAGATCGTTTATCTTCCTAACTGTCAACTGTGCCAATCAACACACGTGTCTGCCCCCCTTTAAATTCATAATCCCAAAACTAAGACAAACTTTGGAAGTAAGCTCTATTACGACAGCAATAAGATCTCATGAAATCGCAAATAATGTTAGCCTATCCACTCGCTAGCGCCCATTCTCCAATGGTCTATAAAAGTGATTAGATCCTATAACTTGTGTAACGAATTTGGGGGTCTTAACGAAATGGCGCATCACAGGAAAAGGTCGTCCGGTTGTCATGGCAACGAATTTGGCGGTCAACCAATCGCTAATCGCGCAATCAATCAAGCATTCTGAATTTGGAGAGAGAAAATTGTGCGAATTATGTGACAGCTGAAGGATTGAAACCCGCGTGTGAGACCCTTTCAGAATGGAAGTTTAATATCAAATGGTAGACCCATTTGGAAGAAACTTCTTGAAAATTACTCTTAAAAACCAGCCCAGTTGTATATGAGTCATGTGTTTTATAGTCGAGTATTATTGATAATCAAAAAGCATTCACTTTAAAAGACGTGTTAAAAACTATGCAATTGGTACCTACTGTAAGTTTTGTCACTAACCTCCTGCAAATACACAGGTCAACAAAAATTTTACCCAGAGACGTGAGTATACTTTTCCGAAGGATTTTGGTATGCTGAACCCAAATCCGGTAGCAGAATTGCTCTATCACGTCAGGTTTATGAGATCTGGGTCTGGGTAAGAAATTTTGTCAAATTTTGTTGACTTGTGAATCAAACTGCCAAACAGATAAGTATTCTGACAACTGATTAAATAAACTTTCCTCTATTAACGTTTCAATTTAGCCTTATCAACGGATGTAGTCGTAAATGATATAGATAGGTTGCCAGTAAATTAAGCTAAGTAACAATTTAGAAGATCTTTATTGACTTTTATAAAAGGTATTAAAGGTATAAATGCAGGGGAGTGTTAAAAGAGAAAAAATTTCAAATATGTTTAGTCTGTTTGTCTTCGTATTTCGTGTAATAAAGTTTACGGAATAGGATCTGCGACACGTGAGGGAGATCGAATAAATTGACGGAATGGATGTGGTTGGCACAAAATTATTTTTGCAAATATCTACTTGAGAAAAAGACGCGTCAGTAGTAATAAGGTAACAAAAGATAAAACAGCTTAAATACTGAAATTATAAGAATGATGTCGAAAGAGACTATATTCACAATCAGGCCTTTTGACGTGGGTGGGCACTACTTTATTTTAGTTCTGTAGCGGTACTTTATAGAAATACCAAAACATAATTTTAAATTGGGTAAAATATTTGTTGTACATTGATAACATTTAATTCAAAACGATAACATAACATTAAAAAAGACAACATCAAATTTAAACTTATTTAAATGAAGGCATTCTTGGTCATATTTTCTTACACTTAAGTTTAAATTATTATGACCAAGGAGATAACCTATATTTTATATTAATTAAATACCGGCAACTATTGAACATGTTTACATTTCTTGTTTATTTAACATGGTTTGTATTTTACCATATCCATTTTTGAGTGTTTTACGTCAAGAAACATTTTTATGCCGCATCGACGTAACGTCTGCTGCTCCACACCATTATTTAATGATCGAATGGGCTATTCCGTTCGGGCTGCGACAACATTAAAGAAAATTTTATTTCCCCAACACTAAAAATTGCACATTGATTATTAGGGAATCTTACGAGTACGCAATTCACAGACATTTCAATACCCTTTAATAGGGACATAAAAAGTATTATTGAGTTTCGTTCCCGTTTCAACTGCAAAGCGGTCTGAAATGAAGTTGATGGAATATTTACACCGCTTTTAAATATTCATCAACTGTGACATAATTTTATTTCTTTCGATGGTGGCTGGTTTAATAGCTTTTTATTTTTTATTGTTGTTTTTAGAAACAAAGCACGCACGAATTAATCACGTCATCTAGCGAGGTAATCCCATAAGTTTTTTCGGTACTCTACCTGGTAGCTGGGGCAATTTCCTATTTTATAGTCTTGGTTTTATCTGTGTTATTTATTTTTTATATGATTGACATTGTTTTGTATAAATAGTTAATATTTTTTTTATGAAATACCAACAACTGATGTGTCATAATTCAAAATAAAATGTTTAAATTCATCTAAATTACATGCTACTAATAGTATTTTCATTGTAAATGGAATGATGATGTTATTTTTAAATGAACTGAATAGCTTTATTATAATAACAACTTTAGTTATCCTATCTTGCCCAATCGTGTGCTTTTTAGTGTCCCTTAATAGTTAGGATTTAGGATAATTTTCAAACAGACATTTATGGTAGTTATCGTCGAGTTTACTTAGATCTTGCTACGTTCCAATTACAACCGCCCAAATAAAATTTGGAATTAGGAGAATTTACAACTTGTAGCCTGAATAGAAAAAATCTTCCTTATCTGTTCCGTTTAAAGTTGAAAACGGGACAGAGCATTCGACACGATCCGTTGCCATTCATTTGAGATCGGTCCAAGAAAGTGTCCCGTGAGAGTTGTCGGGGGTATATACGAAACAAGGTGAGAGCTGGGAGATAAGGACAGCCTTTGAGAGACAATAAAGAGAAACATTTTTGCTACTAGCTATACTAAAACTGTGATGCCAATGTAAAGCTAAACTAAAAGCCCTTAGCGTGTCTCATTTTATAAAGCAATTTTTTTTAAGGACTGTAAGGACGTCGGCAATATTATTGAGCTTTACTCAATCAAGAAATGGGCAGAATTTTCGTTTTTTAAAGTACATCTTCATAAATGCATAAATATTAAACTATATGTTTTGTAATAGTAACTTTTTAAATAGAGAATTAGTCTATGGCGCAGTAAATTTTACATTATGAAATAAAGGTTTTGACAAAGAAGTCATTGACGATAGTAAAATATATGTGTCTTATTGCTTATGCCCTATACTCGAAATTGATATAGTTTGAATTAACATCTTTATTACAATAGTAGCCAGTAGATTCTACATTTAGGCAAGCGTACAAATACCAAACAACAAATCAAACGTTTATTTAGTTTCGCCGACTGTTCTAACTAATAATAACCAACTTGAGTTTATAATGCATTAATTATTTAAATATTATATATTGCGAGAAAATAGATGGCAGATATTATAAAAAACGGATTCTATAAAGCCGTTTTATCGTCAGGATTAAATAAAAAACCTGCATATGATCGAACTTTTGGTATTCGTAATAGAACAATGTTCATCGAGGAGAGAAAGTGACCGTTTACCGACAAGGGCGCTGTCTAAAGCCCACGTCGTAGACAGCAATAAAATTTTCTCTTGACTGATATTTTATTCATAATGCATCGACGAGGAAAATAAAAGCAATAATTCCTTTAATTCAAGTTTACATGAAAATTAAGGTGATTTCTTTTCTCTTCTCCATTACCAGTAATTATTATACTTCATCTAGACTTCATAGGATGTAAATTCTCAGTAACTGTTTGGGCTGTATCTTTAAGTTCTATGGTGGTTATGGTAAGTCATAATCGCTATCACTTCTAAGTGACATTTTGGATATTTCTATAAGTAGTTAATAGATGTTATGAATTGAAAAATTCAACCAACAAGCTCTCAGGCTTTTCTGGTTTTTTTATTTAGATTAGAATCTGCGGAGAAAAATTCGAATGAAGAACTTAAGAAGTTTGGTATTCAAGATTTCTCTTAATAGTCTTGAAATTTGGAGAAAAAAACAAACAGTTTTCACATAAATCATGCAATTTATAGCTCACGCATATTTGTGTGACTATAAAGACGTTCTTTTCCATAAATTATTATAATAGAAAAATACTAGGAAAAATCGACTCGGGTCACAAGTGAATTCTCAGACGGGAACCGAACCCGCAACCTTTGGAAATCCGGTCCAATGCTCTCCCAATTGAGCCTGAGCCTGATTCCATCAACTTCATTCCCGCTTGAGAATTCATTTGTGACCCGAGTCGATTTTTTCTAGCATTTTTCTATTATAATAATTTATCTGATAAGATCGCATTGAAAATGCATATAATATATAAAAATTATAAAATGTTCTTTTCCACACATATAAGTGTCAGCATGCTTGCCGAGCCAGGTGCTGTATAAACAGTAAGAAATTGGGCTTCCATAATTCAGTCATTATTTTGTTTTAATGCTATTAATTCTGACATAGCTATAATGAATACTAACGCCCGTTTATCGTGTTATCTAAGAAAAGTCTTAAAAAGGCGGTAAGTGCGATTAAAAAGCGAAATGGAAGTTAAAATAAATTTATTTTTAACGCAATAAAAAACTATTATACTTTAACTGTTACAGTGTTTATTTACTTTGTTCATGATAGATAAGTTTGTGAGCTTCGTCTCAAAACGTAAACGTCTTCCCTAGAAAACTCGTGAATATTTCAAGATATTATACCTCCCACCCAAAGAGTGTTCATATATTATTCAAAATATTAAACACGACCACTTTTGAATCTATATAAGGAAGAATTGCGACTTTTACCCTTCTAACATATTGAACATAAAAGCATCTTGTAAATATATGAAAGTATATGTCTATATTGACTTATATTAGCTTCGTAAACTAAAATTTAACGTAATTAAAATTTAAATATTATTAACACAATAACTTTAATTAAAGCCCATAAGATGATGCAAGATTGGGCACTATTGCTATCACGAAAACAGAACTACCTACTTATTTACAAACATCTTAGTATTTAGAAAGCGCACTAATCAGATTCACACAATCCTTAAGCCCAGATATCCCCGCTGCGCCTTGCTTGTGCTATCAGATCATTTACTTGGAATCCTTAGTCTGATCCTCAATAGGCTGTTTCTGATAATATTATTTTTATTGTGGTATTTTTAGGGTTGTTAAAACGCTCTTTGTTTACTCTTAATATATTCCTTATTTCTATATTATCTCTTAAAGAATCTTTAGTAAAGAAGGCTCTACTTCAAATTTTAAGATAAAACCTTACTTAATCCTGGGTACAGCACCTGACTGGACTATTTTAATGGACACGCATAAAAAGCACCATAAAATCCCAGAAGATGTGGTTATTTCGTCATCCAGGCCGGAAATATTTCTTTTTTCCAGAGCTAGAAAACTTAGCTTGTCCAGAACTGAGCAGTAAGTTCTATACTAGAACAAACATCGAAAGCTGCATTAGCAAATTCATACCAGGTTTGACTGGCCAGGTAGAGAAACACGAGAAGTGAAGGTGAATGTTGATGTTCATCGGAAAGGGGTCCCTTAAACCTACACCCGTGACCACAAATATCGGGATCTACTCGGAGTTTCTCTTTCTGCCACACGATGGTACCCTCACGGTGAATCCATGGAATGCTAAGAAGTTCGTTTCCCATCTCTATTTGAACAAATATTTTTTATTCCATACATTAGAATATAGAGGGTAACTGTTCCTAATAGGTTGAATACAGAAAATAATATGTAGAATGAAATATCGAAAGTTTTGAAACTGACACAATGCCGAAGCCTAAAGGCCAATAAAAAGAAATTCGACATATCTTGCTTCTCTTCAAGCGACCCTTCGTGCACCGCTGATGCGATCGCGGATGTAATTCGGCAGGGAGTGGAGTATTTTATTCCATTCTCCGACATCCCGCTCGGTTACAAGTCCCGACCTTGGTATGATGCGGCCTGTGCTCGTACTGAGGCCCGAAAACAATCTGCTTACCAAGCCTGGGTGCAAATCCGCGATCGCGGGGTTCGTGCACGGAGAATTCGAGCGAAGAAGAGAGCCTATAATTCGGCCGCCAAGTCATGCAAAAGGGTGTTACTAAAGGCGAGATTCGACCACATCAGCAGAATAGGGATGAAACTGTCTTCCTATCCGAATGGAAGTAAGCAGTTCTGGTCCCCCTCGAAGTCAGTCGAAACGTGCCGTGCTATGCTACCGCCATTGCTGAAATCTGACGGGTCGCTGGCCCATTCTGCAGCTGAGAAAGCAAGTTTATTTGCCTCTCTGTTTGCGAGCAATTCCCGTCTTGACACCGGCTCTCAACAACCACCAAACATACCTCGCTGTGATTCTTCGATGTCAGAGATCACAATTCACAATAAGCAGGTCCGTAGAGTCTTACTTAGTCTGGACGTGAATAAGGCCAGTGGTCCTGATGGCATACCAGCAAGAGTGCTGAGGTACTTTGCGCCTGAGTTGTCTCCTGTGCTAACACGCTTGTATCGCCTCTCTCTCAACACAAAAACCGTCCCAAAATCCTGGAAGCTTGCCAATGTGCAACCAATACCCAAAAAGGGTAGTCGTGCCGACCCATGCAATTACCGACCGATCGCCATCACTTCCATACTCTGTAAGGTTATGGAAAGAGTGCTGAACAGCAAGTTGCTCTCATACCTAGAAGACAACGATCTCCTCAGTGACCGTCAATATGGCTTTCGCCGAGGACGCTCAACTGGGGATCTTCTAGTTTATGTCACGCATTGCTGGGGCGAGGCCCTCGAGATGCACGGCGAAGCACTTGCCGTGTCACTTGACATCTCGAAGGCTTATGACAGGGTCTGGCACGCAAGTCTGCTGGGCAAGCTTCCTGCGTACGGTATCCCCGCTGACTTTTGCAGTTGGATAGCCGACTTCCTGACTGAACGATCGATCAGAGTAGTTGTCGATGGCTGCTCCTCTGACTCAGTGCCTATTGATGCCGGAGTTCCTCTGGGGTCTGTTCTTTCTGCGACGCTTTTCCTGCTGCACATCAATGACCTGTTAATACCAGGAATTGTTGGGTATGCAGACGACAGTACTGTTGTAGAGAGACACCTGTCTAGCGCAAAAGCCAGCGGCGACGACGTGATGTACATGAGAGAGGCCATGGTTGAGCGAATAAACCAGAGGCTAAACTACGTTTCCCAGTGGGGCTATAGTAACCTCGTTAATTTCAACGCCTCCAAAACACAAGCATGTCTTTTCACGGCAAAAAGGAGTTCCTTCCACCTCACTCCTACTTTCCGAGGTACATCTGTACCTGTGACCGACAGCCTCGAGCTTCTTGGCATGGAGTTGTCTTCAGACCTTAACTTCGGCGCCAACATCGAATCCAAAGCTCAAATTGCAGCCAGAATGCTGGGCGTCCTAAATAAGGTCAAGCGATATTTCACGCCAGGAGAGCTTTTAACACTCTATAAAGCTCAAGTCCGATCTTGCATGGAATATTGCTGCCACCTTTGGGATGGCTCAGCAAAATACCAACTTGCTGCACTGGACACGATTCAGCGCAGAGCTGAGAGGCTCATCGGGGACAACAAATTGGTGAAGAGCAAACTTCACACCTTAGCTCATCGCCGCAAAGTTGCCTGTCTGGCGGTCTTCTACAGACTGTACTTTGGAGAGTGTGCTCAAGAGCTGCATCTGCTCATACCGCCATCTCCTTTTTTCCATCGGACATCCAGACGCACTGCAGGCTACCACCCTTTCTTGGTTGATATTCCTACCTGTCGCACCAAGCGCTTTTCAACATCCTTCATAACGCGCACAGCAAAGGAGTGGAACTCCCTCCCTGCGTTTGTATTTCCGAGAACTTATAACCCGTCTATTTTCAAAGCCAGGGTGAATAGGCACCTTCTGGGTTAGCTTGTTCCATCGTGGATTCTGTCATGGCCCCCGGGCTTGATGGGGATCAAGAGCAAACCCATCCTAAATAAAAAAAAAATCTTTTCATTCCATTATTATTATGAATAAAAGTAAATTGTGGCAAACCAAGAAAACTGAATACATTTAGAATTTTTTTTGCAACTTTAGAGAGAGCCCGTGGCGGAAAAGAAGTCAAACTGTAATTGTTATTATCACCATGCCATGTAATAAATGGAAAATTGAGGGGATTTAAATACTTCTCTATCTATTTTTATCTAAATGAGAAAAGTTGAACATCATGTTTATTAACAAATTCTAAATTAACTGAATTTTCGAGATTCACAAAAATCGGAAAAGATCAACCCTACCTTGGCAAGCTAAAAATCCATGGTTTATTATGTATGGGCAGGGTTGCCAGATGCCGAACTTTTATTCTCGTACTAGGGATGCCAAAATCATGTACTTTCAGTACAAAATCTCGTACAAGTATAAATTAAAGAAAAAATATAAAAGTCTATTCAGTTTTATTCAGTCTATTTAGTTTTATTCACATTAATGTTTTGGACAAAGTTTGTTATAAATACTCGTTATATGACTTATACATATACCAATTCTGATATTTTTATTTTTTTTGATTATCCTTCTATATGTGATTGCGCAAATAATAGGCAATAGAATATGATATTTCTAAAAGTCTTTTATTCCGAACTAATATTAGAAGTACAAAAGTGAGTTTGTTTGGTTTGGTTGGTTTTCATTAAACGCACTTATGCGTTCTTCTAGTAATGCATCTAGTGATGAGTTGAGTCGATAGGGACACATTATTATATTGTTGACTAGAATTGCGCCATGTGCAGCCTGTTAACAGGGATGAAATCTCGTACAAAAGTGTACGGGATTTTTATTATTCCCGTATCTCGTACAATGACTGTAAATCTCGTACCGGTTCGAGATTTCTCATACGTCTGGCAACGCTGTGTATGGAGACAAATGAATATTGTGTTTACAATGCACTTAATCCAATCACGTTTGTTGATGTTTAGAGACAAATAATAATTGGTGAAATGAAAAGGTGTTTAACTGCTGGTGTAGATAAAAGTCGATGAAAAAAAGATAATGTGTGTTAAACAGGACACGAGGAACATAAATTGTAAGCGTAGAAAGTAGTAGGAGGAGAAGAAAGAGGGTCTATAAAAAGTAGAACTAAATGTTATTATGTATCTTTTTCAATATTTTATTTTTCATATAAGCTAAAAATCGTAATTTTTTAGACAGTAGGTTAGAGAATATACCTAAAAATTAACAATTTTTTTAAATAACTTTAAAGTCCAATGTCTTGAAAACGGTTAGGTTTAGGGAAAAGTGTTTTATAGTTAAATCAGTTAGGAATAATGGAAACTACAACCCATTAAAGGCGTATAACCCTGTATAAGCGTATCAGCTATTCGATTATTATTACATATTATTCGGTGCTTACTCATTAAATTTATCCTTTAAATCACTTTTAAAAATAATTTATTAGCTTTTTATGCAGCGTTACAATATTAAATTAACAAAATATACATTAAAAATGCATACAAGGTAAATTCCCAATTATGTATTAAAATAAATTATTGAACATAAAAACAATTATTCCCACTTTGAAGAGAATATGACCGACGGAAAAGTTACACCAAGCAGTCTCGGTATTTGACAAATTGCCATCTGATGGACAGCCTCATTATCGTTTAGTATAACTAGTGTTAAAGAATGGAGACAGGAGTGTTAAAGAATGGAACATGAAAAAACAGGAGAAATCAAAAACATATTATGGTAATATCTCAATCACTATTGCAACTGCTTTATTGCTTTTTAATATCTATTGCAAAATGTGTAATAATTATCACCTTTTTTGTATTTGCTTGAGTAAGCCACAATATTCTGTTACATGTTGTCACTACGAAGGATGCATTGCAATAGTCTGCATTATATTTCGACGCGAATGCCAATGCAAAAAATAGATTTTTATCACTATATTTTGATATATTTGATATGTTTTTATTCTATGTCGGTAACGAAGGAATGGTGCCACAATAAATCAATCCAAATGTACTTTGATTCTTGTTATTCGATTCTTAGATATTTTATTATCGACATTGTGGGTAGTAGTTCTTAGAATACGAAGAGACGGCGCTGGGGTCAGCTTTTGAAATATTTGGGAAAGTTCGACTGGTTGGTCAAGGCCTCGGTAACTCCATTCGAAGACTACTTGCCCAAATTGGAGGAGATGTGGGAATTAAGCACTTAATTTTTATTACTTAATTAAAACTCCAATACTTTCAAATACATAGTATATTATTTATTCATTTACATTGAAACATTATTATTGTTCAAATTTTCCTTAAAGTTTGTTTTTTAGAGTCAGGATAAATTTTCCGGTGTTCGTGTACGCAACGTAATAAAAATTGTTTTTGTTCTTCCTCAACAGTGATTAATCCATGAAAGTCTTGCATTAACTTAACCGCTCTTCGGCTACATCGTTTACTATTCTCAATGCCGCAACTTTTTTTCTGGCTTCTTGAAATGAAGCATTATTTGACCACAAAGTAGGAAATTCATGTAGAAAACTGTCTTCAATTTTAAGGCGGTTGAACAAGGACTTGCTTCTTACTGAAATAAAGGCAAAGGAATACGTTTTTTTCTGAAAAGAAAAAAGTGTTAAAAATGTACTTTCGCAGAGAACGAAAGTTAAAAAAATATGGTACTATTAAGGCCGATGTTCTTTACATTAACTTATCATATAAAAACCGCAAAGTTCTTTTTTCGATGGAATATATCGTTTTCCATGAGTTATTTCTTCCTCTTTGGTTAAATTTTGAAACATTTTAACTTTTGTTTCCTGGTCCACATCATCATTAAATAGTAATAATATAGAAACTTCATCAGTAAAATACCACAAATGCTGAGTAATCTTCTGCAAGGCTTATTAATTTTCTCGTAAGACATTATTGATTTCAAAAAGTACATATCTTGGTTAAGTGATTTTATTGCTGAAGTGCATTGAAACCATGGTTTAACGTAGGATATTACGATAAGCAAGCAAACGTCAATGAATGCCGCCTTGTCTTAGCTTGTGATCTTGAATTTAGCACTAAGCAACGATATTTGCAGGGTATAATATAAATCTCGCCATCCATCAAGCTTGGTGCATGGCACCTGGAGGTTTTTCTTCGATAGTTTTAAAGCACGCCCTTTCCTCTTTATTATTCAATTCTTTATCCACTCCTGCTAAGTGACCAGGTCGGCCTGGTTTCTCCGATGCTGTAAAAGGTCCTATCCTCATTTATTTCTATTAATTGAATTGCCTAGTCATAAAAATGTATTTTCTTTTAGTAGAATGTCAAAATTTAACCTTGTAGATGCTTTTTCTATATACGATTAGTACACGTACATGATATATTGTACCTCCTAATTTGTTAACTAAGACTCAGTAGCTTTATTTAACTTCGAAGAAATAGAATCATTAATCATTTTTAATTAATAAAAAAAAACTTGTTTTATTCACCTATGTAAATAGTATCTATAGACGAGAATGTTAAAAATATCCATAACCTAAACGAATGCAAGTATGTACATCTCCAAAATTTTCGAACAAGCAATCAACTAAAACTGAGGCTAAATCATATTGAGCTTGTTGGCGTTCCGAAAGCGTTCCTGTATACCTACGTTCCTTTCGGAAAACTGGGAGGAAATTGAAATGGGCGTTCCGTAGAATATTGGCGTTCGGCCTCCAATAATTTTCAGGATGTTGTCTGCACGGCGGACGATCCTACAGGTGAAAGGAATTATTTGGTTGGCTTATTTTCATATAGTGTGCCTCAATTAAGTGCTACAAAAACAGCATGCTCTTTGATTTCAGCAATATATCGTAATATAAATCGTAATGTATAACTTAGTGCGTGATCTTTTTACAAGATTGTTATCATTATTATATATATGTTGTAAATACTGCCCGTGGTGTCTATCTGTCCATAAAAAAATTGCCAATTAAATCTGATCGATTTCGTGGTTTTCAATTGAACTGAAATTTTGTATGCACAGATGACAACGTAATAATATTGTGACATTAACTTGACTGAGAACAACGCAACTCCATCGAGTTAGGACTCGTTTGATTCGCCTTGCCAAGTACTCGGGTCAAAAATGATATTTAATAGTATTTATTGATACTACTTAACACATACATAACAGAAGTAATATGAAAATATTTATTAACTTTACCACTGATGTTGAAACTGGGTACTAGATACTCAAACATTTTTCATAATGCCAGAAACTGAACAAAAACCCTGTTTAGCGATATTAATTACGGAGTATTAACAATAATTCCACGAGTGTCAAATGAATAATGTTTAATAAGAAGCTTCCTTAAGTATCCTTAAGTCCGTTTCTAATTACCTGTCACCTAAATTACTTTCGTTGTCCAATAAAAGAAGCTCTTACTTTCTAATGAAAAATGCGCCCCTGCATTTACAAATTCTTCTAGACATTATTTGAAAAAAGGCTTCCTTACAATTTGTCAAGTAATTCGTTTTCCGTGTCATTAATTAAAAACATTTTAAAGCTGACTTTTTACTAATTACAATCAAAACGTGGACATAATGTCGTGAAGACATTAATTACAGAAATCGAAAAAATGTATGGTGTGAAATTAGAACAAATGTAGCTGCTACGCCACCGAAGCTGTTACCCACGTTAATAAATTTCTAATTAATGATTTCAATTGTACATTTGGGATGGGCTTTTTGTTAAATTGATTTTTTTAATTTTTGCATCGAATATGTAAATGAAATAATTCTATTAATGAAACATATATATTATCATACGTAATGTCTCAAATATAATTAATTTCTGCACTACTGGTAAACTTAATTACCTATATCCAACTCTAAGTATTGAATAAAGTTCGGCATTCCATGAAAACGACGACGACATTACTAATATGATGGTTCTTAGTATATTTAATCCTCACGTTTCGTCTTCTTTGCTGAAGCCGTGATCACAAGGACGTCGTACATGTTCCAAAATTTTAATCGGGTACGTTCATAACTACTGTTTTATTTTCGATTTTATATAGTTATTTTATAGCGGAACAAGCTCACACAAAGGGAACGCCTTGTATCTTACATTTATTATTTACAAAAAGAGCTTACTATATCACTAGGTCTCGCATTATTTATTTATGTTTGACAAATTATTTAAATACTAATATCTCAAACAATTATTAATAAGATTAATATTAGGTAATCAATCATTAAAAGGTAATCCCGAGTCTTATAAATAGGACTATCTTTGTTTACATCCACTCTATTTCAGAGATAATCTCGCTTAATTATTCTATGATGTGTGAAAGTTGACGATACATTAGTAAGGAACAAAATGCAAATATCTCACTTGAAACTCATCGATAGGATGAACAGTAATTCCCAGTCCAACCTGTTATACCTCTGGGATGGCTTGAAGCCGACCACAGTAAGTAGTATGTGATTCAGAAAGCCCATTCGCCACAGGTGATACAACGATATATCTTGTTAAATGTAAGTTTATTGTATTTTTTTCAGTTCACATTATTTCTGATACAGTCTATATTATTTTGATATTCTAATTTATTTAGTTTTAGGTATATAAATACTGATACTGCACCTATAAGGTTTTTTGTGATAATATTAAGAATAGTATGGTTTTGATCAAACAAATATTTATTGTGAATTTATTATTAATTATGAAATAAAAGAAAGAAAAATAAAATTATTAATTTATTATAAAAAATTGCTGAATAATTTCAGTTTTAGAGTCACTGTACTGTTCACAAATCGAATAGAAACACGATTTTGAACAAAATTTGATAAGCTTAACACGAAGTCCCGCTTTTGATCTTTCCGCCTGTTGGATCAATTGCTCGAAGGGTCAAAATATGGGATAAATATTCACATTTGATGATAAATGATAGAAGATTCTATATTGTCACGAGTCTGGGTGTTTGGTACCGTTATTATCTCTGAATCATATAACAGAAGTGCTTTGGCTACTTAACTTGGGTTCAGAATGAAGTATGGGATACTTAATTTTCCAATTAAATACCAGATGTGATGTTGTCTAATATTTACATTGATTTATTTATATAATTATATCAATTAATAAGTGATAACTGGTGTGATATAATAGTGTGGTAAAGTAAACAATAGTTTGATACGTATGCGTACGTTTGATACGTACTGAACAATTACAAAACGCTAAATTAACAAAGATAAATACACATTATAATCATTATGTGTCTCACTCTACATATTAAAGCGGCGTAATGTATAAAATATCCTGTCTTAATTAGCTGTTCTAGTTGGTAAAGTTAACTGTTAATTAAATGCCGTCGCTATGTAATGTAAGGTTATAGTAGTTAGATATTTGGCCTAGAAAATATAGTAAGAATTTCATATAAAAACATATCAAGCTATGAACTATTCCTAAATGTAACAAATTTAAAATAACTTAATCAAATACTTTAAAAAAGGAGTTTTAAAAGCACTCCATCAACAGCATACATTTTCTAAACAACAATATATAAATTAATCGGGAAAAAGTTAGAGTAGGATTCTGCCGACTAAACCTCACGAGGGTCGGGTCAGGACCCAATTAATTCTTAGGCACCTCTGAACATGCTCCGGACAAGTTTTTCGCTCGGACATGTTGAATGAAATTTAATCTGGCGAGGGATCTATTAGGGAATGAGCAACATCTTTAGCCCCCGTATCCCTCCTTTTTGTATCAAACTCGGATACCGCCTATTTAATTATATAATTATAAGTAAAAACATGAATAGCCGAGTCCTTATAGAAATAAATACGAGTAGGCACAAGAAAGATTACAATCCACTTTTTATGATAATCACTCAAAAGATTTAAATGGAAATATTCCCCCATTGTTCTTTAGCTTCCTAAGCTTTTACTGACGTTTTTCTGAATGCGTTAAAGTTTTATGAGCACGTAATGCTTTTTATCTACTGTTTTTCTTTGTATTTTATTCCGCGGAAAACACTACCGTTAATACATTTATCAGCTATTAGGTACTGCCTACCATATATAAACTCGTCAAAACATAAGTCTCGTAAGGGAAAAGCATTAATGCATTACTTTTTGCGTATCACTCATTCGTTATTCATAAGTGTCGTAGTCATATTTAAAATATGTATAGGAAATAATGTTTAGAGATTCGAGGAAAACTTTAGGGTAGCGAAATATTTAATAAAATCCTATTAAGATTTGTGCGTTTAAAAGAAAAGATTTGAGTATGGCTGTTCAATAAAATAAAATTAATGATACACAGTAATTTTACCATAAATATACGGTTATGATAGTACAATATTGTTTGAAATAATTATTTTTATTTCACATACTTTTTGATTAAAATCACGTTAGAATGTTCGTGAGAGCAGACTTTGTCAGCATCTCATGTTATAAGTTTTGATAAAGCCATTATATTTTAAAAACCGTAGAAATTATTAAGATATATTTTGTTGATGTGTTAATACAAAGTTAACTTCATTAATTTTAAATTAAATACGTACTAAATTGAAAAATTGTGTAGATCCGTATAAGTAAACCGATGTTTAAATATTTAGAGTTTACACACAAATATGTATAATACTCGTATATAAAATAGATAGAAATAAACTTCTTTTCCTTCCTGATTCCTGCACAGTCAACTGATAAGGTGTTTGCATAGTGTACGACAACTGCAAGGTAAATAGACCAAAGAACCGAGAGTCTGTATTAGCACATAGATTCTGGTTATAGCATTAGATTCAGCAGCATCGGTGATATACGCCGCTAGGCGGGCCACATTGGATGATTAGTAATCATAATATATTTAGTATAAAATGAAGTGGAATGGTTTTTCATTTGAAAAAAGGGATATTAATAAACTAGTACATGAGAATAGTTTACTATTGTGCACTATAGTTAGTATATACCTGTATATTTGGTTACAGGTTATCAGAAAAAAAGATTCCAGAGGAAGACTATAGGAAGAATGATTAAACAAATTTTTACGTAACCTCAGTTAAAGAAATCGAGTGGGCTCGAAAGAGAGTTTGTCAAAAACTAATTATAATCACTCTACTTCTGGACCTTAGATTTACCTTATTTTTTTGGGACTTTCATTGTGATAGTTTGAATCTTATAAGTTCAGTTTATAATAGCAATAAACAAACAATTCGCCAGCTATATGTACACAGATCATGTCCCATTATTTCGTAGAAGTTTTTGAATCTTATTTCAATCTTTCTCCGATTTGCAACAAAGCTTCTTAGAAACTTAAGCTCTTAAAAAGTATTAAAAGTAACTGATGAACTATTTTTTCGTGATGGCTTTATAAACATTAGCTTACGAAGAAAGTGTTTCACCTCTTCATCCAACGCTTGTTACTCTTAAGTTTTTTTATTCCCTTTATCGAAACAATAAGCTTGTTACGAGGATGTCACGTTTCGGTTTTGTACGTGTGTCTGCTACACAGTAATGCTTTCAACATTATTTGAACTCGTAGGTACGGATAACCTCCTTGGTATGTTTGCTTCGTCATATTCGATCAGAAGAGAAGAATCGGAATATTCAAGTTTCTCGTGAAATTTGCGCTTAGATTTTATGAAACATGGTCTATGTTTGATAGAATAGCATTACAGATTAATTTCAATGTTTTGGTATGGCAGATGCGCACACATTAACGGGACTGCTTTAAACTTATCCTTTAGAAATACGTATGATTGCTATGTTGTTAGACGATTGAGGGTTACGTTTTTGCTATAATGCTATCATTATAGGCAATCTTTATAAAATTTAAGCATTCTCTCTAGACAACGTTGATATATAGTCGTCCATGGATAAATGACCAGTAATTTGTGACAAATGTTACACGTCAATACGAATTTCCAGAATCTATTATCTATTATCGCCTGTAAGCGTACAGCTGAATCAAACTATTGTCAGTTCATTATTAGCCGCCGAACATTACGGACATTATGGTTAGTCTACTTGTATGTACAGCTAACAGCATGTCAAACTACCTGAAAATGACAACTCCCTTCAAATGTTTTCGAACTACAAATTAAACTTAGTATAAAGAAAGAGAAATTGGTAAGAATTACAGTTTGTGGTGTATGGTAGCTTAACCTGTTTTTTAGGTTTTATAAGTTTCATATATTTTATGCATTTTCAATGCGATCTTATAAGTATTTTTCTATTATAATAATTTATCTGTTTTTAGGGCCAAAATAGCCAAGTCTGTACACTTAGTCTGTACGCGTATAAATTTATATGAATACAACTTCTATATTAGTCGTAACATTAGCGAGATAAATACATTTGAATAAGATTTAGACGCAGATTGGTGAGATCTAAGGTGTGTTTTTAAACTATTGAGATACTCACTTTGATGTGAGATAGTTCATCTGAGAGCAACCTGTGAAAATTAAAAAGTTTTAACGTGTTTAAAGTGAAATAAGCTTGTTACAAATACTTCAGAAGCCTATGTAACCTAAAAGTAATTTGCCTTAATTATCTTCAGCAAAACCTTACTACTAATGGCATCCTTAGAAAATTGCGGACGTGGCGTTGACACGCGCACAGAGAACCAATGTTGCTTTGATCTCCAAATATTTCATAGTTTCGACACTTATAATGTATATAAGAAAGTTTCTTTGTCTTTCTCACTGACTGGGTTTCAATTCGTCCCGGATAATAAAAAAAAAACTAGTTTAGCTATCAATAAAAGTGTGAATGACCTGTTGTAATAAAATATATAAAAATTTATTGCACGTAGTCTCTATAAGTTACTAGTAAAGTGTAAAGTAACGGTAAGGATTCGCTATAACTTATTTTTTATATTTTCAAGACATTATTCTTAATCTACATTTTTACGATTTAAGTTTTGTTTGTGTGACGTAATCTTTTAAACTACTAATCGGATTTAAACAATCTTTCATCGATTCTTTCATGGTAGATATAAAGTAAAAGGGCTTTTCATGGTGAGCTGTTCTAACTAAACTCGGCAATAAAAAGGTAGAGCAATACGTGTTTTAGAGACAACCACTTAACGGTATATTTTTTGACTACCCAATACAAACAATATTGTATGGTGCGTTCTAGATCATTCCAAACAAACCATAACAAAACTGTTTTGTCTCTTTTTAGTTCATTAAATTTTTACTATCATCAACCCTTACCTGCCCATTGCTGGACATATGTTTACTCTTTAGAGCGGCACAAAGAGCGGCTGTTAGAATTTTGCAGCTATCAGCATTCTTTACCAGATCATTAGTTCACCCAGTGGAGCACCCCGCGCGGCGCCGGTCTGTCGGTATTACTCATTGTTAACACTCGAATACCTTTCTTCTCCAACAATAACTATTATTAACATCATCGCTTTCCTTTTTTTATAATTTTTCTGTTCAATTTTACGTTATTTAGTCTGGCTTGTTCATTTTATAAAGTATTAATGTAGTAACTGGGTAGACATTTCATAAGCGGCTAGCTATAAACCCAGTTTTATTTTTCAATACCTGAAAATGAATTATTTAATTGAAATTTGTCGTATTCTTACGTTCCTAGTTTGTATGAAAAATGACTTACGTTTATCATTTTGATGAATGGCCTTAGAATAATAAATATTAATCGGTTCAAGGCCATTTAAGACGTATTTTTCTTTAAGCTTTGTTCTGTCTTTCTCACATAATCTGTAACTTCGAGGACAGGCGACTGACCTTTTGAAAGCGAAATAACAGGAAAAGGATCAAAAGGTCTGCTTAGTTCACTGGATCCATGTCAATCGTACAAATGTAGCTGAACGGAAGTAGAGGAGAGATTTCAAGGAATTATTTTGATTTCTAATTTGCGGTATTGTAAATGCTTTTTGATACCATTTTTTGTTTTTGCTCTTTGATATCATGAAAAATTTCTTTCGAGTTTATTTTATTTTTACGTAACAAAGTCATGTTATCTGCTCTAATATTTAAAATAAGACTCAGTGCTATTTTAATTACTAAAAAAACGGTATTTCAATAATTATGGTTTAAATTATTTCATAGTCAAATCAGTGTTTATACTAAAAATCTCCTAAGAGGCATATATGTATAATATTTTTTCTAAAATTCAAAATTAATCTGAATTCAATGCTTATTGAAGTCGTGAGAATAATTGCATCCATTTTGACGTGACAACGTCTTATAAATTGGTTTGCCGGGTGACACTTCAAGAAACTGCGTTACGCTCCGCTCACGTTATGCGCTTACAATGAGAGCGAGTGAGAGGCACGCGTCCCTTCCACTCGGGCATGGTTAGCCCGCCTAAGAGCGAGAGAGACAGACATAAAAAGTGGAAGGGACGCGTGCCTATAAATTAATGTTTTAAATATAATTCTTTGTATAAATAAATGTTTTAAATTGTTACTATTATTTCATCCTTCTTCCTACTATACGAATGAATATTCACATTAAAATTATTTTACCACTCAAAGTCGTTGTCACGTAAAACTTTCGCCCGTATACCGACTTTACAGGCAACCAACCAGTTTTTTGGTATAAAATCTCCATGGTGATTAAAGATTCACTGAATTGTCCTTACATTGAAAGGTCCATTACTCAAATTATACCACTATCATCAAGAATAAAATTAACCTGAACGTACAAGTTCGGCCATCTCATCTACAGAAATGGAACTTATGTAGATAAAAGTAAGGACAAGAGAAAAATTACTTTAATTTCAAGGTAACACAGATTTTTCTCTTATACTTTTTTTAGAAGTTAGAATTTTTGCTTAGAATCTATTTTAAAGATTTGGTTTAAAGATTTTCAGATAGCATAAATACGAAAAATAGTAAAATCATATAAAATTTTATTTAACGCATTGGTTGTTGTGTTTTTAATTGGTTTGTTTAAAATTAATCAACCAAAAAAAAACGGAAGTCAAAGCCCAAAGGCAACTTTTTTAAGTAAATTTGCTCTATATTATTTTAGTTTGTTGTAAAGTTGCTACATTTCGAAATTTTAAACACTTAATTTTACTGAAATTCTTATAAAAATTCACATGGGTATACACTGAATACCAGTTTCCCAACCCTAATCAAATAGACCCCATCATAATAAGAATAGGTATTACAAATTTGAATGGACCTTCAGCATTACACACTATCGAACTTTATAAATTATTGTTACCTATATGTCTATAACTCCGACTTTCATATTTACGATCTGTTTTTATATCAAGTTGGTTTTGATAGCATCATAAAACGTACTGAGATTCTAATGCAATGCAGCATCACCGTTAATCTTTTGTTCCGAAGTCCCCATACAAGTCACTAATAAGATTTTTAGTAATTTTGCAAAAATATTTTTATAGAAGATTGCTGCTTTTATCAAACCAAGATTGCGCTGTCGACAAAGACACAGTTTTATATATATGGTATAGTTATACAGTATATGGTCAATATCAACAATTTGACAATCATAAAATATACAATAACGAAGCCAAAAAAGATTCAAGATAAAGCTGACTAATAACATTGAAAATATGTTAAGTTAACACAATCAACATATCCCCTTTGTGTTTTTCAGTCAGTACCATTTTTCGCTGACCTTACGTTTTTAGCCCTTCGAGCGAATTCCATTTTCATGTGAGCAGCTTTCGGCAGCTGGTAACATTTTTTTCTCTCGTCTTACTTTAAAAATTCTTTTGTTCTTTCAAAATGTAGGAGGCATAATTAAAATTTAAACCCCGGAATGGGCTCAGGAAAAAACTCAACGACGCAGATGAGAATTTGTGCTCCAACCCCGCTACGGAATGTCGTGATATTTTAATTCTAACCCTAAATTGCTCGGCCGTTTTGGCCTAATTGCTCTGAGTAATTTCGCAGCTTTATAAGGGTTAATTTAATTCGCCGACAATACACATGGAGGTATGATTCTGGAAATATTCTTTCGCCCATTAGGCCTAAAAACATTATAAGCAGCAGAAATTTCAAGAGACGTACATTTATTTTTTGTTAATAATAAGGTAGGTATATCCTTGTCTATTAAGTTAATAATGGAGGAAAACAACTTTTATCTTCCGTTAAAAACCGTATAAGCGTTACAAATGTTTAAAATTGTTTTTAATTCGACTAAATAAATGTTTTATACTTGACCAGTACTTTCACATTCTCTTTATTTTTTATTATTTTTATTTATTTAATATGTTATTCGCTTAAAACATAACGAAAATAATAGGGAACCTAAAAAAATATTAAAACAAAACATCATGTCTAATTAACGCAATTTATACCCAGAATTTCAGTTTTTTTCCGGGAGACACCAAGTTCATCTTGATCATGCGTGGATAGGAAAAAACATACTGAACTCAGATACGCTAAACATTAATAAGTAACTGGCAACTTTATCTCTGTTTAATAAAAGAAACACAAAAAAATTGACAGTAAATTAAACAAATACAAGTAAAAATATCTTGTACAAAAACTACACTAATAAGAGAAATTATTATAATAAAAAAATACTAGAAAAAGTCGACTCGGGTCACAAGTGTATTCTCAGGGGAGAACCCGCAACCTTCGATTAAGATGAAACAGCCATTTTGTTTTATATATTTTATGAAATTTTCAATACTATCTTATAAGATAAATTATTATAATAAGAGAACACTAGAAAAAATCGATAGCATTGATAGCATTGATAGCATTGAAAAATGCATAAAATATATAAAAACTATAAAACTAAATGGCTGTTTCATCTTAATCGATTGCCCAAACATTTGTAAAAATGTTTCTTTCGAATAAGAGAGATTGTTCCTCTCATTGATAAAACAACCCTAGGCCAGGGTTGCTTTATCAATGAGAGGTTACAGCGTAAAATCAGAAAGGTACTAGAAAATTTTGACGAGTGTTCACAAGGCTCGGTAGCTCAATTGAGAAAGCATTGGACTGGTTTACCAAAGGTTGCGGGTTTGACTCCAGCCTGAGAATTCACTTGTGACCCGAGTCTATTATTTCTTTATCTTATCTTAATTTATCTTATAAAATAGCATTGAAAAATACATAAAATATATAAAAATTATTAAACTAACGAATGTTAAATAAAACAAAATGATTTGTTAATTCTAATAATTCTATCATATCATCATCTAATTCTATTGCGATTTAAATAAATTCTATACATTACAAAAAACATTTATTTTCACAAATCAACATCACATCACGAGAAAGAATGCTGATTGATTTGTCACCATTCTTATTCTTTATATCGTGGCATATAACTATATGTGTGTATAGCTTTATTTCCTTTTTTAAAGTAACTACTTTACAAAAGGTAATATGAATAAATATGAAGTAATATGAATAAAAAAATATTTTTATGAGAAATATATTTAGGGCGTATACGAAAACACTACTTAGACTAGCAGAAACAAAGCACTGAAACTTTTTGTTTTGGATATTACGATAGCGGATAAAAATACTTAGATGATAAATTATTTATATGAACTGAATGATGAATAATGAATTATTTATATGAATGATTACGTATATTTAATAAACATAAACCATACAGGCACAAAAAGGTCAATCAGCAAAGGTATGTCGCAGTAACGCTGGTATTCTAGTGATTATTGTTGGTGCGCGGTAAGAGCAGCAAAAGCCCATAGATATAACGTACGTACATACATAACACAGATAACACAACAAAGAGAAAGAAAATAGAAAAGGAAAATTTCAGTTGAGTGTCGTGTTTTTACTTTACTTATTTACAACTCCCGTTGCGAATATCGACAGAACGCAAGTTACAAGTAAAAGTACAAAAGTCCACCCCACATTCTCATCGCCTTCGCTAATCACTCATATATGCACAGGTTGAAACTAAAATAAAAATACAAACAAACAGCGCTTCCCTAAACTTTTCCTTTGGCCTTGAACAACACATTAGTTCATTTAACCTTATTAAAAAGGTGACTAATAGCTTTTAAATCGAGTATTAAATAGTTTGCCCCAAAATCTCTCCACAAGTACGTTCAATTCTATTGCCGTCCAAACATTACATCTGATTGTTCATTTGATTGATGCTTCATCCGTGATTAAAGCCGTACCGAATGTTTCCATAGACTCGACTCTTCAGTGATTTCGGCCATCACAATGATTAATTGTACACACACATTAATCATTTTTATTAAACATTCACTGTGGTATGGCTTCGATGAAATTAATGACTATAAAATTTATTTTAAACCTTTATAGAACCACATAATTGTTTTGCGTTAATGCGGATTCATATTTATTTTCAAACAAGGTATACGATTGATGTGATGGATGTATGTTACTTGTTATTTGAAGACCAGAAGTTCCATTATAATTGAAGTTATATATTGCGAAAACATCCCCTGCCCTAGCTCTAGAACCCATCTTAGATTTACTGCAAATCTTCAGTTGGGAATATTTGGCGTACCATAGGGAGTATAAAAACTTAATCAAGAGGCTCGAACCTCGCATGTACTACTTCGTATTGTGGAGAAAGAAGCATTCAGATAAATATCTGTACTTAGAAAAGACTATTGTAAAGAAAATGGGAAAGCGAAAAGAACTAGATAACAACTGACGTCATGGTTACTATGGCTCGCATCTTTATCTCAACTGAAATATGTCCCTTTGCTTAACGGAAGTCTTCCACATTTTGACGTCTAAGGGAGATGAAGCGGTTGGTAGTCCGCATACACCAGGAGTATGATTAGCGTTTTGTAATTTATTAACTATGTCTCTTAAGATTCTGCTACTGACCGACCCTCTAAAGTGAGGTTATGTCACACTCAACCACAAGATTAATTAGTCCCCTAATAATATAAGCCTTTCCGTCATTAGGAGGACTTTTTGTATAAAATGACCACACCTGAGAAATTAATGGTTATATAATTTTTATAAATATTAAATTATACATTAGCCGCAATTTTCTATTCTTTTTCCAGTATCATTACTGAACATCTAGTACAAAAGTAAAATTAACGTAAGGTTCATATGGGTACTCTATTGTATGTCACACAAATATTATTAATAGCCTTTAAATTTAAAATGGTTTCCCATTAGTTTTATTTGTATATATTTCAATAGTAACATCGTTTTCCGACTACTCTACTAAACTGTTTAGAGAGTTGCGTAGTGTCACACATATATAACTGTTCAAATTCATTGACATTAGCCAGTTTTAAGAGATTTTTTAATTTGTTTCTTAGTTAATAAGTATCGAAAAGGTAAAAAAAAAACAGAATTTAAACAGTTTCATATTAAAAGTTAGAGTAAATATATTATAGTCAATTTTATGACTGACTGACATATATATCAAAAACTTTACCCATTTCCATAGTAATTTGGTGTATACAAAAAAAAAATAAAGTTTAAAATAAAACTGAAAAATACGCTTTTAAGCTCAATGGAAGTAAAAAATAAATTTCAATATAACAATTAAGTAATTGACGAGAAAATTAATGTCAATGTAAGAAAAGCTTGGGTTGCTCGAAATGGATTATTGTATTTTTTTTTGTTCATTTATTTACTCATTTGTTATCATGATACCTAATTATTTTTATTTTGAAATAAGTAAAGAAGATTGTCCCACTTATAAAAGCTTGTTTTTTAGTTTCTTTTTTAAACTACAATTTTAATTTATATTTTTTAGTTCGATCTTTACAAAAGTGAAGTGGGTAAAGTCGTGTTAAAAATTCCGTTACAAACAAATATACCTAGAACCAAATGACAGGTGAAGTAATTAGAAGTGTGTTAAAACAGAACAGTGAATTAATACGATTTGAGATATTTTCCAAAAAAAACATTTATTTCACAATTAAATTCTAAATTTAATGTATGGTACCTTGATGACGGTTGCATAGCTGGTACTGTATCCTCGGTTTTTGATGATTTTAAAATAATTATAGATCAGTTTAACGCAATAGGACTTGAAATTAATCATAGAAAATGCGAATTGTATATTTCTCACCATATCATATCAGATCATTCTGCAGAAATAATTAATAAATTCAGTACATTAACACCAAGCATTTCCATAATGACAAAAACAAATTTAAATCTTTTAGGCGCTCCAATTTTTGAGGATGCAGTATCTTCTGTAGTAAATTCTAAATTAGAAACTTTTCTTCAATTTTCTGATCGCCTTTTGGAACTGAAACCTCACATGGCTATCTACTTTCTCCGCCTTTGCTTATTTACACCAAAATTTATGTACTAACTTCGGTGTTGTCCTGTGTGGAAATTCCCTTTGGTTACAGGTCATATAGATTCTACATTGAAACAAATTGTATCTGAAATTCTAAATTTAAAGTTTGAAGACACGACTTGGAGACAGGCCTGCCTTCCTGTTAAATTAGGTGGGTTGGGAATTCGTACCACCTCAAGCGTGGCTCTACCGGCTTTCTTAGCTTCTACTCACAGTACGATTACTCTCATCAGCAATATTTTAAACTTAGAACAAGCTGATGTTCAAGTGACGGGCTTGAGTGAGGCTTTAGATGTTTGGAGGGCTATGTTTCCGATGGAAAATATCCCAACTGACAAAATAAAACAAAAAATGTGGGACATGCCTGGACAAAAAATTACGTTTGCTTGTCTCCTTGACCAAGTAACGGACAATACAGAGAGAGCGAGACTATTAGCAGTCACCAGCGAACACTCAAGTCAATGGTTGTACGCGCTTCCCTCACATAATCTTGGTACAATTTTAGATCCTGCAACGCTGAGAATTTCCGTTAGTCTCCGGCTTGGTGCCAAAGTATGTGAACCCCATTCCTGTTCATGTGGGCAATTTGTGGATCAGTTGGGTCGACATGGCTTATCATGCTCCAGAAGTGCTGGTCGCTTATATCGCCACGGTACAGTTAACGATTTGGTACGTAGAGCTCTTGCCACGGTTTCTATACCGGCAACATTAGAACCATGTGGTCTTTATAGAGATGATGTCAAGAGACCTGACGGTGCTACGCTTGTGCCGTGGAGACTGGACCACACTCTGGTGTGGGATGTAACTTGCGTAGACACGCTGGCTCCATCTTATATACATGAGACTTGTACTAAAGCTGGGGCCGCAGCCGATCGTGCTCAGTTTCTCAAGCGTCGTAAATACTCTGCTATAACTGAAGATTATGAGTTTGCGGCGTTAGCTTTCGAGACGTTTGGGTCGTGGTCGGCTGACATGAAGCGGTTTATGGAGGATATGTCGAATCCACTAATTCTCTCTTCGGGTGATCAGAGGGCTGGCAGCTATTTCGCGCAGAGAATCAGTTTAGCAATTCAGGGAGGTAATGCTGCCAGTGTTCTGGGTACCATGCCCCAAATTGGAATTTTGGATGACATATTCTTTTTGTGAATGTGTATATAAATATTTTAGGGTTAATTTGTCACGATAAATTGTATAAAATGAAATGTAGAGATTAATAATATATGAAAAACAAAGCAATATAATTAAATAATTATTTTATTAAGTTACGCTTAGCCCCTTTTGAATTTCTTAAAATATTAATTTCTATTATACAAGGTTGTTATTATCTTAAACTTACTGATTAACTTACACAACCGCTAATATTTGACGACAGTTAGGTACATCGGTAGCAATCCTGCTTTTTGCAGGACGTCGACGTTTCTGGGTTCGAGTCCCGGAAGAGAGAAATGTTTGTGTGGTGGATATGAAATTTTTTAACTTAGTTTTGGGTATTTATATACATTTCTTTGAGTCACTTATCTATGTAAACTTTATTCATATACATACGTCCCCCTTTTTATTCCAGAAGAAAACTATGTCTATCCGTGATCCTAGTATCCATAATACAAACCTTACAGTGCTTACTTTAGACTAGGCTAATTGGTGTGAATGTAAGAAAAAACAATATGGCAGATTTAAATTTCAGCTGAAGTGGATAAGGCTAAGATAAAGATTCTAATGTATATGTTCAAATTGCCTATTTTCTTCAGCATATGCTATTTCAACTCACAAATCACAAGGCCTTGGTCTTAACAGCGTTCTTCTCGATTTCATTTTCTAGAGTTAAAATACTAGATAGAGTATAAGATATACAATCTAGATCCTAGTCAAGATAAAGCATACGAAAATTCTATAATAAAATACAATCGCCTGCGAACATTACAGCACCCTGTCATAGCCAATTTAGGCATATGCATAAAAGTGCAGATAATAAATCAATAACATTTCAAATATTCAAGATAATATAAAATAGGACAAAAATTAACTATACAGCGTAAATGCAAGAAAAACTGGTTATTTTTTTAGTCGATCACTACCTATTGAATTACAATAATCAATATGGTTTCCAAGAAGGAAAATCTACAACGCTTGCAACTTATCATTTAATCGAAGAAATATTACGAAATGTAAACGTGAGAAACTACACAACAGTGTTATTTATTGATCTAGCAAAGGCATTTGATCTTGTTTCACATGATCAATTGTTTATGAAGTTAGAGCACAATGGTATAAGAGGTCCAGCTCTCTCCTGGATAAAATCGTACATTCAAAACCGTAAACAATTTGTGGAAATTATGCAACTTGATAAAGATCACATTCAAAGAGCCTACAAATCAAATTGTACAACAAACCACTCTGGAGTGCCCCAGGGAAGTGTTCTTGGTACGCTTCTATTTTTACTTTTCATTAATGACTTGCCTAATGTAACGAAGCATAAAATGATCCTTTTTGCGGATGATTTATCAATAATAGTAACTTCAGATAAAAACTCTTCAGTAGAAACACATAAAATAGAAATTATTAAAACATTGGTATCGGTGACAAATTGGCTGTATAATAACAATTTACAAATAAATCTCAATAAGACAAAGTTAGTTAATTTTAATAATTTTAAGGACATAACAATTGACATTAAATTCAATGATATAGATTTAAGGCATGAAAACAATGTGACATTTTTAGGATTAATAATAGAGCCGCGCTTGAATTGGAGAGGTCAAATAGAAAAGCTTTGTAATAAATTAAACGGATTCTCGTTTGCTCTTTTTAAACTATCAAAAATAGCGAATAAAGCTACAGCAATTACAGCATATTATGCCTATGTCGAATCACTGCTAAGGTACGGTGTCTTACTCTGGGGAAATGATGTTGATGTAGTTGGGCTATTTCGAGCGCAAAAAAGGTGCGTACGAGCAATACTCAATATAGCACCGGACGTGTCATGTAGACCGTACTTCAAAGAACTTAGCATATTCACTTTACCTTGCTTGTATATCTTGGAAATGGGTATTTTTGTAAAACAAAATTTCAATACGTTTACAAAAAAGAAGGATATAACAAAGAGAAGCGTTAGGCACCCAAATAAAATAGTTCTAAATACCATACCTAAAACTAAATCATGGCAATTAAAATATACAATAAAATACCGGAACATATTAAATTGTTGTCTTATAATAAATTTAAAAAAGCACTTCGAAAATGGCTTATTGACAATACTTTTTACAGCGTAAATGAATTTTTCGAACACCGCAATAAACCAGAGCGTGCATAGAATAAGTCTATATGATGTCCTTGTCTGTTTTATATTTTTTGATTATTTTTGATATGTTGTAAACCAATTAATTTGCATGCCATCCTGATGGTTAAATAGGCTTAAGAATCAATCACATATTAAAATAAGACCTGAATGTAACCCTTTTTATTGCAAATAAATGATTTGAATTTGAATTTGAATAAATTTATCAACAAACAATAATAATATCCCACCAAAAACGTTAATTAAAAAATTTACACAAAGCAAGTAACATGATCTTTTGAACCTTAACATTTGATTTGGCTAGTTTTCATATACTAATCATCTTATTTTGTTATTTGAGCATTAAATTGGTAGACTAGCTATTGAGCTGCCTAGACTTTAATAAATCCTCGAATTTTCATGTTCTATGTACAACTGAAAGTGTGTTGTTTTTATATTTGGCTAATCGACTTATTCCGTTTATGTTATACGCAAGGTATTGTTTTTATATTGTAAGGATTTGCTGGTAAAAAGTTGCCAAGTAAAATGTTGAGGTTCTATATATTATAAATTATTTGCTTTGTTAAAATAACTTAGTTGAGTTATTTTAAATTCAAATTAAAAATAAAATCATATTTAAAAAAATATACGTTGTATCACAAAGTAAAGTAACAATTATGTTCTAAATTTATCTTAGAATTATAATTATTAGTTATTTCTTATCAACTTAGAATTATCTACAGAACTTTTCGCCCATTTCCATCTCAATTCTTTTAGTAGTGAAGTCGATAACCACACCATATCATAATATTGAATGCGGCTCCCATTTTCACATTTATGTTTTTGGTGCGATTTAATAGAGCCGCTATAGGACACCGAAAACCTTTTTCATAAATTGTATTACCTATTACTTTTGTTGGGGAGAGGTGCTGATGTAAATGTACATAAGATAGGCGATGGTTACATAACGAGCTCGAAAGAATTTTCTCTAGCTTGAAAAAGATACTGTATTGATAGCTTAGTTGATATTTGTTACAATCAGACCAACTTATGTTTGTCGAATTGCTTTGTTGGTCGAAAAACCCTTTTTGTTTGTTATCCTAACAGGTCATGAACATTATGCAGGTTACAAGAGAAGTGACATTAAATTTGATGAATATAATAGACCAATCTCCTTTGAAAGTACAAATATGAACATTATAATTAAAATCTTTCTCTGAATTCATGAATACTTAAAATATTCGAAATGAAAAATACACTTTTTTACCCAATTGTAAGTGCTTAATGCAGCATTTTAATTGTTCGTTTCTAAAAACATTTTGGCATATCTATGAATAATGTATGTAGTCTAAATTTTTTTTTTGAAGTATTTTCCTTTCGCATACATTTGGTTCTAGAATTATCACTCTATCGAGATTTATCCGAAAGGCAATATAGTTAAAAAGCATCTAAAATGCGAGATAAATATCGACAGCTGAATTTAAAAATCTAATGTTCAACAATAACGTCTATGATTGCGACGGGTGTTTTCTTACTTAAAAAAAGTCTTCAAATACGGAGTTCTTAATGTTGAAATAAAGGTGGACTTATAATAAATAAAAGTAAAAAAACGATTTAAAAAATCACTTTTTTATAAGCGGACTAAAAAGACGATTTTTTTCCCCAGAATTGTGATGGAAAATTCTTTTCCCGGAATGATAAAAATTTCAAAATGATTAAGTAGTATGATATGACTAAAAACGTGGGACGGGCGGTTTTCTGGCTTAACTAATTAAATTTAGAGATTATTGTGTCTGTCCATAAGAGTGCCCACAACTAACGCGGGATAATAAAGAGACCTTTCCCAGGGCGGGCCTTAGATCCGTTGAACTTACTGTTAGTTACAAATACTAACCACCATCGGACGAATCCTAGCGTCAAGTCCAACAGCTGTTGGACAACCCAGACACCAAGAACCCCTTAATTAATTTGTCTTCAATTATTACCCCGAGTATTACCAATATCGATAAAATGGACCTACAGATCACTTGATAGAATATTCTTTGTTTGTGATTAAACTTAGCAACTAAGTTATATTTTTTCTTTAACATTCGTTGTGTATCAAGTCACTTTACAATAAGGACCTTGTAATTGTTCATATTAATTATTTTAGTTATCCTTAATTGGGATATTTAGTTGGCAATAACACTACATTATCATCTTAATTCTGTCCTCTATCGCTATAAGGCGAGAGTATGATGATCGGGTTTACCGATATTTTATATCATGTCACTATGCTTCAAAGACTTTTATAAATTATATGCGACCAACATAAATTAATAAAAAGTACTACAAATAACTAACTGTTTATTGAATATAAGGAAAGAAGAAAAATAATTTATTGTTCCAAATATGAATCATATTAATAATTATTAATTTAATTACACAAGTAGAAATGTATACTCGAAATAATGCGAAGACTGAATCTCGAGGGACAAAGAATATTAATTGTCATGTTTTCAGGTCGTTGCTCACGAACAACAAACGAATGTTAAGCTTTTTACACATCGGCGGATAAACGTGAATGATGTTATTTTTCATCACATTTGATTTGTTTTTTATTATAATTTTGGTCTCGAATATAAGTTTTCTGCTGATTATTTAACCATTATTTGGGTTATTTGAAAAAATATAGGACGGGACCTAAACACTTTCCATCTATCATTTAACTTACATTACATGAGCTACTGTCTTTTTTTATGTAGACTGTATAACATCAACGCATATCTTTTTGACATCATTGTAGTATTTTTATATGATTCCGCCCTTAATATGTACTCTCCTCAAAACCAGCTACGTATGCGTTTCTGTGACAAATACTAGCAATTATTAATGCGCCTCGTCTTATCAGTTTTTTTCCCTCTAACGATTCCGAGCACGCAAACCAAGAAATTGAAAAACACAAACAAATGCGTAACACAAATATTATGTTTTCAACATTATATTACTACCAAGTATGAAATAGTACCTTGTATTTATATGGTTTATTCTTCAGTGATTGAAAGTTATGTGCAATAATTTCAAATACTTCGAATAGGTCTCCTTTTTTAGATGGGGAAGGCAATAGGGATTTGTTTTAAGTGTATCAAAAAAATCCTATCGGCGTCCACTAACTGAAATGCTCAGCGAAAAAAGAAAGGCAAACTTGGTGTACGTTTAAACAAACAAACCATGCAAGAAATCCTAAATATAAACTTTAAAGCTGTTGCTTTTGTTAAATATTAAAAAAAAAATTACAGAAGTATAATAAATCATTACCTATTATAAACTTCATGTCACATGAAATAATTTCGAAAAACTTTGATACATTTAAAATTTAGAAGAATTTCAATTAGAATAAATCCAAGTTCGTATTACTCCCCAGCCTACTTGTTATTCCTGGAAATCAAATTGAAAAACCTCTCAAGAAAATTCCTCTTAATTGGGACATCTGGCCACTTTGCATTTGCCTCTTCTAATTTTGTACACAGCTTTTTGCTAACAGAAAACTCAGCGAGGGTATGTTTGTCTATTGTTAATACATTTTCTTTTAATATGAAAAATTTTGTTTCATAATAATTAAGGAAAATATTTTATCGTGAAGGAAAGCAAAAACATACAAAAATTACATAACTCTTTTTTTTTAAACTATTAAAGAAAATATATCAATGTATAGTACAGATCTTACAACATCAGAGGATGCATAATGTAAAAATGTTGAAATGAATCTTTTAAAACCACAGCACAGTTATGTATGTTTTAAAAATTTACTTGGTAATTATGTAAATAAACGAGTGGTTTCGAATCGTTGATATTTTTCTAGATCAACTAAAACATCAATCTAATCTAAGATATCCATCAAAACTCAATACAAGTAAAAAAACTACGCAAATGTAAGAAGAGGCAAACATGTAACAATATAAATTCGATATAGGTAAAGAAAATAAAAATAAAACAACTAAAACCTCTGACTAATATGAATGAGCCTGACTTTAAGAAATCGCATTAAGTAAATTCCTTTTTTGATATTCCCGCTAACCTGTTGTAGGTAGGCCTTATAATAATACATATTATGTGTTAGTATTCCTTGATGTTTCTAAACCGATTTGAGACGGCGATTTTGGAAAATCATACTTATGTTATATGAAATTGTTATTTTATTGGGATTTTTCATTGAAATTGAACACTTATTTAACCGAATGGCTATGCGATTATTGTATATTGTTTTAGTCCCTATATGAAAAGGGCTCGAGATAGGAAGTAAAAACGTCAAAATATAATTATTATATTTTTTGTTTTACATTTGACATCCTAGATTTTTATTCATATTAGTCCATATTAGTAACGCGAATAATGACGGTAGTTTTTCATATTTTATAGTTATTAATAATATAGTTATTATTGACAGCTAACTCGATACTAAATAGATGTATTCATAATAAGATGTTTGTGTAAATCAAATAGGTAGAAAATTTATATCTCGTCTCAGTAAGGTCTAAGAAACTCGTTTCTTGGCTGTTTTTTAAAGTTTACAATTGCCGACAGTAGGTTTACAAACCGATCATGTTTTTTTTTCATATTCATAAGTGTTAAAATAAAGATTTTTAAATTATAATTTGATTTAATGCCCCCCTAATGACATTCTTTTTTCACTTTGTTAGGTTTAAATACAAAAATTCAGTGTCACTTCTGAGTTTTTTTTTACTACAACAAACACTTCCTGGTGTAAAAGCATGTATACCTGGACTTTAAATGTTCGGCAACAGGTGCCGTGTTGGCGACTGATATTGCCATTTTGTTGTGCCTCCCTTTAATTGGATAAAACTGAATTATACCGTCTTCAAAGTATAAGCTAATATAATTAGCAACTTTCCTAATTAGGCTATAGCTTTAACGGTGACAAATAATTTGAGTAAATGTTACGACAATGCGGTCTAATTAGTATGGCCAGTTATATTTAACTTTAAGCGTAATAAGCGCGAGAAGCATTGATACTAACATTTCCTTAATGGATTGAATTGTTTTGTAAATCTTGCACTACATACTAACAAATTTGCAAATTCACTTGGCTGGTAGGGTGAACAAACATGAATTCGTGTTGTATTAGTGTGTGCAATCGTTATTTTTAAAGTCGATATTGCGAATTTGATAAACTTCACATTATAGAAATGCATACACTCAATGTAATATCTTGTCCTTATACGACACACATATGATGCACATTTGTTTTGGCGGTATTAAACTCGTGCCAGATACTAATCCGCATTGGGCCCGCATGATATTTATTTACTAACCCACTCTAGTATACATAACGAAACAATGAATACCCATATTGAATGTTTACATAAATTTTAACGTTCGAGACATTAATGCTCTTACGACGATCATAATGGTTTTTGCTGGGATCGTACACTATTTCGATCTACAGAAAGCTTCTATTAGGATTTTATATCGTTGTTTACATTTTGATTATTAAATTTTAAAATGGCAGAACGTTTATATGTAATAATAAAAACCACTTTAATTAGTGTAAATGACATCTTTGAGCAGCACGCCTGCTAGGCCTCCAAAAAGTAGGAACTATAAAAACTAAAAGTAATAAATTTAATGGCTAATAAAGAGTTATTTTAAATATTCCATTGCTTATTAAAATAAATATAAAGTAATTGAATACCTATGCGAGTAAAATAAATTACAAAGAAACATTATTACAATTTTATTTAACGTATTCTACCGTTTTTATTAGCAGCAATTTGGGGCATGATTGACAAAGAATAAAATAACATTAACGAAAATTCGTGAACATAAAACCTTTGTAGAAATTTCCACAAAAAACAATACTTATGTAAAACGTGCGTGTTGGAAACAATAAAATTGAGTACATGCTCACTCGCCAAACGACTCGCTGTGTTGCTATAATAATAAATTTATGAAAAATTTCAGTGTTACGCATAACTAACGAGGTCATTATGTTTCGACGTAAAATTTTATATAAGCGTTTACATTATAGTAACCTAAATCTTTCTTCTTTAAATTAAAATAAATAAAAATATACACTAACCCACGTACCTCATTATCTATACGGTTTTGCTTGCTTAAAACTAAGATTTCAACAATTTTATTTATTTAGAAATATTGATACCTAGCTGACCTGGCGAACTTCGTACCGCCTTAGCGTAGCTTTGAATTGAATGACGTTGACATTTGTCAGCGCGGTTATCGATGTGGTGTCACAGATTACCACAGATTTTTTGTTTTAAATTGAATGACGTTGACATTCGTTACGTTATATTTTTCAATCTTTCTGAGAGATTTTCTTTATATTTTTTTCCGTAAGAACCTTGTACAGAGTATTAGAAAACTACAAAAAAAAAATCAGCCAAATCGGTCAAGCCGTTTTCATGTTATGTCGTGACAACGGAAAACGGGTTTCCTTTTTATATATATAGATTTTATATTTCATTACATCCTCTCTTTTCTTCGGACCGCTAAAGCGTTTAGACGTGTAGACTCGTGTTATTTTTTATAATGGAAACAATAACTTAAACTAAAATTATATATAAATAAATTTGTTCAGTTTTATTCTGCGGAGTACCAAGCGCTCATAACACGCAAGCAGCATAGTGCAGTGGCAGAAAGAACGACAATGTTAAACACAACAACAATTTTAGAACTACACTGCGTGCTTCACATTTTCTCCGTCACACGCCGTTGGCTGGAGTAGTGCATAAACGGAAGCGGGGCCGTAGGCGTCAATCCATAAACTGACTACACTGGAGCTTATTTCTTTTATTCGCGGATATCGCGGATATGGCATATAATAAATCACAGAATGTATCAGAACCCAATGTTGCTAAAATAAAAACTCTTGACACAGTAGAACCGAGATAAGACTGGTCACCTAAAACTTTACTCACCTCTAACTTCGTATTTGATAATGGTGTGTAACAAGTCTTACAATTATCCATGCCGAATTTCTTTAATAAATTTTCAATATACGGTTTTTGATCACATATAACATCATTGTTACTATTTCTCTTTATATTCAATCCTAGATAACATTTCAATTCACCCAAATCTTTAAGTGAGAAATGTTTTTGTAAGTTTGACATGACACTGTCAAAAGCTTTGTCATTTTTATAAAATAATATCAAATCATCGACAAAAACTGCCAAGATAATTAACTCATTTTCAAAAAGTTTAGTATATACACAAGGCTCGGAAGGAGTTTGTTTGAAACCAATTTTATTTAAAGTATCATTTAACTTTATATTCCAGGCCCTAGGAGCTTGCTTTAAACCATACAGGGATTTTTGTAGCAGGCAGACCTTTTGTGCATTTTCTTTTTGAACAAATCCAAGAGGTTGCTCCATGAATACCTCTTCTTCGAGTTCTCCATTCAGGAATGCAGTGTCGACGTCCATATGTCTCATTTTAAGACCCAATTCAGCAGCCAAAGCAAATAACACTCGCAATGAAGAATGTCGCACTACTGGGGCAAATGTCTCGTCATAATCGATGCCTAGAACTTGACTAAACCCTTTAGCCACTAGCCTTGCTTTGTATTTAATAATATTGCCCTCGGAGTCTCTTTTCACCTTGTAGACCCACTTGCAAGGTACAATTTTCTTATTAGGTCTATCGACAAGTTGCCACGTTTTCAGTTTCTTTAGTGACTTATATTCTTGACTCATAGCTTCCTGCCACAATGAACAATCTGCAGACTTCATGGCTTCTGCATATGTCTTTGGTTCATTTGAGTCCTCTGCTGCAGCTATGTAGGTGAAGAAATCGGGTGGCTTCCTATTTCTCTGAGGATAGCGACGTTCAGGATTTGAAGAACCTGACGTTTGTTCCTCCACAGTTTCTTCAGCTGTCTCCGAGTTCTCAATTTCAGGCCGAGATTCAACATTGATGGTCGCTACAGTACCATCAGCAACATCAGCATTTGCCTCGTTCAGTCCAGGATCAACAATAATACTAGTACTAGGTAAAGAGTCATTAGAAAAAGATAAGACCGGAGCAAAAGGAGAAAAAGGATCAGTCAATACATTTTCTGAACAATTCTTTAAAGGTTTAAAAGTACTCTCAAAAAAATGTACATCCCTAGACCTTTTTATTTTTCGAGGACAAGTAGGATCCCTAAAGTAATAACTATTTGGATCATCACTATATCCAACAAATATTACTTCCTCTGCTTTATCATCCAGCTTTTTCCTTTGACAACCCGGAATCTGTATGAGAGCCCTACAACCGAATACCCTAATATTACATAGATCAGGTTTTGTGCCGTACCATCTCTCAAAAGGTGTAGTATTCCTACCAAAAGCACGATGAGGTGACCTATTTTTAAGGTAAGCCGCAGTTTGCACTGCATCCTCCCAATATGACTTAGGGTGGTTACCATCGGCCATCATCGATCTGGCTTTCTCAATGAGAGAACGATTAGTCCGTTCCGCAACTCCATTTTGTTGAGGACTATACGGCGTCGTCGTCTGATGTTCGAGACACAAAGAAGTCAAATAATCTGACAAATCTTTATTTACAAATTCAGTACCATTATCAGTTCTGAACTTTTTAATAACTAAACCAGTTTGTCTTTCAACATACTTTTGGAAAGAACAAAACTTACTTTTAACTTCTGACTTAGAAGAAATAAAATAAATAAAAATCATTCTAGAAAAATCATCTATAAATAATAACATATATCTATTGCCATTAAATGACTCATTAGTAAATGGTCCACAGAGATCCGAATGGATTAACTCCAATTTACTAGTTGCTCTGGCAAAAGCAATAGTTTTAAAACTTTTACGTGACTGTTTCCCTTTTATACATGAAACACAAGGTTTTCTATCTACGTCCTTAAAATCTATACCTATACTACAATTCTTAAGACTACTCATACCTATACGACACAGATGTCCTAACCTCTTATGCCATAACTCGTACCTACTAATTGAGTCAGAGTGCACATCATAAGCCGCAATTTGAGGTAATTTAGCAGAACAGTCCAAAGAGTAAAGTCCATCACAGAGCGAACCATGTAAGACAGAATCACCTGTAAAAGGAAAAGTGTTAGCATTGTAAATATTACAACCACTTTTATTAAAAAGGACACAAAACCCTTTCCTTATAAGCTCCTTTACAGAAACTAGGTTAGATTGTAGACCAGGAACATAGAAAACATCTTGTAAAGTATTTACAGAATTGCAACTACTATTTACAGAATTGGTATATAAATTAATGTCACCAATACCATTAATACAAAGTTCAGTGCCATTTGCAACTGTGACCTTACAAGGGAAAGACATAGGTTTCATATTTGTAAACAAGTCTCTACGTGATGTCATATGTCGCGTAGCACCAGAGTCAACATACCATTTGTCTGCGTCTTCTTGAACTATAGTTCCAAAGGCTTTCAAAGAAGAAGATGGCTCCTTATTCTTTGTTGACTTCCTTGTTTTCTTTTTACGTAAAGGACAGTCTGGACGCTTATGACCAGGAACACTACAGTCGTAGCATATTATACGTTTACTGGACTTACGAACGGGAATATCATTTTTAGCTTGGGCAATAATAGCAGTCTCCGCTTCTATTTTCTCCTTATTCATTTCATTAAGAAGTTTTGCTTTGACTAATTTAGTGGTTACTTCAACATTTGAATTTTCTAATGCCATGATTAAGGGCTCAAATTTTGAAGAAAGTCCACCAAGCATTATAGCTGCCACAGATGTATCCTCTATAGTTTTCCCGATGTCAGCCAACTGCTGTACACCTTTATCTTCAAAGGTTTCCTGCAGTAACTGCCAGGCTTCAGCTGCAGTCTTTGCATTTCTGGCATGTATGATAGCTGAACCAAGAGTTAAGCATATTTTAGCAAGAGCTTTCCTGTCACACCTCGAACGAATATGTATAGGAGTAGTATCCCCGTCTGGGTATCCTTCTATTGTTTCCCATAAATCTACGTCAATGAGGTAACTTCTCATTTTAAATTTCCATAAAGGATAACTTCCCCGACCTTGAAGAAAGAATGACGGAATAGAGGATGAGTTTGATCTTGAATGTAAATTCTCAGACATACCCATGTTTATAGTTTCTCCCATGTTTATAGTTTCTCCATCCATTTTGCTGACTTCACTACACTATTTTTATTGACTATGCGTATTTAAATTCGTGCTGATAACGAATGTTGGATATTATTGGCGAGTAAGAGCAAAACACATGTAGTTCAGTGTAGATTTTATATTGAAGTAAGTGACGGGTAAACATGTCAAAAATATAAAATTAAATTTGATTACACAGTTATTTATAAAAAGAACCTTATAGGTGGCTAGTATTATTTCAACAAAAAAAAAGTATCATGAACATGAAGATGAATTATACGATTTTAAAATAGAAATAAAAAGTACGATTTCATCATTTTTCAAAGCATAGAAAAACGAACTAACAAGAATTTCAACTAACCAGAAAGAAATAAAACAAACAAATGATAACACAGAAAGCTCCCAAGCTTATGGCACAAATCGAAGACTTGAAAAAGAAAATAGAGCAACTTGAAATCCAGTCAAAGAAAGAGTGCATTACAGTTTTAGAAGAAAACATTGAAGACCTACAACGAGGATGCCGTCAGGCTAATATGGAAATAAAAAAGTATGCCAAAATTGAAAGAAGGATCTCTTGAATGTGGTATTTGCCCCTTTCAAATACCTTAAACTGCAATATTAGAAATGAGGATATAAGGAAATTATACCGAGTTAGTTCTAACACACCAATAGAACTCGAGTTATCATCAACGATATTAAAAACTGAAATTCTACAGATAGAAAAGGTCTGTTATATAAAACACAAGGAAAAGCTGCGAGCTAAGCACTTGGGAGCGACTAAAAGTCAAGAAACAACTGTATTTATCTCACAACACCTGAGTGCTTAAAACACTAGACTACACTTCGTTGCTTGAGACCACGCAAATCAGAAGGCTATTAATTTATAAAAAGATATAACCTCTCCATTATTGTAATTTACCGTTCTCCTATATCAAACGCAGAATATTTCATACAATCAATGAATAATCATCTACAAAACATAAGACTGAACAAAAACGTAATCATAACGGGTGACATAAATATTTATTTAATATTTAAACCAGATTAGCGCACACAAGATCTTTTATTAGAATAAACTACGTAAATATGTTGGTTATGCACGGTTTACTCTCTGGCCATCTATTACCAAGAATAGACAATTGCTTAGATCATTTCATGTTAAAACTGTATAATGGAGAGCGTGCAGCTGTCATCTCAGTAATACATACTTCTATAAAAGACTATTTTATGATTTTTTTAGTGTAAAAAATTGAAAAATACATACATAAATAAAAATTAATACATATTAAAGCTGTAATTAACTACGAAAAGGCTCTTAACTCTCTCAGATCTAAAAACTTAACGAACTTGTTAACATTTACTGACCCTAGTAATATTACAAACATACTTATTGACACTATCCAGCGTTGTGTCTCTCTAAATATCATTACATATAGCTAGAAATGATCGAGAAATTAAGCAGTGGATAAATCAGGGAATCCTGCGATGTATATGTAACAGAAATAAAATGCAGAGAATAGTAAAATTAGACCCAGGAATTTTTTGTAACAATATATTTAAAAAACTTAAACGAAATAACGATAAAATGCAATTAAAAACAGCCACACAAAACACAAAGAAACTATGGCAGACCATTGACAATATCACACAGCGAAAGTCACCAAAATTGCGAAATCGGGAGCTCATAGATTGGATAATGATATATGATTGGTAATTCCACAAGAGTCTGTAGATATGGTAAACTGCTATTTTGCTAATGTTAGTCGCTTAACCGTCCAAGAACTTAACTATATACACTAGCACACTTAACTCGAATTTATCAACAACATCACAACCCTCGTCTTTTGTACTCTATGAAACTGATTCCAGGGAAGTACACACTGTGATTATATCTATGCGTTCTGATAGTTCACCTGGATGAGATAGAATACCAACTCATTTCTTAAAACTTCCACATAAAAAATAGTTCCAATCATAGTGTATCTAATGAATTTGTATTTACAACAAAGCGTCTCTCCAACACAAGGGTGGAATCAGGGTCGATCCATGTTATTACAGACCAATATCGGGACTATGTGTTAGCGATTTGTTTTTAGAGTTTTAATGTCAACCTTTATTTTGTTGTTTATTTTTTGTTTACTCAATACAGGGAGCTCGAAAGGTGCGGGAAGACGGCGGGGCGCTGTGTCGCATTCATCACTGCGAGACCTGCATGGACTACAATCTGTTACAAAAAATTTAGAAATCTTTTAAACACAAGATTAAGAAATTATTTAACAACTTTTAAGTTACTTTTTTACAACAATTTGGTACAATTTGGTTTTCACGAAAGATTCAATTCTAGTACTTACTTCCAAAATAGTAAAAAGTATTGACTCGGGCAAATAATGTTTAGCAGTATTTTTAGACCTCTGACACGGTGCCTGTCGCAATCCTTTTAAATAACCTTCATAAAATAGGCATCAGAGGTACTCCACTGCAAAAATTTAAAGATATATCAGTACAAAACTACATTACTACATTACATATTACATACCTATGGATAACCTCAGGCAGTTTATGAAACTTGATGGTGGTTGGCAAATTCTTTCGTATGCAGATGATACTACGATCATCTTTTCGGCTAATTATTGGGAAGAGTTGAAGAAGTACAATGAAGTAGGTACGACTTATAAAGATGGCGGCCAGGCTGAAAAGAAATTAATTAACTTTAAATGTATTAAAAAGTAACTATCTTTTTTACCAAATATAAAAATACAAAGGCTTTATAAACCTATGTAGCACTAGTGCTACACAACCGTGGATAATCTTCTTACACTACGAATTGACCAGCGTTTATCCTGGCATACCCATAAAGACATACTTGTTAGCAAAGTAAGGAAACTAATGTGGACATTTAAAACACTGGTTACGAAAAGCCTTCTGCAGCAAATTTTCAGTACATTAGCCCAACCAGTAATACCACACAGTGTGGCGTGATGCCACTAAAACGAGATTTTTAGATATGGCAATTGCACAAAGAGTTTCGTTCTGAAATCCTATACAAGATGAGTGGAATCATATCTGTAAGTAAGCTTTATATGCTGAAAACTATACTGAGAAAACATAAACCAGTTTCATACGGTCCAAACATACTATGCAAAAGTAGAAAACACAATGTTGCACCACAAACCCGAGTAAAGTCTACATTCGCCAAACGACAATTCAACAGTCAGTCATCCTTCCCTTCTTCTTATATAACAACATTAACAAAATTTTAAATATCTGTCCTCTTACATACTATAAATCAAAACAAGTAAAGCATTATTAATCACGATTGAAGAAACTTAAACACGAATACGAACTCACTCATTACACACACATACATACACACACACGCATAAAACACATACACACACACGCACACACACACACACACACACACACACACACACACAAACACAAACAAACACACACACACACACACACAACACACACACAAACACACACACACAAACACACACACACACACAAGCGCGCGCACCCACATTTTACGCTTAAGAATGCGAGTGGACTACAAAGCAAGCGTAAAAGGAATCGCGTATCATATTCATTCTATGATATCATTTTATGTCTGTAGATGATCTTTTTAAAATCTCGGCAGCATATTAATGGTATCCTTGAAGCCTTTCATGTTTTTTTCTAGTTTAAGTCTGTCGTTCATTTCGAATATTATATTATGTGGTTCTTTATATTAATATATTTGGATATTCTGTATATTTTGATATCCTGTCATGTTGACTTATTATAGTTCCCCTCATTAATACTTCTATAGGTTAACGACTGATAAAATATTAAAGATTTGAAACCACGCCAGTACGGTATAGTTATTTTGACGTAGAATATATGTAAAGAAGATGACTAGAAGGTCACGGTTGCTGCATCTGATCCTGCTTATATTTTTTGTGTTTAAAAAAATAACAAAATATCTAGTCAGTCATAGCCATCAGGATTTAAACTTGTTGAGTTAGCGCGAGTACACACGATACGTTTTATAAAATTATAATTATATGTCTTCTGATAAACTGAACTTTTATTTTTATATTTCTAGAAAGCAATGAAGAACTGACTCAGTTTTATTTTATACGAATGTAATTTTTTCCGTCAATTATTTTTTTTATTTTTTAGCCAATTGGCAATGGGGACTATAAAATAAGGGTATAAAAATATTTCCCAATAACTTTAATTTTTTGTTTGTAGGCAAAATATGATATGTGTAATGAAGGAATAAGGTTACCATTGCAAAGATTTCCGACAAATGTCTACCCGAGCCGAGGCGCAGCCGAAGGTGAGGGTTGACAGTCTGAACAAGTTGCAATGGCAACCTTATTCCTTCATTACACATATCATATTCATACATATCACACACACACACACACAAACACACACACACAAACACACACACACACACACACACAAGCGCGCGCACCCACATTTTACGCTTAAGAATGCGAGTGGACTACAAAGCAAGCGTAAAAGGAATCGCGTATCATATTCATTCTATGATATCATTTTATGTCTGTAGATGATCTTTTTAAAATCTCGGCAGCATATTAATGGTATCCTTGAAGCCTTTCATGTTTTTTTCTAGTTTAAGTCTGTCGTTCATTTCGAATATTATATTATGTGGTTCTTTATATTAATATATTTGGATATTCTGTATATTTTGATATCCTGTCATGTTGACTTATTATAGTTCCCCTCATTAATACTTCTATAGGTTAACGACTGATAAAATATTAAAGATTTGAAACCACGCCAGTACGGTATAGTTATTTTGACGTAGAATATATGTAAAGAAGATGACTAGAAGGTCACGGTTGCTGCATCTGATCCTGCTTATATTTTTTGTGTTTAAAAAAAATAACAAAATATCTAGTCAGTCATAGCCATCAGGATTTAAACTTGTTGAGTTAGCGCGAGTACACACGATACGTTTTATAAAATTATAATTATATGTCTTCTGATAAACTGAACTTTTATTTTTATATTTCTAGAAAGCAATGAAGAACTGACTCAGTTTTATTTTATACGAATGTAATTTTTTCCGTCAATTATTTTTTTTATTTTTTAGCCAATTGGCAATGGGGACTATAAAATAAGGGTATAAAAATATTTCCCAATAACTTTAATTTTTTGTTTGTAGGCAAAATATGATATGTGTAATGAAGGAATAAGGTTGCCATTGCAAAGATTTCCGACAAATGTCTACCAGAGCCGAGGCGCAGCCGAAGGTGAGGGTTGACAGTCTGAACAAGTTGCAATGACGGTTCCGCACGTGTACTGAACAACTATTTTTAATACAGTTGCTCAAAAAGTGGCGTATTGCAGGGACGTATAGTGTTCGGGATGTGGGCTATTACATACACGAGCTTTTTCTTTACCTTTTCCGAACTCGTGCGTTCTCTTTCCTAACTGTCAAAATAATGTCTATTAAAAAGAAAAAACCAACCACTAAGTTTTTGCAAAAAAAAATCATAGAAGTTTTTATGATTCATGCAAATATTTTTAAAAAGAAGCTACTAATTTGTTTAAATATCAGATTAAATGATTTGATTCAATGAGTTAGGTTAAGTTTCATTTCATTTCATCTGATTAAATTTCATTTTCATTTCATATCAATAAAAAATTCTACTGAAGACTTGGCTGTATGGGCATAGTTCCCTTTGCCTACCCGGAATGGGTGAAGAAAACAAAAAAAATCTCTGCTTATATTATTTTACTATTTTATTAATTAAAAAAAATATTATAATTAATTTATTAATTTACTTCATTTTTTCGCAACTTTATTAAAAATAGTTGTTCAGTTCACGTGCGGAACCGTCATTGCAACTTGTTTCGACTGTCAACCCTCACCTTCGGCTGCGCCTCGGCTCGGGTAGACATTTGTCGGAAATCTTTGCAATGATAGGCTCCCCGCTTGTAATGAAATATACTATTTCAGTTCAATATGTTTCAGACACTTTTTAATGAAATGACTTATTTGTGATCGATGTAATGTGACATGCTGAAAAAAAAAATATTACTCAATCAATGACTTTTATTTTAACATCAGAGATAAGGACACTTTTTTTTCTCATTTTAGTTCTTAAATAAATGCTTGTCGCAAGAAAATTTATGGGAACTCCTTATTAAAGGATTTAAAATGAAACTTTTACTCCAGCATAACAATGCAATTTAGTAATGGCACAGAAGGCAAGAAGTTGAAAATCGTGGCGCTTCCCTCTCTACACTGACAGAAACAGACGGCTAATTAAAATAAAATTTGCAGATAAAACCTTTTAGTTATATTATAGCTACGCTATTTTACCGACACATGTGTAAAGTAATGGATTTCAAGTAAAGTAATTTCTTAATCAAGAAAAATAGATTAGTTATGATATTTACCCAGAATTTGTATAAGGCTATCACTTATATAAGCGATGTCCATTGCTGGATTAGTGCATAGATAAGTACCGCTGCCCCGTCGGTCTTCGTATCTGTACAAATACTACCAAAAAAGTACTTTCGCTTATCAAGACCTGTTCTTGTATACTGTAAGATTGAAAATTGCCACCTAAATTAACCGATATTACACAAAATACATAATTAACATTGGAGACAGTTCTAAAAGCAAGTTGTTCGTGCAAGAATCCCGCACTAAACTTTAACTATAAATTTAGCGTGTACGCCGCACTTTATTACAATGTTCGAAGATATTGAGAGGTAAGAGAACCCCGTATCGTGTTATGCATTGTTAACAAGCCAAAAGCGCTATATAAACTTTATTGTGGGAATAAACACCTGAAAATTCTTATAGTTTATTAGCTTGTCTTGCAACTATATCAATATGTAGAATTTCCATAGCAAAGAAAAATACTGTTAAATCCACTTGGAAGTTTAATAATAATAACGTCATCAGAAACATCAAACGGAAGCAATAATTGTTATCTATAAGGCAAAAAGAGTCCAGCAATGTTTACAATCCTAAAAATTAAGCTTTCGTTATGGCCGTTTGACCGTTTGGTGCAACGGTAGCGATCCTGCCTTTCGCACCGACGGTCCTGGGTTCGAGTCCCGGAAGGGGCAGATATATGTGTGATGAATACGAGCATTTGTACTCGAGTCATGGGTATTTATATATATTTCTATAAATATTACTTATCTACGTATCATATATGTATGTATATCCGTTACCCTAGTATCCATAACACAAGCCCTATAGTGCTTACTTTGGGCTAGACTGATTGGTGTGAATGTAAGAAATATTAATATTATCAAAAAATAAAAAATGATTTGACATAAGTTGAAACGTCAAAGCGTAAAGGTTGATGTGCTTTCGATTATACCTTGGTGACAGTTTTAATTATATGTTTATACATTACACCTATGTAAAATAGGAGTCACAATATCACTATCCCACAGATATTTAAATTTTTGACGATTTTCTTTTTAATAATGTAATTACAATGACTTTATATTTAAAATAACACAACGTTATGGTAATTGCATAAATAAATAAAACAAATATCGTATATTTTTTTACTTTCATCGTAGCAATATTAGTACCCAAGGTAATTCACACCGTCACTTTGGTCCACGAAATCTCATACAGTGTAACCTCTTTTCTTTTCACCACAATATTAGTCAAAAAAAAGGATGCGGTTTTATAGTAACCCTCTTTGTAAAGGCTGTAAAATTCATTGCAACCGCATCACTCATAAAATGAAGTTCATCGCTCCCCAATCGAGTTGTGAATCGATTCCAATCGGAAATATCTGTGATAAAGTATTACACTAAATTTTCAGTAGATAAACTTAAATGCTAGAATTATTTGTTTATATATTTAAAAACCAGTTGACAAAATACATCTTGGATGGCTTTTGAATTTGAGCATTTTGTTTCTAACCGGGCTAATCTAAACATACTTACCCAGGTCGCTTATTATCTGGTAATTATTTATATATTCCTTATTTATAGATTGTTACACTTTTAAGATAGGATATCGTAGAGCAAACGTAAAAACTTTAAGAGTAACAATGTGCGAATCTCACGTCTCCTGCCCAAAGAGTAGACTGGTATATCGCTATTGTCGTCTTCTGCACGCTTAACAAGGAACAACTACGATTTGGAACAAAGCTTGAAAGACTATTTTCGGTTTTTACCGACCAATTTTCCCCTTTTACGCAAAGAAACTTATTTACATATATAAAATACAGGAATTTCGTGTCATGTTTTCTGTTCTATAGTAGAAAAAAATGACGCAAAATTCCTGTTCTTGTTGTCTTTATATAAAAACGAAACAAATAACATTGTCAGGGATCTATGTCATTGTGTTATTTTTTGTATATAAATCTAAGAGCAAATATACCAATAAATATATTTGCTCTTTGGAACAAATAAAAGTAAAATTTTATTTGCAAAATATTAAAACCTTCTATCTATATCCACTACCGTTACTACTTTACTACTATAACGCTTAAAGATGATCACGCGTGAATCTAATAAATTACTTGAAATCGTATAAGTTTTTTCTAGCCTTTCCATTGTGACTGTTCCATTTTCGGACCATCAAACTTTATAAATTTGACGGCCGCTTGGTGCAAAAGTAGTTATCCTGCCTTCTGCGACAAAGGTCTCGGGTTCGGATTCTGGTAGGGCCATATGTTTGTACATGTATGTATATATATATATATATATATATACATTCACGCCTTTTCCTCGCAGGCTTAGGCAGCGATCACAGATTTCCACTTACCACATCTTTCGCTTCTACAACTCTCATCAACCTTTTTGTTTTTGTTGAACTTTTTCTCCATAACGATGGGGTTACCTTGCTGGCTTCAATGGCTTTCCATGACCTTAACCAAATCGTCGGTTTACCTCGTCGGGGTCTTTCCATGGACCGTCGTTGACTCCACTCGTCTTTCAAAAATCATTCCGCCTCATCAACCATCAGTTTTCCTCTCCCAATCCCAATAATTTCTGATTCTATCATGCTATAAAACGACATACATCGCTCTCCTCATTGTCCGGTGATATCACGCCTTTTTATGAGATCTTATTTATTATTATCTCGTCTTATTCCCAAATGGGTCACCACTGGCAACACACACTAGTCGAAGACTTTTGTTTTGATTTGAGACAATCTGAATGTCAAGACTTTTTGTAGCTTCCTTAGTTTTCATTATTAAGAGAACAAATCTCAGAATTATTTGATACACCTTATTTAAAACAGATACTGCAATACATAATAATGACAATATTTGAAGATTTATTTTTTCCTTGATTTCGAGTACATTTTAAGGACATGTACAACAGTTTTACTAGACTTACATTTTAACACTCTAATTGTTATTAACAAATATACTACTACTAAGACGATGTTCGTCAAATGAAGATGATGATGAAGTTATAAATAATAGTAAACATATATTATACTGTTATTTGTTAACTGTGACTCTCAAAAAGTTGTAAGTAAAATTTCTTTGCTGAGAAACGAAATGGCTTTGAGCTGCAACGTTCAGCGAAACAATTCGTTCTTACATTGAATTTAGCTGCTATTTCTTCTGTTGTAGTATTTTTTTTAACTAGTTATATAAAAAGTTTTCTCTAGAACTCCATTACTAAAATCTTGTCGATACTGAAAAATTAATTACTTTGGGCTAGGTTTATAGGTGTAAATGTGAGAAAAAATGTTATAAATAAAACTTTGGAAAGGATACTGGAAAAATTAGAAATACACCTGAATAACTATCTAAAAATAACAACTTGCGTTCTGCTTTATTAAAATGAAACATTTAAATTATAAACTTTTTCGTATATTTTTTATTTTATTATTTTTATTCCATTATGAAGCACCAGATGTAAACAGTCTATTTTTCTGCCCTAATTACCTTACATGTGCCTCTATTGTGAAACGATCAACTTTATTTTTATTTTATTATTATAGAAAAGCACCACATACACTAAAAATGCGTATAGTGCTTAATCAGCAATATAACAATATTATTATATAATTATTACAAATGAATACTTCTAAATATTACATTATAGTTATTTATATTATTATCTAAAATAATTTTATTTATAATAAAAATATTAATAAGTAATTATACCAGTGGCATTAATTCAAAATAAGTAATTTTAACTAAACATCAATATATTTGCTGGCCAAAAGAATTAGGAAATTTTGCTTGTTGTAGTGCTCTTCAATTATGAAATTTTTTTCATCAGAAAAGAGGATATTTCTGTGACTTTCACCTGCGTATGATAAGAAGGCATTTTAATCACTCCACTCTCTTTAATTGTAAAGAATAATTTAGGGCAAGCCCTGTATATCGACGATAAGCACCGAGCTTTAAGTCTTGTTTTATAATACGCGACAGAGTCCTAGCGGGAATCTTCATTTCTCGCGATTAGATTTTTTCCTCCCTGTAGAAATTGTGTTGTATAAAATAATTGTATTGAAACGACTTGATGTGCTGACAATGGTATATTAATAACAACAGGTTGCTAAGATACGTAAGACATTAAATCATAGACATCTTGCGCGCCCCATGGACTACATTATCGTAATTATTATAAGTTAATAAATTAAGGACTAAATTATCGTAATTATCATAAGTTAATAAATTAATTTAACATTCAATAGGTAACTTACACAATCTAGTTACGGCTCGCGTGAATTCTGTACCATTAGCAAGAGTGACAGTCGCTACCCTACAAATACCGTCTGCACCCGTATGCAGTTTACTGATTCTGGCTAATGGCCATACTTGTGGTGATGTGTTATCATCCTTAACTAGAACAAGATCATTAATCTTTAGATTTTGCGTGGATTGACGCCACTTGCTACGGTTTTGCAAAGAGTTTAAATAATCTCTGGACCACCGCTGCCAGAAGTGCTGCATCATAGACTGCACACGCTGCCATCGAGACAATCTACTTTCATTAAGAGTAGTTATGTCGGGCTCTGTTGGCAATAATAATGAATCTCCTATTACTAGATGTGCAGGCGTAAGAGCACTGAAATCGTTTGGATCTTCACTAATGGCTGTGATAGGCCTCGAATTAATGCATGCTTCTATTGTACATAACACTGTATAAAGTTCTTCGTAAACGAGTAAAGCGTTAGCGATAACACGCTTCATATGATATTTTACTGTTTTAACAGAGCTTTCCCACAAACCTCCAAAATGGGGGCTGTTAGGTGGAATAAAAACAAATCGGATAGGTTCGGGTAAGAATGCTTTGTTAATCACTGTTAAATTTTGATCCTGTGATAGCAATTTATGATAGTCATTCAGTAAATTTTTACAACCCACGAAATTGGTAGCGTTGTCGCAATGCAATTCAGCTAAACGACCACGTCGCGAGCAGAATCTTTTAAGTGCTCCTACGAATGCATTTGTAGACAAGTCGCTTACCAGCTCTAAATGTACAGCTTTTGTGCTCATACAGACAAAAACTGCAATGTATGCCTTAATTATAACTACACGCCTGTTCATGCTCTGTCTCATGTTAATTGGCCCGCAAAAGTCAACCCCAGATATTAGAAAAGAACGGTTGGGTTTGACACGCACCTTCGGAAGAGCGCCCATAACAGGATTTTCGTTGTATGGTTTGGCTCTAAAACATCTAATACACGTTCGCGTAATCTTTTTTACTAAAGATTTGCCGTGGATAGGCCAAAATCGTTGACGTATTATAGCCAAGAGCGATTGTGGTCCGACATGACAATACGCAAGATGATAATACGTGGCGATTATTTTTGTGACGTGATGAGACTTGGGAAGCAATATCTGGTGTATTGTTTCGTAGGCTAGGGTTGAATTTTGTAGTCGACCTCCTACCCTTATAACATTGTTTTGATCGATAAAGGGGCTTAATGGTAGCAGCTTACTTTTACAGTGTAAAGAACGATATTTACATAGCGCGTCATAGTCTTTAGAGAAAACATAGCGTTGTACTAACTTACAAATATTTAATTCTGCAGTTTTGATCTCCGATAGCGATAATGAACCCTTAAGCTTATTAATATTGCGACAATTGTATATAAATCTTAACATATAAGCTACAATCATGACTAATTTACTCCAAGACGAGAATTTATTAAGTAAATAATCAAAATATTGAAAATTTATTTCTGCCTCATGTTCAGCCGTTGGTGCAGATTCGACAACTGGCTGACATTGTAGAAGAGGTGGTGGCATAAATTCAATTAAGAAATTTGGTCTAAACCAACTGTCATCAAGTTTACAGGCATCTATTCCGCGGGAAATATAATCAGCTGGATTATCGGCTGATTTTACATGTAACCATGTACATTTAGCGGTCAACTTTTGAATTTCGCGAACTCTTTCTGCGACAAAGGCTTTTAATTTTCCTTTGTTCGGACAAGTGACCCAAGCCAAGGCTATTGTGGAATCTGACCAACAGTAAATATCGTCAAATTTAATATTATTACTAGTCAAATATTTGTTAATAAGTCGAGCTAATAATGTTATACCACAAAGCTCTAATTTTGGCAGTGTTACCTTTTTGATAGGTGCTAGTCTGGATTTTGAACAAACTAAATGTACTTGTACGTAACCTATCTCGTCGCAGGTTCTTACATAGAGCACGGCCCCATATGCGCGTTCACTGCTGTCTGCAAAGCCGTGTAGCTCTATTCTCCTTTGATGCTGTGGTATGTTAAGCCTGGGTATAGAAAGCTCATTAAGTGTCTTTATACTTCTTTGAAATTGATTCCAGCGTTTGAGGTGATCTGGGTGTATATTTTCATCCCAACTTATATTATCGATCCATAAATCTTGCAACAGTATTTTTGCTTTAGTTATTACTGGGCTTAAGAACCCTAATGGATCAAAGATTTTAGATACTTTAGCAACTACTTCTCGTTTTGTATATGTTAATTTTGTATCCATGTGAATTTCGAATTTGAAACAATCTGTGCTGGGCTGCCAATACAGTCCGAGCGTTTTTACGGCAGTGTTATTGGAGAAGAGAAAGGTTGTTTCTCTATCTACTTCGTCAATCTGTTCAAGTAATTCCTTTGAATTGCTACACCACTTTCGTAAGTGTAAGCCTCCTGATTGTAAAATGCTTGAAATATCCTTTTGCAACGATTTGGCTTTATTTATACAATCTGTGCCGGTAAGTAAATCATCCATATAAAAATCCTTTATGATAGCTTCCGTAGCATCTGATATGTACTTATGACTTTCATTTATTGCGATTTGCTGTAAACATTTCGTCGCTAAATAGCTCGCTGATGAAGTTCCGTAAGTTATAGTGTTTAATTGATATTCCTTAAGTTGCTCACTAGGATCTGATCTCCAAATTATCCTTTGTAAATTCCTTTGGTCTTCTCTGATTAGAAACTGTCGGTACATTTTGGTGACATCAGCAGTCATGACAATTGGATGTGTTCGAAAGCGAAGCAGTATTGATACAATGTCCTCTTGCACAACTGGCCTCGTCATAAGTATATCATTTAATGATATGTTGTTTGATGACGTCATGGAAGCATTAAAAACGACTCTAACCTTTGTTGTTGTACTAGTTTCCTTGAATATAGCGTGATGCGATAAATAGTAGCACTTGCCAGTACGATCCGCTAATGGTTTTACTTCTGTCATGTGTCCTAGTTCAAGGTACTCGTTCATAAATTGTGTGTATTCCTTATGCATTTTTTCATTCGTAATGAATTGTCGTTCAAGTGCATGAAATCGTTTAAGGGCTTTTGAATATGAGTCTCCTAAAGCAGATGGATTTTGTCGTAATGGCAGGGTCACGATGCAACGTCCATCGCTGTTTCTTGAAATAGTGTTGTTGAAGCTCTTTTCGCATAAAATGTGTTCCTCTTTGGTGCTCTTGTCATTTGTAGAAATATTTTCTATCTCCCAAAATTTTGCAAGCTGCTCTTGAATTGTGCATGTGTTGATGATGAGGGATTTATGTAGAGTGCGTCTGGAACAGTCAATTTTGCCACTCACTAACCAACCAAAAATCGAATTTTGAAGTATTATGTTTTTAATCGTAATTTGTTGTTGAAGGAGTGATTTGAAAAATAAGTCTGCCCCAATGAGAATATCAATCTTATTAGGTTTGTAATACAACGGATCAGCTAAAACTATGTCTTTCGGTATGCGAATAGTAGTTTCGATCTTATGAGATGGAATGTCTCTGGTTATATTTGCCATAACAATAGCTTCAGTGTAAAGCTTAGGTTGCATAGAGCTAGGAGCAATCACAATGTTGGTTGACCCTCGTACATGACATTGATTTTCGCTAACTCCACTAACCATAATGTCCGTGTCGTATATCCTTAATCTTAGGATTTGTGCTGCAGCTGTAGATATAATGGAGACCTGGCTGCCGCTATCAAGAAGTGCTCTGAATGTTATAAATTGACCATCGCTACTGAGGAGTTTTATTAATGCTGTTGTCAATAGAACTCTTTGTTGTAAAGTTGTATTGCAGGTTAACGTGTTGACTGTACTTACATGTTCTTTTGCTTCGTTATCCATAGATGGCTCCATATTATTAGTGGTAGATATCATCACGTTTGGGTTGTTAATATGAAGCAATGTATTATGTTTTATACCACATCGTTTGCATTGAGATGATATGCAATGTTCTGGGGTGCATTTATACTTTAGGCAGTTCGTACATCTATTGTTTTGTTTCACATAATTTAATCTCTCGTTTACTGACATATTCAAAAATGTATCACAGTGAAATAATCGATGTTGACTTTTGTTACATAATCGGCAATTTGGTTGTTGTTTATAATTATTGATGACATATGAGTTACGCGAATTGTCATTGTCATTATTTTCTTCCGTTGTTGTTGTCAAAGAATAAGAACGTTTTGGAAATGAGGTTGCTTGTGTTTCATTTTTATTTCCGTCAATGATTTCTAGTGCTTGTGCTCTATGTTCTAAGTAAGTAAATAGTTCGGTTAGAGTGGGCAATGTATTTAAATCCTTTGGCCGGCGGAATTCCCAATCCTTTTTTGTAGCTATATCTAATAATGATACAACTGTATATATAATTATTGTGTCCCAATGTTCTATCGGAAGTCCGAGGTTTTTCAATAATGATAAATTCTGTTTGGTTGTGTTGTATAACTTTCTGATACTTGATGGGTTGCCGGTGATCTTATTCTGCTCCAATATGTTTTTTAGATGTGTATTTACTAATATTTGTTTGTTTTCATACCTGTTTTGTAACGATTCCATTGCAATACTGTAATTTTCTTCTGTGATGGGTATTGACTGAATGAGTTGTAATGGCTCGCCTGCAAGAACTGAGCGCAAATAGTAAAATTTTTGAACGTCCTTGAGGTCTTTATTGTCGTTTATGCAACTATAGAAAATTTCTTTGAACGAGAACCATTGATTGTATTTGCCATCAAAAATTGGGATTTGTATTTGCGGTAATTTGGGTTTTGCTCCTGTCTGATCATTGCAGTGTGGATTCGTAGTTGCTGTGTCACTAGTGCGATTGGTTTTGTTCAACAATTCTTGGTATGTAGCTTTGGTAGCGAAGTATAGTGTGCGACATTCTTGTACGGTGTCAAAGATTGGATCGTCATCCTCAATATCATCGGGAAGATTATTATAAATTTGTGACAGTGCCTGGTTTGCTTCTTTTATATGTTCAAGTCTTACCGATATTTCGAAATACGACGGCTGCGATTTTGCGAAGTCTTGAAGTTGTTTTAATTCACGATTGATGAGCCTGAGTTTCCGTATGATTGCTTGTTCAGCTTTAGGGTCCATATTTGAAGGACCAATGTAGAAATTGTGTTGTATAAAATAATTGTATTGAAACGACTTGATGTGCTGACAATGGTATATTAATAACAACAGGTTGCTAAGATACGTAAGACATTAAATCATAGACACTCCCTAATGGGGTTTAGACGAATTTCTGGCTTTAACAACATTGACAGCCTTTGTAGTTCTTACAGCACGCAGCCGCCCCAATCTTATGAATATAATCTAAAATAATCGATGGTATCGATACTAACGATAGTATTGTTACTAATAACATAGATAGTATTGATATAGTTTGTTATTTACTAGCAGCAATACTATCGATAGTATTGCACTCTTATTCTCTGTCTCTTCTCTCTCTTAGAGACATGTTTTGAGCTTTCGATAGTATCGATACTATCGACTCTATCGATTGTACGTGGATCGATAGTTTTTCAGATGAAATATCGATAGAAATACTATCGATAGTTAGGCAACACTAAAACGCTCTCCTATAAACCTTTTATATTTATTTAATATATTAGCTATAAATTTAGCTTAAAACTTAATGTACTTTCGTATAGGTATATAATAATAAAAATCTGATATATAATAATAGAAAATAGTCTCTTATCAGCCGTTTTCAATAACCTTTTCCTAGTAATAGTAAGAGTTACTATAATAAATTGTTCAGATATTTTTGTTAAATGATGGGAAATAACAAATGTGGCATAGAATCGCAAACAAACCACAGTAAGCTTAACTCCTACTGAGGATAGATTATTGGGAAGAGCCATAACCTATTTAGATTATCTATTGATGACACTAGGATATTTATTTTTGAAAGTACCCGTTGACTTCTAGTACAAACATTACCCGACTACTAATTTTCAGCATTCGAAATAAATTAAGTCATTTATTACAAAGCAATGTGTAATTTCTAAAACAAAGTAATACTCATCGTAGTCACTGGAGACCCTATTTAAGGATTCAGACAGAAAATTGAAAAAAGCCTTTAACTCTAGTGGAACATAAAAGTTAAATACACATATTTCAAAACAGTACAATCCTGACCCAAATAACACATAAAATTGTATGAACAAAGCTATAAGCTTTTATCAATTGTGTGGTCACAAATCCGCTCGTTTTAACATGTCATAAATGCATTTACAGATCCCATCGCAGATGTATACTCATACAGCCCTGTATTAGACGTCGTAAATTTAAATTTATAGTGGCAATACTCGCTAAAAAACTACTACGTAAAAGACTATAAAGGGTTTCTTTTCGGATAAAATAGCATTTTAATACTTATGACGCATGTTATTATTTGCCATATAACCTAATCTATGCCTATGAGAAAATTATTGAAAGTCTGTGAAAGATTAGCGGAGGTGCATGGCCTGAGATAAAATGCCATGAAAAGTGAGTTGATGTTGATTAGAGACGGTACATATGTACTACATATGACAGTGTATTGATTGATGAACTGGAGCTCCTTTCAAATATCTCGGACACTGGATCTCCGACAGTCTTGATGACGACCTAGACATTGAGAGGAAACGAAGGACGCTGACTATTTGCCCGTTGTTCGGATGAGGTCAAGGTGACGCTTTTTAAAGCCTACCGTCATTCCTTTTATACTTGCAGTCTGTGGAACCGGTACTCGCGGCGGATATACAGGACATTGCGAGTCTAATATAACAATAGATTCAGAGGGCTGTTCTGGCTATCACGGTTTTGTAGTGCGTCGGGAATGTTTGCGGTCGCTCATATTGATGATTTCTACGCTATCATGCGCCAGCGTTCTACGTCACTGTTGCAAAGGGTACTCAATAGTCCGAATAGCATTCTGAGAGTCATTGCTGATGGATGGTATTGCCCTATAATGCGAGATTGGATCCAATTGCACCTAATTTATTAATGGGTTTATTTTGTTTATTTTTTAGAATAGACATATTTAGAATTTATAATAATTAATAATTTAATTTAATTATCATTTTTAATTTTTGTGTTAGTACACAATATGGAGTTGTAAAATTCTAAAATAAATGATTATGGTGATAATGATAATCTCTGTTATAGGTCTTCGTTGGTCTTTCTGTTCACTAGAAGCTTACGGAATCCGGAAACATTATGTGATGCTATCAAAAAATAGATAATAGGCGACTTACGAAAGGATAATTATACTAGTTCCGAGATATTTTGTAGCTATATCGTAGCAAGGTCGTAACGCTACGTCTGAAGAAGTTCGTAACTGCTGTAGCAGTGAGTTTAAAAATATTTAACTAACTTTCTACACTAAATGATTTATAAAGATAGCTTTTAGTTATCTCAAGTTATTTCAAGTATGTACAAATACTGGTATTATTTTTTAATTATTATTTAGTTAATTGGGTTTTATGTAAGAAGAGAATCATTAGTCTTTAATATTATTCATATATAATGAAATGAATACGTAGACAGGTCAAATCTAACAAAACTTTTAGTCACCGTATCAATTTAATAATTTGTACTTCTGTCAATAATAAAGCATACGCCAATCTTCTTGTGCATATATAAAAAGCAACCATTACTGACTAACTGATCTATCAACGCACAGCTCAAACCACTGAACTGATTGCGCTGAAATTTGGCACACAGGTAACTATTAAGATTTAGGCATACGTTAAGAAATGATTTTTCAAAACGCACCCCCTAAAGCTGTAAAACGGGGGTTCAAAGTTAGTATGGTGCAACAAGATCGCGAGGTTAATCCTTTTACTAAATAAGCAAATATCCGTTTCAGAGTTTTTCAAAAATCAACCCTTTAAGAGGTAAAATGGGTAACAAAGTCTTAAAAACAATATGAGTATAATTTTTAAGATATTTGGGGCCACTGGTTAAGAAAATTACATCGGTTTTAAGATTTTAAAACGGCAGACACGAAATATCATGAACTATCATCATAAATTTGTATTGTGCCTGCGGTACTAGCCCACGTTTTCTGCAAAAAGCAGTACTCTCTTTGTGCAGTCGGGTAAAAAAAGTACCCAAGATCCTAATTCTGACCTTAAGCAATCAAATTAAAAAAGCGAGCCGTTTTCCCGTAATGCGCGTTCAAATAAAAACATACAAACAAACACAGGCAAACAACAACATTATATAAATTTACATTTGAAATATAGGATTGAGGATATGAAAATGGACTTCAAGTTCAAATCCACACCGATAAATGGCGCTGATAGTATTTAAATCGAGCTCACTTTGTGTGTTTTTCGAACCTTTATATATCCAGTCGTTAAGGGAGCTACAAGCTTCTTCAATACACCATATCGACGGCCCAAATAAATAAAGGCGTATAGATTTTTGCATAACTAGTAATTTTAATGCAGAAACGCTACCTAAAGGTGTCATTACGTTATGTCAACTTTTTTCACAATGTCTGTTATTTTTTATGTCACGATGATAGATATCTTTATACTTACGAAAAAGTGCAATTCGTATAAAGCTGAATAAAATCATAAGGCAATGACTTTATTTATTCTTCGACCATATTAGCCGATTGACGGTGTTGAAATATATTACGCCTTTTCCGGCTATAATATTTTATTTATTTTTATCTTATATGACTTCCTCACTTTCTTCGTCATAAATACTTTATATTTCATAAAAGTAAAACGTGTTACAGAGATTATTAATTTTAAAATTTAATGTTATATTTAGTGCATAATAGTACACGAGTCAAATTAATGGTATTGTATGTATCAAATCATAATGTTTTAGTATTAGTATTTTGCGACAAAACCATAGGTAAGTCGAACGTAGGTGTTCGTTTCCGCGCCCCTTTCACATCCGATGTTTGTTTGTGCTGCACACGAGCCAGTGTGAGTGGGATAAAATTGATTGTGAAAAGCTCATGCATCCCAAAAATTAAAAGTGTTTTATTAATCATGATGTATTTTAATGATAAGTATCTGCGTAATTTAAGCTGTAGACGTTTGTTATTGTTACCTATCAGCCTGAAGTAAGAAGTTAAGTTCCATTTCCGAGGCATCGATATGCCTCATCGCGATTCCATCGATATGGAATCATCATATTTTTGTAACTTATTTAATGTATTTAGTTGTATGTATATATATATATATATATATATATATATATATATTTGGTTTATATATGTAGTGTAATATAGTTATATACGTAATGTATGTTTTGTATATAATGTAATATGTATGTTAAACTGATAAGTTTAAGTATATATCTCTATTGTATCCGCATTTAAGTTTCTTTTTCCCAAAGGTTGACTGGGAGAGAATGCAATTAGCATTAAGTCCGCCTTTTGTACCATTTTATATTTATGGTCAATAAAGATTTTTAAATAAATAAATAAAATATGTGGCTGTATTTCATTATACATTATCGGTACACTAAGTAGGTATTATTGTGTATACGTACAAAATTGTATTAAGCCCGTTACTAGGTAGGCAACTAATTTATTCAATGGTAATACATGTCGTTCAATTGCGTCCAATTTATCTTTCTATTAGCGTTCGGATGTAGGTATATTAGTTTATTTGATATAACGATAGAATTGGCAAGTCCTTATGTGTAATTATGTAAGAAGCTGAGTATAAACATAGAAAATAAGTAAGATAGTGAGATCTTTATTAGCTTTCGTGATTTTGGATAAAATTAATTAATTAATAGCATTTTTTTAGAGGCAACTACCTCTTACTATATCTGCAGATATTACAATATCTGATAAAGATTTTTCACGGGTTGTCTCAAAGTGTGTTCCGTCGAGATCACCATAATCATCAGGATCACCTGAATTTTCTCCGCAAACAAGATTAAGCAAACTTAAAAAGGAATAATGCAAACATCAGTCTAATACTGTTTTAAACCAATTCTTAGAAAAATACTCCTAAATCTCTAAGACTTCCAAATATTGATTTCATAGCTTCTTCAACAGTTTTGTAACAATTTAAAGATATTTTTTTACCTGAGACATCTAATTTGTAATTATTTTTAGGTAATCTTGAACAATTTCAAAATAATACTACTACAACTCAGTGCTATGGCTATAATAATCTGATTGAAACAACTTTTCGTGATACCTACAACATACCCGATAAAAATAATATTCAATCTACATAAGACAATAGCAACGATGTGCCCTCTCCGTATTCTGTTCCAAAGGAAGTTTTTAATACTGATGAACATCAAATTAATTTAGCTGACGTTCACACACAAAGCATAACGCCTGAACAGTCTACACTAGAAATCTGCAACGATATACAATCTCAAGAGCTTGTTTCAATTGACGTTGCTAATAACGATCGAAATGGTATTGGGTCGCTAAATATATCGCTAATATTGTTGATTCTGGAGCACCAAGTAGAACGCCTATTCAGTCAACATCAGAAATCATAGTGGTACATCCACTGGACTTCTTACTTCAACAGACATTGCATATGACTGTTGCTGCTACTGCTTATGAATGAACAACCGATTCAAAAAAAACAAGGAAAAGTTTATACGAATATCAGAACAAAAGAGGTTTGAGAAACTAGAAAAAATTACAAAAGGCTATGCATGTGTGAGCAAGAATGCGTAAATAAAACAGAAGAAAGTGTTAGGTTATTTTTGAAAGTTATCGGAACTTAGGAACCTATTAAAAGCAGTGGGAGCTTACATTGAGATTTATAAATTATATTGATGTCAATACAAAAGTTGCAGTTAGACAAAACAAAAGAACACAAATTGTCATCTACAAGTTACCTGTTGATAATGACTTGATCACAGTTTGTCAAAATATGTTTTTAAGAACATAGTGACCACTGAGAAAGTATTATATACTGACATAGAAAAAACAAATACATTTATGCAAGATCTAAGAGGAACTTACTTAAATAGACCAAAGAGAATGAGACTAGAAATAGTGTAATAAATCAAAATTAAAGAATTTCCAGTTATTGAATCACATTATGTGAGAATAGATAATTCCAAGCAATGTCTTAAAAAAACTAAAAAATGAAAGCTTTAAAATAGCAAACCTAAGCCAATATTAATAATTATATTTAAGCCATTACAAATAATGAATTTTTAATACAAATAAAAAAAATACAATTTATAACTTGCTTACAACATAGAGATATTGTTTTGTTTGGCACCATCAAATAGCCAAGAGAGGGACCGATGACATTGCCAGTTGTCTCTATCATTATTCATTCAGGAGTACTGAAAGTAAAATGGAGAAAAACAAATTCTGATTCCTGCACTGGGCAAAACAGAAACCGCATAGTTTTTGCCATGTTTTAGTTTGTAATAGAAACATCCACATATATAAGCCATAGTAAATCTGAAAGAGACATGATGCACCCTTTTATTGAGAAAGCAATTAAAACGGTAATTTGAAAAAAATAAAAAAACCCGATTGCGTTTCTATGTAATTTGGAAATGAAAAAACCCTAAAACAAGAAGAAAAATTGTAGCAGTTGGGACCCATTCTAGAAAATCAGCCGTCTAGTCAGTAGGTTGGAGTAATCTACAATGTAATATAGCTATGTGCTCTCAGTTCACTAAGCCTCCATTTCTAGAATGGCTCCCGACTGCTACAATTTTTCCTCCTGTTTTAGAGTTTTTTCATTTCCAAATAACATAGAAATGCAATGACTTGATCACAGTTTGTCAAAATATGTTTTTAAGAACATAGTGACCACTGAGAAAGTATTATATACTGACATAGAAAAAACAAATACATTTATGCAAGATCTAAGAGGAACTTACTTAAATAGACCAAAGAGAATGAGACTAGAAATAGTGTAATAAATCAAAATTAAAGAATTTCCAGTTATTGAATCACATTATGTGAGAATAGATAATTCCAAGCAATGTCTTAAAAAAACTAAAAAACGAAAGCTTTAAAATAGCAAACCTAAGCCAATATTAATAATTATATTTAAGCCATTACAAATAATGAATTTTTAATACAAATAAAAAAAATACAATTTATAACTTGCTTACAACATAGAGATATTGTTTTGTTTGGCACCATCAAATAGCCAAGAGAGGGACCGATGACATTGCCAGTTGTCTCTATCATTATTCATTCAGGAGTACTGAAAGTAAAATGGAGAAAAACAAATTCTGATTCCTGCACTGGGCAAAACAGAAACCGCATAGTTTTTGCCATGTTTTAGTTTGTAATAGAAACATCCACATATATAAGCCATAGTAAATCTGAAAGAGACATGATGCACCCTTTTATTGAGAAAGCAATTAAAACGGTACTTTGAAAAAAATAAAAAAACCCGATTGCGTTTCTATGTAATTTGGAAATGAAAAAACCCTAAAACAAGAAGAAAAATTGTAGCAGTTGGGACCCATTCTAGAAAATCAGCCGTCTAGTCTGTAGGTTGGAGTAATCTACAATGTAATATAGCTATGTGCTCTCAGTTCACTAAGCCTCCATTTCTAGAATGGCTCCCGACTGCTACAATTTTTCCTCCTGTTTTAGAGTTTTTTCATTTCCAAATAACATAGAAATGCAGTCGGATTTTTTAGTTTTTTATTTTATATTTTTTAGTTTTATCATTGAATTCATCAATTAAGTTCAGGCTGCTGCAGGGTGTGCCAAACATTTGAATCTGGCGCCAAAAATCCGCCATTTTGTTTTTTATCTTGTTATACCCACTATCACAGTAAATATGAATCTAACGACACTTCTCTAGCTAGAATCCACCTAGCTGTTCAGGCCGCAGAGCGTGTTAAACAACCGTCCTTCTGGAGTAGTCGGATAAAAAAGCTACACCATTTACAACCCTGATCAAATGTATTGCAATATAAATAATTCAAAAGTTATTAGCCCAAATTTAAAACGAATGAAATGCAGCAGTCAAATTTTTATGACTTTAACGAAATTGGTTTCAGTATGAAAACAGTGAAAAAATATATGGGTCGGAAATAAGACAAATAGAAAATTAATAGTAGTAGTCCAATACATTAATAGGTATAGTTTAAATGATGACTAAAAAGTGATTACCACCAATCGTCCAGTTTCTCGACGTAGAAGAAACAATAATATGTCAAATGAATACCAACGTCTGCAACAAGCATACACAGCACTTATTCCTGTACCTAAGCCTTTATACAACGACGTAATATATCTATGCAACTCGGAGTTAATTAATGTACAATACCAAGAGTTCTACAGAAAGCTGGAACCTTATAATCAGCATAATGGAAACGAAGCATCCACTTCTAGTTCTTCATAGTTTTGACCAGAATGAAACGGACGAAGAATATTAATTACAATATTCACTAATACGTATTACATAATTAAATTAATTTGATTAAAATTGTTATTAACTTTTCATTTCGTCGATTTTATTTTTAAATGAAATTCGAAAAAGTTTAATATAGATGCGATATTTTAAATTAAGATGCTATTATTTTTTGTTTGGAACTTGCTAAAATATATGGTCATTTTATAAGTTTTATTTTCAAATAAATATTTTAGTACTAATTTATTGCTTTTAATATATTTTGCCTTATTTTACTGACAGTTATATACTTTATTCTGAATCTATAAATCTTCTAGTTAAATACACAAACATTCGATCCCGATAAAATGTCGGTAAACAGATGGTAATATTATTCGCAAAATAAAAATGGTGATTGTAGACGAAAAAAGCCGTATAAGATTTAAAAAAAGTAATTTTTAATTATTTTCTTAAAACTTAACTGTTATAAGACACTTATTTTAACATACATAAAAGACTGTTTTTTATCGGCAAGATGTGCAATTCATAAATATTGACTTAATATAATATTACTGTTTTTGCTGTCCTGTAAAGTAGCAATTTTAATGTTACTGCTCTATTCGTTTGGGCCATCGATATATTCATTCCAATCGTCGGTGATTAATAAATATGACTTTACCAATTTCCTTTTTCGGATTAAATTCTTTCTTATAATGTGTTTCTTAATTATTCTCTGTCATAAACTCCTCTTACGAACTTAGAAATTGATTCGCTTCATATTTTGATTCTGTTGAAATGGATTTGGCTTTCAAAATATGTCTAAAAAAACCTTATAATAAAGGAAACATACAACATACTGTCATCTCCATTGTTAAAGAAAGCGCGTGTTGGTTCCGTGCTCTTAGTGTACAGAACCCAGAAAAATACGATGGAAAAATTATTAGGTGCGTGATTAATAATTGGACCAAGTTTTCAGTTATGTCTCACGACAGAAATGGTGATAATTACTCATAAATCGAAATTGATAGTCGTCCCACGAGATAACAATGGCTCATAAGGGTGGCGTTGAAGCTTTATATAGATCTCTTCAATATATACGGGGAAATAAAAAATTAATGGGTTCAGTTTTACTGGCTGGCAACTTTAGGCAGACTCTACTAGTAGTGCCAAAAGGAACCAGAGCCGATGGAGTTAGATAGTGCTTAAAGAAATCTATTATGTGGCCACAAGTTAACATTCTTAAACTATCAAAAATATGAACGATCCCTTGGGAGGGGAAGATACTGCTGGTTTAGCAGATCTCTTACTTGAAATCGACAACGAAGATTATCCAAACGTTGATGGAAAGATAACTCTCCTAAGCAATTTGTGCACTGTGGTAGTTATGATTCAGCAGTTAATATCAAAAATTTATATGAATATTCCTCTCAAATTCAAGAGAAACCTATGAAATGGTTGCGTGAACCTGCCATACTTACTCATACGTAAACAATCAAGCGGCAACTATTAATGATATGCTGTTAAAGTCTTTCAAGGGCGAAGAAATAGATGGCGGGGGTCAACATAGACAACGCTACCAATTACCCTGTAGAATTTCTGAATTCACTGAAACCACTGGGTCTGCCGTACCATTGGCTTTTTCTACGCGTGGGCACCCTTGTTATGTTGTTGCGAAATTTTAAACTCCCTAAATTATGCATTGGAACTAGGCTAATAATAAAAGCTTTACATGGAAATATAGTGGAAACTACAATTTTAACTGCGTGTGGGGAAAATGTATTTGTACCAGGAATTCCTTTGATACCAAACGATCTTTCGTTTCAATTTAAACGCAGTTTCCCCTCAAAGCCTGCTATGCAATGACAATAAACAAGTCGCAAGGACTCAAACTTGCTTAGAGAGATTTAAGAGAAATCTGCCTCTCGCATGGCCAGTTCTAGATAGCTTGATCATGAGTAAGCTCACTACTAGTGATTTTGAAAACTGGACTAGTTAGTTTTATTATATGTAAAAAGGTTAGAAGAGTTATTTTTTATTTACTGAGTTGACATTGATTCATTCAGTCAAAATCAAATCTAATGCGAGCAAAGCCACGGGGCAAAAGCTAGTCTAATATGTTATAATAGTAAGAACACTTTGGAAAAAAACTGATGATAAAACCAAAGCATAGTTAATTTAAAAACAATGTAATTTTCAAATAAATTTGACTAATACATGCACATACTTACATGATACATTTTTTCGGGATCCTCGTGTGATAGTGAAGTACCCACAGTTATATGTTTACTAACCTTTGGAGGGGTCTTTTGTTTGCTACCTAAGAAGGATGAAAATAATTTAATAGCATTACAATCAACGGAAATGTATGTATTTCGATTTGCATTGTTAACGAGAGAGGTGTCTATATCATTCCATTGTTAGGTTTCCACACATAACAAGTTTTGCATTTTAAAAGTCCATCTGACATCTCGTCTCTTCATTTCTACCTCACAGAGTTTGACGGATCATTCAACAGAATATTTGAATATTTTACGAGTTTTAACCATCAGTAACAACGCATAATATTATGGGACTCATAACGGATAATACTAACGTCATAACTCAAGTATGGGTATCTGTATTGAGTTCTCTTTTTATAGGGATTATAAATATTACTAATTATGATATGTGCACCATATGTTTGTAATTTGTCGAAAGGAGGATTTGTAGATTCCAAAAAAAGTACTTATTTATTTTTAAATACATTTGGACCACTAAAACAATCATGCAAAAATAGACATTACTTGCAACAAATATTTTTTTTAGCTGGCAAGCACATTTTTTTTTTGATTTTGAAGCGTTTTGTAGCTTAAAGGTATGTAAAAATTTTTCGATATTAAGTCTTAAATATAAACTGTATACAACTTTAGCAATAGCAAGAATAGACATTTCTTGCTATTTCGAATCATTCTAAGCGTTTAGTCATTTCATCAGCCTACCGACTTTACTAAAATACCGTGTTCCAGAGCTGTGAAAACTTTTTAAAATTTGACTGACTGTCACAGTAAAAATAAAGCCTTTTATTTATTTATACATTCCATATAGTATTAAATCACTTTTCGGTATTTTGCTGTCTCTGAGAGTGCTATTTGTTTGTGGTGTTTATTTCATTCAAATCGGCTATTCTTTCTGGATTTTCGTTTAACTTTCTCTAAAGACCTGGCTGTAGTACCATGGACTGACACTTTGCTGATTTGGCTGCTGTTAATAATTCTCGACAACCTGTGCTTACCTACTAAATTCTGATTCAAAGGGCTAATTTTATTAGAATTGTATAAGACCCATAAGATGTAGAAAACGACGTAATTGAATAAAAAAGTATAAATATGTAAGGTTAAAACCTTACATATTTATACTAAAGTACAAACAGTTTAGTACAACAAAAGTTTTTGTACTAAAGTACAAGATCTTTATGGTAATTCAATAAACGTAATTATGTAAGTGTAGCTAAGAATAGCAATCTACTTCAATAGGTACGAGTATTTATGCTATCTATTATGGTTCAGAATAATATCACTCTCTAAATAATTAATAGGTACTTAGCTATATCAAAATAAACAACAATAATTAAATTCCAGATGTCAACGGAAATTACTTAAACGTGAATGGTAAATTAAGTGACTGTTGCAATGAAAAGTAACGAAAACTAATTAAAAACTGTCAAGGTTATGACCGAGTACTATTAACATTCTGACTTCTTAAATGTTATTTCTGATTATTAACAATAAACAAACTAACAACAAAATGTCAATCAGCGTGACAATTGTCACTGTTTTTTTATATCAGTCTGTCCCTTCAACGACCCACTGATAGCGTTTCGTTCTACGCAGTTGTGATTAAGTGTATAATTTTTGTGTTTTATTATCTTTCCAAAAATCTAACTTAAAGGTAAATTATATACTAAGCGATGGAGTCGATAAGCATAAAGCTACGCTAGCACCATATATTGGAGCGGAGCGTATTACCTAAAGAAAGAAAACGATTCTTTTTTGTTTCGATGGGACTTTTTGCGAATTTTAAAATTAAGGCCCCGTCACCATCTGGTTGTAAACCTGATGATTCGATTCCACATAAAAAATATTAAAATCGGTTAAGAACTCGGGAAGTTATGGCGTAACAGTCATTGCGCCATTGAAGCTGATCCATGGGAGCTTCGCTCGCTCCGCTCCAATAAAATAAGTGCGAGTACAGATTTCTGAATATTTTCAAATAACTTGTACTAAGGTACATTTTCGGCACGAAAAGAAAGGTTTCCTTTTAAGTTTTCAATTCAAGTTAGTAAAGTAGGACGTTTTTATATAATAAAACGACGTATTTGACTCTATTTCTTACTTTTTTAAGTTTATTTAAATATTAATAAATAAAAATTTTGCGTTTTTGTGAATGTTATTAATTTTTAACAGATATTATATATGAAGGATTATTTCAATAATTGCGCTAAAACATGTTCAACTATCTACTATTTTGAGTGCCAAAGAACCCTAAACAATTGAAATATTGCACCATTGCCGCCATGCCGCGTACGAGCAATTCATCTGTTTTTTCACAAATGTAAACAAATGTGCTGTTATTTTTTCCAACTTAGTACTTAGTTGTTATAAGAAATATCACGGGAGAAAACAAAAGCTTAATATAACGGAAAAAAATCCAGTTTTCGTTGATTACCTTTTAGCTGTTTTTATTATTTATTAATTATTGTTTCATTTTATTAATCCTGGCAATTAATTAGATGATTCAACGTTTTTTTATTATTCCTTTCATATTATAATATTTTATCACATCTTAATCAATTTGCTGTCAAATTTAAATATCATAAACTCAATATTTCTCTGTTTTGAAATGTGTAAAAAAGTTTTTCAATGCTATCTTATATGGTAAATTATTGTAATAGCAAAATACTAGAAAAAATTTACTACGCTCACAAGTAATTCTCAGGTGGGAATCGAGAATTACTTGTGAGCGTAGTCAATTTTCGAAAACCTATGGATGTCCAGTCTTATGCTCTCCCTATCGAGTTACTGAGCCTTGTGAACATCCATCGAAAATTATTACTTTTCACACTGTAGGCCAGCTTTGTCTCATCAATGACAGTTCTATTATAATTAGGTCTTAGCGAATCAAAAATTAAAAAACAAAGGATTTTGAATAAAACGTGAAAATTTCTTGCTTTTGGTAATGCTTTGTATAAATAAATACTGCTCCTTCACAAAGCCTTTTATTCATATTAAATTTATATTAACACAATGATATGCGTGTTACTTATAAACAAAATAAACAAAGGTCGTGCCAACATTTACTTCTGAATTCATCAGAATGTTTTATATAAACTTTGTCAGTTCACTTTTTAAACTTGCAACCTGAAGTGTGGAAGTGGAAATAAATAGTGTATATTAATTATAAACATTCGAGATGCAGCAATATGACTAATTTATTATTTCTAGACGTTGCTTTATAAACTAATATCAAGTATTTAAATAGTCGTTATTTAGTAGGTTTTTTTTGGTTTTGTTTTTGACATCGATTAATAAGGTAACAAATTGTAGTTGTCCAAATCAAAAGGGAACTTATCATTTACTTAAGAATAAACTAAATTCCGCCATCAGATCTTTTAATATCTGTTCTTGAAGTTTTGTGAAAAGCCTCAAAAATCTTTGTCTTTTATCTTTTATCGTTTGCAAGTTTAGACCACCTATGTGGTCAAGTAGCTTTAATACCGGTTGACATGGTAACGCCATTTCATGTTCCCGGTTTCAATCTCAATATAGAAAATGATATCTTTTAGATTCACTCTAGTCTAAGTGTTGTGGTATCATTGTTGTTTCTAAATATAACTATACATTTATTATATCTGTATATAATAAAATAACTAAAAAATAACTAAAACAGGTGAAAACCAGCCTCACTGTTGAAAAAGATGCTCAAAAGGCTCTCAGCGTTTCGTCATTGGATAGCTATACTTAAACGTTGGCCGAAGAAGCTGCCAGATCTTTTGTTTCCAGTCGCTTTAATTAAACGGGCGGACATTTCTTTAAAAAAGAGGTTTAACTATATCCATATATATTATATCTAAATATAACTAATATTATATTATTATAGTTTAATTAAATTATAGAAAAATATATAAAAATATATTATCTTTAAGTACTTAAAGATAGTTAAATTTACTTTATATATATTCAAGTACAACAACTTCATACCTTAACTTAATAAAATATTAAAAATTCTTAATTTTTTCTAGTAATGGAGCTATAATATATACATAACGAACTTTTTTGTTTTATATTGCAAATAATTATTAACAAGTACTTACTACATATTATTATGTAATTACACATCTAATTCTGCATATCGCAGCTTTCATACTAGAGGGGCACTAATTTTAAAGATTTAATAGTTTAATTTATTTATGACCGATTTTATGAAAATACAGGGGTCAAAAATCTTTAGACGCGTTTTCCCAACAATCATGTTTTTCGAATTGTGCCCCTATAGTATGAAAGCTCTGACATATTATCATATTAACTAATATGTTCATTAAACACAAATGATTTCCACTGAAGGACAAAAGTCTCCCCCAAGGTTCTGAACAAATACTGGTCCTGCGCTGCCCGCATCCAGTTGCTTCCCGCGACCTTCACCAGATCGTCGGTCCACCGCGTGGGAGCCTTGCCTACACTTCGTCTTCCGGACCGTTGCCGCCACTCGAGGATTTTTCTGCCCCAACGGCCATCAGTCTTACGAAGTATGTTCCCTTACCCTCTGCCACTTAAGTTTGGCAATTCTGTGGGCTATGTCGGTTACTTTGGTTCTCCTACGGATTTCCTCATTTCTAATTCAACCACGTAGGGAAACTCCGAGCATAGCACCCTCCATCGCCCTTTGGGTGCCTTGAGCCTTCTTATTAGGCCCATAGTAAAGGACCACGTCTCTATTCCGAATGACATTACTGGCAACAAACACTGCTCAAAGACTATAGTCTTAAGACATTGCGGTATTTTGGACTAGAAGATGTTAATGTGTTACTTTCGGACTTATATCTGTCCCATTAACATAACTACGCGCTACCACAGGTTCCTCACTAGTCGAAATGAGACGTCTCCTAAACTTAATTTTAGTTGTCACACACGGTACAAACAGCTTGTGGGTCACAGCTAATCTTGCTCTCTAGGAATTCGTCTTGTAACGAGGCGCCATAGCTATATTGGCGACTCGTAGCTGTCATTGCGCTCTTCTGTGGTCATTTTCCTCTTGGTTTCCGTTTTTAAATTTACTGTCTGTCTCTTTTTATTTGTTTTGTTCTCGAAGTTCATTCTTACCAGAGTCAGCGCGTAGAGCGGTTGACTCACCGCTAACAATTATTTATATATATTTATAGTGTTGATCAGTTATAATAAGCTCACACTAACTTTCTGTATAATTCACAAGATTCTGTACCAGCAGTTCCTGTTATATAAAAGTCTATAAGTTTTTTTAATGCACTATTGTAATTAGCTCTACCTTTTATAATATGTTTTAGTGTTAAATGTGAAATTGTTTTTGTGTTCAGTGTAATTTACCTTTTTTATATAATTGTTTCAGTTGTGCCTTAATTACATAATTATAAAAAATATAAGTGACGACCCAGTGCCTTTTCATTTCTCCTGGCATCCCCGTCACAGTCTGAGTAAACGACTTGGACCTTTTTGTGCCCGAACTGTTATCGATATATTTTCGATCGAGTGGTGGAACTGTGAGGTGTTGAAGTTGATGTGGATAACGGGCAATCAGCTGCTTGTGATATTTGTCGATGAGAATATGCATTAATGAAATACCCATTTCACTTTTGAATTAACGCAATTAGGGTCATTCTTAAAATTTCACTTGATTATCAACGACACGGTCGCTTACTTCAGTAGAGGTCCCTGAATCTTGCCTTTAATTAACATAAATATTTAATTAATATAAACACACAAATGTAAAATGGACTAAATACTAGAAAAAAAAATTAGACAAATAGAGCAAAAAATATGTATCCGCAATTAAGTCTTAGACAAACTACATCTACAAAATTTTATAATTGTCAAAGATTTTGTAGCAACATGCAAACTCGGCAAAAGAAAATAATCATGAAATTGTTTCAAATGCAAAAGATTTTATTATTTTATATTAAACCACGTTAACATCGCAAATTGCATGTTATAAATATGTAATAATGTTGTGCTTCTAATAATGCCCATATTTTCTAAAAGATATGGAAAAAATGTTTTGATCTATAAATAATTTCAAATTATCACAAATGAAAGATTTCCAAAAATAGATGGTAAATTATTAGCCTTCTCACTATTCCTCAAATGTATGTCGTTTTAATGAGTTATAAATGAAACCTTATCATAGAATTACTTATTTTATAATAAATGAGAAACATAAAAAGATTTTTTTTCAAAGTTAATGTATTTTTTATACACTGGATTAGATAATTTGAGATATACCATCAGCTAAATAACTTCTCACTAGAAGATAACTTAGGCTGCAAAGTTAAATTGCATTTTTTCGTTATTAAGGGATAAACAGTTGCACATACAACAGCAAAGGATATAAATAAAATTTGAATATATTCTCCTCTAGATGTTTTTCATGCTGGTAAACTTAAACACTATTGAGATTTCGAAAAAAATAAAAAAGAACATAAAACAAACAGCATACAGCGATTTGGTAACCATTGGACTTGTTTGAAATAAACTCTCCTCACAGGTTCTGTAAGTGATGTGATAACTCAGCTCTCTAATCCGTAATTTTACCTCGAAGTGAATATTTAGATTGGGTTATTTAAATTAATATAATAAAACTAGCGGGCCTGGCAGATGTTGTCCTCCCGGATTCAGCGCCCTTACCGGCTGCAATTGTGTATCTAAACCACACAGGGATACAAAAAGAGCAAGTTGGCAATTGCAGATAGGTATGGGCACCAACATATGCTTCGAGATTAAATTTGCACATGAAGTTGTTTTAAAAACGCAACGAGTATATACATATTTATCATTGGTGACGTTTTTGATGATTTGTTTTAGAAATACAGGAATATTTAAAATCTAGATATGATCAAGTTTTAAACCTTTTAGTCTAAAAGACAGAGTTATCACTCTCTCACTTTATCAACAAACAAGAAAATTTGATAAATAAAAAGCAAATATTTAATTTTATTGTGTGTGAAGCGTTAGTGATAAATGACACACATGTTGATATTTTCGTCTTCATACGAACATGTGGACATGACTAAATTCTGTTTGTGTGACGCTCAGAATGCCTTATTATAAACTAAACTGAATATATGAGCGTGCCACTTCCTTTTTCTGAAATCCGTCTTATATACATTTTTTCGGTTCAAATCTCAAGTTTTCAATAGACATTTTCATGTCGTCTATAACTGTTGTTCACACAAGTTTTAGGAAGATAATTATATTACTTACTTCCCGATATAAGCAAAGGTCTACATAGTTCACGAATTACTCCAGAAAAGCAATCCGTAATTCACTTACAAACTTCTGGATGGATTTTATGATTCTTTGCTTGACTTTCCAACTCAATAAATTAGAAGGCGCGTTTCTCCTCACCTTTTTATTGTATTGTTAAAGATGCTAAATAATTTTTAAGTAGCTTCCTTTATTATTCTCTGTTGCAAGTTCTGATAAATTAAGAACTTTTAATTAATTCGAGGGTTGTTTATTTGTAAGCAATTGTTATTGGCTTGTTACGCTTAAAGATTGGATTATAATAATATTCAAATCATAAACCGATGTTACTTTATGATTTGAATATATAATAATATTCAAATCATAAACCGATTTTTTTAATTTTTAACATCAGTTTATTAATGTACTTACTGCTGAGGTACTTGCTTTTAATATATGGAAACGTCGAAGGTGAAGGTAAATGGATGAGGAGATCATCAGATGACTGATTATTGCGAAAGATGCTTGACCATTGCAATCATAACTCAATGCATCAATAATGGAACCAGAATTTTTATAATAATAAATTATTTTAAAATAATTGCGTACTACGTAACATTACAAAGAAAAAAAATAGAACAACGTATAAAAAATCGGTGTTATTGCTATGAAGCTACTTCTTCCAGGTAAATTTAAGAGAAAACTAAAAAAACATTAGGTAAGTTCAATATAAGAAGTAAAGTATGTTATATTTATCGATAAATCTAAAATGTGATGTAAAGATGTTATCAGTTCGTTCTACAGGAGTTTAATTGCAATTTTTGGACAGAAAATTATAAAAAATAAAATTTAAAACACATTAATGAAGAGTGCTAGATTAATCAAGAAATAACTAAAAGGGCTTTGCAAATAAATTGTAACTCTACATTCGATCTAAATAAATTTCTACAGAACTACTACAATTTTTCATACAACTATTTTCTATACATAAATAAAATACTAAAATAGTCTTTAGCTCTATAGTTAATAGATATACTCGTAAATATCAATGAAACATATTATTTTCTCTGAAAGTAAAAACTATTAATCAAAAAAACAAATGTACATACTCTAACTAAAAAAGACTATGTGGTTCAATGAAAATAAAAAAAGAGTTAGTTGGTTTATAAATGAATTCCAGTTTATCAACTTTCGGGAAAAAAATAAAGTATCAACACACTTAACTATTTTCCCTTAGGCTTTTTAGGTATCAGTTTTAAATAAAATGTAGTTATAATATAAAATACATTACATAATAAATTTTGAAGCTAATTAAAGCTAGAACTCCCAGAGCTTTATGTAATATGCAAGACTATTAGGTTCCTTACTGCTTAATTTACAGCTGCTGGCAAGATTGGAACAATGCCACTTCTTCCAAAACTTAAAAGTTTGAGTATAAACGCTTTTATTCAGTTCTCTTTGAACCTTTTTTTTGAAGTAATAATCCGAAACATTTAGTTTAGTAATTTTGTTTGTTGTTAAAGTACATATCATTACTGATTATTTTAATGATTTTTCGTTATTAGTATTTTGCTCTTATCAAATGTAATAAATCTTTAGGTTGTTCGTCGCCGACAAAAAATGGTTACTTGTTTCTTTTAATATTTATTTATTTTATTTATTTTGTTTGTTCCTTAAACAATTACAATTGTATCGGAAACTGATATACATTACTTAAAATTTTTAATTTGATAGTGATATAATAACCTTGGCAATTGTAATAAAATTATAAACAATGTAATGTCAAAAAAATTGAATAAATTAATGTCAAATTATCTTAAAATTAAGTCTATAAAATTACTAAAATATCATTTATATAATAATTATTCATTATTATATAAATGATATTTTAGTAAGTAAATTTATGATCTGCTACGGGAAATGGGACGTTAGCAGATCATTTCGTAAATTGTCATTTATCTAGGTAAAAACGCCAGTACTATTTCTAAAAAGTTTCAGGAACTATAGAACTCAGCTGCATGCGTAAATAAATCGCATTTGTTTTCGATCTACTGCAAAATGATCTGCTACGGGAAGTTAGCACATCTTTTTTTAATGACATTTTTCGAGGTTAAAACGCCAGAACTATTTCTAAAAAGTATCAAGAACTATAGAACTCAGCTGAATGCGAAAAGAACTCTCATTTAATTTTGATCTGCTGGACAATGATCTGCTAAGTTCACACACACCCAGATAATAGCAGTAGAGTTAATATATATATAGAAAAGCTGGTTTGTGTATGTAAAGCCTTAACAAAGCCGCCAAGTCCTGCAAAAAGGTTGTAAAGACAGCTCGCTTCGATCACATTGGCGGCATTGGGAAAAAGTTTGCTTCTTACCCATCGGGTAGTTAAGCGCTTTAGTCCCTGGCTAAGTCGATCGAGGATAACTTCTGTCGTACTTCAGTGCGTCCCTAAAATCTGACGAGTCATGGGCACACACGGCCAAGGGAAGGGCCGATTTATTTTCCGAAAATTCGCGTTTGAATCCTTGCAACCTTCCGGTTTGTCAAGAAGTGAGACTTTAAAGTTTGGAATTCGTATAAGACAAATCGAAGTAAGAAAAGCATTGCATGAACTGGACGTGAATAAAGCCAGTGATCCGGATGGTATACCAGCCATAGAACTTAGGACTTGCGCTCCTGAGTTAGCTCCGGTATTGACACGGCTATATCGTTTATTTATGGCTAAAAGACAAGTGCCAAAGTCTTGAAAGCTGGAAAACGTGCAACATAAGCCTAAAAAGGGCAGATCCTGCCAATTAAGGGTCCATCTCAGTCACGTTCATTTTCTGCAATATAATGGTGTACTGAACCACAGGCTCCTGCCGTATCTCAGAAAATATAATATCGTAGCTAAGAAAATGACGTCCTTAATGACCGGCAATATGGGTTTCGCCAGAACCGGTCTACTGGAGATCTTCTAGCATACGCCACTTACATATGGAGCAAAGTCATCGAGAGGCTTGGTGAGGCGGTTGCCGTCTCTCATGATATCTCGAAGGCTTTTGATAGGATGTGGCATGAGGGCCTTATTAGCAAGCTTCAGTCATATGGTCTTCCCATTGGTTTATGTGTCTGGATATCGGACTTCCTAAGAGATCAGTCAATACATGTTGTCGTTGACGGTAGCTCGTCGGACCATTTGGCTAGCTATGCCGGCGTCCCTCAAGGTTCCATATTCTTTGCCGGTAGTTTGGGGTACATAGATGACAGAACTGTTGTAGAGCCCATTATGTCTGATGCACTAGCCAGTGTTGAACAGATCCAGCGTCATAGAGAGGCGATGGTTAGCCGCATGAACCTATCTCTGCAGGCTGACTCCGAATGGGGCGATGCCAATCTAGTAAGGTTCAATCCGTCAAAGACCCAGGCGTGTCTTTTCTCCGCTAACAGGAGTCCTTTCAACTTGACTCCTACTTTCCGTGGTGTATTCGTGCTGATCACTGACCATCTTGGACTTGTCGGTATGTCTTTGTCACCAACTCTCAATTTTGGCTCTTTCATTGAGAGCAAGCCTCAAGTAGCTTAAAAAAACTTGACGTTCTGGCAATGGTGAGAAAATACTTCACACCGGAACGTAACTCACCCTTTACCAATTACAAGTTTGATCGTGTATGGAGCATTTTCTCATCTTTGGGACAATTCCACCTAATACCAGCTCCAGATGCTTGAGTCCATTAGGAGGAGGGCGAAAAGGCTCATCGGCAATGAAGATTATTATAAAAAGCTCAAAAGCCTTGAGCATAGACGGAAGGTAGCAAGCCTATCCGTATTTTATAGGATACATTTCGGAGAGTGTGCAGCAGAATTGCACACCTTGTTTCGCCAGCCCCATTTTTTCATCGGACAACCAGACTTACAAATAGGCGACACTATTATATGGTAGGTATACCAAAGAGTCACACTAAGCGTTTTAGTTCCAATTTAGTGATACGTACCGCTTAGGAGTTTTCAAGTCACGAGTGAATAGGTAAGCGTGTCACATCCTAGATCACATTGTTGCTTACCATCAAGCGAGATTTTGGTCAAGCGCATGCCAATTTTCCATAAAAAAAGCAAACACCTGTTCAAATCGAGGCGTGCTAATCAGGTGTAGTGTTGATCATTGTGTTTAATATCAAAACCTATTATATTTTATATAGCTAATTGTCAATAGACAAAAAAATACTTGCGCTACATGAAGTTTACGGACACTTTACTGTTTACAAAGCAATTGAATGATTTCGTGAATTTATTAGCGAAGCTAATAATACAAAAGCGACATTAGAAGAAACCAATAACGACCCTCACATGAGAAAGCGTTATTTATATCACATACTTGACAGACGATAGCTTATGAATGACGTTTCTATTTAAACAAAACATTTCATATGGCAGTTCAAGTTCTGATTTATCCGCAGTTCAGAACGCAGTCTAAACTGTACGTATGGAAATGGATGTTAATTTGTTCGAGATGCAGATCTTACAAACTCTACAAAAACATACAAGGTGAATTTATATTGTAATTACAAAATGGTTTAAAAAAGCAGTAACAAGACAGTTAGGGTACAGTAATGTTAAATCATATAACACATAAACTGTGAAGGAATTACATATAACTTATATATAATTCCTTCACAGTTTATGTTGCATATGTACGAAAGAGCGAGTGATGAAGTTTTTTTTTTGTAAAATCCGGCAATTGTATAAGTGAATATCATTTTATAATCTCAAACCTACGACCTTTAGAAGACAATGTAAGCCGTAATTTTATACAGTAACCTATCAAAAATCTCCATTGCATCCACGTGGTTAGTTAAAACTTACATCAAATAGCTTATAGAGAATTAAATTATATACGCGTAAAATAGCAATTTGAATTTATAGTAATCAAAATTTGAACTGAAAACCCTGCACTCTCAGTAGTACTTCTACATTGGAACGATGCCATTTGTTCCCCAAATAGGAGGCAAAGTTGTTTACTCGCTTTCTTTAGATCTCGCTACGAAAGTTCTGTTTTACTTTTATATGCATCACAAAGTTTTGCCGTTGTGGTAAATCGAATATCCATAGTACTATCAATTTACAGCGTATTGTTTTCTGTTATTCAATGTTGCTTTCTTGTTTCAAATTTTCAGATTTAAGGATTCTGTGCGCGAATTTCTTTCATGCAAAAACATGGAAAAGAGACTCTTATTAACATATTGTTTAAATCAAAAGCATTAAGTTTAAAATTACTTTAAAACTTTGAAACTAAAACTTTACTGATAAATGGAAAATATCTATAAACTGCATTACTTTAACAATCGTAGAACCACACTATCCAACTTTGACTAGTAATTTACGATGGAGTAATAATTAAATGTTAAGAAAGATCGTAAATATCGGAAATCTATTGTATATGTTTAAATTGTGATTGAACTCTTACTGTACTGTTTATCATTTAATAATACATCATTTTGTAGTCTTAACACAGTGTAAGCTTTATAATTTTTCGATACTGATAGTGAACTTAATATTCTAATAATACTGCTTTTCACACTATTTTGAAATACTCTTAACAGCCTGCCCTACTTACGCAGTCTGTATGCTTTTCCATAGAGAATGAAGTGATTCAAGTTGCACATTAACAAAAAGCATGTTCACTTATCTGCTAGTTTTTGTGCGTAACACAGTTTGTGTTTTAAACGATGGACAGTTTTAATTATTCTACCGGTTTTGCGTAAGGCAGTGGAAGAATTAGTAGTCTCGTTTGAGTTTATACTTCGCAAGGACTCTCAAACTAATTATCTATTAAATGTACTCTGTGTGATAAAAGGAAATAAAGATCTATGCCAATAGATAATTAATGTCGTTTAAATGATTTAATAGTAAGATCGTGTACCGGAGCTTGAGAGTTAAAATACAAAAGAAGGGAATCTATACAAAATAAACAAGGCAAGGCTCCAACAAAACGTTAATTATGCTAGTAAAGTAAATATCTAAATAGAGTAGGGACTTACAGGAATTCTATAAGTCCCCGTCAGTAACTCAACTTGTCTGTGGCTACCCCGAAAGCCTTTAGGCTCATGTAGAACTAACGTACTCAATGCTATTCACATTAGAGAAACATACAGTATTTAATTTCAGCAAGCAAACCGGCTACTCTAATGTCCGCATACTTAACTTCCCATTTCTATTACATACTCAGTGATTAAACATTTTATTACTGTGCATTGTTACGAGTTACGGGTATTGGATATTCAGATAAAAAAATAATTAATTTCCAGGTTTTATTATTTAAATAACTTTTCACGTTATAGTAGTGCAGTCAATTAACATTTTTTTAAACATACTGTCAATATAGCTGCGGACTTATAGCGATCTGCGAACTCAGTACATAGATGCCTTAAGAGTACTGTTGGGGATGCCTTGGCCAATATGTCCAATATGTTCGTTGATGGTCATCTTGTTGCGGTTATGAGATGGTGTGCCTTTGCGCTGAATCGTTTACGTAATAGCACCAACAGTATTCTAAGGGAAATTTGTTGATAGTTGGAACATGTCCTAGTGGGTAGGTGAAGATTCACACTGCTTGGTAGGTTTTGCGTGTTGTTAATCACATTAATTATATTTTTTTTTTTGCTACCCTAGTTTAGGCACACTGTTACTAACATCAAGCATTATGGACTTTAAATAAGAAAAATAATTGAATCATTATATTTACAAGGGAATCAGTAATAAATATAAAGTAAAAGTAAGTAAAAATAATAACTATAACAATGATCAAAGGGAAACGACAAATTCTCGCTAAATCTCATTCAAAAAGAATGGTGGACAACGGAAATATAACATTAGGTAAATCATTTTATTTATAAGAATAGACATTATAAAAACGTTTATATTTAGCGTTACAATAAATCGCGATATTAAAGGTTACCCCGAATATAAGTTAACTGAACTATTTATTAAATTGTCATCAAATTATGTCTCTTTTATTAACCAGTTCAATACATTTGGATTTTCTACATAGTACCTACACTCTAAATTTTAGGTAATAAAATAAAACACAACTTATGCAATGGCGATAAACTACGTGGCTTTCATTTACGAAATTATTAAAAAATAATATTACATATATAAAATACATTTCGCTTTCTTAATATAAAATATTTGCAATGGATTGAGCGACAAGCTTGATAACACTTTGATAGCCGTTTGGTGCAACAAAGGTAGATCGCTATTATCTGCACCAAAGATTCCGCGTATAAGGCATAAGTATTTGTTCCCGAGTCATGGTCGTCTATTTACTTATTAATTTATAATACTTATGACTGTATTAATACGTTCTCTCCATATTGCGGGGGTTAAGCAATTTTTGTACGGGCCGGTTATAGGACGAGTGACCAAAAATATTATTTCGAGCTTCTCTACGCTTCGAAGGGCTCGTTATGTTATTCATTCCGCCTTCCTCCAGAGGCCGTAGCCCATACTCCCGTGCAGTAACTGTGTCTTTTATGATAACCATTACCTTGGTCACTTGTGTATAGGGATTCCAAAAAATATCAGTAATTAATAAATTAAACAAGCCTATACATAATTAACGAAAGAAAAATCTGTCAAATATTAGTTCCTTTCAGTGAACAAAGGAAATGGTCCTTTGGTAGGTCGAAAGTAGGCTATCGAAGGTAAGCTAAATTAAGCACGCGACACAAAAATTACCCGTGTGTATTATGTGTATCCGAACAAACTCCCTCAGGATTAAGGAAATGAACCTCGCTCCCATTTGTCACTCAAGAAAGGTCTTTCAAAGGACTCCATTGTTTTCAAAACACTAAAATCGGAGAATAATAACTGACAACTAAGTCACATCCGTTCCCACTTCTGAATGTCCAAATTATTATAACCCTTTTGTATCCCTTTGTTGCGATGTATAGTAGGATTTCCTTTGTTTTGAGTCATAATTCGGACTCCAACATAGTAGATTTTTATAGCGCTCATAATATCGTTAAATATTGGACAAGCAGTCCTTACTTATTAAAATGTAATTTAGTAGTATTCTTTCATGGAATTTCAACAATTTTAAGTGGATTGATCACTAAACGCGATTTTTTTATATTTAATCCTGACGTATTCAATATTTCAGGAACCGTTATTCATAGGACGAGTCGTTTCAGGGAAGAGGAATTTCTTTTATTACTACAAAGTTATTAACTATCTATTGACTTAACTTGCCGTGACAAGATGCGATTGTGTCGATAATCTGTAAAATACCCAAATTAAGAGTAATTAAATGTATAATATATTATAACATCTTGGACAAATCATTATTTAGAGTCCTAAGCCATAGAGGTGAGTACATTAAAAGATTATGAAATAAGACTTACATTAATAATGTAGCTGTAATGACGTTTAAGGTACGGTCGACGGCACATCAAATTGTACACTCCAAAATCAAATGAGAGATCATCATTGCACCGGTAATAAGATAGCTCTTTACATCAAAGTATAGATTGATAGCGTCGATTGTTCATAGAATTGTTCAATATGAAATGCAATTTGAAAATTTTATAATAACTTACAGTTACATAAACATGCAACATCAGATTTAAGCAGGTGCTACACTATACTGTAATATCTTTTTAATATTTTATTTACAATTCACTCAAAAAGTTATTTGTTCTGTGACTTATTATTTATTATAAATCTATTCAGTGTGACATGATTCTAGAGATTGTGACTTGTGAAAAGAAATATGACACACAACATGTGGAAAGATACATACTGCGGTGTCAGTCAACTATCTATAATTCCTGCGCTCTATAAACCAACCAATCCCCAGGTTTGTCGAAGCTCTGCATTCCGTAAAAGGTTTTCCGACTGAACGACATCCAATTAAAGATATGGTAAATTGGTCCCCTCTGGCCGCTTTGGTAACTGAATTTCGCAACCAGTTGTCGTGAAAGAAAAAGACTTTCTTAATACTTTACCTAATATGCCAATCTAAATGAACAAAGTATATTATTATTTCCGAAGTTGGCACAGTTACTTGCTGTTTTGGAATCGGAACATAAAATAAATAATAATTTTATATTTATGTCTTTTTGGTTAATTATTTTGAAACTCAGTTGCGAATACGACCGGAGGGAGTTAGTCTGCCTTGGACTTTTAATACTTGCGAAACAGTTTGCCGAAAGAATGTCTTGGTTAGCTTTAATAAAAATTTAATCACTTTGGATCCTCAAGATAGTAGCAAAAACAACCACATATAGATTAAGAATAACTAAATACCTGGAATTATAAAGAAAAATAAAGGAGGAGATCAATGACGCAGCGTTTACCGTTTCTGATCTATTATTGCGGAGGTTAAGCCACTTTTGTAAGGGACGATCGTCAGTTTCGTAATCAAAAAATTACTATATCGAACTTCTGAATACTTTGAAAGGCACATTTCAAAGTTTTACAGTAAATCTTTCTAAATACAGATTGTCTGTTTTTAGAATGCACTGCCTGTGTCAATCAGATTAGTTTAATAAATGCCGATCTTCAAAATTTAACTACAAATCATTATCTCAACTTTAGTTATACATTCTTAGACTACTTACTATACTTTTATATCATATATGCTCGGTTTATATGTTACTTTATTTTTTATTGTTCTAATGGTGATCTGGTAAAAATCGCTTTAATCGATAACACCACCCATTGTAAGATTTGACGCTTTTATTTTAATTGATTCTTGTACTGTCTTTTTATGTATTTGACGGCGCATAGACAAATTATCGTGAACAGCGCCGTCTATAGCTGATTGCTTTAAACTTCAGAACGAATGAACGAACACCAAGCACTGGACAGGCGGCCATCTTGACAAAGTGTCAGTTCGGATTGAGTCGTCGTGGAGCGCGCACGCATCCACGTGCTTGGTGGACGTTAATTTAAATCGATATCAATCAGTAGCATCCTTTGTTGAAATTTGTAACGGACAAGTGTAATTGCTTTAATAATAACTATTTTAATTATCTAAATCATTATTTAATTGAAATACCGTCTCCTCTCCCTCATCTTGCGCCCATAATAAAAAAATGGACCATCCTGATAAGGACAGTGTGCCTTTATCAGAAGTGGGATGCGAAGGGCTCAACTCTTCAGAGGAGTTCGTTCAAAACGGTACGGGACGAGAAAATCAAAACGTCGATACCAATACATCCGATTTTCTTACGGGAATGGAATCAATCTTTACCCGATTGTTAGCGGCGGCACAAAAGCCGCTGCCGCAGAATAATGCGATTCAACTAATTAAATTCGATCCCGATGATGCTGATGCGTATATTGAAGGTTGGTGCAGAATTACTGACATTATAGTGACTAGTCGAAACCTGTCCGGCCCTGAGCTTCTTCTTGCTTTAATTCACTCACTGAAGGGCCGGGCAGCTTCCTGTTTAACTCAGTTAACGACTTCAGACCTCGAATGGTCTAGGATTAAGGAAACGCTTCTTGCTAAATTTGGAAAGCCTATGCTAATGCAAGACTACTTCGATAATATCATGAAGTTTGAAATTGGCGTCCATGAAACAGCATCAGATGCTGCTATGCGTTTGTGGAATCTCATCGAACGTATACCCAAAGTTAGGATGACCGAGGAGGTCAGTCAACGGAATTCTTTTATACGAAGAGAGCTAAATGCTTACGCCATTACTACGAGAGCTCAGTTATGTCGAGCTCTGAGCGGAGTGTCGCTGAAAAGACGGCATGAAGAAAATGACGATCATCCTGGCATTCCGAAGAAACCGCGTGTTATTAGTGAAGCACGATTTAGTGGAACATGTCATTACTGCGGTAGTCGTGGTCACAAGATTGAAGAGTGTCGTAAACGACAAAACAGCACTGGAAGATTTAAAGTGCCTGAAGTAGAGAAGACCATCACATGCTTCACATGCCTGAAACCGGGGCACATAAGCATTAACTGTCCGAATAACAAGCCTGAAAAGGACCAACCCGCGAGGAAAGAAGTCCATCTCTGTGAGCACAGATTGACAAAAGGTACTCTGTCGACGTTGACTGGTAAGACAATTTCGTTTCTATTCGATAGCGGCTCAGCATGTTCCTTGATTAAAGATACTCTGGCTAGCGAACTTCTCGGTTCTGTACGCAACGATACCGTTTATTTGACAGGCATTAGTGGGGAAGACATAAAATGTGCTACTCAAATACTAGGTTCCGTATCAATTCAGGGCATTCAAGTCTATTTATTTTTTGACGTTGTCGATGGGGATAAGTTAACGGAATCTGTCATTATAGGTAGGGATGTTCTGGATCAAGGGTTACATGTTGAGATGAGTAGTGAATCAATAAAATTTTCCTTGAGAAAGGATGTTAACATTTGTTGTGCTGCTGACACTTTTGATTTTAGTTTAATCGATACTGATCTAGAAGGTGTCGAGAAGGAACAGCTGTTAAATGTGCTGCGCCAGTACGGTGAGTATTTTATAGACGGCATACCTACTCGACGCGTATCTTCAGGTGAGCTAAAAATCGATTTAATTGACCCGCATAAAATAGTTCAAAGGCGGCCATATAGATTATCCCCGGCCGAAAAGACAATAGTTCGCGAAAAAATCCAGTGTCTTTTAGATGCCAAGGTTATCCGCGAGAGCTCATCTCCATTCGCAAGCCCTATCCTGCTTGTGAAAAAGAAGGATGGCACAGACAGGATGTGCGTCGACTTCAGAGAACTGAACGCAAACACCAGGCCCGAACACTATCCTCTTCCTAGAATAGATGAACAGGTTGATCGGTTAAATGGAGCTTGTTTCTTTTCCTCGCTTGACATGGCTTCGGGCTACCATCAGATCAGGGTCACTCCGGAGTCAATTGAGCGAACAGCCTTTGTAACTCCGGAGGGGCAATATGAATACCTGGCGATGCCTTTCGGTTTGCGAAATGCTGCTTCCGTCTATCAGCGGTGCATCAACCGAGCTCTAAAGTCTCTTAAAGACACGGTCAGTCTAGCATATATGGACGACGTTCTCTGTTACTCATCTAGCGTTAGTGAAGGGCTCCAACGCCTTGATGCCGTGCTCAGGGCTCTCGCCGAGGCAGGATTCTCCTTCAACATAACCAAATGTAAGTTCATGAAGTCGGAAATAAACTACCTAGGGTATGTCATCCGCGCAGGTGAAATCAGACCAAACCCTGGTAAAGTCAGAGCCCTGGTCGAGGCTCCTGTCCCAAAAACAGCGACACAGGTCAGACAGTTCCTAGGACTAGCTTCCTATTTCAGGCGGTTTATATCCAACTTCGCCAATCTCGCTAGCCCATTATATCCCTTAACAAAACTGAAAGGACCCATTACTTGGACACAAAAACATTCAGCGGTCCATATGAGAATTGTGGATATTCTTTCATCGGCGCCAGTGTTAACAATTTTTAACCCTGATATACCAATAGAACTGCACACAGATGCCAGTTCAGAGGGTTATGGGGCGATTTTAATTCAGAGAATAGGCAGTGCACCCCATGTGGTGGCATATTTCAGTCGACGCACAAGCGAAGTTGAATCTAGGTACCACTCGTATGAGTTGGAAACCCTGGCGGTTGTGCGAGCAGTTGAAAACTTTCGCCACTATCTATATGGCCAACATTTCACGGTCTACACTGACTGCAACTCCTTAAAGGTTTCTTAAGCTAATGTTGATCTATCCCCTCGCGTCCATAGGTGGTGGGCCTATCTTCAGGCATACGATTTTGACATTATATATAAAGAAGGGCGTAGCATGGGCCATGCTGACTTTCTATCAAGAAACGCATTACCATCCCCAGAGAATAATGCTGCAGTAGCGGACACTTTCCAAACAAGTCCTCGAAAATCTGTAAACTTTGTTGAACTTCATAATAGCTGGATCCAGGTGGAGCAAAAAAGAGATCCTGAAATTCAGACATTGTTACAGCAGCACGAAAAGGGTGAGTTGCCTGAAATAATTGCACACACCTATGATGTTCGCAATGGTATTCTCTATCGCAAAGTAGAGCGCAATAAGACGAGCAGCTGGCTTCCTATTGTTCCTCGTTCACTGGTGTGGACACTCATTAATCATGTACACAGTGAAATTAAACACCTGGGCTTTGACAAAACTCTTGATAAATTATATGAGCAATATTGGTTCCCTCAAATGTCAAAAAATGTCCGTAAATTCATTGATTCGTGCATAGTATGCAAAGCATCTAAGGGCCCATCAGGTGCCCAGCAGGTCAGGTTACATCCAATACCTAAGGTCTCTATTCCCTGGCATACGATCCACATCGATATTGTTGGAATTATGTTTTCATTTGCAAAAATAAATCAATCATAAATATGTTTTACTTGTTAACTAAAATTAATGTCTTCCTTGTTTAAGTAAGCATCCCTAAATACTAGTCTTTAAATTGATCATTCTGAATATCACATTCATATCGTACCTTCTTTCTACGTTTATTTTTCCTTTTTATTTGCTCGCAAATTGGAGCTGTCACTTTATATTGTTTTTAAGATGGACACTATCGCTTTCTAGTGCAATACTTTAAACGAATAAAATATAAAATATTTTCAATTATAATCAGTTGTTTTGATCCAGAACCTAATTTCCATAGGTTATGGGCCCAGGTCTCGCGTATTGAAACGAAAAAGTATAGTTTTCCTCTGCGTAAATTGAATTTCCAACGGTTTTAAAAAATGGAAAATTTGAAACAGAAACGGAACATCAAACCTTTCGACGGTGAGAAATATAGTATCTGGAAGTTTCGCGTACGAGCACTACTTTGTGAATTGGATGTTTTGAAAACTATAAATGAAGAACCCGCTATTCGTAGCACTTCATGGGAGAAAAGCAATCGTATAGCAAAAAGTGTTATAGTGGAATATTTGTCGGACTCATTCCTGGGTTTTGCAAAAGAAGAATCTACTGCCAGAGAAATATTTAAAAATTTAGATAGTTTGTACGAGAGAAAAAGTCTTGCGACGCAATTGGCGTTACGGAAAAAACTTCTTACCCTCAAGTTACAAGGTGATGTACCATTAATTAAACATTTCACAACTTTTGATGATCTGGTGACGGAATTATTAGCTGCCGGAGCACGATTGGATGAGACTGACAAAGTAGCGCATCTCCTTCTTACATTACCTACGGCTTACGACGGTGTCATAACGGCAATCGAGACGTTGTCTGAAGACAGCCTAACACTGGCATTTGGTAAGACGAGATTGCTCGACCACGAAGTGAAGCTGAAGAATGAGAGTTGTGACACAAGTATGAAAGTATTGCAGACAGAAAATAAAACTAATAAATTTAACCAAAAACAAAATAATACAAAACAACAGCAAAATTATAATAGGCAAAAACAATTTAATCAATATAAAGCGAAGAAAAAGACAAATTTCATCAAGTGCTATCACTGTGGTCGTAGAGGTCACGTTATTAATGATTGTTTTTATTATAAAAGAATTAACCAAAAGAAAAATGAGAATAGAACGAGAACAGTTCAAACAGTTGAGCTAACTCAGAACGACATCAAGCGATTTTTCAGGTTTCGTTTTCATGGCCGGAGACTATGGAGACAAAGATACGGGGACAAATGTTACATTTATTTTAGATTCCGGCGCTTCGGATCATATTATTAACAGGGAAGATTTGTTCTCTACTTTTTCAGAAATACCTACTCCTTTAAAAATATCAGTTGCAAAATCTGGTGAATTTATTACAGCCATGAAGAAGGGGACAGTCACTCTGACTAGCAGTTTGGGCATTCCAGGAACGTTGCAGGATGTGCTGTACTGTCCTGAGGCACCACACAACCTGCTATCTGTACCAAAAATAAAACGTGCAGGTATGACCATAATATTCAACCAGGAAGGTGCCCAAATATTCAAAGATAGTAAAATTATTATGAAAGGTAAGCTTTTACATAATTTGATTGCTTTAGATTTTACTGTGTCTGTACAAAGTCGCTCTGTGTCCCATGTATGCAATAATGACAAAAATATTTACGATTTGTGGCACAAGCGTTTAGGTCACATTAGTAAGAACGAATTCTTAAATTTTAAAAATAAAAAAATGGTTGATGATATAGACCAAATTAAAACTGTTGTGCCAAATGATGATTTATGTGAAAATTGCATAAATGGGAAACAGACAAGACTACCTTTTAACAAAGTTAAAAACAAAGATCATATTCAGCGACCGTTATTTATTGTGCACTCTGATGTAAGTGGACCTATCACTCCTTCTACAGTCGATGACAAAAACTATTTTGCAACATTCATAGATGAGTATACTCATTACTGTGTGACATATTTGATTACATATAAATCAGATGTATTTCAAGTTTTTAAAGACTATGTAGCCAAAGGTGAAGCGATATTTAATTCTAAAGTAGTGAATCTTTATTGCGATAACGGTGGAGAATATTTATCTACCGACATGAAAAACTACTGTGCTGAAAAAGGGATTACTTATCATTTAACGGTTCCTACGACACCACAGTTGAATGGTGTTTCAGAGCGTATGAATCGCACGATTACTGAAAAAGCGCGGACAATGATAAATGGTGCTGATTTAAATAAAGTATTTTGGGGTGAAGCAGTTCTTAATGCTACTTATTTAATTAACATAACGCCCTCTAGCTTGAAGCAGCCTCAAACACCATTTGAAATGTGGCATGGTAAAAGGCCGCAAATTAAATATTTAAAAGTTTTTGGGTCAACCGTTTTTGTACATAACAAAACCAGTAGAAATAAATTTGATATCAGGTCATGGAAAGGGATACTGGTAGGCTACAAACCAAACGGTTATAAAGTTTGGAATCCCAATAGTGGCAAATTTGTAACTGTCAGGGACATTGTTGTTGATGAAACAAATTTCTTAAAGTCTAGACCTCTTCTAGGGCTTGAAGGGAATGGCACCACAAATTCCCGTGACAAAACTGATAGGCCTTACACGCCGTCGGAATCAGTGTCACAAAAGCAATGCACTGACAGTAATAAATCAGAAACTAAATCTGATGAGGACGAAAGTCCTGCTAAAATCCGGAAATTAACGGATACGCCTGAAATACAATCTGATTGTCCTACTATGCAAGTAGATACTAAAGTCACTGAAGAAAATAGTGAAATCAAAAGGAGTGATAGGCTTAAAGGTCGTACCCCTATCTCATATAAAGAATTTGATAATGATAGTGACTATTTATTATGTGCACAGTCTATTTTAAATAAAGTACCAAGTTCATATGAAGAGATTAAGACTCGCGAAGATAGATCGCATTGGGAAAAGGCTATTAGAGATGAACTTAACTCTCTTTCTATGAACAACACTTGGAAATTGGTGCCAACGCCTCAAAATAGAAATATTATTGATTCCAAATGGGTTTTCACTATCAAACATGACGAATTCGGAAATCCTTTACGTTACAAGGCGCGTCTAGTAGCTCGAGGATTTAGTCAGCAATATTTGGTAGACGACAATGAGACTTTTGCTCCTGTAGCCAGAATAACTAGTTTCAGATTTTTGGTTAGTTTTGCAAATCAAAATAATTTATTGCTACATCACATGGACGTTAAAACTGCGTTCTTAAATGGCCACTTGAAGGAAGAAATATATATAAAGGTTCCTGATGGTGTTGAATCTCAGCCTAATTATGTATGCAAATTAAACAAAGCGTTGTATGGGCTGAAACAAGCTGCTAGATGCTGGTTTGAAGTATTTGAACAAACGTTAAAAGAAAAAGGACTTCAGAATTCGGCAGTTGATAGGTGCTTATGTATTTTAGATAAAGGCGATATAAATAAAAATATATACGTTATATTATACGTAGACGATTTAGTTATTGCATGTGCAGAAAATGATACAATGAATAACTTCAAAAAATATTTAATGTGTAAATTTGAAATGACAGATTTAAATTCCATAAAGCTGTTTCTCGGTATTAGGTTGAGTCGAAGCGAGGACACTATAGCCCTCGATCAAAGTGTATATATTAAAACAGTTCTGGAAAAATTTAATATGCAGGATTGCAAGCCTGTAAATACACCATTAGAAAGCAAACTGAATTATGAAGCATTAAATTCAGATGAAAAATATAACGCTCCTTGTCGTAATGTCATTGGATGTTTGATGTACCTCATGTTATGTACACGACCTGATCTAAGCGCCAGCGTGAATATACTGAGCCGCTACACAAACAAAAATAACGAAGAACTTTGGAAATGTCTAAAAAGGGTTTTAAGGTATCTGAAAGGCACTATTGATTTAAAATTAACATATAAAAGGGGTGAATTTAATAATGTTGTGTGCGGCTATGTAGATTCAGACTGGGGCGGTAGTGATACGAATGATAGAAAAAGTACCACGGGTTATTTGTTTAAACTTTTTGATCAGTGTACAATTACATGGAACACAAAACGTCAAACAACGGTAGCGGCATCTTCTACAGAAGCCGAATATATGGCATTGTATGAAGCTGTTAGGGAAGCTTTGTTGCTTAAATCTCTTGCTCTTAGCATTAAAATAGATATAAATCAACCCATTATAATTTACGAAGATAATAACGGCTGTATAAGTATTGCCAACAACCCTACTAATCACAAACGATCCAAGCATATTGATATAAAATATCATTTTTCAAGGGAACAAGTAGAAAAGGACGTGATTAAATTGCAATACATTCCATCTGGTCAACAATTAGCAGATGCATTAACAAAGCCGTTACCTGCAGTCACTTACCAGAAAATGAGAATTAAAATGGGATTAATATAAATACTTTATAATTAATTAATTTTTTTTTTTTTTTAAGTGTTTGGTAAATGACTATGTTTTAAGTTTGTAAATAATTACACTAAGAATGTAATGGTCTGATTAGGTTTTACCTGGGTTTCCCTAATCCATTGCAATGAATGTTGGGCCATTTTGTATATACTCCCAGGAAGCACTAGAAAGTTGAATAGCGATCTGTAGAGGTGATATTTGCATTAAGCTTAAAATTTATTGATTAATTTTTGAGGGGGGTGTTGGAATTATGTTTTCATTTGCAAAAATAAATCAATCATAAATATGTTTTACTTGTTAACTAAAATTAATGTCTTCCTTGTTTAAGTAAGCATCCCTAAATACTAGTCTTTAAATTGATCATTCTGAATATCACATTCATATCGTACCTTCTTTCTACGTTTATTTTTCTTTTTTATTTGCTCGCAAATTGGAGCTGTCACTTTATATTGTTTTTAAGATGGACACTATCGCTTTCTAGTGCAATACTTTAAACGAATAAAATATAAAATATTTTCAATTATAATCAGTTGTTTTGATCCAGAACCTAATTTCCATAGATATCACGGGCAAACTTAGTGGCAAAAGCGATAGAAAAGAGTACGCGTCCGTCATCATAGATTCGTTTACAAAGTACGTTCTATTAGAGTACACTCAATCGCTTGACGCGGCTTGCGCGGTAAAAGCCTTAAAAAGAGCGGTATGCCTTTTCGGTGCCCCTAAAAGAATAATTGCTGACCAAGGTAGGTGTTATATTAGTGCTGAATTTCACCTCATTGCAACTGGTTCCGCTAGAGCCAACGGCCAGGTGGAGAGAGTGATGCGAACTTTGAAAAACTTATTAACAATTATTGAGAATGATGTTAACAAGGTTTGGAGGGAAGAACTAGACGAAGTACAATTGGCTTTAAATACTACTAGGTCGAGGGTTACAGGGTTTACTCCAACTGAGTTAATGTTTGGTATACGTGCTCAATCTCTCGGTATGTCCCAAATCTCGTCCAACGTAGACACTCCTGTTCGAGCTGATTTAGAGGCCATAAGAAGTGAAGCATCGGCTAATATTCTTAAGGCAGCTAGTTCGCAAGAACAGCTTTTCAATCGAGGTAAGGCCGCAGTGAAACCATTTAAACAAGGCGATTACGTCTTCATTAAGGGTAGTGAGCGTAACCAGACTAAGCTTGCGAAAAAGTTCAAAGGGTCATTTATTATTGTAGGGGTTCTAGATAATGACCGGTACGAACTAAAAGGCATCAGTAAATCAGGCCGTGTTTATAAGTACGCTCACGAAAACTTGCGAGCAGTGCCTAGAGGTTTTGAAGGTCTGGTAGAAATATCTTCATCATTGATCAATGATGAGGAAGCCGTGACGGCGGTCGATGGAAACGAGATTGACTTAGTAGAGTCATCCGACACTGAGAGTGAAACAGCTTCCATTGCTAGCGAAGACACCCTGACCACTAATTCCGGAACCCTCACAGTTTCGTCTGAAGATGATCATCATGTAATCGTAGAACGCGCTTTAGTACATAGAAGTAAGTTATAATTATTTTTTTGAATTTCCTTGAAACCGAAGCACAAAAAAAATTATAATGTTCCGATTTTTAAAGGAGGTTGATTTATCATATTTACACCTCTCCTACTGAGCGGGCCGAAGGGGCCTCGCACGCCCGGGCCACTATTTAGGAACTGGTCGAAGGGGCCTCGCACGCCCGGGCCACTGGTTGGTAACTGGTCGAAAGGGCCTAGCACGCCCGGGCCACTGTCTAGTAACTGGTCGAAGGGGCCTAGCACGCCCGGGCCACAGTGGGGTTACTGGTCGAAGGGGCCTCGTACGCCCGGGCCAAGAGTCTTTTACTGGTCGGAGGGGCCCTGCACGCCCGGGCCACGGATTGGTGACGGGTGGAAGGGGCCTCGTATGCCCGGACCCAGATCAAACTAGACAATAGGGCGCAGCCCTCATAAGGTGCTTGTCAGTGATGACCGAACGCATGATAATGTTATGTCCTTATTGTTCGACAGGCCCAGAGGAGTAGCAATGACACGGTGAACGCACTACGCGGCGACGGGATTACTCGCACGAGGTCGTGCGATCGTCAGGGTTGGCCGTGACGGCGCATAGACAAATTATCGTGAACAGCGCCGTCTATAGTTGATTGCTTTAAACTTCAGAACGAATGAACGAACACCAAGCACTGGACAGGCGGCCATCTTGACAAAGTGTCAGTTCGGATTGAGTCGTCGTGGAGCGCGCACGCATCCACGTGCCTGGTGGACGTTAATTTAAATCGATATCAATCAGTAGCATCCTTTGTTGAAATTTGTAACGGACAAGTGTAATTGCTTTAATAATAACTATTTTAATTATCTAAATCATTATTTAATTGAAATACCGTCTCCTCTCCCTCATCTCGCGCCCATAATAAAAAAATGGACCATCCTGATAAGGACAGTGTGCCTTTATATTCTTGTTGTACAATAAAGTATATTTGTATTATTTTATAAATAGTACTAAGGTGGGTGGACCATGGAAGGCCATGCTCTTTCGAAGGCCAATTATTAAAAAGTGGTAGTTATTACTATGTGAGGACGAATTCCTTCTACTCGAACTAATACCAATCGAACTGACGCGGTGGCGACTCGCTCGGGCCTCTATTTTGCAAGTAAGGCCCCTTGCTTCATTGATTTCGGTCCTCATCGTTAAAATTGTATTTCGCGCTTACAGAAAAACATGAATTTTTAAATAAATATTTATTATTTTTCTTAATTTTTTTTTATCTGAATTCATATATTTTGTTATGGTACCGAAGAAGAAATTTATTTCGGGTTTATTTGAAAAATCGATAGTGTTCCAAGAAAAGTCCATGGTTCCTTGTAAAGCCGATCACAAAATTTTATGTTTGGCCTCACTATAGTCCGTTTTTTTTAGCATTAGAAATTATGTAAACAAAGAAGCAGTGGTGGCCAACCTTGTGCTGGATTCCACTTGGACCGGCTTCAGCCTCGTGAATTGTTGAACAGATTTAATAACAAATAACAACATAAACTTTTAACAAAAAACTTCACCCAAAACAATAGAAACTTAACAATAAACCAAAGAAAATAGTCAAAACAGATAAATGCACAGGTACTCACAATCGCTTTCGTAATGCCAGTGACGTTAATATTTGCCGGTATTGTTGCAAATGGCGGTCATGTTAAGCGACCATTTTAAAAATCACCTATCACGTATTAAAACATCGGCATGTACTTTTTAATTTTGTCGTGTCAAACTGACCAACGTTTCGTTCCACAAGTTTGCAACTTCTGCTTCTTAACACGTTACGCCGCGGTAACGGCATATAAAGTAAAGGTGGAATTCATATTATGACAGTACGGATATCGCCGTTTTCACGAAAATTAATCTAAAAATTACTACGGCAACAACCGTCGATTTTACATTAGAGTGTCATAGAGAGCAGTCTTACTGTCATTCGGTAAAGGAGGCTTGTGTTCCTAGTGTCAAAAACACGTGTACACTAAAATACTGTGAAAAACAGTACGGGTATAGGTGTACGAAACATTTGTATGAAGATTGGTAGTGTCATAGTGGACTGGAGTACCGCGTCGTAACGTGTTAAGGTATTTTTAGTGTAAACTTTTCACGGTGTTACGTTTTGTTTGTTACATTATATGTGTGCAATAAAATACCCAAATTTTGTTCTTTCTAATGCTAAAAAAAGCGGACTATAGAACCTTACTAGGAACATCTAGAAATCACGATAATGTAAATACTTAGTTTTTGGTGGTAAACACATAGCGAGAAAGTTAAAATAATGTTTGTGTTTATAATATCATTAGTGATGTAACTCATTCAACAATTAAACCCACAGTGTAATCACAGTTTTAAAATATTTTTATTTACATATTATTTAATTTTCTTCTCCGGTTAGGTATATAATATAATATTATAAGTTTCATTTACTTAGATATAAATATTAAAAAAATCCCGAAAAATTGTGTATGGCATTTATTCTGGAAATATAGCAATAAGAATAAATTTGTCTTTAAACAGATGATTAAGTTTTAAGTGTTTAAATTTAGGTTTCAAAAATAACAGAACCCAAAAGAAGAGGCAGAACAAAACAATCAACTTGACACAAACTTAAAATTATTTTTAATTGATTGGCCTTCGTAGGAATATTTTGGCCTTACAATGAACGGATCCATAATAAGGTTATTTAAGGTCGATAATTTTTTTATAACATCATCATAAAGGCACAAAATATCTTATTTGATATCGATATAATACTCATCAATATTATTTATAAAAACATTTTAACAAATACATTCTTAGTTATACGATTGTGTTCAATTAATATTCGTTAAGTATTTCATAAATGAAAATATGATGATATGCAATCATTGTTTAATTTTAATAAAATACTTTTTTATGTTGTTTAAGTGTAGTCAAATATTTCGATTGTGACAACGACTCATGGTGCGTTGCCTACTAAACGAACGATAACTGTTTATTTGTTATAGTGCCATTATTTGCCTTCCATGGTCCACCCACCTTACATAAGATTATTAACTTTGTTATACGCTGTTTATATGTTAAGAGATTTCATTCATTTATCTTCATAATAATTTTGTAACGGTGATCATACTTACTTGTGACTGCAGATAAGTTATTATGCATCACGTATTTTGTTAAATGTTATTGTTTTACAAAACGGATCTTTTATGTAAAACAGCGAGATCGGAAATCCAACTGCGACATAAACATTATTTAGTATGAATAGTACATTATAGGAACATACAAAAAATAGTAACTAGTACGATAGTTTAAATACTGCAATTAGTTTATTTATAAAAAATGAGCCTTAGAGTATTATGTAAAACTTTACATTCCAAACTTTTTCAATATAATAAAGTAAAAAAAAAGTGGAACAATTGCATCCCTGTCAGCCCTGAGCCGGTGTATAAGTGGACTTAGTTGCAAAGTTTCCTCGTAATGGAAGCAGTTTTCAACTGAATTTGAACTAACTGGTTGCTATCACGTCGATAGTTGAAGCAATTATAATATTCACTTACTATTCTTGAATACATTCTATATCATGCTTTGTATAACAAAGCATATTGTCTACGTAAACACGATAGTGCCAAAAAGAGCAGAATCATTAATTATTATATTAAAACGTGATATGTTAAAGGTGACGATGTAGCTATAATCCCAAATTGTGTATCAAAGTGTAATTTCTACTTTGAACCATACGAGAATCAACAGTCAATATACGAGGTAACTTTAGACATCAATTATTGCATGGGCTGAGGCTTTTTAAGCTTTTAACTAATATTAATCTAAATATAGTAATTTTACAACAAAAACCGATGAAAATGTAATATAAATTATATATATATATATATATATATATATATATATATATATATATATATATATAAATCATATTCTTACGTCTCCTATTCCGAAAACTAGTTTATTAATTTATGTGAACCAGAAAATAATCAGTGAGGATACAAACAACAGACAACAAAACAAGGTATAATTAGGCAACATGAATATATAAAGATAAATTTCTTTGCTAATACTAAAACATAGTAGGTTGGCTACTAACCCAAAATATAAATACCTTCACAGGTTGTCAGATATAAAATTATGTGACCTAGATTCAAAGGTGCATAAAGCATCTGTATCAAATAACCCGATCTCTGGAACCGCAGCGACCAAATCGAATACAACTCTCTGAGTTGCATAACAAAATCCATCGTTATAAAATTCATCAGTTGCATGCTCCGGGTAACTGCTTACTTTGTACACTACATTATTTGCGGTGCGCCCATAAAGTATCTCAAGATTCGAAGAACTGAACGAAAATTCAGCTAAAATACCACAACGCAAAAACGACTTAAAATTTATAACAGTGAAGTCGCGTTTCTATTTTTTGGTGAGACGATGGTTGAGATCGATGCCGCTGCATTCGCTTGAAGCACACCAATTTGGGTGATTTTGTTCAAAACGCGTTCGGCGTGTTCATGGTTGCTACTCGCATGTTTAAAATTTAAATATTTTTGTCTACTGTAATTTACAATAAATTTGTATATATTTTATTTTAAGGTAAACCTTTTCCTTAACAAGAAAAAATGTTAATACTCAGGATAAAAGATCGGTAATAAGCTGTGGGTCCTAAACTACCCAAAACCTCGGCATTATGTGACAGTAAATAAAAAGTAAGAATTCGATGTAAAATTAAGCCACAGTCATACATTTCTACTACATATATTCAATATATAAATAGATTACACATTCTTATAGTTAACAATTAATACGATTCAATGTTTTGAGGGGTTTCTAATATCACAATAGTTTGTATTGAAGCGGAATTCAAAATTAATTAATTTTATAGTTTGTTATATCAATGTAATAACTTGTAATGTTAAATGTTAAGTTCAACCCTATGCATATTGAAACACGAGTTGCACCCGGTTTCACTGCCAATTAGAATTTGTATGATTTACCTTCCTAACAAGCGCGATCACATAGGTTTTATTCTGTTAAACTAACGAGAAAATCACTCATATATAATTTCATTGTATCTATTGCTAATTATTAAGTATAAGTAATTATTAAGATTATTTACAAAGGTAAACGCGTAAATATTTATTTTGATAGGTTCAATGGCTAGCCACAGCTTTTGAGGGCATGTTTTATAAATATCAAGAAATATTAATAAATAAATCCCTCCAACAAACTCTACGGAGAAATATATCCATATATTTATATATTGAGAGGCATAAGCAGCATCTGATGCAATAGGAGTCTAGACCACGTGAACATGATAATTATATTCCTAAGTCGGCTTAGAATATTTAAAAATAACGATATATTATTTATCACTACGTATAGTTGCAATGCATGCTATGTGGTGTGGTGTGTATAATTATCTTAATATATATAAATTACGTGTCACGTAGTTTGTCCGCGATGGACTCCTAAACTATTTAACCGATTTTAATCAAATTTGTACACGGTGTGCATTTTGACCCAACTTGAAAGATAGGATAGATATAATTTTAATTTATACTTTTTAGTTTTATACTCTAATTTATAATTTTAATATAAACACAGCAACGCGTGGCCTGGTCAGCTAGTATAATATATAATAGTAATATAAAACGTAAACGTAGAGAATAATCTCTACGATGTTGATGACGATTGGTATTAAAACTAAAAACACAACATTTCAATCATATAAGACATAGATTAAATTGTACTATCGTAACTTCTTTCAAAGATAATTCACGATACCCACAAAACATGTGATTGGTCTAACGGTATAGCATTGCACATCATTAATTATCTTCTAGGTATCCATTTGTTCAGCTGTTTCCCACGTTGGATAATCATCAAACTGTTTAATAAGGTACATGTTTCTCCATTATTATGTTTTAGGGCATCTATCAAATCATAACACAACTACGAGTTAGTGACAATAATACATCCTTCATAAAGCTACGTTTAGTGTCGCTATCTATCTCTGCAGGCAGTCTCCAAAAAACTGATAAAAATCCAACAAAGATCCAGGTGTTATTTTTCTCCGCTAAAATGAGTCCTTTTAACTTGATTCCTATTTAAAATAAATAAATAATAAATAAATATTTCCTACATTCACACCAATTAGCCTAGCCCAAAGTAAGCACAGTAAGGCTTGTGTTATGGATACTAGGGTAACGGATAGACATATATATATATATATATGATAGGTACATAGATATGTAATATTCATAGAAATATATATAAACACCCATGACTCAGGTACAAATGCTCGTATTCATCATATAAACATCTGCCCCTACCGGGATTTGAACCCAGGACCATTGGTGCGAAAGGTAGCATAGCTACCGTTGCACCAAACGGTTGTCAAAAATTTCCGAGGTGTATTCGTGTCGATCACGTTATTGTCACCAACTCTCAACTTTGGCTCTTTCATTGAGAGTAAGGCTCAATTAGCTTTAAAAAACTTAGCATTCTGGCAAAGGTGAGAAGGTACTTTCCGCCGGAAAAGTTGCTCAATCTTTACCAAGAACAAGTTCGAGAGTACTGTTCTCATCTTTCGGACGGTTCCGCCCAATATCAACTCCAGACGCTTGAGTCCATTGCGAGGTGGGCTAAGAAACTCATCGGCAATGACGATCTTTTTAATAATAAGCTGAAAAGTCTTGAACATAGACTAGGTAGGTAGGAATATAGAGCAGTAGGTAGCTAGCTTATTCGTTTTTTATATATTCTATAAAAAATATCGGAAAATAGGCAGCAGAATTGCACAACCTTGTTCATCTTCAAGCCACAAGTGAAGGTATCTTCTAGGCACGAACGTTACATCCTAGATCGCATCGACACTTACTACCTGGCGAGATAGAGGTCAAACGCTTTCCTATTCACCATTTATAAATAAAACAATTATGTTTATTTACAAATGTTTACGAGTACGATATGTATGATGCTAAAAGTTATTAGAGTGGTGAACTTTTGGAACCCAGGCCAAAATATGAAAGCATAGCTGTGATATAACATTAGGTTCAAAGATATATAGTCTATTTTAAGTGAGTTATATTATCCACTAATTTTGTATGATTTCCATGAAATTCAGAGGCTAGACTTTCGTCCTTCAAATTGGACACGTCATTACAATTTCTCACACGCCCTGGACGTATGTAGCTGTTGTCCATGCCTCAATATCGTCGATATAAATCTTTCTGAATAAAGCGTAATATGACGTACTGGCTGCATCTTAATTTGAATAAACTAAGCTTAGCCCATATTGTTCTTTTTTCAATTGTATAAAGAATCTTTTTACTTGTTATTACAAACATAATTTAATCAGTATAATTCTATTGGTTAGAGCGTTCCGTTTAAATTAGGGAGTCTAAGCAATTTTTGCAACCGGAGCTGAGCAAAAATTTATTTTCTCAAGTTCCTTCTTGCTTTAGTCGAAACGTTATGCTGTTGTCCCCTGCTGCATCTGTAGTTCTTAGAACACACCAATCCTAAGTGGACCCATTTGATCGCTAATGGCCCATAGTCTCTGTTTCTTTATATACAAATAAGTCATTAACTTGCTAATCACAGTGAAGAAATCATATCTGTTTTGCAATGTGGCGACCCGAAGAACACTATTAAAACGAGTGTTTCTCTAGACGAACGATTTATTACTAATTCCAAATTTCTATCTTCTATCTATCAATAAGAAGGGGCAAGTGACTCATACACTACACCTCCCCTGTTATTGAAAAAAAGAAAATAAATATTTTTTTTCTTTTTTGAAATTGTTATTATAATTGTTTACAAATATACAATATTAAAATTATAAACAAAACCCCTATAGTAAAAAGTTTGATATTAAATTACAAGAAAAGAAAAATTCTGCCAATTTTTTTCATTATAAAAGCATAATAATAATAATAATCAATTAACATTATCACAAAATATTCGTAATTTGCACTCGTAAACAATGTGTTTACTAAACATTTGCCTTTTTTTAGACAGTTGTTGACGATTATTTTAAATTATTTTATACTAGCTTCGCCATCATTTTTTTTAACTTCTTTTTTCAATAAAAAGTATCCTATGTTACTTCTAATACCTTTAAGAATCTATGTACGAAGTTTCATGATGATCGGTTTAGTAGTTTTTGCGTGAAAGCATAACAAAGAAACTTACATTCACATTTATAATATTAGTAGGGATATTGTGGCAATTTTTTTTTCAAAATCATAAAACTTTCGTTCTTATTGAATTGCCATATATAGTAAATATATTATTATTAGTTAAGTACCCTGACTACTTATCGGTCCATAGTTTGTTAACTTTATTTCGTACCCTTACAGCTCTACTGCTAACTTCTTATTGTAGCGTCATGTTATAGTAAGGAACTTTGGATTAATACTTTATAAGGACGAGTATGACTGTGTGCACACATTTATCTAAATAAACCAATTATTCGTAGTAATTCACTTCATTCAGTCATCTGACTTACAAATAGGCGTCACCATTATATGCTAAATATACAAAAGAGTCGTACTAAGCATTTTAGTTTCAATTTTGTGATTTTTATCCTTACCTAATCGATGCATAAAGATTTTAATACAAATAGCCAAACAAAATAAACCTATTATCTATCATTATCCTATATTTACTTGTCATTAAATCGGGCTCGACCCGGGTGTTATTTTTATGTAATAATTACAAGTAGATATCCCTTTCTCACCATAAACGGTACATTTACATATCATCTTGCTTTTGGCCAATACAAACCTCCTATTATTATATATAATTAATTCCTGTTGGCAAACGATATAATTTACTTGAAATTGAGCTCTTTAATAAATACCTTTATTAAATGGTAAAGAATATTGTAAACTGATATTTTCATAATAAATTATTCACTTATGCATATATATATTTATATATTAACAAAGTAACATTATTCGTGAAATGTTTGAATATATAATGTAGTCAGTATGTTAGGAATATAAATAAATATTTCATTTAAATATTATCGAAAAAATACGAGATATCATAAAACTATGTAGGTATATACTTGGATCATTGCTTTTAATCTATAATCCAAGATCACAGTGGTTTGTGTGTTTGTCTGTCTGCTCTTTTTCCATTGTATACGCGTTACCATAGTGCCTAAGAATAATATTCAAGAAGGTTAAGAACGGTTAGCTATATATGTAGTCGTAGAAACGAAACGTTAGCGCGATTCATGTTTTACTGTAATTTATTATAAACTAGTTATACCATCTGATATTTGTAACTAAATTTTGATTGTCTCGGATTTCCAAGATGGTGGGAGCCTGATGACCTGTACTAACGGGTAATTTCTATTTACCTATTTCGGGCATCAGTCTCACACAAACTTAGCCTAAGATTTGTAATGTTAAGTATTGTAGTAAGAGTTTGTGGTGAGAAAATAAAGATTTTATTTATTTATTTATGTATTTTATTCATTTCCGTACAGCGACATATATAATTGAGACACAACAACGCGTGGCCGGGTCAGCTAGTACTATGCTATTTATACATTAAGCTATTGCACCTCAATTTTAACATAATGTAATTATTAAACAATATTTTTATATTTAATCCTGAATTCGAACTCTATACACATGTTTACAGAATGATTAACATCAATCAATAGGCCATTACCTAAACCATCCTGTAAAGGCACCTGTAAAGGGGCCAAAGATCATTAATAGGTAGAAAAATAAATAAATGCGAGATAATCCAGTTTAAAGCTGTTATCCATAAAGTGGTTTTATTTCAATGTTTGAGAGGTACGGATGTGTAAGAACTAAATATATGTTAAAAAATATAATATAAAATACCTAAATAAAGAGTCAAATACTTGAAGCTAATATTTTAGAGTCGTGCCTTTGCTCACATAATCTTAATCTTGTATATACAAGGGAGAAGCTCTATAAAAGCATGCCGTAGTCTTGAACTAATGAGATTATTCCAGCCGGGCTTACTTCAACTAGTACAGCGAAACCAAAACTCTTATCCCAAACCACTAAGAGACAAGATTTTAATACCGATCGTCTTAAGTTGAATTTATATTGCGGACAGGGTTCGCCTCGTCAGCGCTATTTAGGTTACCCTCTTTGATTGGCAAAGCGCTGACGTAACGTGGGTGTGTTTTCAATTCTAAAGTATGGAGCTGTAATTTTGCCGATCGTTTAGTGCAACGGTAGCTATCCTGCCTATCACACCGATGGTCTTGGGTTCGAGTCCTGGAAAAGACAAATGTTTCTGTGATGAATACGAGCATTTCTGAGTCCTGAGTTTTAATATATGGTCATATTCTTTATATTTTACCTTGTTTCCTAGTCTAGCCATAAGTTCTGTTACAAATGAAAATGCATGTTTTATGAAGTAATGCAATATTATTAAAACCTATATGTACATATTTAATAAGGTCTCATCAAAAAATAAAAAATATACTATTCGAAATGGCCACCTTTGGAGCAGGCCATGTCCTCTAAAACTGACCATAATTTGTAGTCTATAGGGTTAAGGTCTGGGCTTGATGAAGGCTACTCTTCAGCTCTTATAAAGTACGGAACGTTGGTTTTAAGCCAGGCTTGGGTAATTTGTGCCTTATGACCAGGTACAGAGTCCTGCTAGAAAGTCCACAGTACATTTTTAAAAATGTCTTGCTGAGAGGTTTCACAGCTCGATCCAATACTGTCTCTTGATACACTTTGGCTGAAGTTTTCACTCCTTTTTCACAAAAATGTAGCTTTGTGATACCTTGATGAGACACGCCCCACTAAACCATCACAGACGCAGGAGGATGACCAGTTTGTACCGATCCGACCACTTGAGCAGCTTTTTTAGAACAGTGAGCGTATACTTTATCATTTTGTTTATTGTAGTGCACTCCAATTGTGAAAATTTTTTCATCGGTAAAGAGGATATTTCCGTGCATTTCACCTGCGTATCGTGATAGAAGGCATTTTGACCGATCCACTCTATTTAATTGTAAAGATTGATTCAGGGTATGTTCTGTATATCGACGATAAGCACCGAGCTTCAGATTTTGTTTTATATAACGTGACAGAGTCCTAGTCGGAATCTTCATTTCTCACGATAAGCTTTTTTGCTTCCTAATGGAGTTTCGACGAATTTTGGCTTTAACAGCATTAACAGCCGTCGTAGTTCTAACAGCACGAGGCCGCCCTGATCTTTTATGGCCTTCAACAGAGGAAGTGTCGTTGTATCTGTTGATAGTACGATATACGAACATACGGCTGCTACTAAGCTTTTGAAGTGCCTAGAATATGACTGACGGCTCCATACCCACTTCATGCAAGGCGATCACTGCAATCCTATTTTCTTTAACACCTCATTCCATATTGTAATTTGATAATAAACACGAAAGAGTATGTGAAATGACGCGAAATCAAAAGAAATTTTTAATATAACGAGCTGACCCGTTAACGCGTCGCTATGGTAACGCGTTGCTATGATACCACGTTGCTATGGTAACGCGTATACAATGGGAAAAGAGCGGACAGACAAACACACAAACAACAAATTTGTGTTCTTAGATTATAGATTATCGCATTCCAATTTAAAAAAATTTCAGAAGTAGAAAAAATAAAATGTTTTATGTAACAGTATTTATGGCCAGACTAGTTATTTATTTAATCTATTTAATATAATATAATTTAATCTATCCGTTACCCTAGTAACACAAGCCTTACATTGTTTACTTCGGGCTACGCTAATTGCTGTGAATGTATGAAATATTATTATTAATTATAAATATATAACTAGCTTTCTTCTGAATTTTTACTTAATTAGGCAATAAATAATAATAAATTAAGTAGAGTAGGTTGTCTTCACAAGTACGAGTATAGTGTCAGTATTGTTTTAAGAACAACATCAAAATTGACGGTAGAAGTGAAATATTTGTTTGATCAGTTGATATCTAGATAAATAGGAAGCATCAATTGGTGCTGTCTTCCAGTCCCCATAGATCGCATAAATTTTCAGACTTCGACTGAATCCCCGTTCTCAACAGATTACGGATTTTAATGTCGTTATTGATTACTAGCTTAAATAAGTATTGTAAAAATACTATAAACAAACGGTATTTGAATAAAATACATTTTAAATTTAAAGTTTATTATATATTACCATTATAACCAAAAGTATTCGTATTTAAATATAAGTGACATTGTTCGCGTACCGCTGTGAATGACGTGGTTTGCAAATCTCGTCTCTTACATTAGATCGTCTAATAATCAAAAGGCTGATTCTAAATCCAGAGTTAACAACTGTTAAAAAATAGTCACACAGTTTGGTAGGTACACCAAATACTGACAATTTCACTAGCAGAACTAACAAAAAATGTAATAAGTACGACACCGTGATACATATTGTTAAGCAGTTAATGCATTAACTGTATCTTAAAATTCTTATTTTAAGGCATTTCCACCTCTTTCTTTTATTTGAAAAAGCTTAAAAGAAATCGAACCCAATTGAGTTAGAAGTAGCATGGAATCCTTTTATAGCCCATGTGACCATGACTTTTCCAAAGCTTTTTGTCACAAGAACCGATTATACTAAAGCCAGGAAGATAATTATTGTAAATTAAATATTCGAAATAAAAATAATAAAATCTGTGTGTTCATTTTTTGGTAAAAACCTAAACATCACATTGAAACATTTCGCAAAAATAATTGGTAAAATGTAGTCGATAACACTAAATTATTTTTAAGAATTTCCCTTCAAAAATAATGTTTTATAACAATACCGTGTCTGTATCTATTTCATATCGCCGCAATAAACGGTAATAGCCCATTACGTACGTACGACATCTGTACGATAAAAATTAACGCTGTAGAAATCCATAATATAATGTTACCAATTATATTGTTTCTTTAACTATGTAACAGTACCTTTATATTTTAAGTCAGAAATAAAGTTATTATTATTATTTTTAAATATTGTTTATGAGCTCTTACTGCTATCATAATCATATTCCAAAAAAAAACTGTTTTCTTTATCGAGCTCGAAATCGAACTCGAGCAGATATTCACAAAAATAGTAAATAATAATTAGGTTAAATTACATCATCATCTTCTCAAATGAAATACATCCTCTGGTACCTCTTCTTTACTGTTCTGTGGCTGGTACTATTCTCCTCTTTCGGATCCCACACAGTGGTTGGACTATATATATCCCATCAAAAATATAAATGTGAAATGAGAGCCAAGTTTAATATCACGATAATGCGACGTTGGCGACTTCGCCGACATCGCCGACGATCTAGTGCGTGCCAATTTCGATGTGAAAAATCCTAAAATTTTAATTACAAGAACATGCCACATTCTTTCATAACGATTTCTCATTTCTTGGTGATATGTTTGCTATTAAATAGGTGTTACAATCAGAATAAAACACTTTTTTACGGATTTTTGCGCATGTTTTATTTTATTTTATATTTAATCCTGACGTTTCGACTCCTTTACAGGAGCCGTGATCACAGGATATCATCCTGTGATCACGGCTCACACTGTTTTATTCTGATGTGTAATGTGCGCGGAAGTGTAAGAACTAAATAGGTGTTACAATGTTCACTTTTAACAGACAAATTCACTCAATATATTAATTTTACTTGGGGGTAGTTCAAGTTTAAGATTTGAATAGTTAGACTAGTTTTTTTGGGCAATTTTATTTGTATAAATGTAATAGTTAAGACATTAAAACGTAGTTATCCTGTAATCGCTTCAGGATTAAATATAAAAAAACAAAATAAAATGCGCTACTTATTCGGTAAAAGTAGCTCTATTTAATGCTATTTAAATATATAAAGACAAATTAGCAGTGTAGGTATGTCACTAATCAAAATTGTCATATGTCAAAAACTCAAAATATAAAGTAAAACCGGAGTTAGGGATTGAAAGCACCAATGTCAAATTATAATTAACGCTATTCTGGGCCTATTACCTACGACCAAATATTTTGGAGCATATTCTTTAGTTTAGTGCCTAGAGTACTATTTTTAAGTTTGTTAAGATTTTATTTTTTTACTTATAGGTTATGGTATTAAATTTTATATTGTAATATTTGTTGCTGTTTCTTTATTATAAATAACTAGCGGCTCGTCCCGGCATCGCACGGGCGGACAAAGTTCTTCAATTTTTTTCTATTATTAAATATTTTTCCGTTTGCGCCATCTCGCGTCCGGTAGACGAACTTCTTGCGGTTAACGCGTTCCTATGAAACATACAATGGAAAGAGCGGACAGACAAACACAAACCACTGTGATCTTAGATTATAGATAAAATAAATAAACAAAATAACATCAAGACGACGACATAATAAGTATTTTATCTTATCTTGCGTTAAGCCGTTTTTATGAGCAAACTGTTGATCAAATTTCTAGAGCATATTTTTATAAGACAGAAAAGCAATTTTAGAACTGCACGGTCCTTTGCTACGATGCCGGCGGTTTTACGCCAACTTTAAGAAATTTGGGACGAGCTCTATCAAAAAGCTTAATTTTAAGAATAATTGAGAAAAGGAAAATAAGTCCTTTCCGCTCTTTTAACAAACACGTTATCTCCATAACCTTATCAAATAACTTTATTATCTTGTTTCTTTACGTATACACTAAGCAGAATATATTTTGACTTTGATTTAGCTTGACACGGCTTTAATATTCGTCAGTTAGCCAGCCAATACCAAACTAGGAATAAACTAGTATCCCGGTTGATGACATGCAGGTAGTCAAAGGAAACATCTATGCTGTAAGTATATTTATTTAAAGTAAAACAAACATTATCATGCTTTATTTTCCAAACTAGATCATAATCTGTTTCTTGGGAAGTGGTATAGATGTTGATGTTAAAATATTATCTATATTAGATATCAATATACGACATAGTACTATATAAACGACAAAAGTATGGTAGTAGATCCTCCTTTTCAGTGTTATGCAAGGTTAATAACTGTAGTGTATGGATCTTCGTATCGTTCCTAAATGTTTTTACTTTAACTAAGCCGATAAATCTTCTATTCAAAATTCGTAAAGCAAATAAAATACGATTTCTTTTTAAGTTAAATATTTTGAAAGTGACATTGACAAAAGATATCAATGGAAAAGAGTAAAAACTAAAATAGATTCTAACAAAACCCCTTTACAATTTTGTCACAATAATCGTTGCTGCAGTTAAAATTTGACAATTCGTTTTAAATAATTATAAGTATTTACCCAACATACATTCTTTTATCGTTCCACTAAAACGTACAACAGGAAAGTGTTGGAGGTAAATCTTTTAAAATATCTCTTAATAATAAACTTAACCGTATACTTATTTTATTAGTGTTTTCTGTTTAGTAAAAATAGGAAAATTGAATTTAAGTTATCACTGATGTCACTGATTTGATAACAAATCACGACATAATTAAGTTATATTATGAAAATAAAAATGAATGAAATAGTAGAGATTTTTATTTATCAAATGTAGGGAAAATACAATTATTATTGGCATTATAGTAATGATTATAGTACGAGCTGTAACCCCCGGCTTTATTCGCATGAAAATTTAAATGTGTACCATTTCCAAATAACGCCCTTTGAAACAATGTAAATTGAAAAAAAAAATGAAAATTTCAAACAATGAAAATATATTGCAAATAATATTGCAATTATGTCAATTTATATGGCGGAGTTATGCCCGAACATACATGAAAATAAACATTAATAATCAACTACATTGTAATTTCTTTTAATAAAACTATAGAAGTTTCATACAAACTTTGCCACCGCGCTTACCCCTACAGACATAGCCTCTTTACCGATAAAAGAAAATCATGAAGAGCACTACAAAAAACAAATTTTGCAATGTTTTTTTACAAACATTATTTTACAATGATAAAGTATACGCTCACAGTTCTAAAGAAGCTGCTCAAGTGGTCGGAACGGTAAAATGTTGTCACCATCTTGCGTCAATGGTGGTTTGGTGGGGCGTGTCTTATCAAGGCGTCACAAAGCTACATTTTTGTGAAAAAGGAGTGAAAACTTCTTCCAAAATGTATCCAGAGACAATCTTGGATCGTGTCATGAACCTCTCAGCAACGTTCCGGCCTTTATAAGAGCCGAGCTTCATCTAACCCAGACCTAGACCCTTTGGACTAGAAATCATGGTCAGTTTTAGAGGACATGGCCTTCTCTAAACGACACGGCGACATCGAGTCTCTTAAAAAATCTCTGGAGCAAGCAGTGGCAAAATTTCACTAAATCTATAGATTCGTGACCAGACAGAATAAAGGCCTGTATAAAAGCCAATGGGGCCATTTCGAATAGAATATTTTTTGCTGAGACTTTAATAAATATGTTCATAGAAGTTTTAGTAATATTACATTACTTCATAAAAAATGCATTTTCATTTGTAACAGAACTTAAGGCCGAGCTAGATATATATAGACCACAAATTTCCACGTTTGTTATTAGAATTTATTATTAATCAAATAAAATACAAAATGTCAATATTCAAATTAAATTAAAGAACATACAATATCAGTGATAATGAAAACTAATGTTAATATAAATAATTCATTTGCATATAAATTTCAATTTTAATTTATGTTTATTTTGACGTCTAACTAAACCAACTAGTTTGCCTTGTTGTAATACTGCTTAATACTCTAAAATGCCGCTTAGCAAGGATAGTTCTACATCAGGGAGTTCGACAAACGATATCTGATCTACGTTTAGGAGTTTGCATTGTCTTACCATAAGCAAGCTGTGAATGTTTTTGTAAAATGGTTACACAAAATAAAAAGCGGTCTAACACTCAAGATTGAGGTTATAGCAAAAAGTCGTCCCGTGATGCACGGGAAAGCCTCTTGTCATTACTTTCAGAACTGCCCTTTATGCTTTCTTAAGCGGTAAAATAATAGTTTTTTCCAGCACCACCCTATGCTGAGATGCAACAAATTAAAATGTATAAGCACAGAACAAATTGTAAAGTGAAAGACAATTTTTTCACTTTACAATTCTTGGCATTAGTGAATTTTTGTTGTTTCCACTTTAAGTACTGGTCAATATGGATGCCCAAACATACACCATTAATGGTAACAGCTCTTATTATCAATTCACATTGGCTTTGAGTGACGGTTTAACATAAATGGACTTTAATACGGACATCGTTATCATGTGGTACTGTTGTAGCGTTTTAAGTAATATAATTTGTTTTAGTTATATGAAGGGTAAGTAAATATATTAAGCCATTTAATAACAACAGATAGATCTTATTCAGCGTAGAGACGAACTTGGGCGGAAACTCATCTTTATGTCCTTTATTAAGTCGAGGTTTGTGTGAAATCTAACTTTTTGGTGATTCTGAAGTACAGTACCTTTCAGAAATATATAATTGTTTTTTTTTTATTAAATCGCACTGCTTAGTACAGGTGAATAGTTACTTATTATGCAGATTATAAAAAAACCTGAACATAAATGTAATAATAATACAGATCAATACCATCTATAAATATGAAATTGTTCAAAATATTTAAAACAATGAAGTCTTATAACCTTTATAAGTTTCTAAAGTATTTATAAAATCAGTTATAATTAAGTACGAAATTAGCTTCTAAGATCATTTCTAAGCTATTAACCGCCGTTCTGTGTGCTATTGACATAATCCTTGACTCTCACATTATTGTGTCATACACAATACGGCGGAAATACAACCACAAATGGTGGGGCAAATGCATATCGCAACACGCTAATATAAACGTTCGTCCATACTGCTCTGAATAAAGCTATGAATGCTCCAATAAGTAAAGTATCGATGAGGGTTAACTTTAACCATTTTCTTTGCTATGTTCGCAATCTCATGTTATAACCTTTTACAGTTGGAATTATTTCAACATTTTTTTATCAAAATTCTTTAAGGACGGACGAAACGGAATTCTTTAAGGGGTATTTATTTATTTACGCAAAATAGTCTACATATATCAAATAAAATATGACCGCAAAAAAGTAAACATCTTTACAGTTTAAACTTATTAAGGTGGTATATTAAATCTACCATTGACTTTTTTTATTTCAGATGGATCCAACGCAGAACGCAGAATCCACGATGGAACGAGCTAACACAGAAGGTGCCTATTCACCCTGGCTTTGAAAATGGTCGAGTTATAAGTTCTCGAAAATATAGACGCAGGTAGGGAGTTCCACTCCTTTGCTGTACGCATTATGAATGATGTTGAAAAGCGCTTAGTGCGACAGGTACGAATAGCAGCCAAGTAGTGTAGTGATTCTGGATGTCCAATGGAAAAAAAGGAGATGGCGATTTGAGCAAATACAGCTCTTGAGCACACTTTCCAAAGTACAGTCTGTAGAAGACCGACAGACAGGCAACTTTGCAACTTAGGGTTCAGTTTGTCCATATGTTTTAAATTAGAAAGAAATCGACATTTATGCATCATCATCTCTAACCTGAAGTATTGCCGTCGGGATAATTTTAAAATAAGCTTTTTTTATTATTCTCGGGGCTGGTTAGTTGTGAAATCATCGTTGTTACTGTTTTCTTATGACGAAAGCATCAATCGGTACATAAGCACCTTGCACACGAAAATTTTTATAAATATGTCTCTAGTATTCTATTTCATGCCACCAAATAGAGCCTTTATTTATTTTCAACTATATGCATTAGAAGTGGTGCATTTTATCAGTCTAGCAATATAGCCTAAATTAATCTCCAAAATACTAATTCAAGCATTACAAGTCACTTGTCCAAGTTTGATCTAAATTTATAGTCCCTATGTAACTTTACTAGGATAGTGACGAATTTAGGAGGTACGTAGAAATTAAGCATACAAGAGGAAAGAGGGCCAATCTTGTATACTCTAATGACATCTGTTATAAATAAAATAAACGTATTTCTTACTGATTATTATAAATCATGCAGTAAATACATTTTTACTTTGATATACATAACATTATTAAGAAAATCAAAGAAAAAGAATGGTACCCATATATATGGAGACTGGCAACATTTTATTGCCTGAATTTAATTTCATAAGACATTTAAATAATGGTATAGCATATTAAAACATAATTGTGCTGTTCACGGTCGAGCCTAGAGTGGGGGTTGTTCTTCCATAAAAATGTTATTACCTACTTTTTTATAGAAATTTGATCTAATATATACTAGCTATTGCTTGCAGCTTCGCTCGCGTTAGATTTGATTTGAAGTGAATAAATGAATGTCAAACACAGTAAATAAAAAAAACCTCTACATAATAAAGAAGTTTTGTAGAGTTCAACGAGTCAACGTACGAATAATCACCGTTGCTGTTTCCAAGCAAGAAATCTGCAAAACCAGCAGCATCCCCCCCTCCCAAGTGAATCCTTATATTTTTTGAAATGTTGAGAAAGTTAACTGATGACCACAAAATAGATCTTTTCAAGCACGATCGAACTTCATCGGCTCTGCTTTCTTTTGGCACTACTGGTAGAGTCTGCCTAAAGTCGCCACCCAGTAAAACCGTTATCCCATCTACTAACTTTTTATTACCACGTATGTCTTGAAGAGATCTATTTAAGCTTCAACGTCACCCTTATGACCCATTGTTATCTCGTGCCACACTATCAATTTAGTTTTTTCAACACTTCGGCAAAATGACTTTGTTTGGCTATATTGCAAAAGGGAGTCTCAATAGTTGTTAGATTAAGTAGTAACTTGAAGGTTGCATGAGCAGTTCGTCCACCTTCATTCGTCTAGCTTCTATTTCAGAGAAAGCAACGGTTGGCCATTGCAGCAATGCTACGAGTACTCCTAATTTTTCCTAAAAGCAAATTGATCAAAAAAGTTTTTCCTGTTCCAACAGGAGCATCTAAGAAAATATCCTGCCCTCATTTGTTTCAATAGTTGTCAGAATTTTATTGTGAATTAAGTTTTGCTCCTATGTTACCGCCTCTACTGAAACCTGATTCTGCAGCTGAGAAAGCAAGTTTTTTTGCCTCTCTGTTTGCGAGCAATTTCCATCTAGACAGCGGCTCTCAACAACCACGAAACATACCTCGCTCTGTTTCTTAATGTTAGAGATCACAATTCACAATAAGCAGGTTCGTAGAGTCTTACTTAGTCTGGACGTGAATAAGGACAGTGGTCCTGATGGTATACTAGCAAGACTACTGAGATATTGTGCGCTTGAGTCGTTTCCTGTGCTAACGCTCATATCGCCTCTCTTTCAGAATAACTATACCATTTCAAAATGCTGGAAGCTTGCCAATGTGCAGCCAGTACCCAAAAAGGGTAGTCGTGCCGACCCATGCAACTTCAGACCAATCGCCATCACTTCCATACTTTGTATGGTTATGGAAAGAGTGCTTAACAGGAAGTTGCTTTCATACCAAGAAGAGGACGTTCAACTCGAGATCTTCTAGTTGACATAACGCACTGCGGGGGCGAGACCCTCGAGATGCACTTGCCGTGTCAGTTGACATCTTGAAGGCTTTTGACAGGGTCTGGCACGCAAGTCTGCTGCACAAGCTTCCTACATAAAATATCCCCGCTGACTTTTGTAGTTGGATAGCCGATTTCCTGACTGAACGGTCAATCAAAGTAGTTATCGATGACTGCTCCTCTGACTCAGTAGCTACTGATGCCGGAGTTTCTCAGGGGTTTGTTCTCTTTGCGACACTTTTCCTGTTGCACGTCAATGACCTATTGATATCAGGAATTGTTGGGTAGAGACTGTCGTGGAGAGATACCTGTCTAACGCAAAAGCCAGCAGTGACAACGTGATGTTGACGAGAGAGGCCATGGTTGAGCGAACGAATCTGAGGTTAAGCCACGTTTCCCAGTGGGGAGACCGTAACCTCAATCATTTCAACGCCTCCAAAACACAAGCGTGTCTTTTCACGACAAAAAGGAGTTTCTTCAACCTCACTCTTACTTTCGGAGGTAGGAGACCTTTTTTTTTTAGGAGGTAGGAGACCTCAACTTCTGTGCCAACACTGAGTCCAAAGCTCGAACTACAGCTAAAAAGCTGGGTGTCCTAAATAAGGTCAAGCGATATTTCACGCCAGGACAGCTTTAACTCTTTATAAAGCTTAAGTCCGATCTTGCATGGAATATTGCAGCCATATCTAGGATGGCTTAGCAGAACACCAACTTGTTGCACTGGTCACGGATTCAGCGCAGAGCTGAGAGGCAAATTAGCAACAGTAAATTGATGAAGAGCAAGCTTCAAACCTTAACTCACCGCCGCAAATACCGCCATCTTCCTTTTTCTATCGAAGACACACATCGCACGGCTACCACTCTTTTTTGTTTGCTATTCATCCCTGTCGCACCAAGCGCTTTTCAACATCTTTGATAATGCCCACAGCAAAGAAGTGAAACTCCCTCCCTGCGTCTGTATTTCACCCAACCGTTTTTAAGGCCATGGAAAATAGGTACCTTCTGGGTTAGATCCTTCCATCGTGAATCCTGTCTTGGCCCCCAGGCTTGGTAGGGATCGAGAGTGAATCTATTAAAAAAAATATTCAAAGACCCTATTATTTGTATCTATCTAGTATCTTCTAAATCTCCTATGTCGTAATTTCTTTCCTTGAGAAATCTTCGAATTGCTCGGCTTTAGTGGGCTGAGGTAAACTATATTCTTTAAGATATCGACCGCCTTAAAAACTCTGAAACAGGTACCTGCTTATTTAGTTAAAGGACTGACCTCGCGATTTTGTTGCTCCATACAAACTTTGAAGCTCCGTTTTACCCCTTTAGGGGTGAGTTTCTGAAAATCTTTTCTTAGCGCACACCAAATCATGACAGCTGTTTGCCATATTTCAGCGCAATCCGTTCAGTTGCGGAGCTGTCTGTTGATAGATAAATCAGTGAGTAATGATTGCCTTATATGTATATACGAGTACAGACCAAAAAAGAAAAAAAGATAAAGTTATAGTTAAATAGTTAAACTACTGCTCATTACATTAATATATATAGAGACTTCTATTTTTTACTATAACAAATATGGATATTATTTTTTTAAACGAATGGCACAAAAAAGTCCATATTTTTCAACTTGCTTATTTGACTTCGGCTGCTAAATAAATTGAAATCAATCAGTATTTTTAGATTTATAACCTTTTTTATATAAGCAAAACTGGAAAGAAATTCAGGTAGCGACTTACAAAGGAATCGCGCTCTGAGCTATTATAGAATTCCAGGGAAGCAAAAATAATTCGTCCATGGATTATCCCAGTCTTAATCCTGCAAAAGCCGTCCTGGACCGACGATGATTTAAAAAATAGTCGAATTTAAAAGAGTAGGTATTATAAATTCGTTTTTTTACGACTGGAAGGAGAATTCTTTACCGTTCTTATGATAACGTAATTACTAAGAACATCTTTCGATTTAATTTTTTTCTCAGTAGCCTGAATAAATCAGTTTCTAATAACTTTTTGGGTATTTCGTAAAGGTATTATAAAACAACTTGAATAGATTTTTTACGGTTTTGTCGAAGTAAAATGAGTTTTCCAATAAATTTCACGGTCGAAAATAAGAAATCTTTGATATCATAATTTCTGACGTTTTTGGTTTGATTATCCAGTCTACCTGGTGTCTGGTTGTTTGTGGTGCCATCTTTGTATCCGGTATGTCTACCATAAGTATCTTAACTACTATGCATTACACCCGAGCAATATATGTGCTATTGGCGCTTATTTATTAAATTCATTATGAAAGAATGATAATGATAGCAAATAATACCTTAATAATAATTCAATGGTAGCCATACATGTTCACGGAGTCAATTTTAAATTTGCTTAGCTAGCTTACAGAAAAGACGACGACGGACTACGGTCTCCGTTCGAACCTCGTAGTCAATAAATATTCCTGTAACAAGCAAAAGCATTTGTATTCCATTCACGTAAGTTTATATACCTTTCTTTATATAAAACTATTTATTATGTAGTATTAACAGTACAAGATTTACTTAATTCGGAATAATACGAATGTAGAAATCAAATCTTAACAAAATGTTATATTGAAATAGACTCAGTTTTTACCTTACCTTTTCTTATATATATTAGTAAGTAAGTCAATGTTTCCATTTGTTTCGTACCAGCATTGTCATAAATCAATAAAGACGTAAGTTAATTTTTTTATTAGAATTATACTAGCATATTTTTTTACCAGTTATGCTTGTTGTTTTATATACATATATATGGTCTTTAGTTATAGTTACAATAAAATGTCCTTAAAAATATGATCATCAATCAAATCATTTTTGTCCCAAGGCTAATATCAATTCCGGTTAATTTAACCAAAACTCTCTACTCTCCTGTTTTAATATAATTATCCTTGTAGTAATAATTAGGTAATAATTAGAAATTATTACACTATATAAGTAAAAAAGTAAGTAAATTACAAAGAAGTCGAAATGTTAAAAAAGTAACAAACACGTCCATCAACCGATTTTATTCCCAATCGGGAGTAAAAGTCGCCATAAATTATTGACGGGTGCGGAATAAAATTGGTTGGTTACTTTCTTGTTACTTAGTATTCAGTTAATGTAACCGCTCATAACAGTTCGGGAATACTTTTAATGAGTCGTTACTCTATGGCCTTTACCTTAAGGCGTAGCTTTTTTCAGAAACTTGAGAGAATTATTCGGGAAACATTAGAACGGTATCAAGCGATATTTTGCTTTATCAAAGCCTTAACAAAAGCTTAATGCCATTGTACACCTTTCCGTCTATTTATATTTTTTGATCCGAGTGAATATAACAGAAATGTTGCCAAATATAGAGACTATAAGCTGTTTCCAGGAGCAAAACTAGCATAAAAAGGGGAAGTAGTGTTCATTTTTACTGAAAGACGTCCAATCTTCTGCAAATACAATTCTGCTCGTTATTAAAATGATTAACGCCTGCACAATAACCATGAGACTTCTTTTAGACTCATGAAATAGACATGCCAATCCTAAAAATCCAAAGTGGCGTACAAGAAGACTTACTATCGAAGCTTCTGGCACCTTATCAGTCCTAAGTCGAAAGTAGGTTGCACACTGCACGATGCCTATCGCTTCCGCCACGCCCCGCTTCATTCATTCAACAATGGCGCACGTGCTCAAACAAGCAGAAAAAGCAGATTGACAGTTGACAGTACTGACATCAAGGGCGAATTTAAAACTAGTTGTTTATGATTGGCCGTAGTATAAATCGTAGTAAAATACGAAGACAATAAGGGTCGTGTGGGCGTGTCCGATGCGATCATTTCAAACGAATATTTCTACAAAGTGGTAAAGCACGAGAGACCTCGATAGTACCTATGACAATTTTCTGATATAATTTCCTGACATACCAAGATAATCTCTGGCAACCTGTGGACCATATAAGCTTTATTCGTGACATTCAAAATTAAACGAGCTTATGAAACTATAAAACTAAGCAGAAATACTCTACCAGTTTCCATTTAAACCTTCCAATGGAGCCAAGATAATTCAATTTACAAAAGAGACATTACATTAGGCAACTTTCCTAAACGGGATATCATATTTTCAAGTAAATTCGAGATAGAAACAGTCCCTTAAAGTTGCTGAAGACATTATCTTGTGGGAACATAACAAACGTTAATAAGTTTCGCAGCAAAACCTTTTGCAAAAAGTTTTTGATATAACATCATCTTGAAACAGCTTTAAATTCTAAGGTAGAAGTTAATGTCTGCTAATTAATATTTGCTTTGTCAACTTTACTTTTATAACGTCCTTATCATCCACAAAGATTTTTTGTTTCATAGATCTGTTTTAAAAAACTAGTTATTTTCATAAAAAGGGAACGGCTCCCGACAATGGCAGAAAAAGAAAGTTCAGTAAATTTTAAGTCATATTATGTTTAAAAAACGACTTTCCACTAAGAAAGGGTATTTTGTTACCTAACTGCGAATTAATTATCTTTACCAATGAGAGGTTCCATATTATTAAATTTCCAGTCATTTGCTTCATTATGTAAATTAAAATTGATTTTTTTTTCTACAATAAACATATTTAATAATTAATATTATAAAAGGCCATCGTTAGGAGCAAAATAATCAAAAATAGATTTAACTATATTTTGCTAAAAGAAAACATTTAAAGTAAAACAAAACATTGACAGATACTCTGAAATATCACCTACTAGATTAATAAAAAATAAAATCTTCCCAAAAACAGTTCTTTTAATGGGTAATTTCTCCGACGATCTTGGATTAAAGTGTTCCATTTGACAAAGGTGCACTTATACGAGCCATTACACATAATGTAAGTTGATTGGATAAGATTATTATATCGATAAGTCCACCTTTGCCAACAATTTTACTATTGTTTTAAAGATATAACGAAGTGCATGGATTTCCTTTCTTATATATACTAAGGAAAATGCATTACCCATACTCCGCCACCGGGAGAGCCAATTCTCTTCTGTCCTCCCACCTGGTCTAGTGCCCGGTTTAATGCCTACCCACTAAAAACCATTAGATGCACCCTCTCAAGCTGCTGTTGAGTCCGCGGGGCCATTTGTAGCTTTTGCCGCTAAAGCCCAGACAGCTGGTTCTGTGACCCAGGGCAGGTTTAATTGGCGATACCCTGATTTATCTGACAATCACCCAGATAGGCAGGAGCCGTACAATACTGGTGACGGGCCACCCATCCGACGTCATTTGGTTTTGCCAATAAAGACCCTCTTCCGTCTGCGTTAAAGAGAGTCTCCAAGGCTTTATTAAGGAAAGGAGGGTCCAGAGGTTAGTCGGGAAACTCCTTAACCACTTAGAACGGTGTGTTCTAATTTGACGCAATTTTTCGGACGCAATGTGATGTTTCCGAAGTCTTAGCAGATAAGATAAGTTGCTTTTTATTCTATATGAGTATTAACAATGTATTTATTTAAAGTCAATAACCATGGCTTCATAAGACCTTCGACGAGAGATCTTGTACCGAGAAAATTCGCAAGGGTTGTTTTGTTCTCCCATTAATGTGTTACAGTTATTTTTTTTAATTAAGGAATATTTCTGGCGCTTGTAAATGCATTAAAATAATTAACTTTACAAAATATTAATAGAAGTATAGTTATAAAAGCAAAGGCCATTATCACCACACCTTTTTGGCCTTCAAATAATCATCAATTCTGTAATAGCCTTTGCTCATAAGGGTTTTTTAATAACATTTTACCTTGTTATAACAAGGTAAAATGCACGTAAAAACGGAATACATCTTCTGAAGCTTGAAACAGCAAGTCTATTTTTATTTCTAGTGTTGACCGAATGGTTATATTAAGAAAGTGTTACAATATTTTTTTACTTACATAATATTTCATATACATAAGTGGAAGACATTGTATGTAAGATGGCCCATATATTTTAAATCGAATTTAATTTTGATCGATCTAGCGATAGAGAGGTTTTGTAGATACGACGCTTGAAATTGTACATTCCTACCATTATTAAGTTCTCTAACACACCTAAAATAAGTAAACTGATGGCATATGAAAAATAATTAAATAAAAAAACCGGTATTAATAATAGTCATAGTAAATACCTAAAAAAAATCTTGAGGTTACCAATATAAGCATTATAATCAGATTTATCGAATCTCAAAAATTAGCTATTGAAAGCAATTATAGTGACTACGTAAAATTAAAATATTTTCGATTCATAACACAGAAATATTCCTTGAGAACACTTTAAATAGCTGTTCATTGTCCTTGATAAATAAACTTAAAAATATTTATGTGGATTTAAGACAAAGAGCGATATAAAGTGAATGGATTGAATCTATTCTCATTCGTTGTCGCATCACATGCTAAAACGGAAAATATAAAATTAAAAAAGTTTAAAAAACTGTAACCCAACTACGGAAGAAATACTAAAAGGTAAAAATAAGGTAGGTGTTATTAGTATCATTGTCTTATTGAGAAAAACAAATGTAAGATATTCTTATTTATTTTGTTCTATTGAAATTCTCTGTCACTTCAACATTAGTAATATAATGTTATCAATATTAGAAATGCTATTGACACATGAAAAAAAAAAGACTTTTCCATGAAACGGCAGAAGTAATCTTCCGAAGAAAAATACAGTCTATGCTCTAAAAGCTTAGCGAAACTTAATTTGAAAATATTAGGGGTGTGTTACTTTATGCTTCAATGTTTAAGAAATGTAGACATTATATTAACTAAACTTTATTTAATTAATGATATCAGACACTATTAGCTAAAACCGCATTTTATATGATTTAAACTGAAAGTATCATTATGAAAACGATGTGCCGTAAAAATAGCTTACAACCTTTATAACACCATAACGTAATTACAGCACAACTGCTTTTTTATTGGTCGTTACAAACTACTGATATTTATAATTCACAGAGACCTATTTAGTCAGCTTAAGTACGTATTACGATATATGAGAAATTTAACACGCCTTGTCTGTTTTCAATATTTAATGATTTACAGGTGCCTTTTTTTGTTTTTCTTTCATCATAATCAGCCTATAAAGGTCACCACTGCAAGGACACAGGGTTGCATTATGGATAGGCTATAAGCCACAACACTAGGAGGTAATAATGGCTGCTGATTTAGCCAGCACTAACGACTTAACATGTCTTCCGAATAACGCAATAATTTATGTTAATAATATAAGTTTTATCAAACAATCAAAAATTTGATCTCACATAAAAGAACTTCACAAATCAAATCAAATAGTGTAAGCCATGTGACTACACACTGTCTTGCACACATTTTCTCTCAGACACATATATAGAAAGAGAGTGAAAACTGAAATTGTATATCACAATCCGTTGCTTAAACTATTGGCTCTAAAACAGACTTTGTTACAGGTTTTTTGTGTAATTAAGCTGCAGACTTTTGAAGAGGCCGTTTAATTTATAGACTAGGTATGTCTAAGGTGAGTATATAATAATTGCTTTTCAGTCGGTCAACGAATTTTCCTTTGTTCCGTTAAATAGGAAATCAGTCAAATGACAAACATTAAATATTATTTCAATTAAATACACTATCCAAAACCTACTAACGCTCAACATGACGAATTATTTCCGGCGTTGAAATGCGTCACAAGTTGCCAGCTGCCTACGTGTCCGCAGCCGTTGGCTAAGTTATATTAATAGCTTAAAGAGGTACATAGTCTTAATTTTATTAATCTACTGTTAATTATTCGATTTAAATCACCAATTTTTAAGCATGTTTTCCTATTCGAAGTTGCTGCAAAAATTCTTAATCGATTGCCCAAATATTTGTAAAAATGTTTTTTTCGAACACGAGCGGATGTTCCTCTCATTGATGAAACAAAGCGTAAAATCAGAAAGGTACTGGCAAATTTCGACTAGTGTTCACAAGACTCGGTAGCTCAATTGGGAGAGCATTGGACCGGATTTCCAAAGGTTGCGGGTTCGATTCCCGCCTGAGAATTCACTCGTGACCCGAGTCGATTTTTTCTAGTATTTTTCTATTATAATAATTTAAGATATAATTTAGCTGAGATTAGTAGTTAAATCAAAAACAAACACAAAAATGTTTTTGTTGGAAATACTTGTGAAATTATGATAAACAAAAAATAAAAATATAACGGGTCTTTAATATATATTTTTATAAAATTTTACATTTTTAAAATATGAAACGTTGAAAAAGCATTATCAGTTATTGCATAACTTACGCAGTTCCAGTTATATAAAAAATAATGGAATTAATATTATTTTAATTAAAATAAAGGCAAAAGAAATAATGGCATGGCTATTACCTAAGAGTTTAAGTGTGCAATTTCAATGTAATGTTACAAATATTCACATTCGTAATTAAAAGGAATTCAATTTTGCAGATAACTACTAACCCTACTTAGTAGTAAAGAATTGTTAAAACTAATTCTTATATTGTATTCGGTAAGTAAATGGGATTCACATTTTCAATTTAGCTATGAAAACTAGCTACGAAGTGGCTCGCAAAGTTTAACTTTTAGAGATAGTCGACTCTTCTTGAAATTGCTTACACGGTTTATAGAAGATATAAAAAAAAAACATATTTCAATTTGATTTTTAACTAGACATTGTTTTTATAATTTAAACCTATCATCTGTTTGTTGTAATTACCCTTAGGAAAATCAAAATAAAACTATTGAAATAACAAATTCACGTCATATTAGATATGCCAGTCGTTTTGTTATAACGGTATGAAAAAATCTTCATTAACTCATAAAATATACTAGTGCTCACCCAGAAGTCATTGTCAATCGCAAACCTTATAATTTAAAGGTAGGAAAATAAACCATTCTACATTTTTTTATTTATACCAATAAAACTAGTCAACTAGCTACTAAACAAAACACAAGAAATTCGGTTTAATAGCACAGGATAAAAAGATACTATACATTATTGTCTCTTTCAAGAATATAGGTATTTAATTAAGAAGATTATACGTTGTTCGTACAATAAAAGAAAAACCTACAAAAGAAATGAATAATAAAGCTATCATGGGCTTAATTAAAAATATACTAGTAGCATCCACAAGTAGGGCTAATAAAGAGGCTCCGCAATTAGTAACGCAACTTATAGGCTACGTCGCGTGAAAAATATCATGTGACAATATGCAAATAACCGTTAAAGGTGACGCCGGTCGACGCGGCTTATAACGAAGAAAAAAAAAAGCTTTGTTATGTCCTCCTTTATAAATAGACTAATGAGATTGCTTTCATTAGCTTTAATTAAACTCCACAGTTTAAAAGAGATTTTATTTCAAATTAAATTCAGCTCAGCTTTTGGTGGCAGTGTCAAGCGAGTTATATGATTGCAAAGGTTAAGCAATATTTACAAGGGCCAATCATTAGATTCCTGACCTAAAAGCGACAAAAGGTGATGTGATGCTTTTACTTATAAGAGAAACGTGATTCAACTGCTAGAAAAAGGAAAAAACATAAATTAAGCATTCGATCTTTACCCTTTTCATTGTGGATTTATACTCGAATCGTGATTGTTTACATATTTATATTATCCTTTATTTCCTATCCGGTTTAGTTTGAAAGTAAATAATTGATGTAAAATGTTACCTGTGATCTTTAGTATTTAATTTACAGTTATAAACTTTCCAGTTCCATTTTAAAACAATATTTGTAACAACTGTCTGGTGCAACGGTAGCGATCCTGCTTTAAAAGGCGTGAGGTGAACATCGACGGTACTGGGTTCGAGTCCCGGAAGGGACAGATGTTTGTGTGATAAATACGAGCATTTGTACCTGACTCATGGGTATTATTATTATTATGATATATTTGGGAGCGAAAAAAAAAAAGTTATGTACAGTGAAACGTAACCACCGCTGGTGTGATTTGGCGTAAAATGCCGTCGTCGTAAAAAAACGTAACTAACTTACCTTTTTGAAGCTGTAAATAAAGTAGATTTTCTAAAATTATTATTGTATAATTACACATATATATATAGACGAAGTGAATGTGCCTGATGTGAAAAGATGAAGTTTTAAGCAAAGCTAAAACATTGAGTATTATGTACATGTTTTTTACATTCTTTCATAAAATTTAAAGCGTTTCCTTTACTAAGCAATTAACTGAAATAAAACAATTAATCTTACATAATTGCAACACTGTAATCATCCGTGCTGTAATGGTTTCACTGAATAAGCTCACCTATTTCCAACATGCAATAACTTTCTTGCGATCACCAACTATGTTTCATACTAATTACACGTCGTTTCACTTATGTAGCATTAATTGTGCTGATAACAAATACTGGGATAAATAAAATATGCTAATTTGAGCGAAGTAAATTAAGAATTTCAATTTTATAACTTATGCAAATAGGTTTAAGGTTAAATAACATAGAGAAGATAGTATAACAAGCAATATTAAACCATACAAGACCTGTAGGCTAATATTTTAAAATTATAAATAACAACCAATTTTCAAACAGCATGACAATAATAGTATTATTAAGTATTACTTTTTAACCCTCAACTGGTATCGTGGAGTCAATTAGGATTCCAAAACACACGTTTACTGCTATGAAAAAATATTTTTTTGAATTACCGGTTCGCACGCCTTTGGTAAACTTTAGACACTTAAACTTTACTACAAGCAGAGGTACAGCTGACTTTGGGTCCAAATGGACCCACGATACCATGTACGTAATTTTTTGTTACTGTTTATACAAACTTTAATTTCGTTTTTTTGTGTGTTTGTTATGTTGTGTGAAGCAGAAATGTCCTGACAACCAACTGGCTATGTTTCATGAGAACTTCTGGTAGATGAGCATGACACGGAGGCTGAAGAACAACCAGGTTGTTGTGATGATAAAGTGATAAGTGACCGCGAAGCTGCGGAAAATTGTAGTTTCTCAGAAGACTATTCTGGATTCACTTGACCAAATAAGTTCCATTTGAAAAATAACACATCGATGGATTTAAAATTCACCAACTAGTGCTAGGTTTTGAAAATAAAACATGACATATCTTCACGCGGCTTAGCATACTCAGATCGCACAGCAATACCAATGGAGACTCACCAGCGCTGCCAGCCTTCTGCAAGCAGACATTGTCATCAATAAAGACAGTGTCCTCACCCAAGTTGTTTGTAAATGAACATATTCATTGAGGATTTCTTCAGTGCATCTTTCACTAGTTAAAGAGACGTTTTCTATATGCTTCAGCTCTCTAAAGAAATTCCGGTGGACATAGTATGGATCAAAAAGCGATAAAAGTGGCGATAATATAAGAGCGTTAAAAAGTGATCAAAATTGCTCACAAAACGTGGTCTTTCATACGCAAAAACAGTTCGTATGTCATTGATTTTTTACCACGTTTTTCTTATCTCACTTTTCTTATTTGTTTGTCTGTCCGGGCAAAATCTTGCAACTTAAATTTGAGGCACTTTCCGATAAGCTAGAAAGCTGAAACTTTCAGGATAGTTCAGAACCCGATGACAATGCACTCTAAAGCAACTTTCAACTTTCCAGATGCACTTTCAGGTCCACTTTCGGCAACTTTCACTTTTGTATGGGGCTTATCCGATTGTTGCGTAACACATGGTTGCTTCGTTGAGTTAATAATTAAAAAGAATAAAATAATTATACTAGATTTAAAAAATCTAAAAATCCCACGTTTTTCAATGTCCTAAAAAGAATAAAATAACCCTGCGGGGCAAAGCGAGGGGCCACTCAAAACGTGGGGGCGCATCTTTACAATAATCGGCATCAATGCAATGCATTCAAGAGATGAATGACAATTCATCTCTTTAAAATCTCCTCTTAGTAATATGCGCCCCCACGTTTTGAGTGGCCCCTCGCTTTGCCCCGCAGGGTTATTTTATTCTTTTTAGGACATTGAAAAACGTGGGATTTTTAGATTTTTTAAATCTAGTATAATTATTTTATTCTTTTTAATTATTAACTCAACGAAGTAACCATGTGTTACGCAACAATCGGATAATTAACGCCGCTTACCCGCATTCCAAAATACCTTTAATTCAATAACTACCCTCACTTATTAAAACTAAAATAGACACTCCTACGCGCCACGTAAAGTGAAAAGTGGGTATGAATTTAATTATAGATGATTTATAGTCGTCGAGGACACGCACATGCAAACACGCTATGACAATTTGGTCTTATTAAACAGGTTAATTTAAAGTAGAATATTGTTTTAGAAGCCACAAAATAAGCTTTAATGCCGCGCCGTAAGCTCAAATGTTAATAATTAATATGAAGCACGTTATCTGATTGTTTTAAATACTTAGGTTAAACAGTTTCTCTGTGTTAACCTCTAGGTTTTTGTTTACTCGTTCCTAAATATTGGCTAGATAATAAACTATGCCTTACAGTAAAATGGAACAAGATAATAAAATATGCCGCTTCTATTAATATATTACATTGCAGAAACTGTTGAATTGCTAAGATAAACGTAAGATCTAAGTTACTTATCATTTAACACTCCATTAAAAATCTGCCCGTGTATAAAAAGAACCCCGCGCGATCTTCCGCGCGATGTATTAAATATTTCAATCTGATTTCTTTTTAATGTCAATTATTTAAAAGCGTTGGCAAACCTTTAGCCAAGTTTCTTATTAAAATGTTTCATGCCCAGTTCGTATGATCCTTCCTGCCTATAAATTTCTTTCAGAAATATATGACGTAGTACCATAAGCATACTTTAAAGTATAACTTACAACTCTGTTTTGCGTTTGATTCCCATTAAATTCACAGCCTATATAATGAAACAGATTCTTGAATTCTTGTTTGTTCAAAAAAAGAAATATTAATAACTTCAAAACGGATAAATTGCGAGATTTTAGCAAATAGCAATGTCTTCCAGGTAAACTTACAAATAGTATTCGTTTGTCTCCCTTTTTAAATAAAAGTTTTTAGACCTTTATAAGTCGACCCACAGCAGCATAATTTTCATCGATTCTAGGAAATCGACAGCTAATAAGTAATCAATCAAAAAAAGGAATGTAAAAAAATACTGTAGACTTACATCCATCAACTGCAGTAAAACTTTCTTGTTTAATAATTTATTTCAACTTCGTACGGTTTCACGTTATCGGGCAAAATTTAAAACATTCTCGGCTTGTTTCATTCCAGTTTTTACAAATTATTGTGCCAGTTACAACCCTCGCTGCGGTGATTTTACAGGGTAGGTAGTTATAATGTTTTTTTCTTTGCATATTTTTAAAACTGTTGTGGTAGTGCTATCATAAATTGATATATATATATATATATATATATCAATTTATGATATATATATATATCATTGCATGAATAGGAATCTGAATAATGTTTTCTTTATTTTATAATTCTGCAAACGTTACAAGTTTACAATATTGAAATAAATTATATATTTAAAAAAACGAAAACTAATTTTCCTCAATTTCTATCAAACCCTTATAATCTTAATCTTGTTTTATTTAGAACCTCCTAGATTGACAAACGGAGATAGATTCAAACGAAATGAATTACTTTACCTTTTGAAAAAAATATTTGGAAACTGTAAATATTAATAAAAGCGCTGAGCTAGATGGTATCCATCCCTTACTAATAAGCAAAATGTTAGAGAGATTTTTTTTCGCTATATAAAGACATTGTAATAGTTTCACAAAAATAGTTATTTTATTATCCTTAACTAAGATGATTATGTCAAAATAATCGGCAAAAAGTCAACTTGCTGCACTTGACAGAGCAAATTGGTGAAGAACAAGCTTCACACCTTAGCTCACCGCCTCAAAGTGGCCTGTCTGTCGGTCTTCTACAGAATGTACTTTGGAGAGTGAGCTCAAAAGCTGCATATGCTCATACCGTCTCCCTTTTTCCATCGGATATAACGACGCACTGTGGGCTACGACCCTATCTTGGTTGCTATTCCTACCTGTCGCACCAAGAGCTTCTCTAAATCTTTTATAACGCGCACAGCAAAGGAGTAGAACTCCCTCCCTGTGTTTATATTTCCGAGTACTTTATAACCCATCCGTGTTTAAAGCCAGGGTGAATATGCACCTTCTGGATTAGCTCGTTCTATTGTGGATCCTGTCTTGGGCCCCAGGCTTGATTGGAATCAAGAGCGAACCTTGCAATTCTAATGTATTACTTTATACAGATGATACAAAGATTTTAAGAATTTGTTATAATACTTATGTCTGTTAACTACTGCAAAATAATCTTAAAATAATTTAAACTTATTGTTATCAAAATAAAATGTTCCTTTTAGAGAAATTACATATAATTAGCTGAATCTGATTGAGAAAGCATTCTCAATCATAACTGTACTTTATTCGGTAAAAATATTCTTTTTCTCAGTTTACCTTTACTAATGCTTATATAGTCCAGTCATTAAGTCGGAAAATTCGGGAAATAAATGAAAATGAACCGAGAAAGCCAAATTTTAGATATTACGTGGGAGATGGCAAGAAAAGCTTAAGTTCAAATTGTCGACCAAAATAACCTTGTGCAATTTACGCCATCTTGAAAAACCCCTTAAATTCAGTTTTTTCATCATAACTCGGTTCCCCGTTGAGATACGAAAATTTTTATAGAATACTTTTTTGTTGCTCTTCTCGCGATCTACAATTAAGGTCCCATATATTTTTCACGTATCGATCGTCGTTTTCGAGATATCGATCAAAAATATCAAAAGTTTTTCTATGTTTGTTACGCGATAACTCCGCCAATTATGAACCGATTTGAACAAATCTTTTTTCGGCGTATAGGTAATACCTCAAGAATGGTCCCATTTAAATTTAATAATAAAGAAAAAACAACCCCCAAGGGTGGAAAATGGGGGATGAACTTTTTTATACGCAATATCTCCGCCGATTATGAACCAATTTGAACGATTAGTATCTACAAAAAAGTAACACTAAAAATTTTAAAATAAAATAATTAACTTTAAAAAAAAAAAAACCGACTTCAAATGCGTGAACACAAAAAAATACTAAAATATAAAAAATAATTCCTAATATCTATTACCTAATACTATAATTTTCCTAAACTATGTCAAAGTAATTAAAGTTAAACCAGCTAAATATCTTACAATAATTATACTTATATACCTATTGTTTTTTGTATGATCGATATCTCGAAAACGACGATCGATACGTGAAAAATGCATGGAACCTTAATTGTAGATCGCAAGAAGAGCAACAAAAAAGTATTCTATAAAAAATTTCGTATCTCAACGGGGAATCGAGTTATGATGAAAAAACTGAATTTAAGGGTTTTTTCAAGATGGCGGAAATTGCACAAGGTTATTTTGGTCGACAATTTGAACTTAAGCTTTTCTAGCCACCCCCCACGTGATATCCAAAATTTGGCTTTCTCGGTTCATTTTCACTTTTAAATGTATATAATGACTGGACTAATAAGCAAGTTAGATTTTTATTACGTATGAGTAAACGATTAAATGCATTTTAAAATTAAAATAATTTACTTCAGTTTTATCCCTAATCTTCTAGAACTTACTTGTGCAGTCTGGCATCCTTAACTGTAACTGTTTTGATTTTTGTTTAAAAGTCCGAGTAACATGATTAATGTTGCTGCCTTTTTACAACTTATATCCTTTAGAGTGCTCCGTTTGAGCGAAAGTATGTAGACAAACTATAACGTTGTATCCCTTATTCTTTATTGTAACATACTCGTAATATTCATAAATAAGTGATGTATATCAAAATAGCAATCTGTAAAACAGAGAAAATGCTAGCCTGAGGAACACCAAATTAGAAACTAGTACCGAACGGCAAGTTAGCGTCCCCGATAATAAAAAAAGAACCAGCTCAATTTTCCTGTGATGGTCAATGACGTCAATATATTACGCGATAGAGAAGTCGACGAGAACTAATACCGTTAATCGTGAAACCATACCATCGCGTGACGTACTGGACAACCAAACATAGTGGTACTACGACCTAGTAGGTATCCAGACCAATACTGGCTAGGACTAATGTATAGCACGGAAGACTGAAAATTGACATTGATAAATCGGTTCAAAAATCTTCAAAAGGAAAGACAATATGGACATAGGACTGAAATTATTAATAGTTGAGGACTTGTGCCAAGACGTGCGTCGAAAGCCAGAGAATAGCAAATGCTCCAGAAGATATAAAGTCGTTTATAAAGTGGGTGATAGCTGAAATGGGGCTGTCCAAGATTAACATTATCATCTGTTTGCAGACTTCAGATACAATATTGTACTACCATCGGTGTCACTGAAAAATAAAATGCATAGGAGGTTCTTAGCAAAGCAAATAAGACCAAGAATTAGCTGAAAAATCTTGATTTATACCATTAAAGATAAGACAGCGTGTTAAATAATTATTTTTAGATTTTTTTTTATTTTTTTATTTATTTAAGGTCTATTTACAATATATAAACTTACACATGCTAAAAAATAATGGTCTATCTAAAATACGTTAGCTTATATACTAATTACAAATAGAAACAACTTCGTTTTATGAATTAACATTAGGTATTTTTTAGTTTTTACTTCTCCAATTAAATGCAATATTAAAAATAAATAAATGGTATGATTAATAATAACAGCTGAGCCTCACACAAAAAAACTGAGCTAACACCAAAAAGTTAAAAGAGATTTACCTCTATTACACCAAGGTAACGTCATCGTGGACTGCTTTATTCCGAATTTTATGAACGGAGTCATTTGGTCACTGACTCGGTTAAGGATTCTGGATAAACGAGGGATGGAGGAATTATCACCCATAACAGTGGTTCTTAATGGGAGACAGAGCGGTGTGATAGGCTTACGCGGTACCTTACGCGGAACTTTAATTTTAAATAGAGATAGCAGTGTTGGACAGTTCATCCTACCCGTAAGCACCTTATGAGTGAATATCAAATCCAAGGTGTCACGTCTCTTGTCCAGTGATATCATATCAAAGTATCTGAGCCTATCTCTGTATCCTTTAATTTTTTTGGCGATTCCTTGGGAGTACGCAAGGTGCCATAAGAATCTCTTTTGTATTCTTTCAAGGCGAAGAATGTGAGTTGAATAATGTGGCCGCCACACTACACTACCGTACTCCAAAATGCTTCGGGCCGAAGACGTGCGTCGAAAGCCAGAGAATAGCAAATGCTCCAGAAGATATAAAGTCGTTTATAAAGTGGGTGATAGCTGAAATGGGGTTGTCCAAGATTAACATTATCATCTGTCTGCTTATCAAGAGTCTTGAGAAACTTTCTGGTATCAGCCGGAGAAGATTGATGAATGGTTTCATAAAAGTAGAGTAAAACACCAAGTAAAGATTTGTAATAGCGTTTAGAGACTCACTATCTGAACCTGACAATACGCAATGGAGCAAGCTTATTAAAATATTTAAAACTGTACCTTCTCATTTCTATCTGTAGCTATTAGTACTTCGGAGGATATGTTCACCAATCGACGACAGAAACATCCCTCAATTGTTCATCAGGATCAATCTTATTAAAGTTCCGCAGATTCACAAGTTCGGGCATACGTTTCGGAGTGTGTGATTTGTAGAATAGATAGATTGGCTCGTGATGGAAAAGACCAAAAGCAGGGAAGTGATTGTAAAAATATTAAGTCAGGAAAGGAGATTTGATAGTGATCAACTCATGAGTCACATCCAAATTATAGTAGGATTGATAAGAAAAGCTCGCCTCGCTGGTTGACTGCAACGATCGCGAGAGAAAGGAGTCCTTGAGGAGGTCAAAATCTCCCATGTTTATGTGATGGGCGTCGTTAACTGCTACTGTAACTAAAACAGCACCAAGAAAAGATTTGTAATAACGTCAGATGAGCAATATACGAAACCCACAAAGGACTTCTACCCAGAAACAAAAATGTCTAAAAACAAGTGTTCCATGCCATTAATCTGTTAATTAGAAGAAGAGAGAACTGTTCTTTTAAGAAATCAGTCATTTTATATCAGAATATATTCAGGTAAGGCTTAACTGTGCGAATTATGACATGGCTTTAACAAACCAATCGAATCTGCAGTTTTATTAGTACTTTTTTAAATAAAATACTTTATTTTAGTATATCAGAAGTTTTATGTTGTTTTACAATATTGTAATACAACCAAATACTAAATATTAGTCATCTTGCAATGTAATTAACTGTTTAATGATTTTTAGTAGCTTTTACATTTAGATTCCTACAATCTTTTCGTTTACTCAACCATTAAAGTTATGTATGTATAAAAATAAACACTTATGCGAGTTTTTTTATCTTATTTTATTTAGGTACTGGAATTATTATTATTACTATTACAGCCAAGGTTATGATTATCTATAAATTCAACGTCTTTTTCTTTTCATAAAAAGTGTAAAAACGCCTATTCGCACTCTTTTTATTCTTGCTAACAACAGCACCACAGACGAACAAGTTTACTCGCGTTAACAAGCTGCGTTAGATCGTACGTGATTCCTAACACGCCAACTGATTTATTTGTGTTCACGTAGAACTTCATTTATAGGACCCTTTCAGAGTTTTATTATTGCCCACCTTTCTCGCATTCATCGGGATAGTTTGTGGATTAGTTTTTCATAGTTTTAGCAAAACATTATCTATGTGAATCTATGGCCCTTCATTTTACTTCATTCAATGTGCAACGCGTTTGCATTTAACGCCTTTGAATAATTTTTAAAATTTAGAAGGTTTCTTAATTCTGTATTTTACATGTTGGTATAAGTCCTATCGTTTTTGTGTTGAAAGTCGATAGTAATGGTTCACTTTTATCTCCGATTCTAACTTTGAGAGATGAGAATATTCCCATTATTTATTCAGTGCTAGCCCATATTTAGCTAGGTGAGTGGAGTTTCATTAGACCGATCGAAAGCTACATCTGGACAGTAATAGCTTCAATCGAAATGCATGACAGTTAATCGACTCGCAAATCATTTGTTTCTGTATTGTCTGGTGTTGAAAATTTGAAATTCCTTTATCATAACTATATTTTTGCTCATCATCATCATAGGCTACAAAAACTTCATAATCAGGCGTGATGTAAACTTGATTGCCACCGCAGGCATTTGTAAAATTTATACGTCGATATTTAATATCGCCGGCGTAAGCATACTGTGGATTTAGTTATGAACGGTAACTATCAGTAGGTAACTACGAATCTTCATAGAAATCCGTAAAACACTCGATAACGAGTATCAATTGGGTGAACTTACACTAAGGGTAAAAAACTCAATTTTAAATCTTGATCCGTACAAAATAAACAACTAACACTAAAAAATAAATCTGTTTTGTCGTATATTTTAATTTTGTAAAACATTTTTAAATGGCGGCAAAGTGCATTTCACTTGTATAGTCCACTTATAAAGTGGATATTAAACCTATAAATACTGCTGCTGTTCACAGTGATCCTGTTCACATCTCCCCAGTGGGGATCTCCCCACTAAAGCATCACAACTCATAACCACACCACTCCGGTTTGACTTATCTGATCCGTGTTATGCACCACCTGATATGACTGCTTTAAATAGGGTATAATTGCTGAAGATAGAAACCTCATGGGAAATCATTAACGCTTGTGACCAGGGTGGTCACTAATATCAACATTTACTCATCACCGAAGACTAAGGCATCTAACTTACTGCTAATTTATGGGCAAACAACCTTTGGCTTCGGGAGGAGGCCCGCTAATTTTCTAATAAAAACCTTCTTATCACAGACTCCATGTCATACACATTATGCTAGCTAGTAGGAAACCTACATTGTGCAGACGACGTTTCTAAGATTACGTAACTATATTTGTAAAATGTTCGACTAAGTGTAAAGCTGTAGTTGTCTAGTCTGTAAGTGAATGACGCTTAGGTAACATTATATATATGAAAAGGTTTGTGCTCTCGCAACGTAGTTGAGCAAAATTCGAATTCATTATTTTGTATATCTGCCGCTTGTTAGAGTGATTGATTATTTTTTACTGTCGCTGCACAATCGCTGTCCAGTCCCGCAGTTTTTAACATAACTATGTTTTAATAATTTCAATATTTTTTGTCATTCTTTTTCTCTACGTTAAAAAAGTAGGGTACCTATGCAAATATTTCCATTTCGAGATTGAATTATGTATAATTTTATATATCTCATTTAAATCTGAGAATATGTAATATGATAGTAAAAACAATTGTTTCTTTTACGATTCGGAATGGCAAAATAATTATAAGAAATATAATAAAACATTCTAAGAAGGAAAGAATTCTCTAAGATTGTAGCAAAAGATAAAGTAATTACATACAACATTAATAATGTTTTATATTTTTTTCTAATATAAATTGATTTCACCTAATGGTACTAATGGGACAAGAAAGTACGGACACAATTACTTACTTATCTTTTTAAAAATAGACTATTCTTCTGTTCAACATTTCTGAGAAGGTAGGTAGAAGGAAACGGAAAGTGCCCGTATCGTCATGCTTGCCATTCACTTAACAGTCCGGAAACAAATTGTATACACAACATTCAATTCTTAAACAAACAGAAAACAGACACATATTTTTAGCGGAACGATTCTCGTTTTTAACTGTCATTAATCAGAGACACAAAGCGGTAGTCCATTGTCCGCTCGCATTGCAATACATTTATCATAAGCGGTCCGGTCGAAAAACGCGCGAATGGAAGGAAACGATTTATGAATTTCCACGCGTCACCGAAGAACATCTCTAACGTTTTTGTATCGTAAACATCACGCTCAATTTTAAATGACTCTTATAATATTTCATATAGAGCTTTAATTCCAGGTGTAGCTACGCTACTTGCGGCTTTATATTATTAGTATTTAAATATATTTGTTTTTTGCTGATCAGATAATAATTCCTGTTATCCTGTTGGATAATTTTATCCTGTCCTGATGTTATCCTGATGTTTAGTGACCCTGACCACGAAATCCCCAGCTTACAGGCTCGAGTCTCATAAGGGACAACTGTGTGTGTATGTAATAAGATTAAGAGTGTGTTATAACAAAAAAAAGTAATAACAAAAAACTAAATCATTTTTATTGTGAGCTAACGTCAATTGAAATAAAGAAATATGTTGAACATTTATATTCTTCACATTTATAATATAAATCTACTAATATAACCATAATTTATGATGACACAAGATGAAAGGCACGTCTTCACCCGAGTTCTTCGAGAAGTAATCTATCTTCATGCCAAATTTCATCTATAACGGTTTAGTGGATTGGGCAAAAAAGTAACTGAGTTGCTGATAAAACTAGTTTAAATTACTATGTATATAAGCTTTATGTTTGTAGATTCTTATTGACCTCATAATTTCTTTCTTCTTTTGTATGATTGCGGTGTAGAAGTAATTATAAATATGTATATTAACTACGTAATCCTATATATACTCTAATAAGATTGAATATCGATTATTAAATATCTAATCATTGTACCATCAACATGTGTTTCTTTTAACTCCTTGGCGCCAGACCTTACATGGCGACCCGAGCCAGTTCGCAACGCGAGTGTTTGTTATAGTATCAAATTATAAGACCAGCTTTAATTATGGGGACAGTCCAAAGTACGATTTCGTCGCCTGTGGGTGATCTTTGTAATAATTACATTATTAATTTTTTTTAACAAAATAAAATGGGTGGACAACAAACCAAGGATAAAGATGACAACAACATCGTTTTAGCACAATTCGGGAAAAATGACGCCCACGTTTCTTTCAACGAGTTGAAGTTCCACGCATCCGCGACTACCATACTGCTGGGCGTGATTCTGTTACTGGTGCTGCTAGTGTTGATGTACGGTGTATACAAGCTGTACTACAGGTGTCATAAGAGGACAATACGGCGTGAATTATCTAACCACTTGGCGCGAAACTCCTGATCATCTTTCGGTCGTGGACGTCGAGGAGGAGACGCTCTCCCTACCAGGGCTATGGATGCAACTAAGGAGGAGACATATTAAGTGGAAACTTTTGGTGTTTAAAGTGTTGTGCACGTGTGGTATGTAGTTTTAATTTTTTTTTTGCAACTTGTATTTTCTAGTGTAGTATGACCAGTATGTTAATCGCATTTATTTTGTACTACTGCAATAGTTATACACTTATATTTATCTAAATATATTAGTAATTTAGTGTAATGTTGCACGATATTAATGAAGTATACGAACAAATAAACAGGTTAAAGGAAAATACATTTAAGTTAAATAAATCGCGAAGAACAAAAAATATCTTAGAAAAAACATTAAATGATGCAACATTACTATATAATAAATATTTGAAATGTGCTGATATCTTAGATAATAAAATACGCGAAGGTGAACTTGAGAGTTGTATAATAGTGAAGGTCAAAGAAATTTGTATACGAATAGAAACCCTGTACGCTCAAATTGTCGATTTTTATAACAACAGTAGTATTGAAAAGCGAAACACCATGGAAAAGTTTGATTTAAAAACGGCGGTTTCTCTCTTGCCCGTCATGAACGGAGACGAGGATATTACCAAAAAATTAATAGATTCTATTGAGCTCTATAGTTCGATTATTGATAAGGACAGTGAAAATGTTTTGATAAAATTTATAATGAAAACGCGGCTATCGGAAAGTGCAAAACTGCGTCTTTCCCAGTCTTACTCGTCATGTCAGCAACTTCTGTCTGATATGAGGGAACACTTACTGACAAAAAAGTCTAGTAACGCTATTCATTCACAATTAATGAGAGAAAGTCAGGGCACTAATAGTATTGAAGATTATGGTAAAAGGCTTGAACAATTATTTACTGACTTAACAATATCGCAAGCCGAAGGCAATAGCACCGCTTTTAGTGTATTGAAGCCGATCAACGAAAAGTTGACTATAAAAAGTTTTATTGACGGTCTTAGAAACCCTAGTTTAAGAATTATTTTAACAGCGCGTAACTACACGTCTTTGAAAGATGTCATCCGAGCAGCCAAGGACGAGGAATTGTCTACCTCTCGAGCTTCATCGGAAGGGTCTGTCTTCATGGCCCGCCGAGGAAAGTCAGGTAACTATAATCAACAATTTACAGGTCGTGGTCGGGGCTATATGCATTTCAGAGGCAGCCGACCTACTTCGTATAATCATAATACTCAAAATGTTTATCGCGGCAGCGCATCGGCGCGGGGCGGCACGAGCGACGTTCGAGGTCGTTCATCTCACCGTGTTTATCCAGAAAGGGGTAGATACTTTTGGAGACATTACAATCGACATAGTTATAATAAATCTATTAATTATTTAGCTGCAAACTTAGATAACAGGGATGCCGAAACTGAGACGCGTCCTGCCGAAACTGAGACCCGTTCTGCCGAAACTGATTTTTTTCGTTCATAAATGCATTTTTTCGTGTAATAGTAGTAATCATGTAAAATTAAGTTTAGGCAACGTAAATAAAAGGTGGCTCATAGATACTGGCGCATCATTATCTGCAGTAAAATATGAATCCATTATTGAATTACAGATACCGATCATTAACGATAACATTAGCATAAAAGGAATTGGCGGCAGCCTAAACAGCGAAGGCTATGTGTACTTAAAGCTCTCCACAAAAGGAAAAGAATTTGTACACAAGTTTTATATATTAAGAAATATGTCTTGTTTGCATGATGGCATAATTGGACAAGACTATTTGCAAAAATACAAATGCATTGTAAATTACGAAGTAAATACGGTTTCTATGACTTATGGTAGAAATGATTTTAAAATAACTTTACCCTTAGAATTGGGCTCATTTCACGGAAATAATTATTTGACCGTACCACCACGATGTGAGAAGATTTTTTATATAGATTCCCGTATGAGTGAGGATTGTATTATTCGATCGAAAGAGTTGTGTGAAGGTGTTTATTTAGCAGGCGGTATATGTAAGGCTAAAGAAGGAAAAATACCTATTCAAATTTTAAACTCACGTGAAGAACAAGTCACTTTGAGTTATTTTTCGCATGAGATAGAAGATTTGGATAGCTATTATGTATGTACTTTTAATAAGAATGAATCTATTGACAGCGAACGGGTACGGAAAATGTTTTCATTTTTAGATTTTTCTCATTTAAATACGGAAGAAAGGCGATCTGTGCAAAATATATGTGCTAAATTTTCAGACATATTTTATTTACCAGGGGATAAGTTGTCAGTATGTAATATTTACCAACCAGAGATTAAATTAAAACCTGACGCTGTACCAGCGTACACAAGACCCTATAGATTACCATGCACACAAAAAGGTGAAATTACGAATCAAGTAAATAAATTATTATCCGAAAATATTATTGAACCTTCCTGCAGTGAGTGGTCGAGCCCCGTTTTGTTAGTTCCGAAAAAGTCAGATGGTTCTAAAACTTGGCGTTTGGTTATTGATTTTCGAAAATTAAATGAACGAATTTTAGATGATAAATTTCCACTTCCAAATATCGCAGATATACTTGATTCACTTTCAGGTGCTATGTATTTCAGTCATCTTGATTTGTCACAATCTTACTTTCAATTAAATTTGGATCCTAACAGTAGGAAGTTCACAGCCTTTACAACGTCCACGGGACAGTACCAACTAACTAGATTACCCATGGGGTTGAAGACTTCTCCTAGTATTTTCTCTCGAGCAATGACTATAGCAATGGCAGGCTTAAATTATGAAAAATGCCTAATTTATTTAGATGATATTCTCTGTTTCGGACGAAGTTTATCTAGCCATAATAAAAATCTTATAGACATATTATCTAGGCTCAGAAAAGTAAATTTAAAACTTAACCCTGCCAAGTGCAAGTTTCTCAGAAAAGAAGTTCTATACTTGGGTCATGTTGTGTCAGCGAAAGGTATAGTACCGGATCCAGAAAAAACTAAAGCAATAAACCAATATCCAGTTCCCAAAAACTCAGACGAGGTTAGGAGATTTGTCGCGTTTGCAAACTATTATCGAAAGTTTATTCCCGGGTTGGCGGAGATTACCTTACCACTTAATGCGTTGTGTAGAAAGTATGCGAAGTTTGAATGGACGGATGATTCTCAAAAAGCATTTTTAAAATTAAAAAATCAATTAGTTTCACCTAAATTATTGCAATATCCAAATTTTAGCAGCGACAACAAATTTATTTTGCAAACGGATGCGTCTGGTTTTGCGATCGGCGCGGTACTTAACAACGGAGATCGTAGGCCGGTGGCTTTCGCAAGTAGGACGTTAAATAAAGCAGAGAAAAATTATCCAACAATAGAAAAAGAGTTATTGGCTATAACATGGGCGGTTAAATACTTTAGGCCGTATCTGTACGGAAAAAGATTTACAGTCGAAACCGATCACAAACCTCTTGTTTATTTGTTTAATTTATCAAATCCGTCGAGTAGGTTAATGAAACTGAGGTTACTATTAGAGGAGTATGACTTCGATGTATTGTATGTGAAAGGAAAGGATAATGTAGCTGCAGATGCATTGTCCAGGGTATGCATTAGTAGTGAAGAGTTGAAAGGTATGCATGAAAATATTGTGTCAGTTATGACTAGGGCACAAACAAAGAAAAAAGAAACGCATTTGGGTAAAGTTTCGGAGAATAAGGTCACTAGCGACTGTTGGTCTGATCACCCAAGAGTCGTAGAGATGCTTAAACTACCGAAAAATTACACCGAATTAGTATTTTTAAATGAGACTCAGTTCCAACAACTAAAAAATAGCTTTGATAGTGAAAATTACTTTTTCGCGTATATAAAATCAAAGTCTTTTATTTGTGTTAAACCAACAGCCCAATCACACTGCGCACGAGATGCCTTTGCGAGGGAGTTGAGTTTATTTTGTCATAAAGTAAATATAGACGAGTTATATGTTATCCTTAATGAAGACAGATACACAATTGTAAAAGAATTAATTCATTCTATAAATAGAACTCCTCAATGGACCGGTCCGCGCTTGCATATTATAAAAGGAGTTAAGAGGATAACAGACAGGGACACGATTCGTGTTATATTAAACGACTATCACATATTGCCAACTAGCGCACATGCCGGTATTAGGCGTATGGTGAAAAATATTAAGAGACGATTTTTCTGGCCAGGCATAGAGAAGGACGTGACAGATTTTGTTACTAAATGCGATCAATGTCAAAGACAAAAGTACTTTAAGTACACAAAGCAGCCGATGGTAATTACCGATACGGCTACATCGGCTTTCGACCGAGTATTTTTAGATTTAGTAGGGCCCTTAGGTAATGATAGTATTAGTGATTCTAAATATATTTTAAGTCTACAGTGCGATATGACAAAGTATGTCGAAGCGTATCCGATTTCATCTAAAGACACAGTGACCGTCGCCTCTGCCTTTGTAAGTAACTTTGTTTTGCGTTACGGAATACCTCGCGAAATCATAACAGATAGGGGTACCGAATTTATTTCTTCTGTAATGAAGGAAGTTTGCCAGTTATTGAATATAAGCCATAAGACATCTACTGCCTATCATCATCAAACTATAGGTGCACTTGAAAATACTCACAAAAATTTAATATCCTTTTTACGTATTCAATCAAATAATAACGCTCAAAATTGGTCATCATGGTTACCCTATTGGTGTTTCTCATTTAATACTACTGTACACAGCGAAACTAATTATAGCCCTTATGAACTTGTTTTCGGAAAGTGTTGTAACATACCTACCAATTTAACAGAAAGTTTAGATCCTTTGTATAGTTTTAACGATTACGCTAAAGAACTAAAGTACAGAATACAAAAATCTCAACTAGATGCTAGGAACAACTTGTGTGTAAGTAAACAATTAAGAAAAGAACGCTATGACTCATATATAAACATTATTAATTACAAAGCAGGTGATTTGGTTTTGATTAAAAATGAGGCTAGAAGCAGTAAGTTAGATCCCTTGTATGTGGGACCATTTGAGGTATTACAAGACAGTGAACCGAATGTAATAATTTTAGATAAAGGTGTACAGAAAACAGTACATAAAAATAGAACAAAATTATATAAGTCAAAATAACCTTTACAATATAGTAAGAAAAAATGTATAATCATTACTAGAATTAGCTACTTTATTACATTTGTAACGTATACTTTAATAACCTTGATTTATTGTAAACATAGTTTTTTAATTTTTGTACCTAGTTTAAAAAAAAAATATGTACCTCCCAATGTAATATTTTTTTTTGCCTCCGCGGGGCGTGCGGTGTAGAAGTAATTATAAATATGTATATTAACTACGTAATCCTATATATACTCTAATAAGATTGAATATCGATTATTAAATATCTAATCATTGTACCATCAACATGTGTTTCTTTTAACTCCTCGGCGCCAGACCTTACAATGATAATCCATAAATTAATTACGCTCCGGCCATTGACACAAACATATTTTCACTTCGCCTTGATAGATGCTATAGTTGAGTAATAAATAACAGACATTTTCAGATCTTCCGGCTATGAATTTCTATATTATTTTGGTCTAGCTAACGGTTTTTTTTTTTGTTAATTCTAATATTAGTACTTTTTTTAATTTCAGCAGACTTTCTTAATTTTCAATTTGAAATGTTCTGATAGGCTTTCATTTGCTTTCATTGCTTGATTTTCCTTCACGTTTATAAAGGACCCAAACACTGTTTACGCAAATTTCTATCATTTGTGAAAAGGTCAGCAAATACAAGCAATAATTCCAGAATGACTTATAATAGAGATCAACCGGAATATTTTCTAAGTCAACTCTTTTACTGTCTCAATGGATATATATCAATTTTTCATCACTATGATAGTTGATGTGGTATCAAAGATGTTTAAGCCACTTAATCACATTAATTACCAACATCAGATAGGAGAAGAAAACTTTCTTCTGATGAAAGCAGAGCCATCACTGCATTCGTCTATTCATTTTCAAATCTACTTTTTCCGTTCACATGTTACTTTGCCCCCAGTCTGGGAACAAGCGCTACAATTTGATAAGTTATTTTTCTGCTACTTACTAAGCTCCTTCTCCGATAGCAAACTCAAAAATAATTGTACCTATACAAATCAACCTCTTGGTTTCTACTACTGTTTTATTTTATTTAGAATCTTATAAATATTTTCATACTTACCTTTATTTACCCTCCGTTGCTGGCTTTTATTACACTCGATACTGTTCGGTAATCAGTTCTTTCATATCGATCGTATAGGAAAATATAAAATCAGGTTAAAAATCCTATTTCCATAAACACAAACACAACTTTGCTTATGATATAGTTAATAAGCAGGTGTATTAAAAATGGTTATTTTTTTATCGTATTACACATTTAGGCTAGGGAAATAACAAAGATAATACATTACTGATTGTAATAAACAATTAACCGAAAGACAGACAGTTTTATATTCGGCTAAAGTATAAAAGTAAAGAGTATCATTCTTAAAAGAATTACCTGTGATGATGTTTAAACGTGAAAATATAATAGTTGTTAGTGCATAATGCTTGTAAACGAATGTTGATTGCGGATAATTACGGCCACACTGTTGATGGCATATTCACTTTTATATTTGTTATGCAAAAGTACTATAAAATTAATTATTTAAATGCAAATTTCTGTGATAAAATCTTATAAAAATATGTTTCGCTACTATCGTTCATTCATATTAACCAATGAACTACATAATTACATTAATGAATTAAACAACGTGCACAATTGAGAGTTGCCTAAGTTTGTAAAAAGTTTATCGTGAATATCATTAGATAATGTTTTTGGGTAGTTAGATAATAAATAGACACTTTTTTACAAAACCGTTGATATTCTTTTGTTCGAAACAACAAATAATAATAAATATGTGTTTTGATAATAAACCCTCACACAATAACAAAAATCTGTTTTTACAAATATTTTATATAAATAGGCACTTCTTACTAAAGTATAATATAATAGAAATAAAGATGTGCAGCGTCAGTGGAATTTATATGATTCCTTTAATTACAAATGTTAAAATAATAGTATTTTCAATACAAAAAGTATTTTAGGGAAAGTAAAATTAATTATGTAATAAATCATAGAAATGAAACACTGAAATGAATTTTTAAAAGAAGCAAAGCCCTTGCCAAGATTCTTGTAGATTCTTTTCGGTATAAGATCTCCCGACGGAGGATTTACGAAGCCACGGTACGGTATAGCTGTGGACCTTAGTAGCTGAAACTAAATAAAAATAACTTTTCCCTTAAGATTACTTTTGAAAACAGCATGTCAACCTTCCACTTAAGTATTATCTTTTTTAGTGAATATAAAACACTATTTTGTTTGCTCCAGGTTGCTAGAAAAATATATACAATTTTAGGTAGGTCGTAATAAATCGAATTTTCTTACTCAATGTACTGACATGAAGAACAATTTTAAGTTTCCACTTAAAGCTCCAAAAAGACTGTGAAGTTCGACACAACGTGTCTACCTGTCCGTTGAAGGTGTTAAGTTGCGGTCAGCAAAATTGAAGTTTCAACAGCATATTTTCTATATCTATAGTGAGCTGTTAACAATGTTTATTACGAATACAAATATCTTCTTTATAATTGTAAAATTATAAAAAACACATATCACAGCATTTACTTGCGAAAACTAAATTATTGCTTACTAATTATTATAAAGGTGGAACTCAAACAAGGTCTACCGAGGCTTTTACCCACCTTGATAATCGACTGACGAATTATCATCAATACTCTCTTTTAAGTTTGTTTTTGATAAAATTTCCTTAAATATACAAATATTATATAACATCTAAATATATGAGATTAACTATTTATATTTTTGTTATCTAAGCACTTAACTTTAAGGTTTTAATATCTTAATATTTTTTACCAAAAATCACATCAACTTGTTCAATCAAGATAACTCACCCAGATAGCCAACGTGAGTTTCGAGACCATTCACTTGTCTTGTCAAAATTCAGTTAAATGTGAAAATATAGGTGGTTATTTGATGAGATGAAACGGGCACCTTTGGGATCTTACTCTACAAGTCGACGATGACTACATGATTTCAGCGCACGTTATTAAACAGACTTTGAACAAATGCAATTCGTAGTGCAAGTCTCCTCGCTAGCAAAGAGCAAAAGTTTTTAAGGTACCATGATACTTATTTGACTCACTACTTTTATAAAACTTATTAAAACTAAGACATTTAATGAAGGGAAGTTAAAAAAAATTTAAAACTAATCAAGAAATTAATTTGTGAATATTATAGTAGCAAAAACTGCGTTTATAGTTATATTTATAGTTATTTGGCTGTTCTATATTGATGTGTTACTATCTCTCTGATTGATGTATTACTGTTCTCTATTGATTTGAAAAGAATATGGTGTGAAAATATTTGTTTTTTGTGCTAAAGTAAAAGCTCAATATTATTTAGTATATTTCCATCCATCATTATAGAAACTAAGTAAAACAATCCATTAATACATTTCACTCTTTTGGGGATGAGCTAGGCGAAATATAAAACACTTTTTGTTCCCGTATCAATACTTTCAGTAAGTGTCGAAACGGCCGATAGACCCTCTTTCTCAAAGTGCCTGTCATATGATAAAGGTACCTCGTTGAACCCTTCCAAACTTTGGGGCCTCTATCAATCTGACCACAAGGTATCAGAACAACGCTAACTCTTCAGGGCGAACGCGCCAAGTTCGCAACTGGTTCGCGATAAAACCTCTTTGGAAGGTAGTTAATTTTATCGAAATAAGCTTCATAATTAGTCGGTGATTTCGCGCCTCTTACCAGAGGCGCTTTATTGCACTCACGCCTGAAAGTTTCGACCACGGAGTTCTGGAGACTACTAAACAATACAACGACCCAAAAAAGTTCTAAGCTCTGGGAATATAGCCGCTATTGCAGAACTCAATTTGAATGCAAAAAAGTTGCTGACATTTTTTTTTTCTGGAAGATTCTAATTTCGCGTCCACGGTTACGATGCTGATGCAAAAATAAATTGTTTTGACTTTTGAGCGAATCTTTAGTGCTAAATACATACTTATTCAACCATGGCAATAAAGTGGTAAAAAAATAAGTTACAAAAGGGCGATAGCAAAGGTAGCAATATACATAACATCAGCGGTTCCATTTCAGGGAGTTATGTTTTTATTTTCATAAGTACTATTCCAATATAGTCCATCATGAATAAAAACTGTGGTCATTACATTAATATGGTTGTAGCTAACATATTACAACAATATGGATTTGTTGAAAACTAATTTAACTTTACACACTATACTCGTATATTAACAAATTTGGAATAAGATAAATATAACCTGATTTAAGTTTTTTGTTTGTGGCATAAAACAAATGCCATAAGTAATTTTAACCTTAAAATATGAATAACCGTGAACAATTTAGTAAAGAAAAATACGGAAAAATGCATAACGAATCTATTTATACAAATATAGACTTTTCTGTTTATTAGCTCTCAAAGTATCGCAATACAGATCGTATATTTTTCAAAAAAAAAATCTTCTTAGCTTCTGATATATCTTAGACATAGATATGCTCTCATATTACATATTTACTAGACAACCTGCAAAAGGTCATCAGTTCCACGCTGATTTATGGAATAGTGGTCTATACATTATCACTGCAATTATTATAGGGTGCAATGGAGAGCGAACATCTATCATACAGACACAGTTGCAAACAGAGTCGGTTATATTGACACAAGTCTGATGAAACGAGCATCGCTTGGTAGCAGTTTGTATGCTCAGCCTGAGCTAATAACGTTTCGATTCGTTTAGTTAGTGTTAGTCGACATAAGATTGTGGCAGTTATAATAAATAACAATAGACAATATGCATTACATGTTTATAGGATTTTACTTAATATGTGACGTAATGTTCAACAATTTTTGGAGCATGTTGAATATGCAAATATGGAAAGTTTGCAATAAAGTTTCTTTATATTATTATTAAGTTATTTATTATTGAATAAGTGAAGCCGAAGATACTTAAAATGTTATGGATTACTAAGGGGTGTACTTTATTACATTTTATTATTACCTACTAAACAACCTAGTATTCACAGGAAATGTGTACACCTGCAAGGCGTTAACCAATGTAAAAACCTACATGTTGGTTTGTTAATTGATGGTGTCTGTAGGTTTCAACAGTTATCGATAGATGTTTCAAGCAGAGTTTCATTTATGTGGATATAACTTTCATACTATTACTTTGAGTCATAAATTCAAAAAGTACCGTTCCTTCACTAGAAGCATAGTTTTAACATGCTTATGTCTGCTTCAATTTATTGATTAACCACTGACACAAAGATTCAAAATTCTCTTAAGTAAAACTTTTAGTAAATCTTTAGAAACAGACTCAAGATGTTGTCAAACGAAGAATATTTTTGTATAACAGTAAGCTGTCAATAAGGATTATTTTTTGGTTTGATAAGACGGAGCCCACATTTATTGAATATTTATAATAACTTCCTCGATAAAATAATCTGCTATAATAGCGATTGGTCATATCTACAACGCCTTATCGTAAAGTTTTAAAATAAGTCAGCGATGTATCAATCTCGCAGACGTGGGTACACGCAGATTGATTGGTACTATCGTAGGTATTAGTTTTCTTCTTATTAAGACTAATCTTTGTTCCATCAGAATATTTAACTCTCTCGTGGAGATCATTCGCCGTCATTGAACAAAATCTTAGGCTAGATTCGTTTTGCACCCAGCGCTGATTCGTTCCATACTACATTATGTGAAAATTGTCTGCTGATTAGCAATCTGGAAAAAGCAAGAAATGCAAGGCAAAGCAAACAGACCCACCTTTAACTATATACAAAAACGAATAAAGTAGTGTCATAAATACTGGAAACCACGAACCGGCAACCCAGCCATCCATTTTTGAGTCTCTAATGTCCTGTCTAAACACCAACTCTCCAGACCTATATTCGGTTGGTATTCCTAGTGCACCTTTTTGATAGGACAGTTCTAGATGTGAATTATATACAACACGTAGATAAATGAACACGACAACATTACCATTCTACACACAAATGGTACCACCGAGAATCGCTTGATTCTGGATGATGGTACCACAGAGGATACACAATAGGGGCAGGCTGAGAAATCAGTATCCCTTGTAAACACTGCTACACCACCTACGGGGGTCTTCTACACTGCCATCGACCACAACTGGATATTGGTTCTGCCAATATGCAGTTGTGGCATGGGCTCGGGCATCAGACCAAGAATAAGGTGAGACTGCAACGGAAAAAGCAAAGCCAGAAGTCATCTCGGGAGATTGTGGTTTCCGCTAGCAACGGTTGGCGAAAGTTGTGATCGGAGAAACCCCACTTGCACCTAACCCGCCTCAGGTACCGGGCCAAGCAGTAGCAAAGCTATAGGAACACCGGGGACGACGAAAGGTGCAAAACGGGGCGATCCCCAATCATCCAAACCGCCCCAGATGACTACCGGGCAGAAGCGCGGGAAGGTACCGGGAACACCAAAGAGCGCAAGTAGGGGAAACCCAAAAACGTCCAAGCGCCTGCAGGGGACTACAGGGCCCAATCGCAGACAGGGAAGGCCAAATTCTGAAGGTGCAGATGCCAAAGGACAGGCGAAATACAATGCCAAAAGGGCTCGACTCGACGAGATATGTCTCCTCGAGGAGAGTCCAAAAAGCAGAAAATGGAGTCGTCTGATGGCACCCGTATCAGGTCTTACGCAGTAGCCACTGCAAGGACGTCGAACGTCCAATTTGCTGTGACGTCAACCACTGAATTTATCTCGAGGGTGACAGCTGAGCAGATTGAGACTGAGCTGGAGGAGGCCCTAATGCAGGCTGTAATCGGGGCGACTAAATACAGCCACACAGGCCCAACCATCGCTTTTTGCGGTAAGCCGACCCATGTAGACAGGCATTTGTGTCTTGCAGGCGCCAACAGCACATCCTTCGAGTGGCCTATACAGTGGGCAAGAAAGCTACACATACCTACCGGACGTGGGAGACCTTATAATCGTGCGCGCTGAGGATATCCCTAGGAGGGTCCGGTGTGGTAGGAAACATGTAGGCAAGGAAAACTTTCAATGCCGCAAGTAGACGCTCGTCTCTCTAGATCTATATTACAGTTAACTAGATCGGAACTCGCCTGTGGACAGGCGTCATTTACTGGTAACCTTAACAAATATCTTTTTAATATATGTAGGTGTTAGGGACAACCCACTATGCAGAGGATGCATGGAGGCTGAAGAAACAGCTACCCATGTTCTACTGGAGTGCATGGGAGTACTGGCGTAGGCATAGACTCTGGCGTAGGTATTCAAATGACAACATCATCTTAGATGGAATGAATTGTAATCCATCACGCGAGCTCTATGCGGATCTGTGGATGCTAAGGACTTCAGATGCAGCCGCGACTGACTGTACTTAATTTTCACACTATGAAGTTTAAGATAAAAGATTAACATTAGTGTTACCCATCCGAGGACAAGCCTATTTAAAAATTGCTTAATCTCCACAATCGCTTACCGAACCCGCCATGTCAATCTCCTACGACTGAATATTCATATTTATTTTGGTTTTATCACATAAATAAGGAAATAACTTCTGTCATTAGGTCTAAATAAAAATGATAATAATAATTATAATAATTTACAATTATATACATAATAATAATATACATAATATATAACCTTTCCCGAAGGAAACACTGTAAGTTAGGAATAGGCATACATATAAGATACATAATAAAGTAGTATTTAAAGAACTATATAAAAATATCCAGGTACATAATTGACGTATATCTCATCAGCCGTTCGGATATGCATAATTGCCATTATTATTGGTAACTAATCACTTAATTGGTTTATCATTTATAATGTTATATCCACTAAATATCAATTTTAAAACACACGTTGCTAGCTAGGTATATTCACAAATCACTTTGTAGTAAGTTCAGGTTAAAATCTTAAACTACAATTATTCATTTGCCATGGGTAATGTTTGCGCTAATATCGCATAAATACTACGCTAACATTTCAGCCCAGAAAGTCAGGAAATTATCGGAATATGTCGCAGTAAGTGCGATATTACCAGCCGTGGGCGGTTCAGCTGGTCACGGGAACAAAAATGAAGCTTAAACTTTTGCACGCGAGCCTAATTTTATAAAGTCATAACAATAAGGAAATTAAATTTCACTCGCATAAGCTACGCGACTTGATGAATTATTAAAAATTAGACTGCTCAATTTTAGTAATTTCAGAAAAATGTTATTATGAAGATTTAGACAAATGTTCAGACCGTAATTTTTTTGAAAAATATTAGATTCGTTAAAATTCAGTTATAGTTAGGATTCAGGTGCCACATAACCTTGGTAATAGCTTAGCGGTTATGGTGTCTGATTTATTCGGTTTTCAAAAAAGCGTGTATTCGAATTACACATATATTTTATATGTTTTTTGTGATTACACTAAAACAAACAAATAAAAGATAAAAATATACCATATTGTCATTTCGGATGTTAGTGTTAAAACCTGTTTCAGTATAATTATGTTGAAAATTGAGGAGTTAAGTTTAATAATGTAGCTACTGCTTTAATCACTCTATACTTACATAACCTAACAAGTTCTATTAAAATATTTTTATGAAAAGATAAAATAGTTTTAAATTAATCTTTACAATAGTACTAACCTGTGTACTTTAACCTCGTCTTTTTATAAGTTTTATTGTATGAAATGTAGTATAGGAGTTTTTCGATATACAGTTTTTGCTTCACCTACTTTAGTTAAAATTCACTACGAGTAAATTTTTATTTTATATAAAATGACAATACTTTGTGTGTTTGTTACCATATTGTCAGTTTAATAGATGCGTTGCTACGGCAACGGTTTCACTAATTCTTACACGTCAAAATAAAAAAGTGAAAAGTTAAATAAGAAAACTGAAGATGTCAGTCCAACCCACCCGTTTCGATGGGCGGGTGAAGGCTAGTTTTATATAAAATTTATGTATAGCGGCATAATGGAATTACACCAACCCCTTCACACTTAAGGGTGTCGCAAAAAGTAGCTAATGATGTTGGAGGGAATCACCATACGTCTCGCATAGACCAGAAAATGGGCAGCAACGTTTTCTTATTATGATTTTTTTACCGCAGTTTCCAACCGGCCTACCAAGCCTGGCAAATGCCCTAATTAGTGATGGAGGCTTCCATCCTGCAGAGAAAGCCTTTCGGCTTGAATGATGATGATAAAGTAATTTTGTTTAAACAAAACAATGATGGCCCCTAGTGAGTACATGTTTCCAAATTACTATTCTAAAACGGATAATAATGATTGATTCATTAGAATCTATTATTTTCTCACATTCGTACCAGACGTGAAAAAGTTAAAGTGGTTTCCATTGTTTTTACTACAACAACAATTGCGGCAAAAAAGGTATATAATTCTTGTATTTTAAGAATTTGATTAGCAATATAATCACATATATTTGTTCTTTGATTAAAAAGGTTATGTTACAAATTTGACAAAAAAAATGACAAATATAAACAGTCGTATAAAAAGTCAATTCCTTCTTTGTATTATACAAAATAATAATAATGCAATGACAATAAGTCAATTCGTAAAAGTATGCAATTTTTCATCAATGTTTTCTTATGACGTTATCACGTAAAATTTTCGTCCGTAATCCGACTTTACAGACAATCAATTTTTTACTCACCTATTCGATGATTGCCAATTAAGATTTGACAGTTGACCCCTTGGTGAATAGTGCAGTAGTTAGTGCGCTAGACCTAACCACCTACACCACTGAATCCTCATCATCATCAATCATCTTTCTTGTTTAATTAAGATCGTAACCTATCCTCTTTACGACCCCAATCCACTTGACTGTCAATTATTTTCCTTCTTCTACTTAATACTTTAGATAGCTGAGATGCTGCTCAGATTTCACTTAAATTTAAATCAAATAACTGATGAGTTTTAAAGAATGTCTTTATTAAAGGAAAACATCGTTTATTCAATGAACATTTTAATGAAACCTACAAAATTAAATTACAAATCATGTTTCTTAAATTTATGTAACTGTATTTCTTATCTCTGTAACTGGCAATGAATAATTATAATATTTTTCTTACATTTAAACCAATAAGCCAAAGTAAAGCCTGAAAGACTTATATTATGGGTAACGGTTATAAATACAAATTTATAATATACTAGCTTTTACCCGCGGCTTCGCTGGCTTTAAAGTAGACTACGGATCAAAAGTTATATTTCTATCCCTCAGGAACAGTACTCTTTTCTGGATAAAAGGTACTCATGTACTTTTCTGTACAGGCCTAACCCCTGGTAGGCAGTAGTTAAGGCTTGAATGTGTTACAAACATACTCACTTTCGTATTTATGATATAAGTTAGGACATTAAGATTTTTGCCGATAAACCTAATATATAGCCTATCATTTTCGCAATCACATGTTCTTACTACTTACCAAATTTCATCGAAAGGAGGGGTATCGATAAGCTAAGAAAAATGACCCCTCTTGAAAATTCTAAAAACTATGTTTTTTGAATAGCATGAGCCTTATACGTAAAGAAAATACAATTCATTTTCCAGAAGTGTCTTTTATTCTTTCTTAGAACACAATTCAAATTAGTATGCAACATTATAAGATATTTTGAATTTTACTTATATTTGTAGGTTATGCATGTTAAATGCAATAAATTAAAACTCACAAGAAAAATTAAACAAAATATTAAAAAATATATATTTATTCTGCATCAAAATCATCTAACCACCCGGACTTGGAAGTGTTCACTGCTGCGCCCTGCACAACCTGACTGTAATGAATATCACGCTGTACGTTGGTTTCATGTCTTTGATATGATAAATACCACAGTACTGATGCTATGTGGGCACAGCAATGAACAGTACGAGCTCATACCTTACATTGACAATACCAACCCGTATGTTAGTGTTACTGTACTCTAACCAAAGATAATATTGCTTAGAGGACTGTATTATCACTCTTGTCGTGACTGTATTTTCACTTTATAATACTATTATTTTCACGATGAATGGCAATCGTGTAAAGTCCTTAGGTATCCAGATGTTCCTTAGTTTATGACTTGACTTGTTTTAATTGGTAAACACCTAAAGTTATAAAGCGTAATTCTTCAGTAGTAAGGCGGGGAAAGTCTGTTAAAAAATCGCTTGACATTTTTTAAATACAATTTTACGTGGGTAGGCGTAAAATTAGGAAGACATTAATTTTTGTGCTCTGCAATTTATTATTAAATTTTAAATATTATTTACATTATTCATCCTAATTTATTTGAATTTAGTATGTACTAATATTGGAAAGTACCTGCAGTTGTTTTCTCCTCTCAATTTTACTATTTCACAACTTAACTAGTGAACACTGCACAACACTTTGATTTTCACACAATGGAAGGCATAAAAGGAACTATTGATGCGTTGACTCAGTCCTTTGCTGAGCGGATGGCAGCATTTGAAAGTGAACTGAAGAAATCAAGCACACCACAGCAACCAACATTGTCTTCACTGGCATCTGAGTTTGAGGCTTTCCGGGTGTTTGTTTTGGCAGCATTGAAGAGCTTGGAGCTACAAGTAGCTGTGCTGACATCGGAGTGTGACAATGTTGAGATGAGAAGTAGACGTGCTATGCTGCTGCTTCATGGAGTCCCCGAGGTCAATGATGAGACACCAACTGCAGCAGTACTCAAAGTAGCATCTCAACATCTGGCTGCGATAAAATTGAATGGGGCTGATATAATTCGGGCTAGCCGATTGGGCAAGGCACAACCAGACAAAAGATCCAGACCACTTTTAATAAAGCTACAGTCGGAGTCGCTTCGAGACAATCTGTGGCTGGCGAAGTCAAGCTTTAAGGGCACTGGCATAACTATGTCGGAGTTTTTGACTAAACTTCGCCACAAAGTGTTTCTTGCTGCGCGGGAACGGTTTGGTGTTAGTAAGTGCTGGACGAACGCTGGTCGGATAATGGCTGTTGGTGGCGATGGCAAGCGGCACCGCATCTCGTCGTTGGCTGACATCAGCCGTGTGGCTGCTTTAGGGATCGGCTCATCCTCGGCAACGGCGATGTCTGCGGCTACTATAAGTGATCCTCCATTCTCGGCCCCAGTCCAGAGGAATAGAAGAGCCACCTCTGCCAAGAGAAATAAGTGAGATGAACGAATTGCATAATGTGCAATTTCAAGTAATTGTTAATTTTATTGTTTTGTTTTTTCCTACTTACCCATTTATTGTTTGTTCTTCCTTATGTTAATTTAGTAACTTTCTACATTAGGTATTGTTTTGTTTGATAGGCTTTTTTTTTAATTTACTTCTTGTGAAATGTAGGTGTTTTCATAATAATGTCCTTTTTTTTTATCTCTTGTACGCTATTTATTGTTTATGTCATGTCACTTTTCATATTTGCACGTCGCATGACATACCACAGACTAGTATACAAGGTAATGTAGTAATTAACAGACTGGAACAGGTCTGTGGTCTGTCATGTGATATCATAACTGTGATTTCTTTTTTTGTATTTTTTGTATTGTAATGCTTCATGTATTTGTTATTATTTTTTTTTGTCATGTAAATGCTGTATACATTTTTATTTTTATATATTTTATTGTTCCTACGTGTGATTCTTTCAGCCAGCCTGCGGGTACTTTATTTTTATGTATTTTATTAACTGTTATTTTGTTTTTCTTTTTTTTTTCTTTTATATATTTTATTATTTTAGTTTATGAATTTGTCGGTCAATGGTGATGATATATTTCTATCCTGCTCCTCTTCTTCTAACTCTAGTCTCCAAAGTATAGATCGTCCTTTGTCTGATCTTCTGAGTGATACTTTCAGTGATGTTCCAAAAAACTTCAACGTTGTACATATCAATGCTCAAAGTATTCCGGCCCACTTTCCTGATATGCTTTCGTCATTTGATTGCGAAAACATTCATGCGATACTTGTCTCTGAGACCTTTCTTCATCCAAGTCTCTCATCTGCCTCCTATTCTTTACCAGGATTCCAATTAATCCGTAATGATCGTGTAAGTTCCTCTCATGGAGGTGTGGCTATATATCTTCGCTCACATATATCGTATTCTATTATTAGTCACTCTCCGCAGCCACCCCCTCCAAACAGTGCCGAGCATCTCTTTCTTGAGGTATCTTTGTTACATTCCAAACTCTTACTAGGCGTTTTCTATAGTCCTTCGCTACGGGTCGACTATTTTCAGTCTTTTGAGCAGCTCCTCGAAAATTTTGTCCCTTTATACAGTCATAATATTATAATGGGCGATTTCAATACATGTCTCATAAAGGATAATGTCCGTGCAAATAAACTGTTATCCATAATTAACTCTTCCAATTTACATATTTTACCACTAAAGGAAACTCATCACTTTCCCAACTGCACCCCTTCTCTTCTTGACCTTATGATCGTCTCTTCCCCTACTTCTACTGTTAAGCATGGTCAGCATTCTGCTGACGCATTTTCTTACCACGATTTGGTATACTTGTCGTATCGTATTCGAGCCCCCAAACAAAAACCAACTGTACGGCTTCAGCGTAGTTTCAATAACATTAATCAAGATCGACTACTTGAAGCTGCCGCTAATATCGACTGGTCACCAATTTTTTCCATCGATTGTGTTAATACGCAACTTGAGGTTCTTGATAGATCGTTAATGGAATTGTACGATGTTCATGCTCCTGTGCGTCCCGTTAAATTAAAACACCTTCCGGCTCCTTGGCTAACGGACGAGATACGGGCGTTTCAGGCGAAAAGAAATACTGCAAAAGCAAGATATAAACGCGATCCCTCGAAGCGTAATGAAATAAGATACAACCAAGCTAGAAACCGGTGCAATAGGGTGGTTAGGGACGCTATAAGACGCCACATTCATAATTCCGTAGAAAATGAAGATCCCGTCAATGTATGGAAATTCCTGAATAAAAATCTTGGTGTTGGCAAAGCTCGCTTAAATAGTATCCCCAACAATATTGATTTCAACCAATTAAATAAACATTTCACTTCGAATATACCTATTGACGGTAATCTGAAAGCCGATACGCTACAATATCTCTTAAATTTGCCAACTCAAGAATCTGCTCCTCTAGTATTTCATCAAGTTGCAAGCTGTGATGTAAAGAGAACGATTCTGTCAATTAAATCCGACGCTGTAGGTACTGATGCAATTAGCCGCAAAATGATCCTTTTAATCCTTGATGTCCTCGTTTCTGTTATCACCCACATCCTTAATACATCTATTAGAACGAGCACCTTTCCTAATTCCTGGAAAGACGCATATGTTATTCCACTTCCCAAAAAATCTAAACCCACGATGCTTACAGACTTCCGACCTATTTCCATCCTTCCTTTTCTCTCCAAAGTCCTGGAAAAGTTGATCCACCGCCAACTTACTGATCACATGGATTCAAATCAGCTCCTCAACCCCTATCAGTCTGGTTTTCGTAAAGGCCATAGTACTTCTACTGCATTAGTTAAGATTACGGATGACATTCGCCGGGGGATGGATAATCAACAGCTCACAGTACTAACATTATTAGATTTTAGTAACGCATTTAACTCTGTTGATTTTGACATTCTTCTTGGTGTTTTACGTTCTCTAAACATATCTCCAGTTGCAACTGATTGGTTTCGAAGTTACCTGCTAGGGCGACGGCAGCGAGTTCGCACTGGAGAATCCTTCTCTGAGTGGAGCGATATCAATGCCGGTGTTCCTCAGGGTGGCGTCTTATCTCCACTTCTTTTTTCGATTTTTATTAATTCTATCACACAATCGATTTCTAGTTCCTACCACCTCTACGCAGATGACTTACAAATATATATACAGGCGCCCCTTACAGAGCTACCACACGCAATAGCAGTCACCAATTCAGATTTAGCACAAATCAGCACCTGGAGTAAATCCTTTGGTCTGGCGGTTAATCCAGCTAAAACGCAGTGCATAATAATCGGTAGTCCTCATTACGTTTCGAGGATAGATTTTGGGCAACTTCCCGCAGTGTTTTTTGGCGGTGCTGTTATCCATTACTCGAAAACTGTCAAGAACCTCGGTATTATTTTTGACCAGCATTTGTCCTGGAGACCACAGGTGGATGAATTGCGGAAAAAGGTATTTGCTGCGTACGGCTCGATTAATCGGCTCCGTAATTTTCTGCCTATTAGGACAAAAACTAATCTAGCACAATCTCTCCTTTTATCAATTATTGACTACGCTGATGTCTGTTACCCTGATCTGTCGGAAGAGTTACTCAATAAACTCGAGCGACTCCAGAATGTCTGTATCAGATTCATTTTCAACCTCCGTAAGTATGACCACGTGTCTCACTTCCGTTCTAAACTGAACTGGCTCCCTATTCGCCGGCGCAGGGACTTACATGTTCTTTCACTCCTTTATTCCATACTTTTTTTGCCATCCTCTCCACCCTACCTAAAAACTTGTTTCTCCTTTCGCTCCTCAACCTCGCAGTGTAGTTTGCGTTCGGCAACCAACCTTTCCCTGGAAGTTCCACGGCCCTCTACCGACTTCTTTTCCTATTCCTTTACTGTTTACGCTGTCCGTTTATGGAACTCACTACCAGAGGTTATCAGAAAGGCTCAAACTCTTGGATCCTTTCGCGACAGAGTTAAAAGTTACTTGGAGGAAACCAATATTTATTGACTCTATTTTATCTTTATTTCTTTCTTATCTTATTATTATTATTATATGCACCATTACCTTTAAAAAATATATATTTCCTTTCCTTTTTTTTCCTCTCAATATGCGCACCCACTTCATCATTATCCTTTTATATTTATTTATTCTTTTCACCCAAGGTTGCCTGGAAGAGATTGCTGTTTAGCAATAAGGCCGCCTGTCTGTATACTTTTCTTTGTTATTTTTATTTCTCTGTATTCTATCTGTGTGTGCAATAAAGCGTAATTTATTATTATTATACGACTGCTCAAGATTAAAAAAGTTTTATTATACTATGAGCGCATTACTTAAGCACAATTACTTTTTTATATGTTGTTCTTGAGACGTTAAAAAATATAAACACATAAAAATTAAACGAATTTAAAAAAAAAACATAATGCATAAAATAGGTACAATTTTCCAAAAAAAGCCATTTTGACCTCAGTTTGTTGCTTTATTTCGAGAGCAAAACGTAATTATTTGGAATTTTAATTTATTTTAGCATAAAGTTAGTGTCCTGCATTTTACAAAAAATAAAAAATATAAAAAACATATTATTAAATTTTTGGTCAAATAGGGGTCAATTTCCTTATCTTATCGATACCCTTCCTTTGCCCACCTGTTCCCGACTTTTAGACCTTTAGAAGGACATAAAGATACACAAAAATGTAGAATCGGTATCAGGGAATCATTAAACGAATATTTATCATAAAATTTTGTTCAAAAAAATCTATGTCCAGACAGAACCTACAGTAGTAGTACTTATATAGTAGTAAAGATAGATATAGATATGTCATATAAACTATCATTACCGCAATCACATGCTCTTACCATATATGAAACTTCATAGAAATAGCACCGTTCTTCACTTATAGAAGGACATACAGACAGATAGACAAAACTTCATATAACGCACATTTATCATCAACGACTACAGATTTTTATAGTAGTATAGATAAGTAACTTTTATATAAATATATATCCGTTTTATATAAATACATATCCATGATTAAACTACAAATGCTTGTATTCATCACACCAACATTTTCCTCGAGCTTGGAAGGTGGGGTTCCAATTACCGTCACAATCCGGTCGTCATTATTTATTACATTCTATTAATGTCTATATCTAATATGGTCTAGGTTCCCGCAAAATCTAGATGGTATTCAAATAGCCCCGAATAAATTAGTCCCTTTTACCAATTTGTACTCAACAAGGGTCTTGCGTCAAAGACATTTGTTAGAATACTATTTAATCAGGGTCAAATGATGATTGCCTATATGTAATTGCTGCTTACTAGTAAGTAATTTCAATTTTTTTTTAAACCACGATGTTTATCTCTGAATTTCAAGATTGTCTTAAATTAGTACTTCCTATTAATTCAAGACATCATCACAACTGATATTTTTAACAAGAAGCAGAAAACTGGCATACAGTTTGATTGTCGGCTTATGCCTAAAATTTTGTCGTAATTAGAATTAAACCAATAGAGGCTTCCATAGTAATTTCAGTTTTTATATTCACAGTCAGATTAAAATAGAAAGCAAACTTTTTTTTTAATTCAAACAAATGTGCTTTAATTTTTGTTACAAACAAAAAACTGTACGAAGTAAATACTTATCAAAATACCTATATCATCACTACAACGAAATTTAATTTGTATTGTATTAATAATGAAAATTCAGAAAACCATTTGTACTTAGATTTAACGTTAGTGAACAGAACAAACGCACATGAAATGGGTTTAAACTGACCCATATTAAATTAAACTAATTCCCAAACAAATCGGTCAAGTTTGTCGAGTGAGGTCCAAGAGAACGCTTACAATGTGGGCGCAAATTGTTATGACCTGCGTTGGAAGGGTTAACAGTTAGAAATCTCTGTTAAAACGTCATCTTGTTGACGTGCAAGTTAAGTTAATAATTTATTTATGAGTTTAATACGAAATATCTTTCTAATAAACGCCTATTTCTTACTTAACTTTAATTTATAACTTCGCATCACAAAACTGGAAATATAAATAGATTGGATTTATATATTTTTTTTTTATATATTTTATGCATTTTCAATGCGATCTTATAAGATCAATTATTATAATAGAAAAATACTAGAAAAAATCGACTCGGGTCACAAGTGAATCTCAGGCGGGAATCGAACCCGAAACCTTTGGAAATCCGGTCCAATGCGCTCAATTGGGAGAGCATTGGACCGGATTTTCAAAGGTTGCGGGTTCGATTCCCGCCTGAGATTCACTTGTGACCCGAGTCGATTTTTTCTAGTATTTTTCTATTATAATAATTTATAAATAGATTGCTTCTATTGATCCATTGGTACATGTTTTCAGGTCAAGATATTATTATTAATTGACTTCAACTTTTTTATTTTAATATTTTATCTTAAAACTGCAAACTATAGCTAATACAGGTCATAAAATATACAGAAGTGGTTGAAAATGGGAAGTGCTTATACTATCTTGATAGTATAAGCACTTCCCATCTTCAACCACCTCTGTACGACAATTCCTAGTCGGAGATTTTCTTTCTCTACGATAGTCTATTCTCCTAACTCATAATTCAAAAACTCGCAACCTTTTTGCACAATCCATGAGTGTTAAGGTTTGATTTATGATCTCGGTTTTAACTTTGTGAACCTTGTCTAACGTTTTAAAAATGTCGCTACAACTTCTGGATATTATGGTTACCATTCGCAATGACGATTCGCAGCAAGTATTTGCAATGACGGTTAGCAATGATGGCTTTCTTTCGTGGTCGTGACGAACAGTATTGAAGACTCCCAAGTTGTGTTTGCAATGTGTCAAGCAACTTAAAAACGACGTCGCATGAAATGCGTTGATACTGAAGAACTAATCTAATGGAAATGTTTTTTTTAAATTAGTATATCACACAAGAACTATAAAGACTTAAATTTACTCCATTATTTTTGATGAGCTATGGTATAGATGAAAGTAACGGATATAGGGTAACATTTTTTATTATAATATCTAAGGTTATATTTTTTTATGATATCATGTATGGCTAAGTTGATTTATCGGAAAATAACACGCTGTTATACTGCCCGTTTATTTTATGCTTGATAATATCGGGTATATCTTGGCTCGCCTAAAAAAATTTCCTAAAAAATTATTTAGACGTAGACTAGCTGTTACTTGTATACAAAATAACGTTACAATTGAAAATACTGCATTTTTTTCATTATTATGCCCAAGAAAACGTATGCTCATACTCGTAAATAAAATTAGGGCAAAATTATAAAATAAATAAAATTATTTAGGACAAACTTTATAGTGCGAAAACATGGATTAAGCAAAAAAGCGCTCTGTTTCTATCTCTATCTATGAGATAAGGGTATAAGGAGCAACTGGGTAGCTACGAACCGGTTACCCAGCCACTTACCTGCAGTCTCCGATGTCGTGCATGAGCACCAACCCTCTGCAGCTATATCCAGTCAGTAGTCCTAGTGCACCTTTTTCATAGGGCACTCTCAGATGTGCGGGCTTCCAGGAGGGTGTGAAGCTGAATGGATGAATACTCTACTAACCTATTAAAACAACGCGATTGGGAAAATATATAACAGACAAAAATCGTCCAATTAAAGTATACTTTAGTAGTGCTGAAACTACTAAGTATTTATTGAGAAACAAAGGAAGTCTGCCTGATAATATACAGATGTACTCTGATCAAACACCAACACAAAAGCAATTTCTACAAAGTTTAAAGGAGGAACTAAATAAGCGGCTGGAAAATGGCGAAAAAAAACTTAAAATTAAGTACATAAAAGGGAAACCTACAATCATTACCAACATAAATAATAAAAAAAACATGTAACTAACATTATACAGAATGAAAAATGTACAGACGAATTATGTGGATTGAGTCATCAAATAGTAAACAAATATGAAGACATTCCTTTTCATTCATCGTGCTTAAGGTTTTTTTATGCAAACTTACGCAGCATTCGCAAAGCGGGTAAGTTTGAAGAAATAGAGTGTGTACTAAGAACGATACCTGTGACTACACATATTTTAATATTTAGTGAGACATGGATAAATTCAGAAAGTGACGCTAACTTATATAAGCTAACTAACTACGAGCATGCTTATAATTATAGAAAAAAAAGGAGGGGCGGTGGAGTTTCAATATACATTCACAGCAGTATAAAATACGAAATAACAGAAGAACTATCGGATGATGGAAGTCATTATTTATGGATTCACATAGATAAACTGTCATTAAATATTGGAGCAATTTACAAACCAGGAAAGTCAAATATAAACAATTTTTTAAACAAATATTCTTCGCAGTTAGAACGGCGCAAAAGATCAATCGTGTTTGGTGACTTCAATATCGATTTACTCACCGCGGACAGTGATCAGACTAAATACCTGAACGAAATAAAAGAGGCTGGATACAGAGTTTTAAACAAAATTGATAAAAAATATAGCACTCGTCAAACTAGCACAACAGGTATCATATTGGACCATGTCTGTACTAACGTAAATAATCACACATTCAGCATTTCGATTATTGATTCATCACTTTCCGATCATAAGCAGCTTTATCTTGAAATTGGCCGCCTACCGTTACAAGTGAATAAAAAGATACACTACAAAGCACTAGATTACGATGAATTGCGCAACAACTTTTTAAGAATAGAAAACACCAACGACACAAACGACTACAACTATCTTGAGAGACTAATTACAGAACAAATACATAAGAGTAGAATAGATAAAATCAAGTATGAAAACCCACCCCGCGAAGACTGGATTACTAAAGATATTATGGATTCCATAAATAAACGAAACCTATTATATCAACAAAACAAAAGCAACCCAACGGCGGAAAATTTAGAGAATTTAATTTTGCAACGAAATTTAGTAAAAACTCTTATTAGGACACGAAAGGAAAATTATTATCTTACATTATTTCGTACCAATCAAAGTCAGCCAAGAAAGATGTGGGAACTGATTAACAGTTTATCTTTAAATAAAGTCAAGAACAGTGGTACTCCCTCAAAAGTAAGATCGGATTCAGGACGTGTCATCGCGGAGGGTAAGGAGATCTGTGAGTTATTTAATTCTTTTTCCTCGACAATAGGTTCTGACTTAGCAAACAAAATACCAAAATCGTACCATGAGAACACCGCGAATACACTAATGTACGAAAGTAACTATACACATAGCGTAACGTTAAGTGAACTAAGTCCTTGTACCACTACCGAAATTTCAAAAATTATTGACAACCTAGACAGTAACACAAGTACAGGTCTGGATGGGATTAGTACTAAGGCGATAAAATGTTTGAGAGATGTAATCGTTGATAGGTTAACTGAGTGCATTAACGAATGCTTAGTACGCGGTGTCTTCCCAGATTCATTAAAGATTGCAAAGGTTAGCCCCATTTATAAATCAGGGAGTAAATGTGATCCTAGTAATTATAGACCGGTATCGGTTCTCCCAGTCATCTCAAAAATATTCGAAAGAGTTTTGTACGATCGCTTAAACACATACGTTACGGAAAAAAAACTACTAATAGAACAACAGTACGGCTTCCGACCTAAATCAGGTACACTAAATGCTGCGGATTTGGTTACGAAAATAAAAACCAACATTGATCAAAAAAATCTAGCGTTAGGCATCTTCATTGACCTTAAGAAATGTTTTGACACAGTTAGTCATAGGAAACTATTAGAAAAGTTAAATAACATAGGTATCACGGGAGCGGCATTTAATATATTTTCATCATACCTACAAAACAGGCAACAAGTAGTGAAAATAGGTAATTACACTAGTGGCTCACGTCACGTGACTTACGGCATTCCACAAGGCTCAATAATTGGTCCTTTGCTTTTTTTAATTTACACTAATAATATAGCTAATATAGGACTACACGGACATATAACATTATACGCGGACGACACATGTCTATTCTATTTCGGAAAATCCATACACGATATCATAAGAAGTGCTCAAAGAGACCTTGATGTGCTAAATGAATGGTTAAAATACAACTTATTAACGATAAATGCGTCTAAAACCTCATACATGTCATTTAGTCCTAAAAATAAACATAAACACATTCCTGATTTCTCCCCATTAACCATAAACAACGTAACAATTCAACGATCTTACCGAGAAAAATATCTCGGACTATGGTTAGATGAACAACTAACGTGGAAATGGCACATTGACCATATCAAAACGAAACTGAGGTCATTACTGGGCGCATTACATAAAATAACAAATTTAATACCTAACAAAGTACGTAACATTATCTATAACTCCTTAGTGAAATCAATCACATTTAGAATATTTAATTGAAATATGGGGATCGGCGGCTGCAACTTATATAAACCCGTTACAAAGACTTCAAAACAAAATTATTAAAATTTTGTTTCGTTATAATTATCTAACCCGAACAAAACAAGTATACGAAAAAACTAAATTATTTGATCTTAAACAACTGTATGCATACTACACTTGTATTCTCGTTAGGAATATATGTACTAATTCCATCCAATCCAATATATTATTACGTAAGAAAGTGAATAAACACAACTTAAGAAACGCAAACAAGCTTCAACTATCAAAAGCGCGCACTAGTTACGGGGAAAAAACTGTACTTTTTGAGGGAGTACAGCTGTATAACAAACTGCCAAATGACATAAAGGAATGCAATAGTCAAAATGTATTCAAGAATAGACTTAAGAAATTTATAGCGGAATCTGAAACCCCACTACAATTAAAAATAACCTAATGTGTGTGTGTGTGTATATGTATGTATGTGTATGTGTGTGTATGTATATATATGTATATGTATGTATGTATATGTATGTATATATATGTATGTATATGTTTGTGTATGTGTGAAGAAGAATTTTACTTGTTGGATGTAACATAATGAAAATTTTAATTTGTTTGTGTATACGTTTCCGGCCAGTCTTTTGTTTTTATTTTTAAGAATCCGTTGCTGTTGCTTTAGATGTAGCCATAAGCCAATATTATTATGTATTAAAAAAAAAAAAAAAATCTCATTTTGTGTAAGCCAAGTGTTTTTATGGGAATAAACTCTTTGAACCTACTAACACAAAATATGGATACGAAAGGTACGAAATTACCTGCCACACCCAACGATGCTGGAACTCAAGCAGGAAAACCGAGCAATCGGCAACTTCGCATGAGCACACTTATCCTAAAAGGAAACCGGAAGGATCACACAAGGGGCAAGCTGAGAAATTAGCACTCCTCGATTACCTCAGCACAACTCCACATCATGATTAAACATCTCAGGCCTTGCAGAAGCAATACCATACTTTTTTCTTGGCCAAATGCGGTCGTTTTTTTCAATTCCTCATTGAATCGACCCAATAAGTTAATATTCGCCATTGATTGTTTTCCCTTTTGAAGGTAGTCAATGTGGATTACACCGCGTGCATCCCAAAAACGGTCGCCATGAAGTTATTGGCTGACAAATCTACCTTTGCCTTCTTTGGCGCCGATTCATCCCGAGAAACTCACTGTTTTGACTGCTGTTTGGTCTCCGGTGTGGTGTGTTGGATCCGGGTTTTGTTTACGGTTCGAAGCGGCGCAAAAACTCGTCCAAATTGCGGTTGAACAACGCCAAACATTCCTGCGAAATTGTCACACGGTTGTGTTTGTGGTCGTTTGTGAGCAAACGCGGCACCCACCTTGCGGAAAGCTTTTTATTGATCATTCAAAATTGAAACCACTAAACCATGTGAGATGCCTATGGCTTCTACAATTTTTCTCACTTTCAAGCTCCGATCGCCTTAAATCATATCGTGAATTTTTTCAATTGTTTCGAATGTAGAGATATCAACTGGGCGTCCGGAACGTTCGGCATCTTCCGTGCTTGTACGGCCACATCGAAATTCAGTAAACCACTTCTGTACGATGGAAATGGATGTTACAGAGTTTCCATAATATTTATCAAGGTTATCCTTGGTATGAGTAATGGTTTTTTCCGAAAAAAAATGCTTAGTGAGCACATGAAATTCACTTTTTACAATTTTTTTTTCTCAAAACGTGCGGTAGTCTGCCATCAACGGTTGCCAAACACAAACTAAATGACGCAGCTTGTTCTAATTTTGTCAGAGGTCAACTGACAGTTGTTGACAGGAGCAGTGTTGCCATTTCAATTAAGAGGCGGGAAATTCAAAAAGTCACGAACTTATTGACCCGCCCTCGTATTTTATTTTTTTTACGCTGTAGGCCAGCATTCCTTCATCAATGGGAGGAATAACCTCGCATTCAAAAGGAACGTTTTAAAAATTCTTGACAATCGTTTAAGACGAAACAGCCATTTAGTTTATGATTTTTGTATTTTGCATGTTCGATGCTATCTTGTATGATGCATTTTTGATGACAAAAACACGGACCTGCGTCTCGCCTGAAAACATCTTGTGAGCCGAATCGATTTTTTCTGGTATTTTTTTTTAAAAGTACTATAAAATTATCATTAAAAATATGAAATAAAAAAATAACAAAAACAGTTTTTATTCAAATTGTGAAAATATTGCGGACTTTATACGTTAGTAATAATTATGTTACGTCTTACTTAAAATTAAATTAAAAATTAACTAATAACCTTACGCAAAAAAGAGAGCGAAAATTGTATTGTATTTTATAATATTGTTATAAATGACATAATGCTCCCGGCCACCTGGCAACATCGTGCGCCGCGTCGTGACTATAAAATGGGCAACACGCCAGTTCCCTGCCTATTTGCCCATCAGCCGCTGTGGAAGAAACATCAAGCTGGAAGCTCTGCCTGATTTATCTCAATTTATTGTTTCCTGAATTACTGTAAAACTTTCGTGTATTAAATTCATTTTCTTTAAAAGAAAAATCTCGTATCATTTATAAGATCAGAAGTGGGATTCGTAGGCTTTGGCCGCCGCCATATCTGGTTTTATAAATAATTTGTTTTTCGCGAGCAGATTTTTAGTTTTTGAAGGTAGTCAGGCAGAGTTGCTACCCGACATGCCGTCGGATAGCTGTCGTAGCAAGCAGAAGGACAAACGCAAAGGAAGGTTACCTTCACCTTCCCCTTCCCGCGAAGCGATGCAGGCGGTCTTGAGGAGACTCGAGGCCCTAGAACAAGGGATTCATGTCGGCGCCACCCAGCAGCCTGCTGTCGCTGGGCGCGAGCAAGCAATTGTTCAGGTGCCTAGTGCGACGCCGAGCGAGCGTCGAGCATCGAGCGAGCGCAGCAAGCGCGACTCCCCTGTCACCCCTGTACCTGCGCTGCCGCCACTGCCGCCGAGCACGCCGCCGCTGGGCGCGCCAGCGCTTGGAGGGGCGCCGTACGGCGCGGACGCGGGGAATGCGGCGGAGCGACTATTGGCAGCGCTGACCTCTATCCCGGTGAGATCAAACCAATATTTTGTCTCAGATTTTGACCCCAGTGTTCATGATGTCGATACGTGGTGCGACGAAGTAGATAAAGCTCGTATTTCGAATCATTGGGATGACACGGAATGCCTTGCTCGTGTTGGTCATTGTTTAAAGGGGGAATCTCGCACCTGGCTCAGTCAGTGGTCAAGTGCCGAACGTAATTGGTCTAATTTTAAATTAGAATTAAAAGCGTTGTGCCCGCGTAATATCGACATTGCGAACATTCTTTATAATGTGATACGAACAGAGTCTGATAAATACTCCACCTACGCGGAATATGCCCGTAGATCGTTGCTACGCTTGCGCATAGTCAAAGGACTTAGTAGTGAGTTGTTGACTGCAATCATAATACGTGGAATAACTGACCCGCAAATTCAGGCGGCCGCTACAAACGCAAAGTTAACACCCGAGACTATTGTGGAGTTTTTATCGAACTATGTTAAGCCTAATGTTAATAATGTGCCACGGAAAAACTTCCCTCACTTGCCCAATCGTAATAACAAGTTTTATAGCCAGCGTCCGAGTTCGTTAAAGCGCGAATATTTCGATAATAAGCGTAATATTCGATGTTACGAATGTCAACAGTTTGGTCATAAAAGTGCGTTTTGTCCAAAGAAGTCTAAATTGACTAGTGCCAATAATAGTGAAACCGCGCCGGCTGCAAGTACATCTAAAGTAGAAAAATGTACTTTTTGTAAAAAACTAGGTCATTCGGAAGGTAAATGCTTTGCTAAAGAACGGGTAGAATTTAGAAATAAGAACGGTGTTAACTTTTGTCGTGAAAATGAGGGGTTATCAAAGAATCAGGATATTATCACTGCAGTTATATCGGGTATACCGGCGGACGTTTTAATCGATAGCGGCTCGTGTATATCATTATTATCCTCTGATTTAGTGAAGCATTTTTCGGCCAACTTGAAACCAACTTATCAGTTATTACGTGGTTTAGGCGGTACGGAGGTAGTTACAAAATCCTTTGTTACTTTGCCTATCGAGTTGAGTGACATTACGTTGGAGGTTGATTTTTATGTTGTAGACAGCTCTCATATGAACGTTCCCGTGATTATCGGTAATGATGTTTTGAACAGGAAAGGCGTTGCATACATTAGGACTAGCGATAGCCAACGTATTATGCATAGTGATGTCGTGGATGTCTTAAAGGTAGATAAAAGTCCTATTTCGGAAAAAGTGAGCACTCCTGTCTCATGCGAGCACTGGCTGAACTTGCTTACCGTACTCGAGAAATACTCTGATCATTTTTTAAGTGGTACGGCTACCACAACTGTTAAAGATAGTGAGGTACAGATTAACCTAACTAGTGACGTGCCTGTCTATTACCGTCCGTATAAAATGTCACATGACGAAAAGTTACGCGTTCGATCGATAATAAATGATCTGCTTGGCAAAGGAATAATAAGGGAGTCCGATTCAGCATACGCAAGCCCCGTTTTGCTGGTTAAAAAGAAAGACGGTTCGGATAGAATGGTGGTAGATTACCGAGCACTCAACCAAATAACTGTTAAAGTTAGGCATCCGCTTCCGTTGATCAATGACCACATTGATAGGCTAGGTAAGGCTAGAGTCTCCAGCGCGCTCGACATGGTTTCTGGTTTCCACCAGTTGAAGGTCAGTGAGGAGTCCATTCACAAAACAGCGTTTGTAACGCCGGAAGGGCAGTACGAATACTGTAAAATGCCCTATGGACTCGCCAACGCTCCAGTTATATATCAGAAAACCATCTCGAAAACGCTGAAACCCTTCATAGAAACGGGAAAGGTGCTCGCTTATATCGACGATGTGTTGCTCTTATCGGATTCCATAGAAGAGAACCTTATCCTGCTCGATTCAGTGTTAAAAACTCTAACTGAGGCCGGATTTTCGATAAACTTAAAGAAATGCACTTTTCTTACTAATGAAGTAGAATACCTTGGTAGGGTGATAGGACAAGGTCAGGTGAGGCCGAGTGAGCACAAAGTCGAGGCCTTAGTTAAATCGCCGCGACCAACCACGGTCAAACAAGTTCGTCAGTTTTTGGGCCTTGCGGGGTACTTTCGCCGTTACATACCTAATTACGCGGTTAAAACAGCGTGTATAGCTGCGCTTACTAAAAAGGGTGTAACTTTCAATTGGGGTGACGAACAGGAGAAAGCCCGCCAAGAAATTATAGCCCGGTTAACTGACGAGCCTGTTTTGGCCATTTTCGACCCCGACCTACCGACAGAGTTACATACCGATGCTAGCTCGATTGGTTACGGCGGAATTTTGATGCAAACGCAAAAAGACGGCCGAAAGAAAGTAGTTGCGTATTTTAGTAAATTGACGGTAGGCGCGGAATCTAAATACCACAGCTATGAGCTGGAGACCCTCGCAGTGGTTAAGACGTTACAGCATTTTCGACAGTATTTAATTGGGAAAGAATTTAAAATCATAACGGATTGTAACTCTTTAAAAATGACACAGCGTAAAAGGGATCTCCAGCCTAGAGTTGCGAGATGGTGGATTTTTATGCAGGATTATAACTTCACTTTAGATTATCGTAAAGGAGTTTTAATGTCGCATGTTGATTATTTAAGCCGAAATCCGGTAAACGCGATTGATGTTGCTGATAGACCACGAAATTGGGCACAGGTGGCTCAGGCAGGTGACGAGGAAACCCTTACGATGCTCGAAAAATTAAATAACGGTGAGCTAGATAGTTCGCGGTACGTTAAGCGTAACGATCTTTTGTACTATAAGTACGAGAGGCAAGGCGAAGGTACACGATACCTATGCTATGTTCCAAAAGCGTTTCGTTTAAGCTTGTTGCGCGCATTCCGCGACGAACATGAGCACTTGGGGGTAGACAAAACTATCGAGTTGATCTTAGACCATTTCTGGTTCCCGGGTATGAGACAGTTTGTCACTAAGTACGTGACCCATTGCGTAGTCTGTATCTCGCATAAGCATGTCCCTCGCGCGCCGCTACAACCAATAACTTCGTGGCATAAGGCCCCGGTGCCATTTGATACCGTACATACTGACGTACTTGGCCCGCTGACCGAATGCGAAGGCTATAAATACGTACTCATATTAGTAGACGCCTACACTAAATATTGCCTATTGTACGGTCTATACACACAAGACCGCTCAGAATTAAAGCGTGTGATGACTCAAACGATTTCCCTCTTTGGCACCTTTAAACGGCTAGTCTGTGATCGAAGCCGCATGTTTGACAACCGCGAATTTCGTGACTGGATGACGGGACTAGGTGTCGATGTACATTTTATCACCCCTGAAATGCACCAAGAAAACGGACAAGTCGAGAGATACTGTCGTACAGTTCTAAATATGATTCGTGTTGAAGTAAATTATAATAAGAACGATTGGTCTAAAGTTTTGTGGAAATTACAATTAGTTTTGAATGTTACGAAACACAAAACGACGCAATGCTCAGCTTTGAACTTGTTGATCGGCTCGGACACGACCACTCCACTCATAAATGCTCTCATTAGAGATGTTACTTGTGAGGGTAGTAATCCAAATAAGCAGGCGATGCGGGAACTGCGGCGACAACGCGCCGAGAGGCTTATTGAGGAGAACAGAGAGAGGCAGGATTCGCGCGTTAATAAAAAAAGGGTGCATCCTAAAAGTTTTGCAGTCGATGATCTTGTTTATGTTACTAAGAACTCTCAAAGCACTGGAAAGCTTGATTGTGGTATGAGGGGGCCATATAAAGTGGTTCGAATCTTGGCGAATGACAGATATGAACTTAAATTGTTGACCGGCTCATATGGAAAGACGAGCCAGGCGGCAGCTGGGTACATGGTTCTGTGGCGAGGGGAGTGGACCCCGGATACATGTGCTGGATTTTTCGAAAGTTAGTACCTAGTGCCGCAATGAGTGTCGTAATTTGTGACATTTGTTTTACAGTGTACTTGTGTGTGGGTTCGATTCCCGCCTTGATTACGTGATGTACTCTTATGTGCCAAACAATTTAAGTTAGTTCGTGATGTGCTCTGAAACAGACCCATGTAAGTCCTGGTGGTGCGAGTCCAGGGATTGAGGTGAATCATACACTGGTTCCGAAACTAGTTTGTGTTTGAGTGTGGATAAAGGTATCGGGGTTGCGTTAGTGGAGGCCTACACTAATTAGAGACCTGTATAAATCCTTCATATATGTGCCTGAAGGTTGTGGTGGTACTTGTTATAGACCGATGTAAACACCTGGTGTGCACAAGGTATTCGGTTGCGCAAGTAAACCTTCAGTGTTTGTAGGTATCCGGATGACTGGCTAGAGACCGAATAAATCCTACCGTGACGACGGTTGAGGTATCTGGTTGCGCTGGAATAGGCCCATGTGTAAACCCTATGTGTGATGGGAGCTAAAGATGTGGATGACCAGCTAGAGACTGGTGTAAGTCCTCCCATGTCATGGTCATGGCATCTGGTTGCGCTGTAATAGGCCTAAATGTGAACTCTTAGTGATTTGTTGTTTGGTACATAGATGCATCAATTTATTTAATTTTCGACAACTTTGATTAAACTGTTTTGAACGTGATATCCTAAGAGTGATGTGGTTGTTTCAGCTTGCAAGGAGAATGAAGACCCCGCTGACGATGCCGAAGCTGGGCCATCTTCAGCAAGTTCGTGAAGGCTGCGAGGACGCTGCCAGGTCAGGAGAGGCCGTGTTATAAATGACATAATGCTCCCGGCCACCTGGCAACATCGTGCGCCGCGTCGTGACTATAAAATGGGCAACACGCCAGTTCCCTGCCTATTTGCCCATCAGCCGCTGTGGAAGAAACATCAAGCTGGAAGCTCTGCCTGATTTATCTCAATTTATTGTTTCCTGAATTACTGTAAAACTTTCGTGTATTAAATTCATTTTCTTTAAAAGTAAAATCTCGTATCATTTATAAGAATATTATATAATTTATGTTTATTATTGTACAGACAACTGTACATAGTTTGTTATCATGTATGATTGAGAGGGATCAGTTAATTTAAACCTATTACGCATCGCCCACCGCATGTAACAAAAGAGCTGATGAACTTGAAACGGTTGAACCGATTATGATAAAACGAGTCCAATAAACATAGCTAGATAGCTGCCTTTCAAATAAGATAAACTGTTCAACAACTACGGTACCACTGACAGATACACAAACAGACACAAACACTCACACATATCGGTTAAACTTGTAACAGCTCTTTTTTTGTCATCGGGGATTAAAAATAGTATTAAACTAAGATCTCAACTTATCTTCATAATAAAATTTCCATGATAAATTGGTATTAAACTAACAATATAAAGTTACCACCCACTGTTAGAAAGAAAAACGAAACTTTATTATGGAGGAAACACAATCCGAGCATTATTTACGTAAATACGGAAAGGAAAACAAAAAATAATAATAAAAAGGAAAGTTCCCTTGGCAACGATGCTTTTGTAGCGAGATACGTATAAATCTGATCATCTTGATTACTTTATCCTCAAAACGAGAGAGGAACAATGTAGAAATTATGTTACTCCTGGATTCATCCAATTCCTCGTTTTCGAATAAAGGCTACTGATAGAATTAATACTATGAATGACTGATATTTATCTTACGTCTTACTTACAATAAGTTCTTTAGTAGCCATTCATTAATTATATGAATTTTGTATAAGGTATCACATAAAGACATCTATTAACGGAGCTGTATTCATCAATAAATAAAAATCTGTAAAAACTGAATTTTTTAACAAATTGTTACGATATATACTATTAAATACCGCTGTCACAAAAATATGTTGATTAGTTAGGTAGGTGGTTACATATAAAATCCTAAAAACGGACTAAAATAAATGTATAATACAAATAATTGCTATTGCAATTTGTGAATTTGCACATAATTATTACATAGAGCTTCTTGAGGACTGCAGAAAACACATTTAATATTGATTTTTAAATAAAATCATGAAATTTATTAAATTCCAAGTTAAAATAAAATTTTTGTAATAAAATATTACGCAACGGAAAAATATCAGAAAATTAAAATATAAAAGTGAAATTACGAGGAAATCAGTGTTAATGTGTAAAACAGAAACAGGAAAGAGAAGTACAAGAAAAGGAATATCGCTTACCTCTTAATTATTATTATAAGATCAAACATAAAAAGTATCTTAATTATTAAAAGATCAAATATAAAAAATGCCAATGTTTTTATTATAAGCCCAAATATGAATATTATCGTAAACAGATTGAGGGAACAAGTTAACACCAAAGTATATAATGACGCTGACACAAACTTAACATATAAGTATGACATAAAGTGTGCATTCCCTTAAAGTGGGCATTGACGATCAGTTTTTCGCGTCAGTCCAGACGTAAAACTGTTGCGTCACTCCAAATGGTTTTAGGCCAACTCGATTTCCGCATTCACTGGCGTCACTCAGGCTCTTCAGTTTTCGATCGGGCGGGCTGTTAGGAGGACTACTACCTGTTTGTATAAAAAAAAATAATTCCGAAGGAGAAACTTTAATTCTTACTGCGGCTACATGTTGCCTTATACTCACCAAAAACTAAGAAAGAGAGGCCTAAAAAAGGGATTAATTCACTCATGTCAACCTTAGGTTGCGGGTTCACTTGATTTTTTCTAGTATTTTTCTATTTAAATAATTTATCTAATAAGGTAGCATTAAAAATGCGAAAAATATATAAAATGTTAAATATTAAAAGACTGTTTCTGTTTATTCAGTTGTCCAAACATTTGTAATAAGAACGCTGAGAACGCTTCCTCTCATTGATGAGAACGCTGGCGTATAGCGTAAAACCGGAGTGGTACTAGAAAATTTCGACGGGTGTTCACAAGGCCCGGTAGCCTGATTGGGAGAGCAATGGACCGGACTTCCAAAGTTTGCGAGTTCTATTCCCGCCTAAGAATTCACTTGTGAGCCGAGTCGATTTTTTCTAGTATTTTTCTATTATAATAATTTGACACATTTGAAGCTTTTAGAACAGGTAACCTATTTGCCCTCATGAGAGATTGACTGCCACTCTTCATTTCTTAGCATCGGAGTTAATAGCATATACAAAAACATGCTCGTTCACTGCAGGCGCTGCGAGATAACTGACGCCATTGGATTTACGATCACACACTCACGATCAGTTTGGTGCGACGCGCCGAGTTGGATTTATGGTAGTCTCGGTAATATGTGGCGCGTCCTCAGTTATAACTTTGGAGTGAGGATTCGACACTCACAATCAAATTTTGGATGGACGTCAGATCAACTGATGTAAAAAACTGATCGTCAATTCGAAGCTTTAGAGTTATTGATTTCTAGTTTACATCTTTTTATATTACTTTTATTTTTTTAGCAACATAAAAGGATTGAAGAAGCGAGAGATGTATATCAGGATCGTGGTAAGTGGAAATCTGTGATCTCTGCCTACTTCTGCTGGAAAAGGCGTGATTGTATACATGTATTTATGAAACGATTGTATAAAACTCTTATTTTGGATTCTGGAAACGAAGACATATATTACATCACATACATGTCAGTAAAGTTGTTCACACCGTGACTACAAAAATATTCTATACTGTGGCGTAGCGCCAATGTCACGAGAAATGAACGTCGCGGCACTAAAGGTGCGGGATACCCGAATGATCTCCCATTGCGCGTGGAGGACTATTTAGGCATAATTTACTCCATTTGGCGCAACGGTAGCGATCTTGCCTTTCGTACCGACGGTCGTGGGTTCTAATCCCGGAAGGGGCAGATATTTGTATCATAAATACGAGTATTTGTACCTGAGTCATGGGTGTATCATATATGTATGTCTATCCGTTACCATAACACAAGCCTTACAATGATTACTTAAAAGTTAATTGGTGTGAATTTAAGAAATATTTATTTATAAGATATCCACACGCTTAGCCTTCAGGTCATTCTTTGGCTTTTATGGATTTTTGCGGACTATTTTTTCATTTTCCAGCATAGGGGTTCCGATTGTTACCTAGCCATTCAATTGTAGCTCTTATTCAATTATAAAGGTATCTTGTTATTTCAGCGTCAGAAAATAATGGGTATAGCAATGCTGTGAATAGTATTTCATCCGCAAATTAGGTTCTACTAACACTTATATCATTCGATATGATTATGGCTGAAAACTTTTTGTTTTTCGGGCTGTCCGTATGGAATGCCTCAATTTTTTTCTGAATCATTTATTACTTTTGTCTACATTGGCAAAAACTTAGTCTAAGGGGTTTCCTATATTGGACGGAAATCCAATTGACGACATCTCATGTTTCTATCAGCTGTTTTAATTAATTCTTTTGAAAATAAAGTAGATATAAAGTGACACTTCCATACCTTGTTTTTAATTTTATTTTTTGCATTCACAAAGCTATTTTGCTATAAGATACTATGTAAAGTTATGGAAAGAGTGCTGAAGAGGAAGTTGCTCTCCTCAATATGGCTTTCGCCGAAGACGTACAAATGGGGATCTTCTAGATTATGTGAAGCACTGTTGGAGCGAGGCCCTCGAGATGCACGGCGAAGCACTTGCCGTGTCACTTGACATCTTGAAGGCTTTTGACCGGGTTCTGGTACGCTAGGCTGCTGCGCAAGCTTCCGGCGTATGGTGTCCCCGCTGTCGTTTGTAGTTGGATAGCCAATTTCCTGACTGAACGGCAGATCAGAGTAGTTATCGCTGGCTGCTCCTCCGGCTAGAAAAGTAGACAACTGCTACTTTTCCTGCTGCACATCAATGACCTGGTGATACCAGGAATTGTTGGGTATGCAGAGGACAGTACTGGATGCAAAAGCAAAAAACTAATGCAAAAGCCAGCGATGACGACGTGACGTTGATGAGAGAGGATGGCCTCTCTCTCCATCATCTGGTTTTCGCAGAGGTTGTTTCCCAGTGGGGTGACAGTAACCTTGTTCACTTCAACGCCTCCAACACACAAGCGTGTCTTTTCACGGCAAAAAGGCGTTCCTGCAACCTCACTCCTTCCTCCCGAGGTATGTCTGTACCTATTAACGACAACCTCAAACTTCTTGGTATGGAGTTATCTTTAGACCTCAACTTTGGCGCCAACAGCGAGTCTAAGGCTCAAACTGCAGCTAAAAGACTGGGCGTCCTAAATAAGGTCAAGCGATATTTCACGCAGGGACATCTTTTAACTCAAGTCAACCACCCTTTCTTGGTTGCTATACTCAGCTGTCGCACCAAGCGCTTCTTAACATCTTTTATAATGCGCACAGCTAAGGAGTGGACACCCCTCCCTACGTCTGTATTTCCGAGTACTTATAACGTCCGTTATCAAAGCCAGGGTTATCAATAGGCACCTTCTGAGTTAGCTCGTTCCATCGAGGATCCTGTCTTGGCTTGATTGGGATCAAGAGCGAACCTATTCAAAATAGAAATAAAAAATATTTATTTCACAAAAGAGTGATTGTACTTATTGATCTGTAATTAAAACATAAACACTAATTAATAAAACAAAAATAAAATAAATATGGATAAAGTTTTAATATATCTTTAAAGGAATAAATTTAAATATATATAATAAGTAAGAATAAGGGTTGAAAACATTGAATGTAGTCCAATCTATTGCAGTCAGCAGGAGCTTTTCATTGGCAGTGTAAAAGCTATAACCCAATGCTAAATCCTTTTGCGCTTTGAGTTTTCCAGCACGAGCGCGACTATTTTTCTTGAGAATCCTGTTTCCTGTTTGCACTTGAGATAACCGTAACATATTTGTACAAATACGAAGTTTTTCTAATTATTTCATAGTAGTGGATGATAGATTGCGTGGTTGATCTGGAAAGCATTAAGTCTTTAGACATTTGCTTTATAGATTTGCCCACATTGGCATCAGATATTATTCTTTTTCGGAATTTCTTCACAATTCCCATTTTGACTGTAACTTGACTAACGACACGAAATTCCTTAAGGTAATTTAAGTTTGGTAACCTTTATTACAAGACAAAACTTTTAACAAATTTATAAAATTAACATGCTGATGGTTAGAAGAAAGAAGTAAGAATAATCATTCTTATAAGCTGAAGGTATTGTTGGTCTAGTTCTCAAAAATAATTTAAAGCAAGATTGTTCATGTAACTAGATGACATGCAGTAAAATAAATTCCAAATAACTTCCAAATAAGTCCACTGATTTACTCAGTAGTCATAAGAAAATCAATTTCTGAAATAGTCGCAAAATGTCCCAAATGTAGCATCACAAACAATATATTGTAGATGTGTCTCACAATTTTTATTAAAGTGTGTATTATAAAACACTTATTAGCACATCCTTAACTTGTCAAATAACGGACTCACAAATATAAAGTTTTTATGAGCCCATTATTTGATAGCATATAATAGAACCATTTATTAAAATAAAAAATGTCATCATCGCTCATCCTTGTGTGAATCGCCTTAAGAAAAAAACGCACAGAATACTTTTAGCTTCTGCGATCACCACCTTAATCATACTTTCTGAATTTAGCAAATTGAATCTTTTGTAAAGTAGCAGAAATGGCTAGGTGAATACTAACGGGACAATGAGAAACAGTTCTCCCTCGTGGACGTGGATAGAACATAATAAGAGATCGAACCACAAGAAAACAGGTGTTAACATATAATCATCATGTCCTTGTCCATTAGACAAGAAATTTTGCACTTATTCCTTTTTCACTCAGCTAGTTCTACAATGACGAGGATTGAGCAGTTACCTAAAGTGTTAAATATCGCACAATTATCTTACACTGACAGTCGAATTCGTAGAGTACAGTATCCATTGAGATTTGTTTAAATAGTTTTGATACGTCGATATAGTGTTGTCTAAATTTTCATGTCTGTAAAATCTACACATATTTATCCAAATCAAATCAAATCATTTATATGTAGACACAGGTAGTTGTATTCATGTCTGTAAAATAAATAAAAAATGCCAAAAATGTTATGAAACACTCCAATCACAATAAACTTAACCTGGTACTTTTATTTTTAAAATATTACCAACAATTTATTACACTGCGGGTAGAACTCGATTAAGCGTAATTTAACTGCAGTTGCATATTTTTTAGTGTTTCCCTGTGGCAATACACGTCGCTCTGAAATTACTTACAAGTGGTTATTTCGATAAGGTGGGTGCATGTTTGAAAAACATATTTCTTGCATTATGCTATGGAAAAGTATTAGCAAAGTAAGTTATTTAATATTAATTGAAATAAATCAGTTACCATAGGAACTAACAGATATTTTCGCTTCCCAGTGAATATTTACACATCCAAAAAAATCATATTGCGTGCCTAAATACAAACGTGTTCTCAGTAGTAGGTACTTAAATTTTAATAGAAAATATTTTATCACATTAATATAAACGTAATAATGCAATAGTAATAAAACATTATTTTACACAAATTAAGTAGTTAGGAAGGTGCTTGACTAAAGTCATTTAAAATATGTATGTGTGACGATAATTATTTAAGTCATCTTGTAAAAGAGTCGAAACTATTGAATGAAATATAAAAAACAAAAATAAATGCGTTATAAATTCTGTTAAAGTAGTTTTAATAAAATAATATAATAATTATGTATAAGTCATTAGTTTTGTTACATCTGACAGTTTTGAAGTCCGTATTTTTTCCCAGCTAAACTAAAAATAAAAATTAACTAAAATTTATTCAAAATTATACACTTAATTTCACTTAGGTATTTATATTTTATTAAAAATAAATAAAAAGTGTCAATAGAATTATTAAAAAAATCACAAATTTAGTAATTAGGAAAAACGGGAGTTTAATATATGTATTTAGGTATACAACGCGTGCAACTGGTACATCCTTACTTATCGACTCAGGGCTCTTACAAATTATGGTGCAGTGATATTTTGAATTTGGTGACGATATACATCGTCACATTGATGTATTTTCATAAAATTCCTTTAATTTATCCATTGATATTACAACGAAAGTCTTGCTAGAGACAAAATTAAATCCTGATTATTTTGTCTCTAGCAAGACTTCCATCAAAGGTATTTGCTATGATGTATGGCAAATAAAATATCGAAAAGAAATTCAAAGGCACATCTTTCATTGTTTTATTACATAATTAGATGAAAATCTTGAAACCTTCCATTATCACAATACAAATGAAAACAACCATAGACAATCTAAATTCTCTAACATCTACTTGATTGCTGATTGTGAATTGAGATATCTGACATCAAAAAATCATAGCGAAGTATGTTTGGTAGTCGTTGAGAGCCGGTATCTAGACGGGCATTGCTCGCAAACATTGAGGCGGTAACATAGGACGGCAGAAATTCGCTTCGACTGACTTCGAGGGGGACCAGAACTATTTACGACCATTCGGGTAGGATGACACTTTTGTCCCTATTCGGCTTTTATGATGACATAAGGTAGGTATATTATAACGAGATTGACACTTACTATAACTGATATGCCGAACTATGGTATATATAAGTAGACGAATGTGTCGAGATGATACTCTTTGTTTAAATTAAGTTTAAATTAATTTGTTTTAATTAAGATTACTTTTTGGTGGTTACTGAAGGCAATTGAATCTATGAATAATACCATGATAGAAAGAATATTATATCAAAAACCTTTTTTCGGTGCCCCAAGTGAGAAAAGACTATACTAACGACAATTTTTAAGTAACCTAGAGACAGAATATGCAACATGCAGTTCAAAAGCGACAAAAATCTTTGCATTTTTCAATGTTCATAACACATGCTGCAGTAACAACCAATAAAGTCTATTAACTTTCCTTTGTTACTACAAAATAACCGACACAACAACTGGTAAAGCCCAGCGGGAGTTATCCTACTTTCGGAGACAAACTGTCCCAGGTTCGAGTTCCGGTCATTTCTGTGATACATAAATACTAACATTTATACCCAAACAAATATAACAGATTAATACACATTAAGTTTTGATTTTAATTAATTACGTTTACTAATTGATCGAGTACTTACTTAGTAAGGAGTGGAATAAGCCTTATAATAATAAGTCATAGTCTACTAACTAACAACACTTTTCTATAGTTACCGCTGGTTTCTAGAATTCAAAATATTCACCTGATATCGTTATTATTTTTTTATTATAAGCCTTCATTCAGACACTCTTATTCTTCTGCTATTCATATAAAAATCTTTTGTTCAATTTTTGTGTGTCCGTTTGCCAGGTGGCAAAGGCCTCCTCCAATCATCTCCATTCTGGTTTTTGTTTGGCGACTCTACGCTATGTTATTCCTGCGACTTGTCTAATGTCGTCATCCCACCTTCTTCGTGGTCTTACTCTCTTTCTTTTTCATCTCTTGGGTACCATTGTGTGACTATTTACTCCATTTATCCTTTTTTTTCAATCTTCATTTTAACTTAATGCAAACAATAGCTATATTCATACTTCTCACTGAAACTAAATTGCACTGAACAAAGCGTTTAACGCAGGCAAGAATCCGATATTTGAGCGGCTACCTCGACCATCGGGATAGCTAGGTATTGATTTTCCTCTGAAAATTAGCTTTTATTTAAGTTACAAGCTTCGCTTAAGCTAATGAAGCTTACCTGGTTTGAATTAGCCTTATAACACTTCACCTTTTTAACATGAAAGTAATACTATTTCGGATATTTTAACTATCAATTGAAATAAAGAGATTGTCATACTATATACTCGTATTTACATGTTAACATGAGAATGTACAGCCAAACTTCAGTTTCGACAAGTTATTTTTTTAAACTTAATTGCATACAAAAATTAATGTACTAATGGCGGACTTAATACCGATAGGCATTCTCTACCAGTCACCCAAGAAGTTGAAAACAGCTAGCGTATGCAGGTGCATTGGTAAAGGCAAATATAAAATGAGAACTAAATACTACACAAACATACAATTAACAATTATACAATGTCAACTATAGCATAAAAAAACTGCTTAAATATCAAGAGCGTTTAATTTAATTATATATTTTTCCATCGAAAATTTGAACGAATATTTATATAGCCAGATAAGATAGCAATTCGCCTATGACAAAAACCACCAAATACTAATAAAAGCTGAAACTCGATATGAACAGAACACATTCTCATATCAGCTTTTCCGTTCAGAATAATTTATCAAGGGGCAATTAATTATGAAAGTGGAGAACATAAGTACCTCATTATGGAGTTCAAGACTCGTGGAAATTGAGCGCTTAATCTAATTACTATTTCGAGGGGTATGGATATAAGATGGTTAAATCGTTTATCTAATTTATCATCCTAGACAGTTTGGATATACTTCTAAAACTTGAAATCCCTTTACTATTGGATTTATGTAACAGTAATCATAAATATTTTCTTAAATAGCTTTATTTTTCAAACATATAAAACATAGGTGCGAGACAGGTAAGTTATGGGAAAACTTGACGTATTCACAAAATCGCACTTATAGGATTAATTAATTTCCTAAGCTTCGCACAACTTTTGTTGGATTTTTTCCTAGTGCACCGATTAGCGTGCAAAACTTTTCCAGAAGAATTAATGTATAAATTAACAATAGCTGACCGTCTCTTATAAGTAAGCATAAGATTATGAAGTTATAAATCAAAGAAACTATTAATATGACGGACATCGTCCTACGTTTCCTGCACTTCATGTAATCGTAAATAATAAAGATATTTTGTGACATAGAACTGTACATCCTTCATAGAATACCCTTATCTTGACTATATTGTCTTCTTTTGAACGGAAACGGCATCGAAATAGTATCATACCTCGGTCATTTATTGATCTAATGGCGATATTTATCACAGATAAGAATAAGCAGTTCAAAATATTATATAAGTTTGTATTATTTTCCTATAATAAAAAAAATAAATTATTATTATTTAGTTAGTTGAAATGAAATTTACTAATTAATGTAGATAATTAACTTGATGTATTGAAGGTTATACTCTCCTACCTAATAAAGTATATATTTAAAATCAGAAATAATGACAGCTGCAGGCATCACAAAACAGCTAGGCTAGAGGCAGTGTAGAAGAATTTGATTTCTACTGATGGGGCCCCACCTAGGGCTTTAGAGATGGTGACACCATGAAAAGTAATGTACAAGCTGTTCGACCATAAAAGTCATAAAATTATAATGACCTTAAAACTCCACATTTTATTTTTCATTTATCTAAAAATATTTTTGTTCTGAGCTTTTTGTAAAATGAAACCTTACGGAAAAGTTTTACCTATTAAACTACACGCAATAAAAGTATTTTCATCACTATCCGTGAGAATTTCAATAAAGCCAAACTTACTTTACACCAACTCCTACTTAAATAATCTATTAATCAAATGTCTGATGTTCCTTTACAAAAACAAAACAACTCAAAATATCACAATGGAATGGAATTTAAATAGACACCAATATCAACTGGAAGAGTCTTTAAAATACCAAGTAAACTAGGTAACTTCATATATGCATTGTTTCGTTTAAAAAGGCAACTGATCTAAAACGGCTAATATTGCATATTATGTATACGCCCATTCTTGGACCAGCTATGAAGTAATGTTGTGGGACAACAGCTCAGATGCATCAAAAAAAAGGAATTGGTATTCTTGAAAACCTAGATATCACGTTAAATCACAGAACCTATTTTTAAAAGCTTTAAATTCTTACCTTATTGTCATAATACATATTGGAAATGTGTAGATTCACATTTACATTAGGCATGATAACGTTATACTTACCAAAACGTTACTAAAAACCGTTTTGAGTTTCATACCGAAACGTAACGTTACCGCAAAACATAAAACCGTTTTTCTTATAACCAACGCAATGCAACCAAAACTGAAAACCGTGCTGCCACGAATGGGTAAATGCACCAAAAAAAAGATATAAGCAATAATAAAACAAATAATTTTGTAAATAATATAAATGATCAGAAATATTATCAAAAAAATCGTACCTAAAATTATTGTAATTATGACGATTTTTAAATGCGCCAGAAAAGTTTTAAGTTCTCATTTATTCACATTACATTAAAAATTACTAGTTCATATATTTAACTTTTAACAATCTATTCCTAAGCCCAGTAAAAGCATGAAGGCATATCGTCATAACCATAATTACGTAAAACTAAAACAAAAACTTGCGTTACGTTAGCTAACAGCGTTTGCGTTTTCATTGGTTTTGTAGTAGCCAAACCATCTCGCCAACCGCAGTAGTGATAACCAAAACTGAAAACGGTTTTTAATAACGTCATGGAAACTTCAAAACAGTTACGTAATGGTTTTCAAAAAATATCCATAATGCCTATCTCTAATCTACATCTTTTCCTCCAAGCAAAAGACTTCTACAATTAAACAATGAATTTGAGGTTAGCCAGTTAGGCAAAAACCGGTCAAACCATTGTCAAACTTAGTTTTCGGAAAGTACTTATAACCACCATAAAAATCTACAAAAACTTAGAAGGTCCATCCAATTAATAAAAAACTTATAGAGTATTTCTTGGATAACAGTTTTTATATTATGGAAGAATAAAAAAAATGTCAAGCCATGGAGTATGCCCCTTTACAGTACCTACTTTAAATGTTTATTCAACAATAATATTTAATTGTGTTATTTAAAAACCGATCTGTAAGGAACTTAAGTAATTAATAATTTATAATTAGTTGCTATGCCTCTGCAGGGTTATGTTTGCTTCTATTCTTTATTTTTATAACATCAGTTTTACAATATGAATGCAATATAGAACTTGAGCAATGTTCACTTCTTCAGTTAGCGTTGTCGCGAAGTTATGTGGTTGGATATTGTTTCTCATCTCGTCACACTATTTACAACTAGTCGTATTAAAATGAACTTTATAATCCCACTTATTATTTGAATCTTGTCTGCATGGGACCATCATGGGGCTTCATGCAGATCTTTGTTCAAAAAGAGGTTACGCACCTTTCGCAAAGGCCTGGTTATCAGGTGGGTGACCAAAAATATTTTTTCTTGAGCTCTTTCTTGATTACAAAAGCACCACTAAGCTTGGCATCCATTAATCTCACCAGCGTTTACAGCTGAAGATAATAATAATAATAATAATATTTTTTACATTCACACCAATTAGCCTAGCCCAAAGTAAGCATTATAAGGCTTGTGTTATGGATACTAAGGTAACGGATAGACATGTATATATGATACATAGATATGTAATATTTATAGAAATATATATAAATATCCATGACTCAGGTACAAATGCTCGTATCCGCCACACAAACGTCTGCCCTTGAACCCAGGACCGTCGGTGCGAAAGGCTGGATCGCTACCGTTGCACCAAACAGTTGATGATTACGATAATAATGATAGTTATCTCCCGAATTATATTTGAAAGGGGTTATAACATGGGTGTCGTTATTTATAAAGTAATTAATAAAGAAGGTAGTTTGCAATGACATAAAAGAATAAGATGATATCTATTTTTATGGAGTACAAACCCCATTATACAAATTTTAAGCCGCAAACAAAATTTATTAACTTTTATGATTCCCGTAAAAGCAACTTGATTTTAATTTTTCGCTAGCAAAATGCACTATAGGTATCTACCACAACGTCAGATAAAAAAAACAGCTACTCAACTCCTCGTCTCGGGATCAAACTTTAAGTAATTCCAAACTATAGTTTAAGCCCGCTCAAACGGTTGATTAACGAGCTGATTTACTGCCAACTCGCTAAGTTTCCAACTAGTAGCACTTGCGACGAGACGGGGTTTAATTTTAAAACCGGTTTTCAATTTCTTAGTAAGTTCTGACTTTGGAATAGAAAATCCATTTTTTACAATGTACTTTCCTGCCTGATTAATAACTATCTTTGATTGGACTACATTGCAAAAAATCATTATAAGTTCGGTCTGCTTCTCAACAAGTGATTGTTGTTGATTGATTGACAATTTGTTTTCTACTATCTCGCTTGTGTGCTCACTTACAGTTGACGCTTATTTGAATTAAAACAAGGTCAAATAATATCTTATTTCGTGTCGATAACAACTACAACAATTGTGGGTATAAAAAAACTGTATCCGGTGACAAAGTGATTATCTATCATTGCGAATTTATAAAGTACTGAGTAATTTCAAAGAAATACTATTATGTTTTTCTCTTAACAACCTTTCAACAAGTACATTAATTTATCATAGTTCACAAGGAATGAAAAGGAAATAGAATATATTAAGGATCTACTTCAAAAAGATGTCAGCCCGACCATTTGTAACAAGATCATATTTACCTTTCGTATAATGAGTCAAAAATCTTGAATATTAAGTCATGTTCTACATCAAGACTCAAAGAACTTAAGTTTGCATCGCTCGTCAGTGACTACGTAAGAAATAGTAAAAAAGATATTTGAATAAAACGACTTTTTTACGGATACACAATATTTTAATCAGGCACGTTACGAACTGGACACTGGAACTGGAACTGAAAAACATCATGGAAGATTGCCATTAGGGGTGTTGTTTGACATTCATAACGCACCGTGCTAAAGCCTATACTGGCGGCTAAGTTTATAGATATACTCACCAGACTTAGCCACTAGTGATTTTCACTTATTTGCGCAGTTAAAAATAGAATATTCGTTAAACTTAATAGCCCCCATCGAGGTAGAGGAGGTTTGAGACTTGAGCAAATGAATTTTTCGAAGGGAAATACGAAAACTGGATAACTTATTTTATTAGCATTTGTAAGAACTTTTTGACAAAGGCTCGTTTCTTCTGTGATTCTTTTTAAATGCCCATTACTATCGAAATTCAATTCCTAACTGATCAACGTGCGCCTTCAGACCATAATTGTTATTATAATGCATCTCCTGAACATAAAACATTTTTTTATCATCACATCAAACGTACGTCTTAATGTTAAAAGGTCCAGCATGGGCATTATCACACTTGTTTTGAGAGTAGCCACTAATAAAAAACCAAGGCATACAAAATATAGGTACACTCGCTTTCTCCAAAAAGGTCCAAGCATATGGAAAATCGAGTGCACCTCCTGCATGGAACCGCATATTTGACCAATGAGCCGTTCTGTTACACATAATTGGAGAGGAAACGTATTGAATATTATAATGACCTTAAACCCCTCTCTCGATACCTGAAAATTGATAATACCCTGTTCTAATAATTCGAAAGTATTTGGTTATTGGTAGTTATTGGTAGAAATATTTTGGTCATGAAGGATTAGTTTCGATTTTTATATGATGATACATATAAACCCTTCTCTTAAATCACTCTATCTATTAAAAAAACCGCATCAAAATCCATTGCGTAGTTTTAAAGATCTAAGCATACATATGGACAGACAGACACCAGGAAGCGACTTTGTTTTATACTAGGTTTGTAGTGATATATTATTAAAAAGCCTAAAACCATATAAAAGATATAAATTCCAATAAAATATTAGTCATTTGAAGTTGACTTGTAAGCAAGGCTATTTTAATGGATTTTTAGAACTGTGACAAGACTAAATTCTCTTTTCAGGCTCTTACTTCAGGCCATTCAGCATTGATGTATGTAAAAATGTTATTTCTAGACTCTCATTTTTTAATAATAGTTGGTAAAATAATTTATACTTCATTTTCTGATTTTCATGGAAGTTCGCAAAAGAAACATAGTACACAATGCTCACATGATATTCTTGAAGAAAACAAAATCTCAAAAAAAGACTAAATAAATCTAGTCCTCATGTATTGAATCTAGCTTTGTCAATTATGTTATTTGGTTTTATCTTTTATTTTGGTATGTTAACCCAAAGTGGATGGCAAGCAATTGTACCCTATATACATCTTCGTCTTCAGTAATATGTTTTATTTATTGGATGATGAAAAGAAATTATTTATGAATGATTAAAATTTGAACAGGTACTAACTATGTTGTTAGTACTAAAACTATGATGAACGCTGATGGCTGATTGGAGCCCTATGGCTAACAGTGTACCTTATTGTTATAAATGATAAAAGACACTTTCTTTATTTCAAAAATACTTAATACATTGTGAAGAGTAGACAAAGAACTACAGTCATATGTTTTTACAGGTTTTGACTATGTTTCAGTTTCAATTTATTTTGTGACTAGCTTTCCGCCCGCGGCTTCGCCCGCGTGGAATTCGGTTATATTGCGGCATAAAGCACAACTATAAGAAAACTTCTCATTCCCACGGAAAAATCTAAGAAGCGCGATGTAACGCTGGATACAAAATTCATATAATTCATTCCACTTCTTACGTATCTTAAAAAAACACTTCGTTACCACGTTTTAAAAAACACCCAGCGCCATCTTTCGCATACCTCTAGAACTAAATAGCGTAAGCTATCATTCCACTTCTTATGTATTTTAAAAAACACATCGTTATCATGTTTTAAAAAACACCCAGCGCCATCTATCGCATACCTCAAGAACTAAATAACGTAATTAATACTTATACCAATTAGTAATTCGTTGACTTTAGTGATTTCAGGATAAGTAGATGTAAAAAAAACAATTTAGACGATAAAACAAATTGTACGTCATCCCTCGAGAATTCTCATTTTAGAGGATTCATGTTCGTATCATTTAGCTTCAAAATTTACATGTTCATATTCGTTTGCAACATATAAGTAGATGTAAAAAAACAGTTTAGACGATAAAACAAATTGTACGTCATCCCTCGGGAATTCCTCGTTTTCGGGGATTCATTATCGTGTCATTTAGCTTCTAAATTTACATGTTTATATTCGTATGCAATATTTTACGTTGTTTTAAACGACACACAGCACCATCTACAATCCATCCATCAAGCAAACAATATTTTTGTTTTTCCTCGGGAATATCAATTTTTCCAGGATAAAAAGTACCCTAGAAAGAAAGAAAGAAAGAAAGAATTTATTGATCGAAGGCAAATTAACAATAACAACATATAAAATAAAAACAATTGTGCTTAAAAATAACTAAATTACACCTACGATCAACCAGGACCCTGCCTCAGCATAGGCCACTGCGAGCAGAGATCCACCGCAGCAGCGCTGATATTCTGCCAGGGCCTGAATGAGTGACGCCCTACTGATAATATAATTATATATAATAAAAAAATAAAGTAGAAGAGAAAACAAAAAATATATAAACATTATAAATGTACATATACACATATAAAAAGTAACTAAAAAAGGAATACATTAAAAAAAATAATAATAATAAAAATACATTGAAGGACGTACATCAGTGCCCTAAAGAAAAAATAAAAAATATACAAGGCCTACTCTATGGTAGGCATCATGTTGGCGTTAACACCCGTGTAACCAATCTGAGGTTGACACTGACGTTTGTTGTTCTGCGCAATAACAGTAATAATAAAATATGTGTGGCTGTCTACGTGGAGCCATGTGGATTCGTGAATTGTGCCACGTCACATCAAAAAACAAAAGAAAAATAACTACCTTATGTGAAGTAAAAGCTATGAAGTATATTGTGATAAGAACTAGAAACGGATGCAAGGTGTTTGATTGCCAATGATTACGACTACGGATAATCTACGGCCGGTCGTGTAAACTAACAAGGTATGCATAAGTGTCTTTAGGTCTTTAGGAGATTCACTTAGAGTGCTTACTAAAAAATTATCACCTTTATGATTTAAGATCACGCCAACGATGCCACGGCGCCGGAACGTAGTCTACCAACCACCAGACGTCATGAGTGAAAAACAAAAACGGTATATAACCATTAATATCTATACTAAAATGTTGGCCTGTTGGTATAATAGATATTTTTTTAAAGATTTTTTAAATGTGTTCATTGTTTTCAGGTCACGTAATGGGGGCGGGAGATCGTTCCAGCACCGTGTAGCCGCGTATTTGAAAGACCCACGAAAGGCGGCCGAGTGGTGCGTAGGCGTAACGAAGATATGAGTACATTTTCTCTTAAGATATCTCGTGCCGTACTGGGCCCATGTAAGTTTATCAAATAAGTACTTAGGCCTCCTAGTTTTGACGATTCCAAACAGCAAAGTGGCCAAGTGTAACCTTCTACGAGCTTCCATCTTTAATATATTGGCACTAATAATATAGGGGGACACATGTGATCGCGGGGGAATATGAAAACAGAAACGAGCGCATGCATTTTGCACCCGTTGTATGAGCCTGGCTGTCTTGGACATTAAACAGGGACCATACACCGTATCACAGTAATTTAATTTGGACAAGATTAATGATTCGCATAACTTGATTCGAAGTTCATTTCTAAGATATGGCCTTATTTTATACAGTAACCTGAGCCGGTAAAAACAGTTTCTAACACATTCTGTGACATGGTTTTCAAAATTCAGACGGCAATCAAGATTAAGGCCCAGGTTTCTGGAGTCATGAACCTGTTTGAGCAATTCTCCATCCAATACAACATTTAAAGGAATACTATGTAGTTTACTTGTACTCTGTCTTGTACCGATCAACAAAAATTTTGATTTTTTTGGATTAAGAACTAAACAGTTTCTCCTACACCAGGCCGACAGACATGCCAGATCCTCATTTATCCTATTTACTGCACCAGCATAATCATGTGTAGGAAATGACAAGTATAGCTGCAAATCATCAGCATAAAGATGGTATTTACAGTGCTTAATACTATTGATTATGTTAGTACTATACAAAATAAAAAGGATTGGACCCAGTATAGATCCCTGGGGCACGCCCCGGGAGATTGGGAGCAGACCAGACCGCTTACGAACTCCACCCACCATATCCAGCTCCACGCATTGCTGTCTGCCTCTTAAGTAACTTTGGAACCATCTTAAAGCATGTGGGTCAACTCCGTAATAGGAGAGTTTGGACAAGAGCATTGAGGTATTAAGTGTCTCAAAAGCGCGAGAGAAGTCAAGGAGGATTAGAATACTGACACATCCCCCATCCTGTGCCGCGAGGATGCCGTCCACAACATCGGCAAGTGCAGTTGCCGTACTATGACCCCTGCGAAATCCAGACTGGGAGTAAGGGAGAATACCATTATCCTCAAGGTATTTTGTGAGTTGATCGCATACCACTCGTTCGAGAACCTTCGAGGCACAAGGCAGCAGACTGATAGGGCGAAGATCATGCAACGTAGATGGATCATTAACCTTTGGAAGAGGCTTGACGACAGCTGTTTTCCAGGCATCAGGAAAAGTCCCCTCTGATATAGAGTTGTTAATAATGAGAGTAAGAGGGTGCAGTGTTGAGGGCAAGGTCAGCAGCAACATGTCGAGTGAGATGCCGTCGCATCCCAATGCGTTAGATTTAAGTTTTCTCAGTACCTTAAGTATCTCTAATCCACTTACTGTATTTAAAGAAAATGTAGCCGGCCCATGTCTGTGGTGCTCTAAATAACTAAGTTGTGAGATTGACACATTATCATCTCCTGGTGCATTCAAAAAGTGAGAATTTATAGTGTCCGGGTTGTTTAAACAGAGGGGAAGACTGTTGCTATTTTTAGCACTTGGAAGTATTGTGTTCCTAAGGCTATGCCATAATTTCTTGTTATTCATAAGGTTATTATTAATGTGTCGATCGAAGTAACACTTTTTCTCCTGATCAATGGCATTAGCCACAAGTCGCTTCAGTTCCAAATAACAATCTTTATGATTTTTTGTTTTGTGAGTCCTATAATCCTTGTGATACTTATCCCTAATGCGCATCATGGCTTTAATCGTATCAGTGATCCAGGGATGAGGCGGATGTTTGAATTTCCTTGCCATGACGGGGGCATGCAGGTCAAACAGATTTATCAAGCAATTTGTGAAGCACTCAACCAGTCTGTTGACATCACCGGCTCTCTCGAAATGGCTCCAGTCAATGGCCGATAGGTCATTGTTGAATTGCTCAGGTATTATATTTCTAAGAGGACGATACTGTATCCACCTGGGACAGGGTTTTTCTTTTTTAATTTTAAACTCGGCCAATAACATTGCATGACCACCCAAGTCTGGGCTGTACTTTACTAAGACCTTTAATGCTTTTAAATCAGTGCAAATCACATCTATAAGACTCTGACTGTGGGAAGTGAAGTGGGTAGGTTCAGAAACCAGCTGGGTCAGATTCGTGGAGTTGAGTAATTGATAAAGTAATCCAGAATTGCCACTACTGTCACACAAAAGATTAATGTTGAAATCGCCCAGCAGGACCAAACCGTCATGTCTAGGAAGTGAGATTATACTATCCGATAATGCATCGAAAAAAAGATTAATGTCTAGCCATTGTGGGTGATAAGCGGTCCCTATTATTATCACCTGATTATGGAAGCGAAACGAAAGCCACATCTGTTCAACAATGGGGGCAATGGGATGGGGGCAGGTGCGTGCATAGAGACTCTTGCGGATATAAAACCCCACTCCACCACCACGGCCCCGGAGAATGTGCTATTATTTAATCCGGACTTTTATCTTTACGTCTGCAAAATTTCAAAGCAATCGGTTCAGTAGTTACGGCGTGAAAGCGGAACAAACAAACAAACAAACTCACTTTCCGATTTATAATATTAGTAAGGATTCCACTTAAAATTTTTCATTATCCAGAAAATAACAGGTTAGTTACCTACTATATAATGCTTACCTATTTTAAAACGCCTGGCTACATTGAATCTAGTTGTAGTGGATGTTTTATTAGCCTCTTCAGTTAACTGTAACTAAGAGAAGGCATCTACTTCAAGTCTCCTTGTTGAATATGCATTCACCGCTATAAATTAACTATAGAAGAACTCTGAACCATTCTCAACATATTTTAGGTGTGAATATATTGGAGATTCTGATTTTACTTTTCATTACCGTACAGCTTTCCACTTAGGGGGCGTTCAAGTATTACGTAACGCCATTTGGGGGGAGGGGGGTCTCGTAAAACGTTACGATGCGTTACAGGGGTGGGAGGGGGTCTTTGTTACAAAACGTTACGTAACATTGTTTCTTAAAAAAAAAATAGGGAATTAAACTCCCAATTTGGCAATCCTTTTCGTTTACGTTTTACGGGGAATCGCTTGATTGAATTGGTCTAGTCGTCATTTTTATTTTGTTCTCGCAAGTTGGCAACCCTTTTCGTTTATATTTTACGGGGAATCCCTTGATTGTATTGTACATCATAAATGACTTACAATACAATCAAGGATTAGGGGACATTAAAATGTTGTTTTCGTTGTCAGTATTAGTATTCTTTAGTGATTATACAGAAGCACATTGCTGTAGTCGGTGTTATTAAAGTAAGTTCATAGTGTTTATACTGTATATTATGTTCTTTTTAATCGCATGTCTCAATAATACCTATTCTTAATTTATTTTCACTTGGTTTATAGGATTCGAATGTTGTAGCTTCATTCGCGTATTCATCTCTTATGGAATCGACTGTCGGGAGTCGCTGGACGAGAAATCACTACCGTCAAACGAAAGATGAGCGCTACCCACGAAGAGCGAAGTGAGAATACTGATGAGGAAACTGCGGAGATCCCATCTACGGAACCAAACACGACTTTGATTGTTTCGGAAATCACTAAAAATGTTCCAAGTAAACCAGCTCAAGAAACTCTTATGAAGAAAATTGCAACAGAGAATAAATGTTCTTTCTGAAGCCAGTGATGAAAGATTCTGAGTGGCTAGCAAATCCGTGGACAGAGGAGCACTAATTTCAATCGAATAGGTTTCTTGCATGATTTTTTTATTGTATAAATCGTTTAATCAAGTCATTTTTAAAAGAAAAATACTTAAAAAATTATTTGTAGAATTAATATTTGTTAAAAAAAAAATTTTCTTGACTCAGTGCATTCATCGTAATTTAAGGGGGATAGCCACTGTAAGGGCCGAAAAATTTTTTTTTTGACCAAGTACAGGAATTTTTGAATGGGGTTTTTTATTTTATTTATATAGGTTTGTAAATTTTAAAAGATATAAGATTTCATTACGAGAGAAATGGACTAAAATATTGAAACGCATTTTTCTCGTAAAGACTTTTTTTTAACTGGTCGCGTCAATAGCTCGAACAATTATTAACCGATGTCTAATTTTTTTTGTTTTGTTCGTCTTAGTAGTGGTTAAGGTGAAGCGTAGCTGATTTGAAGAATTTTGTTTTTTACTATTATTTAAACTGTTTGAAAACCAAGAAAAATACGGTCGCGAAAATTAAAATGAAAAATCTAAATAAAAAAAACAACTACGTACAACGATAACTACATTCATACAGATAACAATAATTTTTTTTTCGGAGTACCGGCTTTTGAAAAGTTGATGCGACCATGGAGGGGTTACTTTTTTCAGGCGCTACGGCATCGTTTGTATTGTTAAAACTATTTTATAATTTTTAATAAAAATTTGTGGAATAATTATTAGACGTGTACTTAATAAAATAAAAAAACTTGATCCAAAAATTATGGAATTAGGCAAACCCATGGCTTCATGTCATGTGACGTCACAACCAATGGGCAGGCGCTCAGTTTGTTTTGAAATTTACTTTCGTTTATGCATAATTTTTAACCAAAAAAAAAATCTTTCTTAAAAATAATAGAAATTAACGATTTTAACGAATGCCTTCGTTACATTATGTTTATTACATATTTGAAGAATATTTATAAAAATATTCGATTTTTTTTAAATTAACATGCAAGAATACCTATTGTCTTTTTTATACACCTACTTACTTGGTTAAAAGTTGTTTTTTTTATTTTGTTAAGAAAACGATTTTAATTTTGTTAATAATACGATTTTTTTTAAATTTTGTTAAGAATTCGATTTTTTTTTATTTTGTTACGACTACGATTTTATTTCGAATAAAATGTTTAATTTCAGTTAGGTTTCTGTTAAGAATTGCATTGCCGAAGGGTAAAATTAATATGTTATTTTATTTTTAAGAGTTTATTAGTAAAAAGCTATAACATTAGAATGAAAGAGAAAAACAACTGTGTATAAAGCCAAAAATATCTAAAATAATAAAATACGTACGTATTGCGAGTTTGTTGTTTTATTTAGTATTATTACCGCAAAGTCGATTAAAACTATAACAAGGATATTTCAGCGACTTTCCTGTATTTTGGGTAAAAATGGTAACTTGAGTGTTACGTAACATTTAGTGGGGGAGGGGGGGGGGGGGGGTACAGTTAACGTTACGGCGCGTTACAAGGGGGGGAGGGAGGGTAAAAAATCTTCAAAAATTGTGTTACGTAATACTTGAACGCTCCCTTACTGCTTTGTAGTTTCATTTTCTATTTTTATAATAGCATAGTAAACATTCAAACCTTTGGCACCATTTTTTACCCGATCAACGGTCCAAGCATTTAACGATACGCAAAAACGATCATTTTGACAGGAACAAATCGGTAGAGCAGTTGGTACGATACAACATTGTTGCGGCAAGGTTCCACATGTTAACAATAAGCCCTTTAATTAATCACCGAGGCCGTTAGCGTTGGTACTCTGTCACTCTACAGAACTACCACGTTAGATGTTTAGTATAAATTCTAATCGACCCTATGTTGCGGTGACTGGATATGTGAAGACGCATTCTCGTAAATGTATATACCTTTTATATATTTTTTGTTTGTACGAGAACATTATTTTATTAGGCTTTATATGCTAGACAGTACATTAGAAACAAAATAACATTAAAAAAATTCATGAAACATTACGCTCGTTATTCAAACTTTAGAGCTGAGCTTGATGACGTAGTTGTTTATCCTATGATTGAAAAGGTTAAGCAATTTTCACCAGGGTTAAATTACAAGATGGGCGACGAAAAAGTTAATATCTTTGGCTCTTTGAAACCCACTGTTTTTGCAATCGTTAACGTTTCTATTCATGTGGAAAACTTTTGGCCTAGCAATGGAGACATTAATATGAGCATCTTTTGTATCATAAATAGGCTGAAGATGATGATGATGACACAGATTTTTTCTCCGCATCTGACTCGCGTTAAATCACAATTAAGATCCGGTACAGCTATTGCCTCTTTGATAACCTGATCGTCATCGGCTTTATTTACGAAAAATAGATATAAAAAAGACCACTGAGGAATATAAATGACCATTCGTACATATATAGGTAGATACTGGTAAATGAATACCGCAACTCTACCATAACAAGATCAATCAAAAAGCTTTTCGAAGCCCTAAGGCTTAAGGAAATACAAAATCCAATTTCATATTTAGAATGAGTGCCATATTTCCATTTCACTTTGAAGGTTTGAAACAAATAACCATTACTAACTGCTAAACTAAGTCCATTTTGAGGGATGAAAGTCAAATATGACTTATGAATGACTACATTAGGATTATGATAAAGTTTTTGTGGTGGTAACTGTACCGTATTATTTTATTCATAAGGAAAAATCTTAGAACCTGCACTGCATTATTATGGCTCAGTTTTATATTTAATACGAAGCTACTCGTTCCCGTAGGATATATGAGATAAAAATGTAAAAAATACATTTATATAATATGCAAAGTTGTGTTTAAATAACAGGTCAATTCATTAATTAGGTACTTTTGGGGTTTTGCGAAAACACATACTGATATGACTCAATATTTGATTGGGTGATGAAAACTCCTGGATACTTAACACGAGAAATTTACAAATCTATGAATATATTTTTTTATATAGAAAAAAATCACATCAAATGGGATTCAAACCCACGTCTCTCTGGTGAATCGGGTCAGTAGCCATAAGGCCACTGATACTCTTACTCTTTACCCACTTTCATGATTTTTTTCAAAACTCTTCTCTTTGTTTTGTAAATATGCCTCATTTATTCTGCTTATAAACTATATTATAGATTTGATTCGATCTTTACATGTATTTATACAGCCACCACATATTTATAAGCAGTTTCTCGAATATAAATAGAAAGAGAATGTGAGAGTGATATATGAACTCGCTGGCTAACACACTCGCTCAATAATTACTGATGTAAGTACTTAAATACAATCATGTCCAAATCTGTAACAGCCTCAACCGGAATCCATTTTTAATAACAGACCTAACCCGTGATCCCAGACTTCTCCTATCACTAACAGGCTTAATCATTCACATTTACTCTAAACTTAAACAATTTAAGGCCAAACAGAGATCCATAAAATTAAACGTCATAATATATAAAATACATGTTTTTCCCTAATATAATTATGGTTGAATAAGGTATGATTAGTGTGTAGTATCCAATTATTATATCTACAGAAATAGAGTGTTAAACCAATATATGAGTATTAATATGACATTTAAAAATATGACTAACTAATTACGACTGCTAAAAACTATCGTGGTGCAAGGGCGATTATTGAGGCGGAACAGCACTACGCACTATGTGTAGTAGTAGGTGTCACTCGTTCTGGTCCCATGTTTGTGCCTATTTTCTGTATATACGGATAATTCGGGTACATAGGTAAATGTAAAACTGTTCTTTTCTTTATGGTTCTTCTTCCTAGTCGGTAGACTCTTGCCAGAGTGGTCGTGGTCATCATTATGAATCACGATGAGTGATGATTTTGATTATACGGAGCCATTCATCACGGACTTTCTTTGTGGTATAGTTTTATTATTTTTTATTTATATCGAAGAAGCGAGGTATGCATGTCAGGTGTAAATCTGTGATCTCTGCCTTCCCCTACGGAGTATTGTATTTATATTTGTGTATTTCGGTGTTTTCAAACATAATCTTATTTTATATTACATTGTTATTGCATAACGATGGGTAGTTTCTGCAGCTCGGCAGCTTGTGGCTATTTTTTGTGGTGGAGAAGCTGTAGTCTCGCCACTCCTATTGTCACCTGTAGCTTCCATTATTGTTGTCGAGTGTCGCTCGTTGTTATGTCACCCATCAGCATCGCATCAGCACGTGGTATGGTTTCATACCTAAGCCAGGCAAGCCCATTGTTAAGGAATATCTAAAATGCCCAAGTTATTAAGGTATCTTTAAAAAGTTTTGTATCCCGTTGTTATTTCAACCACTTGTCTGTGTACATGTTTGAGCAACTTACAGAATTTTTGGATAAGTTGAGGTTCAAAGTTTTTCCAGTTGTACTTCGTGGCTCTACAAGTATTGTTCAATTAGTTATTCCGTAAGTTTCTTAAATGGTGAGGGCACGATCAGCTCCAGCTCCAGCCACTGTATTATTAACGTACTATATTCACAAAACTCTCTCAGTTTGGAGAGGCATTCAAATATTAGCCCCGATTTTGTCGCTCTGATGATGCCCACACACTCAGCCTAAAAGACCATGTTGTGTGTTGCCATGCCATTGTTAAGGTTTTCTGAGAAGACGCCAGCACCAGCAGCTGAGCTAATTTTAGATCACTCAGTATCTCAGCTCTCTATGTAGGAATCCACTAGAGACGTCCTCGCCTATATTTTCATATCTCTTTTCAGACACAAATTGTTTCGAAATCAGATCATTCCTTGCCATGTGTAGGGATATTCCTCCTCAATGTTATTGAGAATGTTTAAGTGTTCTATTTTCATTTATTGCTAATTTTCCATTGTATTATATATTAACGAACAATAGATAATATAAAGAATATATAATATATGTTGTTCTTTTCTATTTACTTTTCTATAATACGTATTTGTGTGGAGTCAATAATTTTCTTTTTTCTCTTCTTTCTTCCTATGACAATGTCAACAATGAATAAAACCTAATATGAATAGAAAGATTCCTGCGTAACGGCCAGTATCGTATATTTGCGATACAATGATTAAAAACTAGCTCCTTGTTAATATTAATCCTCCCTACACCTTAAAGTTCTGACATATTTAGAAACTACACAACCAAGGATTGAGATGATATACGATTAAAAGCTACGTAAGTACCGATTAATACTGTTAAACTCTCAACTATCAAGTTATACTTTATTTTATTTTGAACGTAGTAAATAATCCACTAATCAAATTACTGGAATATGAAACTATTCATACACAAATTCAACTAGTTATAGGAAAATATACATATATTTTGCCCGCATTCATAGCTTACGTTTCTTCATTGAACATAAAGTGGCTGAAAGTAGGAACATGCTGTAATTTTATAAAAAATTTGGTCCTTTCATACAGTTCTATGATTCAACATTATTTGACAATCATTATCATGGAGTTAATTGCACTTAAATATTAAGTAAAAAATATATTCAACATAAAAGCACTTAAATAATAAAGTCCAAAAGAGGATAAATATTATTTATTCTTCTCCTTTAAATGTATGTGTTCTTTCTCTACAAGAATATAAGTATCATAATTTCTATTATTTCTAATAAAATACGATAATTAACTGTAAATTAATGAATACTCTATCTTTAAGAGATAACTAAATTGCTAACTTCTCTTTCCTTTAAAAATATATTAACGAATATGTTTCAATGTCCATTAATTTTCGCCGTAAAACGCGTCAAATTGCTAAAAACATACTTTTTCCTGCTAATGAAATTATAGCTGAAGAAAATGGAAAATCAGCGTAAACATGATTATTACATGATTAATGATAGGCAATTGGGAATTTCTGCAAACCTTATTTAATATTTCATAAAATTATCAAATTTGGTGCTCAATATTTATGTATTAAATAACAAAACTTTTGCATGAATACGTGTATGATACGCCAACATTTATATCATAATAACGCTAGTTATTTACGTTTTTCAAAATTGGATGGTAAAAAAATTATAGAAAACAAAACTAAACTGAGTTTAAATTTATTAAATAAAATCAAACAGAATCAAGTAACATTACCTAAAAAACATTAAAAATATATTTTATTTTTATGAAAGAAAAATGTGTATGACTTACAATGTAACAGAAGTAGCAACAAACTGCGTATGTGCCGACAAACACTTGGGTACCATAATTGTATAATATTAAACATAAAACAAGGCAAACTTGGTCATTGACAACTGTACAAGTCTTCATTGTCCCTGATATAATTATATCGTCATTATCATGGTGTTTCATAATCTCCTTGAGCTACTCCAAGTAGCTGCTTTTTGTTTATGACTACTTCCTCATTCTTGTTGAGAAGCTTGAAAATGTGTTTCTTTCCCTCGCTCAAAACTCTTCGGCTGCTGATAAATAAGTTTATAATAGATTACTAACATTTATAGAAAATATCGAAATACCTGAATTCGGTTTAAATATTTATTCAAGTGCTATTCACTTCTACTATAATATATTATAAGCGAACAGAAGTGGAGATAATAAAAAAGAAAGATCACACTGACGTAATTTTACTCATATGTACGCAATATTCAAATCTAATAATCAATTATATTAGGGATAGAAATAGAATGGACTACTTGTTAACAATACAGAGTAAATAACGAGTCAATATTGAACAATAACTGAATATGAAAAATAATAAATAACTATCAGAATTTAAAGACAGGTTGACTACTTCAAACGGGTAGGGCTTTCGCTTAGCAGGACTATCCGATGTCCAAGAAAAAGGGGCACGATTTTTTTTTGTTTTGATGTGTGATTGATGTTAGTCGCAGATAACCTCAACAACGATATCCTTAAATGGACCTCGAACCAGGCTTAAACTGAACGCACTCTCGCTTTTATAGGGGCCGCTCGCCCGCCACTGGTCGTCATATGTTCTAGCAACTACCTTCCGCCAACAATATATACCCATTTATAGCTTTGTCTCCATGAAGCCGATTATAGAGCATAAGGTCCGAATTTATACTTAACAATTACTTCCCAAGGTGTGTCATGTTCGCCAAAATAAAATAGTACCAATTTTTCATTCATGGGTGTCGCAAAAGGCGAATAATGATACTTGAGGTAATCTTTGTTGATGATCCCCCGTGGATCACAAAAATAATGATGAAATTAATAAGTTAGTTTGACAGTGCATTTTTCGCACTTAACCTCCTGATTGAGCCATTGTACACGAGCTGAAATTAATTATGGTCTTTCCCTAATTTTTTTTCATTATCTTTTTAATAAATGCATGTAGTTATAAAACAAGTAATTAAATTTCAGATAACTCACAACAATTATTTAGTTCCAAACTAAGCAGAGCTTCTGATATGGGTAGTGAAGTATAGGATACATAAAAAAGGTAATATACGACAGCTTTTGCTCATCCCACCATAATACGCTGACCAGGATGAGAACCCGGGACCTTTGGCGCAGAAGGTAGGATCGCTACATTTCCTACAAGCGACCTTCTACTGAATGATACGGGTCGGGTACAAATTCAAATGTATATTACACTAGCATTTGCATATTGTATCAACAGACTGTGAAGCTATAACAATCATATATATGGTTAGTTTTTATGTATGTGAACTTGTTGTACCTTCCTTTGTATAATAATGCATTAGAACAAACGACAAAAAATTCGAATGGTAAACATTTAATATTTTTCTTACGTTTTTATTACGGTCATTTATCTTTAATCAAGCTTTTTCGACCTAATAAAATGAAGGGCGATTAATATTCAACCGCCAAAGAGAAGATTAATTTTCATATCCACAAGTTATAACTTATTTACTTTATATTAATAATTTTCACTTGAGTTTCATATATCATAAGAATGTTATTAGTTGGCTTTAATAGTTCAGCGTTAATTCTACTTCCTGGAATATGTAATATCTCAGAAACTAACAGTCAAAACTTTAATTACTTTTACTATGAATAATTTCTCTTGTCGTTATTGAAGGTTTGTTTACTGAAATGAAATAACAAACATTTGCCTTTTCCTAAATTTTTTTAAGGTTCTTTTTTATTCTTACTTAAAAATATCGACATAATCCTTAATATGGTCCTTATATCGTTACAATAGACTGACTTATGATAAATTCGAATGAACCATTTTTTATATAAATATTTAAACGAACTAATTGGTAAGTGTATAATAATTAAAATATACCTTTTTCAACCTATAGTATCCCAATTAAAAATAAAAAGAAAACAATTTTTAATATTATAAACAATCGGAAGCCAAATTTTAAAGTGTAGTTTCTTTACCTCTTCTATACATCATTCTTCTATTCAAACTGCTCTTAAACTACTTAGATTATTAAAGTATTTTAAAATTTTTGAAGTGTTTTGGGTGTGTTGAAAATGTTTTTAAATGAAGGAATGACCCTTCTTTCTTTTTCATTTGCACCTACAAATATATTTGAGCAATATTTTGCTATTGTTCTTTAGAAATAAAATGTTATTTTAATAAAATGACTTGAAATGTGGATCCGTTTTAAAATTAATTACGTACACTTTTTTCATTATGCTCGGAATGGGCGCATAAATTTCCGTTCGTTTTTGATTTTTAATAAAGTCACTTACCGTTAACGTCACAAAACATCACTTACCCTGATCATTTTCATCTCGCTGGAGTAGCGACCGAACGGCAGTGAATAAATTGGAAGTTATTTTCCAGTCCGTCGATGCCGTATTGACGTTGACACTTGGCAACGCATAAATCTCGGTTACAAATAATTAAACAATATCATTGGGTAGACAGGTCTGGTGTATTGAGTTTGATATGTATTCAATTTATATCATATATTTTTCTTAATTGTGATTTTCATCCATAGGCAAGACTTGTGCTTGGAAGCAAATAATATATTTCATAAAATATTTTTATTGAATTCGCCATTAAATTTGCAACAGTTTATATTAATATATTATTGTTGCAATAAGTATTTTTTTTGCCATTTAATAGTTGTTTAAAAATAAACACTCCCACCCATAAACCTACGAGTATCATGCATTTGCGTGCTTTATCTTTTTTTTGAAAAAGCTTATACAAAAAGAGAATTTGTCAATTCAGTAAAATATTAACCATAAAATAATGTTTATTCGTTTCAAAAACTGGTGTACAAAAACAGTTGTTGGCACCTTCTAGTAGGTACATGAAGCACCTGTGTCAGAGGGAGCCACTCTTCCATAGCAATTGTTTGCTAGTTACCTTAAATTCTATTACATAACAGAATAGGAACTAACATTATTATTGTGAGGTTAGGTTAACATTTTATTTACTCTAATTATTGACATTAACATTTCATTTGGATAGATTGATATATGTATATTTATTTCGTATATTAACAGTAAAAAGTAGGTACGGTGTGTGTGTGTGGGGGGGGGGTTGTGTGTATGTGTGTGTGTGTTTGTGTGTATATTGGGAATGTGATAAAAAGGGGGGTTGAAAGAAAAGAACTTAATTAACCATCTCATCGCGGACACAAATTTAGGATATTTTCAGTTTCGTCATAGTCCAGACATTTCAGCCAAATAATAAGTTTCATTTTACATAATCTGTGTGTTAACGGATATATCTTAAGTGTTTCATTTATTTTATTGTATATTTGCGAGGATAAATATGTAAACTGGTATTCAGCAAATCTCCATATCCATATCGGCACGTTGTGTTATTATCTGTCCCAATTTCTACTTCATTACAAATTACAGTGTGATAAGTAAGGATATATTGCAGTGATTATTACATAGATATTACTAGCTGATTTCAATTTCTATTGTTTTATGACATAAAGGTTGCAGCTGATCAGCACATTTTTATTTTTCTAAATGTAAGTTTAGTTTCGTTACAAAACTGTGATTTAAAATATAGAAAATAAAATCGGTTGTCTGTAAAGTCGGTTAACTGACGATAGTTGAACGTGACAACGTCATAAGAAAATACTGATGGAATAGTTGCATTCTCAAAAGAAAATTTTAATTTTATTTGTTTGATAGATATTTTATATGGATATAGAGAAGGAAATGGAAATAACAATTGAATTGATCAAGTTATATTTATTTGTACGCATAAACACAATTATGTAAAGCCATTGATTTTTACTCATCATGAAATAGTTCTGTTAACTTATTGTTATGGTTTTGTCAGTTATAGCATAACCTACAATCGCTGCACTAGCGGCCCGATGCTATTTATTTTAATGATAAAAGAACGAATATTCGGCAATATATCACTGCACATATATTTAATATCGAAAGAATCATTACCTTTATCGCCGCTATTTTCATTCACTTTTCACTGCAATTCATACTTGACGAAAACATGTAGTGTATTATTATATAGCAGCTGTCCACGCGGACGCATCGCTCACTCAAGTAGGAGAGAGACAGATGTCGAACACTGCCGAACGCGGAGGCCGATTGTGCCTCTTTGTCGCTCGTTCCGCGCTCTCGCTTGCACTTCAAGCCTTAAATGGAACGCCTCAGAGCGAGGTAACGCCGCTTGAGTCATGTGTTTTCGTGCGTGCAGCCATCGAATTATAAGACGTTATCACGTCAAAACAATTTTAGTATTTTAAGTATTTGATTGTTCTGTATTCATTATGAAAAAACCTAAGGAGTGAACAATAAAACTAAAATAGCAAATTAAAAACACTTGGAACCTGATTTTCCGATGGCGAATTTTGTTATGGCGAGTATCCAAAAACCCAGCAATGTAGGACAATAGCTTGGAAGAAGTCCCCGTAGTCATGAGTTTCACTGGTCGTTATCCTGTCTGTTTGGACCACCCACATACCTACCTACTATATATAACACCATATTAGATTACCTGCCGGGCCTGCGTGGGAAGGTTGCGTCAAGTGAATAGACTATGCCTTTCAATGGATATTTTTATAAGTGATTTTTTTTACAAACTATCCTTAACGAGTTTAATTTTCATTTTTTAATAAGTCAATCTGTCTTTTAAACTTACGTCTTACGTAAACGTCTTTATCACTTACGCATTACTTAAAAATACAAACTATGTTCTAAAAGTTGCAGAGCTAGCAGAGGAGCGCGCTCGGCTTTGCCGCCTTTTATTTTCACAAAGCCACTGGGTGTCGCGTTTTAATTTCTACAACTACCTACATAAATGTAAGATGAGGATAAAACAGATTATTTGCCAACATTTTAGAAAATGTTAATAAGTCATTTTTCTTAAACATTACATTAAAATAAACGCAGCGCACAATAACAATAACTAGCTAAAAATAAAATTAGTAAACCTTTGTACATACCTAAAGATCAAGCGTTATACTTATAGCTGATTCACTAGGTGAAAACTTCCTATTTCTAATTATTAGACGTCATTAGACATCCAAAACCTTTAAATTTGCTTACACACTTCCACCACACCATTGTCTGGACATAAACTTTTTATGTCACATTGTTAGAGGAAAATTGGTGTAATAAAGAGCTAACAACCATTGTAATGCCTCCTGTATTTGTAAATATATATCCGAGAAACAAAATAATAAAAAACAACGGGTTGCACTCCGGGAGTGCCGGCAGAAGCGAAAACATGAACATTAACATTGTGTATTTTTGATATTTTGGAATTGTTAGGGAATAATTTCGCACAAATTGCTTTGATTGTCAGTATAAAAGTACTATCATTTATGTGGTAAAATACAATATTCATTTATTGCGCTATCGTACACAAACATGACAACGAACACACACGCACACTCGCGCAATCACCCTGCGCCGCTTAAACGAAACAGCAGGAGCAGGCACACATTTTCGCCGCGCGGTAGAAAGAGAGGGGGATATTACTTAATCTCCTACGCCGAGCCGGCGATCTGCTCTCCCTCCGCCTTACGAATTTTCGATCGCATCACGTGTCCTGAAGCGAGTTTAACATTTTTTACCCATCTCAAAACGTGCACAACACTGCTAAAGAAGTTTTCACTTCAATAATTTTTTTACATGTTGGAATATCTATATAAAAAAATATGTGTAATCGTATAGCGCATCTAAGCTAATTATGACCCTACGGCTATGGACTGCGAGGATGGCCTAGTCTAACTAACTAATCGTTTCATTACGAGGGGTGCGTTATTTACTCCGAAACAATAGCACAGTATATATTGGTCAGAAAAAGTTTAAAACTTCACACACAGAATAAGAAGACCACAGCTTTATATTAACCTAACCAATCCATTTACGGACAGTTTAACTTTCTTTACGATTTATATTTATTACGTTATCCTCTTTATTGGTTTTAAAAAGGTCTTTGTAGCACTAGCTTTATTAATTTGAAATTAATTTATTTCCATCCAGCTAAAAATGGGGTAATAGAATTGCCGAACAGCATCACTAGTCGAGTCAATGAAGCTTTTTACCTGGAAACCTGGTGGAACAGCTTCGATTTTGATGACTTTTGTTTTAAAAAAAATGTTTTTTTATATTATTTGAAATCAGAAACCTCTGGAGAGGGGGAAATAATTATTTATATTGTTTTAACAATTTTTATGAGATTTTTGGATTTTTTTTTTATAAATTATCAATTGAAAACTCACAAAAAAATATATGTTTATGTTATTGTTTTCATATTGTTGTCACGAATAATTTTAATTTACATGTTATTATATCAAAAACTTTTAAAAACAATTAATTATAAGATCTTTCATCTAATATAATGACATGACGCTGATATACATAAAAAAGTTAGGATATATTTCATGAAATATAAGAAATTAATAGTTTCATTATTAACGTATATAAAAAAAAAATTAATAAAAAAAATTTGTAAATAATTATTTACAAGTACTTATATGTGGAAATAGGTTCAAATTAATGTATACAACAACATGAAAAATATATTATAAAATGTATAAAATTTATTGTAACATATATACATGAAAAAGGGAAACTTAATCTTCATTATTATCATCATCTTCATCGGGTGGTGGGTGATTATCACAGTCGCTTCCACTGCAAGCGATGCAGGCAGGTGAGCAATGCAAGCCACTTTTTCTGCAGCCACACGCTGAGCCACATCCTGTTTTACAGGAGCAGAATATTATTTTTAAGACGTTTTCGGGTGCTGCTGGTTGCGTCATTTTAATTGGAGTTAAATAATTATCTTTTTGCCAACCTCATTTTTCGGGAGGTATTGGTAAAGCATTTTTCCACTGATTAAGTTGAACGCTTTTATCCTTAGTGGCTAACGCTATGAAACGTTTATAGCGAAGTTCATTCAAGTTTGTGGCAGTTTTAGCACCGTACAGTGTGAGAATACAATAAATACCACAATTAAAAAGTACTTCTTCACTTTGGTCCTCAATCTTAAAAGTTTCAGCTGCTGCACGTAACTTAGGATCCTCATTAAATATTTAAAATTTTTACCTTTATTATAGAAAGCGGATGTAGTGTCACATCCTGTGAATGAATGAATAAACAAAAGATGCTCTTTTTTAACATTTTCATATTGATTTAAACTTGTTTTTGTTGAATAAACTCTTTGTAAAGCATTATTATTGAGCGGTTTCAGAAAGAACAATTCTTCATCATCACTTGCTAGAGCCATTAATAACACCAATTCATCAATATCATCTGCTACGACAACAACGTTAAGAAAATAACAATCTACAGCTGATTGTACTATTTAACTTTATATAATCGTTTTTTATTCTTGCTATTTCCTAAAACTGGTTGGTTGCCTGTAAAGTCGGTATATGGGCGAAAGTTTTACGTGACAACGACTTTGAGTGGTAAAATAATTTTAATGTGAATATTCATTCGTATAGTAGGAAGAAGGGTGAAATAATAGTAACAATTTAAAACATTTATTTATACAAAGAATTATATTTAAAACATTCATTTATAGGCACGCGTCCCTTCCACTTTTTATGTCTGTCTCTCTCGCTCTTAGGCGGGCTAACCATGCCCGAGTGGAAGGGACGCGTGCCTCTCACTCGCTCTCATTGTAAGCGCATAACGTGAGCGGAGCGTAACGCAGTTTCTTGAAGTGTCACCCGGCAAACCAATTTATAAGACGTTGTCACGTCAAAAATTTGTCCTTGGTTGTATTTAGAGGCATGTCTTCTTCACATAAGTAATCAATGGATTTATAACCTACATATCGACGATTTCTTTCTGCTGCTTTAGTTCCATCATTATCATATCCATCAAAAACAACTTTAACATTAGTGCCATAATTGTTACGTAAATATCGAATGTTGACAAATATGAGTAAATTAAATTCCTTTGCCAGGTAGGGAGTACCTGTGCTCAGTACTCAACGCATTCGTATTATTGACCAATACATCACACTAATATTAAATTATTATTAAAATCCTCATTTTAAAAACTATTTTTTATACTAACATTAACATAAAAAAAAATTTTTCCAAAAAAAAGCGATAAAATTGATTTTTTTATAAAATGTCATAAATATTGTTTAAACAATAAAAAAAATATTTCCCCCCCTCCCAAAGGTTTCTGATTATGAATAATATAAAAAAAAAACAATTAAAAAAAAAAAATGATCAAAATCGAAGCTGTTCCACCGGGTTTCCAAGTTTTGCCTGTTTTATGTCTTTATTGACTCGACTACACGTTCCAGAATAATTAACTCGGTCGAATCTACTGCATCTCGAAATTTAAATAGAATCTTACTTCGGGAAACTTTTATACTTCTCGTATTTTACAGAGTTTGAAGCACTTATCCTTATCGGCGGGATTTATTAGTTTTTACAAGTTGTAGGGTTTCAAAAGGAAAATTACAATCATTCTTCGCTACACTATGACGATATGAGGCTACTGACAATAGCGATTTTTTTTCAAGGCAATGTTAACAAGAAATTTGTGTCGCACATAACAGCGCAGAAGCACCAAAGAAAAAGATAGGAATAAAAAATAAGAAGGGAAAACGCGAAATTTTAATTTTACAGTAAAAAACGATTGTTTCTCGATAAGTTTAAAGGCGTAGCTAATTACTTGCTTTAGCGATTTTCTATAGCTTTATTTCGTAGAAATAATGTTACTAAGAGCAAAGCAGATTACTGGAACTGATCCTCATCACGAAGGTCGTATAAATAACATCGCTATCACACCCACACTGTGTACCGTAAATGAGGAAGGGACAAGTACATAATGTTATGGATAGATATATGAAAGAGAGACTGAAGAACAACTTTCAGTAACCTTAAAATAATTGAGTTAAGAAAATATTAGATAGTTCCCATTCTTTTGTCCTTTTAAATACAATACAGTTTCAGTACGAAAGCAAGCATTTATTTAACTTGGAAATACGTGCACCCGTCTTTATTCGGGACCCAGATCACATTAGATTCGATTACGATACATCTGCCTCTTGCATTTTCAATGTCAGTGCTAGGAAATAAGAATAAACTGAACAGAATAAACTCAAGCAGGTGAAATTTATATTGTTAATATTAATTGCAAATATCAGCCAGGAAAAATATTCTGTAGCCTAACAAAGGAACAGTGCACATACGATTCTTTTATACAGACAACCCGTATAAAAAATTTAAAGTTCATCTTATAAGGACGTTTTACTCATGTAATAAAACTACCAATTGATGTAACATTTCCCTTTGATAACTCTTCTTTCTATGATTTTCCATCACATCGATAAATATGACATTTTTATATGCATATTTGCGTATTATTAAATATTTATTTTATTATATTAAAAAAAACTGTTCAAAGATTCGTATTATTATGCTCATTCAAATACAAAAAATTCGGCATTCGCGAAGAAAGGTCATTTTACTTAGAGATACGTGTCCCAGTCTCTATTCAGAATAAAATTCAAATGGTATTTACTAAAGCATTGGTGACTGTATTCGATACATTTTTATTGACAGTTTAACAATATTTTAAATTATAAGAAAAGATAAGATTTTTATGTTTGTTTGAGACTTGTGCATCCACTCATTTAAATGAAACTCTTTTAACGAAAATGATTTCATTTTCATGTTTTCATTACTCATAACTTTTGTCCCCATTTCAGGAGCAGTGTTCACAAAATGAAATACTATTGATGCAGCTCCTTAAAAGTGAATATAAATATCATTATTATATAAAAACTAAAATATACATGTTGTCGAAATCAAAAACAAAATAATTTTAATAAGATTATAGCTTAAATTATTAGCTTAATAAAATTTTATTACTTTTTCTAGTCCACCTGATGTTCTTCTCATGTAATAACCTGATGTTTAGGTTTTAGTTACACATTCAAATCCCTGCCTTTGATGAAAAGTTTACCATAGAAACTTTATGATGCAGCGCAAACAATTGAAATATATTCCTTTATCTTATCGAATTAATGCAATTTACAAAAACTATTTCACCAAATATATATATACAATGTTTGTACGGGCGATTCAAAATTAGTGGATTGTATTGCGGTATGAGAAAATTAATGTCGAACTCAAACCTGACAGGAAGATGATGGGGGACGATACCTTGACCGCCATGTGGTGTGAGATGCTTTACTGCCGGGGTCCCTGGGCTTTGCTGTTTCTTATTGTTACGCACATGAGGACACCTTCACATAACATAACTTTAGTTTGTATAGTAGGCCACTACATCAAAATTACAAAAACATACAAATAATTAACGCGGCACATTCGAATTTAATAGTGGCGCAACCACACAGTCATGATTATACACACCAGTCCACCATTTCATTAAAAATGGAAAAAAATATTCTAAAGAAATATTTCCCCAACTCATTCCACTCAACATTTTGTACAAAGAACTACAGTCACCAATTCTTTGTATGAAGGAAGTAACATTTACATACCAAAATGGAGTGTCCTTAAATGGGAAATTGGTTTTGTGGGATGAAATTACGAATTTCTCAAACTAGCGTGCAACAACGTTCAAGCTATATTAAATATTCTTGTTCTCTGATCGAAATTATGTCCTCAGACACACGTGGCGTTGAAAACGAGCGTTCACGCATTCACATCATAAAGGAACGTCAAAGGGGCTCATAACTTTTATAAGCGCACTCCACAAAAGTGCTCAGCCTCTCGCGAGATAAATAACCCGAAATTCATTTTTACTTTTTTCATCCGTCAACCGTTGGCTCACAATCAATATGTATTCGACGTTACGGCGGTCGGATTCTGCACTCGCTCGCTGTAAATTCGATGTTGCGTAGCAAGCTTTGAAAAAGGTCCGGACATTTTTCTCGTCGTACGTGCGTAAACGCTGCGCCTGATTTTGAGTCGTGCTAGAATTGCACAGACATGTAACATCACCAGTGATATGATTTGTTTTTAAGTCTTAATATGATAACATACCTATAATAATAACATGTGAATAACGATATTACATTAAATTACACCATAGGGTGTATATATTATGACTCTCTATCATTATACATCGTGATACAATTATTAAGGCGCAGATGACAGGCCATTATACAATATTGTCATCGCCTAAGCATCACTTTATAAATTAAAAAGAGAGATATGACTGATACTATTTATTTACATATCGTTACAGTTCGATGTAAATTGTGTCATATAAAGAGTATTTCACACTTGATACGCTCGCGTCCCCGTGCGTGCGTGACACACACCTCCTGATAGGGCGAATTTGTGATGCTATCAGTGTTTTGTATGTATAACTGTAATTCTGAACGACGTCCCACCAGACTGTGATACATGTCAAAACTTTTGTGGAAATCGCCCAGGCATGTAATATTTAAGTGACGTATTTTTTATGACCTTTATAATACTCGTATTTTCAAATTCATCATTTTACATTAAAGAGACAAAATAGACAGAGTTCCATTGTCGTTTACTTTTGTTAAATGTTTGTTTACATAGGTCTGCAATCCTAGGTAGCCAACTCTTATCACTTATAATATCAAGTGGGCCTTATAACTTGTTTGCCGACATTACGAACAAAGAAAAAATCCATAGATATACCATAGGGCTCAAACCCAGTACCATTTTAGGAAAAGTGAAGAAAATAATATGACATCCAAATCGTTTTGCTTGGTCATTGTCAAAATATAGCTATATTAACTCAAATTTCAAATTTTCATTTAAAACTAGGTATTGTTTGTTAGTTAGTTAGTTAGTTAGTTTTACGGGGCATTTTCCGCACTTAGCCTCCTGATTGGGCCATTGTACGTGATTGATTATTCTTCCTTTACTCCAGCCATCCTAGTCCATTCCAGAAGGCGAGTAGCCTTTTCAGGTTACTACAAGCTTCCGGTAGTGATTTTGGAGACTGGAGAAAACGTGCCCGTTGATCGGCCACGCTCCTGCACTCCAAGAGCACGTGATGTGGCGTTTCCTCCGCCTCCATGCAGCCTCTGCACAGAGGGCTATCAGTCACACCTATGGTAAATAGATGTTTATTCAGAGGACTGTGTCCGGTTATAGTACCTAGTACTTTGCGGATTTCGTCCCTGTTTAGTCTGGTGAGGTTGCGGGCAAGCTTCTTCGAAGCCACCGGAATGGCGTTCTTTGTTTGCCTGCAGCCTACACTATTGTTCCATTCTGTTTGGTGGTTTTCCTCTGTTTTTGTACGCAGCCATGTTCTAATTTGTGCCATGGGTATGGGCAGTAATGGTTCCGGTCCATACACCGTTCCATTTGAACCCCTTTTGGCTAGTTCATCTGCCGCGTCGTTGCCTAGTGAGTTGCTATGTCCTTTGATCCATTGCAAAGTTATGCTGTTTGTGTTTGCAATGTACTGGAGTGTATTGTGACACTCCAGTACTAGGACAGATGTTATGGTGTTACTTTGCAGAGCTTGAAGTACGGATGCACTGTCGGAGACGATTTTGATATTATGGTCTCTGACATCTCTGGCTGCAACCGCCTGTGCAGCTTTGGTGATACCTATACATTCTGCTTGGAATATAGTGTTGAGTTTATCTAAGGTGGTCGAGATTTTGATGTTTAGGTCGTTCGAGAAGACACCGGCTCCAGTGCCCTGTGAGGTTTTGGAACCGTCTGTGTATATCCTTACTTCTCTTGTGCCAGAGTTATCATCTTTTTCTGCTGTAAGTTGGATATTGTATCTTCGATCGAAAACATGATGACACTGTATGCTGTCCGTAGGTGCCTCAAAGAGTGGGTTTTCTTTGAAGATATCCTTTAGAACAGTTGAGTGTGGTGTTTCTATGTTTTGTTTCCATAATCCGTTTGCTCTTAATCTAAGTGCTGCCGCCTGTGCCTCTTCTTGAATGGCGAGGTGTAGGGGTCTTAGATTGAGCAAGTATTCAAGGGCGATTGATGGGGTGGTTCTCATGCATCCAGTTGCCGCAATGCTTGCTAAGCGTTGTAGGCTTTGGAGTTTTGTTTTTACCGTGGCCAGTTGTGTTCTGGGCCACCATACAACTGAGCCGTAGGTTATGGATGGTCTGATAACTGAAGTGTACAGCCAAAGTGTTATTTTTGGGTTGAGACCCCATTTTTTACCTATTAGTCTCTTACACTGATAAAAAGCTATGCAGGCCTTCTTGGTTTTATTTTCGATATGGCTCGCCCAGTTCAACTTGTTGTCAAGGATAACGCCCAGATACTTGACTTGTGTTGATAGGGAGAGTTTGGTGTTGAAAAAATTGGGTAGTTGAAGTTGCGGTAACTTCCTTTTGTTGGTGAAAAGGATGAGTTCTGTTTTTCTCGGGTTTACTGATAACTTGTGATCGTCACACCATTCTTCCACAATTCGGAGAGCTGAACGCATTTCCTTACATAGTATGTTTTCTGCGTTCCCGCTTATTAGAATAGTGAGGTCGTCAGCATAACCGATGGTTGTGTAGCCTTGTTTGTTTAATCTTCTAATGAGACTATCCACTACTAGGTTCCACAGAAGTGGTGATAGAACGCCCCCTTGCGGGCATCCTCTGACCACCTCTGCTCTAGTCGTGGTGTTCATTTCTATTTGTACCGCCCTTTTGCTGATAAGCTCGGTAATCCAGTTTGTTAATACCGGTTCCACTTCGTATCTTTGTAGGGCCTGGTTTATGCTATTGTGTGTAGTTTTATCGAAAGCTCCTTCTATGTCTATGAAGACAGCTAGAGTTGACGATTTGTTTGTGATGGCTGATTCTATCTTATGCACTACCATGTGTAGGGCCGATTCGGTTGATCTGCCTTTCCTGTATGCGTGTTGTTGAGGATGCAGTGGTTTTCTCTTTAAGACTCCATCTCGTAGATGAAGATCTACTAGTCTTTCCAGCGTTTTAAGTAGGAATGACGTTAGACTGATAGGTCTGAAGGATTTAGCTTGTGTGTAGTCGTCTTTTCCAGGTTTTGGTAAGAATACTACTTTAGCTTCTCTCCATGTTATAGGTATGTATTTGAAGGCTATGCACGCCCTGTATATTGGTACTAAGTACTTTGTTATTTGACCGATTTGCCATTGTAGTAATCCTGGAAAGATTCCATCCAGCCCCGCGGATTTAAACGATTTGAAGCTTTTTAGGGCCCACGTTACTTTATCTGCGGTTACTATCTTGGCGGCGGTTTCCCATTCCTGGGATGTTGGTGTGTTGTGATGCTCATTCGCCCATTCAGAGTCTGATGAAATGAGACAGCCAGGAAAGTGTGTCTCAAGCAGCACTGCATTGGTTTCATCGTCTGAGTTCGTATAAGTGCCGTCGGCTTTTTTGAGGGAGCCCAGGAGATTAAGGTCACCTTTTGCTAGGATTTTCTTTAACCTCGCGGCTTGGTTTATTGAGTTGATGCTACTACAAAAAGTACGCCATCGTTCTCTGCTACGGAATCTAATGCGTTTCTTGTAGTGTTTTTGGGCTAGTTTATAGTTGTCCCAGTCTTCTTCAGTTCTGGTGTTTTTGGCTCGATTAAAAAGTGCCCTAAGTTCCCTACGTAGACGTTCAAGCTCAGGCCCCCACCAGGAAATTTTGTCTGGAGCTTTGGGTGTTACTTCAGGACACGCTGATTCGTAACTTTTTAAAAGAGCTGTGGTTATAAGTTGTATATTGATGTCTATGTTTTTTGTACTAAGTGTCATGTCTGTCAGATGTGTCTCACTTAGTGTTTTGGTAAGTAAGTTTATAAACTTTGGTATATCTGTTTTACGGGGGTTACGGTATCGGACAGGATCAGCCGGCTTATATTTTATTTGAAAGCATATGCGGCGGTGGTCCGCAAAGGATGGTTCTTTTGATACGTGCCATCCTTTGATTTGGTCCGCCGCGGCGTTTGTAGCTAGCGTGATATCAACGATTGTTTGGTACCTTGAACTTACAAAAGTGGGTTCCTTACCTCTGTTCATAATGTTAAGGTTTGTTTGCAATAAATATTCGGTTAAAGACTCACCCCTTTTGTTTACTTCCTCACTTCCCCACAGCGGGTGATGTGCGTTGGTATTGTATTAGGTATTGTTTGTTATTCTTTACAGTAAAATACTGTACTGCACTGTATAGAATACGGAATTAAGTCGACGTAAGATTACCGATGCAGCTAAAACCACTGCTTTTACCACATTTATTATTACGACATTTACTTACAATTTCGAATCAAAAATAGCAAAAGGAAAAGAGGTGAAAATAATAATAATTAAGAAAAAGCACTACTGTAACCCCATAAATTTTTATACCGTAATTAGGAAAGTATTGTCTGTAAGCGCAAACGCGGAGCCGTGAATTAAAAAAAAAAGATTATTCAATTAGTCTGTAGGCGAGCGGCGAAAACCGGCCTGCTCTCAATTTTAAACAAAGTAAGTAATTTTACCTATTTTTTTGTTAAGTAATTGCTGGTAATCGGTTGGTAATTCATAGTATTATGCGGAAAGCCAAATGGGTATTATGATAATGTATTTTATCGTTTTAGTTCCAAAATTGTTTTCCTCTCGAAGAACACTGAGTCAAGTCTACCCTACATCAACACTAACGACTACTCTAAAGAAGAAGGCGGTAAGTCGGAAACAATTTGTACTATAGGCGCCGTGATTTCATTTCCCCATTTCCCTGTTTTCCATATTTTTCCTAAAAGCTTAGGCCAAAAATCGTTGGAGTTCCTTTTTCACTAATATTGTGTTGTCGAATTATTTTTCCTGGAAGGAAATAAATAAGAACGTACCATCTTTTTTATTTAAACCCCCTTCTTACGGGGACAGGGGTTACACTACAAATCATGTGCTACGTAGTATATAAGTGTAAATAAATAGCTTGTACTTTCGACCAATAAGGGATTGGGACCATTCTCTTCCTATTGCGTATGAGCATACAGGTTATTCTATATAAAATAATTGTTACAGTTTGAAGAAAGAGGATAAGGAAATTAAATTCTAGTTCAGCAATGAATAATGACTTTTATTCATAATCATATTTGTAGTGCGTCACTCATGTTTGCGCAATAGCACACTGACAATTTCTATGCCATTAGGCGTAAACGGATTGCGTCTTTGTTAAAGCGGCTTAGAGGCAGCTCCAACAGCGTCCTGTCAGTCATTTCGAGCAAAATGGACTGCCCTATCCTTAAATATTGGGTGGGACCATTAATCCGAAAGCCTATGTTATGTTAGTACATACGAGATTAGAATACTTACTAACATTTTTATAAACCATTTAGTTTACATATGATTTGATTTTAATGATTTTGACTTTTATTTGAGTAATCGGATTTTAATTTTTTTTTTATTATTTGATTTCAGTAATTTAATATTTAATAATTTTATTATAATGATTGGATAATATTTAATTTTGTTAGCGATTTGATTTTATGAATCGATAAATATATAATTGAAACCAAAATAGAATAAACATACTAACATAGCTTTTAAGATTCTTTGTTACTAACAGAGTATGAGACTTTGTTTTTCGAAAAAAATAAATTGAATTGAATTGAATAAACAATTTTAAATTAGCTGAGGCTGAGGCTGAGCTGAGGAAGCAAAGAAGTAAACATCACGCTATAATATGTCTGTCAGCTAAGCTCAGGCAACGGTTAGAACATTTGAGTCAAGGTAGAAGATTAAAAGGTATGCTAGTGTATTTTTACTGGTTGTGTTCTTAAAACAAAAAACCAAGCTGTTAGAGGTTTAATTAAAGGTAAAAGTACTCTCCCGGGTAGGGATGGATAGCCAGAAGTCGAGACATCCTGCAAAGCGTTACAAGTAGAAAACACTACTTATGTACTATTTACTCATAGAACCGCCTACCATAAAGACTTGTGTCGCAGTACAACATCGCCGCTTAATAAGAGAATAGATGATTTCAGGTAAAGGTTATTAATTAAGTCTTATTTAAAGGGAAGACCCACGAATACCGCGGAGCAACCCACGCGTTTGACAATACCACAATACATCGCGGAAAATGGAAGAACGGATGTAAAATAATATAATTATTACATTTTCATATATATAGATTTGTGACAAAAATAACGTTGAGGTTACGATAATTTACATTTAGAAATGCGACGATGACAGCTTCTTTACTGTTCTATGATGACAGTTTTGAATTGCGTTATTATACCAAACGGTGATAGATAAAAGCATACCTTACGTACTTTAGACGAAGCTCCGAAACATAAAGACGATCATGTCAAAATCGTTTATCCGATATTGTTATTAATTACCATACTTTAATTAAATATTACGAGTCCTAAAACATGGTCATGTATTTATTTTAATTTACTTTCACAATGCCGTATTTCTATGAGATCTGAATCTCTAAATCTGAATACGGCTATAAAAAAACAACCACGTCTCCGATCCCCGGAGTACATATAAAGTATAAAGTACGCCTATAAAAACTACACAAGTTTTTATAGGCGTACTTTAAATCTTGTGTTCATTGTACCAATAAAAAGTACACCCTGATATTGTATAACATGAGTCCAGGCTAATTTAATTTTCCATATAAATACTAGCTACCTTCCATCTATGCTCAAGGCTTTTGAGCGTTTTATAAAAAAGATCCTCAGTGCCGATGAGCCTCTTGGCCCTCTTCTCAATGGACGCAAGCGTGTTGAGCTGGTATCTGATGTGGTATCGGCGTGAAGTATCTTCTCACTTTATCTAGAATGCCAAGTTCTTTTGAAGCTACTTGAGCTTTTCATTGAGTAAAAGAGCCAAAATTGAGAGTTGGTGACAAAGACATACCGAGAAGCGCAAGGTGGTCAGTGATCGGCACGAATATACCTCGGAAAGTAGGAGTCAAGTCGAAAGGACTCCTTTTAGCGGAGAAAAGATGGGTATTTGACACTTTATTAATCCCTTATTAAGGCCCTATGTTATTTAAAAATAACTTAATTTGTTTTTTTTCATTATCTCAGAATATGATGTAATACATTGAGTACAGCCATTTTAGATTATGTGTTTATTCCTCTTCTTCAATATGGGACCATAGATATTAATATAGGTACCTATACGTACGAGTACGACCTAGGTATTGATGACAGTTTAAATAACACTTTAGGTTTTACGCTGTGATTTATGTTTGAAACTACAATATCGTAGAACTAGTACAATGCCCAAGGACCACTTACATACCTCTAGGAGGAACGCAATGACGCAGCGGGCTCATAATTTCAAAGATTAAGTTACTTTTGCAAGGACCAGTCATCAGCTGTTTGATCACAACATTTATCTTGAGCAAATTAAGATAGGTCTCGGCTGCATCTGCAGCATTCAGAAAACTTGCACTGGATCCGCGTAATGGGTTATGGTCAATTTTCCTTGTGTTTCTCTTATCTATAAGAAAGAGCGGCTGGAGAACGCTACACGCGTATAATACCAGTATTTAATTTTTTTATACAAATCTTTCGTTATATTTTTATTAAAAAGGGTATTTCGGGCGTTTATCTAACGAAAATGAATTACGTACTTATAGAGTTCGATACAATTAATTTATTACTAAACCAGAAAATAAAAAGTTAATATGTACGATAAATTAAACAAAACAACGGGCGCTGCAAAATTTTTTACACCTTACGTCCGTAACCGACAATACACAGAGGGCAAAAGATAGGGAATCTATGTTCGTTATATGGCCTCCATTAGAGAATATATTTGCCGTAAAAAATTTCAATTGTACATATTTTCAGTATATTCTTCAATATATTGTCACTTCAGCATAGCTAGTAGCTAAATTTGATTCCTCGCATCATTATTAAGGATATTATGATGCAAAGAAATATAACGTCTTTGCATACATCTTTATATGCATTTTTTGTAAATTAAAGTCAAGGATCGCGTATGACACGCGTAAAACAATTTTATTTTAATATAAAATAAAAACTGAAATGTTTATTTAACAAAATAATAGCTATTTAGTAAATTTATTTGGTTTTGTATTTATAACAAATAATTATTTGTTTTTGTCTGTCTGTTTGTTCCAAATAAAATTGGAGCAGATAAGAGTAGACAAAACTTTTACTTTGGCAGATAGGTAGCTGATGTTATAAAAAGTAACCTAGGTTACTTGTATGTATAGTCAATCAAAATAATGGTCTCCAACAGCGTTGCAAAGCACTTCGGGCATAGCTAATTCATAATATAAATTTTATTTTGCATGGAATTTATTTTTAAAAAATATCAACTTTATCTAATCCCGTCTCTCCTACGCTATAAGCAAAGTTGGACAGTGAACCAATTTAGTATATTCTGAACTAGTTTGATTTCATCTATTGGCACCATTAACAGGCCAAACTGAAATATTGAAAAAGTTTCTAGTTCGTATTTTGTCAATTATTTGTAATTTGTGCTGACTGAAATAACTTTTAAAACGAGTGATATGAAAGCGGCATGAAATATCACTTAATAAAAGTTCAGTTATAGATGCATTACAGTTATAGTTCAGTTATATACAGATTCCAAAGAACGTCATCCGTTTATCATAGGTACTTAATCACATACATAGTAATTATATATCTCTTCCATATTTAATATCTATAAAATTACTTATTATCAACTTACGTGTGGACTCTCCATCCAAAAAATTTGTACCAAAGTTAAAACAAAAAATACACCAAAATAAATAAATTTGTTTTCTACATTGTAATTTCTTTTCTATAAATAATGTGACGCTTGAAAACTATCTTTAATAGTTTTCAAGAGTCTTAATGATAATAAAAAAATAGATGACTACATTTTACCTCTTTGACTTTTTATTAAAAATAAATATATATTTATCCCATTACAATAAATCTATATTGTTTAGTAATGTTTAATATATACAATTAAAATTCTCAATTTTATGGCTACACTCATACAATTCACCACAGTTCATAGATTACACATATTTATTTTACTATATATATCATCCTCCACCTCCTTTCGAACTATGGGCAAGGGAACTGCAACTCTATGAAAAAGTTTTGATTTGGTCTAGTACGAGCCGAATTTACTAATTATTTTTGTTGCATTTGTCGTGTACTTTGTTTACAACAGAGTAACACATTAGCTGGCGGGGGTTGATTTTCAAGAATTTTGGAGATTCTGTAACACATTTGCAACCCATTAGTTTATTATTATTGAATTTTATGTAATCTTAATTAAACCTATAATTTGACCCATGTCTTTTTGAATAAATTAACTATAAAATACTTCCTCTAACTTTCATGCTCACACATATAGCACAATCTAATAACCAAAACAGTAACTGCATATTTTATGAGTGCTTGTTGGTTGCTATTTCTTGTGTTGTTATTTTGGGTTCTTGCTTTCTTTCCTTATAGCTGAAAAAGCATACAACAAGTACCTACTAAATTATTTTCTAAGAAATTAAAGTGTAATTAATTTCAATTTTGCGGACCGATATTATAATTTTTATTTTATTTTGCGCTGTTTCAAGTGATGGTTTTAATTTTAATTATCATTATAGCGTAATTGTTGAATTTAGATTATTTAATATTTGTTATTTATAAGGTACCTATTTATAAAATAAACGATTTCGACCTATTGTATTACTTGGACTTCAGTATACCTAGGTGTTAGTTAGGGTATAATTATCTTTAATTGTGTTTGCTTGATTAATTAAAATGGCGGGCCGTGAACTTAGTTCGGCAAAAATTAAATACGAGATTACTTAGCAAGATATTGATATCATACACAGTCTTACGTTGAAACTGGTAGAGTAAAGTTATAGAAATTAATTTAAAATACTTTTTAATGATTTAGAAAAAATATATGACCAATTTGTAGCAGCTCATTTCAAGATTCAGTTGAACTCAGAAAAAGATTTTGATTTAGCAAACCATAGATTAAATTACGTGGCATGCCAACCACATGCCAGATCACATGTGTCATTTCAATACAAATATGCACCTACTTGCAAATTGTGTCGCAAAGATGAACATCACCTTTCAAAATGTGAAAAGTTTTTTAAACCGCAAGCTAGGAAGCAGCACGTTATTGATAATTAACTTTGTTTAAGATGTTTAGGTGCACATAATATAATTAAATGTAATTATAGTTGCAATACGTGTAACAGCATTAAGCACCACATTTTACTTCTTTTTCACGTGCAACGAGATACAAATACTTCTATTCCCGTATCAACGCCTTCGTCAGTACCAGAGTCGTCAACCCAAGTGAATAATTAAATATGCCAACGTGCGATGCCAACGGGGCAGTCTTGACATCGCAAGCAGTAACTCCTAACCTATAGGCGCGCAGTTCTTTCATTCACATCTATAGTGCATGTCGCAGATAAATATGGCAATTTTCATCCTATACTCGCGTTATTGGACGGGGGCAGTCAGAGCCCTTTTGTAGCGGACTCTTGCGTTAGTCGATTATGTTTGACAAGGCTAAGGACTGATATTATGACGGTTACCGGGTTAGGTGGAGCTAGGGTAAGTACAACTAAAGGTGCAGTTATACTATTTATTAGGGCTTGCCACGGAGCTAGTACCACACTTCTCACGACTTCCACTATTTTAAATCAAATAACTTAGAATTTGCCTAATTTCCTTGGCATACAGGGAGTTTTATAAAAGTAGGGAGTTTGAAATTCTAATAGGCGCGGATCTTTTAGGCGATATAATTTTAAGCGGCGCAATTAAAATAAATGAATATTTACCTCGGGTTTTAAATACGGTCTTCGGTTATGTATGGATTAGAACTTTTACATACGAGTTGTCAAAATCTTTAAATAACAGCTTTGGCTCTAATTTTTCTCAAACGTTTATGGCTAATATTGACTTAGATAAAATATTAGAAAGGTTCTGGGAAGTGGAAAAATTCAATTCCTTACAACATATGTGACCCTAAGAATGTGGAATGCGAAAGTCTTTTTCAAAATACATGTAAAGGTAATAATCGTGGAAGCTATGTAGTTCGGCTTCCTTATCTATCGAACAAGTCAGATTTAGGAGATACTATACAAATACCAAAGAAGCGATTCTTAAATATGGAGAAGCGTCTCCTTAGTTATGATTTATTAAGCGAGAAATACGTTAGTTTTATACAAGAATATATTGATTTAGGGCATATGACTCCCATAAATTCGGTTGATTGTCTTGACCAAGGCAAATACTATATTATTCCATATAATAGCATTTAAAAATCAAATTCAGAAAAATTACGCGTAGTTTTTGATGCTAGTTATCCTTCATCAACAGGAGTATCGTTGAGTGATTTCTTACACGCCGGTCCTAAATTGCAAAGAGATATTACGGATGTTGTACGTAAATTCCGGCTACATCCAATAGTGTTTACGAGAGATATACGAATGATTTCGATTTATAGGCGTGCATGAATCCTCATGATAGTAATTATCAAATAATATTTTATCGGGATTCCCCAGATAAAACACGTTAACTTTATAGGTTAAATACAGTTTCTTGCGGGTTAAAGTCGAGTCCCTATTTGGCTATCAGGACATCATTGCGGCAATTAGCGGATGACGAAGGTCAATCTTGTCCGGGAGCAGCAAAATTATTAAGAGAGTCACTTTACATGGATGACATTTTAGGGGGTGCGTCAGAAACATTTGCTAGAAAATTAAAAAATTACCTCGTGCGCTTATTACGCTTAGGAGGTTTTGAACTAAGTAAGTGGGTTTTCAATCGTAAGGAGATTTTAGACGATGAGCTAATTAAGGAACTCGAAAACCTCAAGTATTTGATAATGCAGAAGGATCGGAGTTTTTCAAAATAATAGGGATTCAATGGAACCCCTGGGACGATAATTTTTCTTATCATATTAATTTAGATAAGGAAGGCGTTTGTACTAATCGCAGTATTCTCTCCACATTAGAGCGAACATTCGATCCTTTAGGTTGGATATCACCAGTGATTTTTCTAGGAGATTTGCTAATGTAACGACTTAGGTTACTGAAAGTATCTTGGAATAGTAATACTACTATCTGAATACTACCTGTAGAATACTACCTGAAGATAGAGTCTCAGAATGACGAAAAATTATAAAAAATCTGCCACTTATACAAAAGATTCGAATAAATCGTTTTATCCTTTCGTAGCTAAAGTCATTACATGTACATTGCATCATTACATGTATACACAGACGCTTCTGAAGCGGGGTATGCTACTGTAGTATATTTAAGTAGTGTTGACAGCTGTGAAAACGTAAAATTGTCGCTTATAATGGCGAAATCTCGCGTTGCACCATTGAAATGTAAGCTTACGATAACAAAATTAGAGTTATGCGGAGCCGTTCTTTTAAATAACGTTTTAAATATGTGGTAATCTCTATTAAGGGTAATGTTCAAATAACGGACATATTTTGTTGGTCTGCTAGCACCATACTCTTAGTATTCTCGTGGTTGCTTGTGCCTCCCTATTTATTACAAGTCTTTGGAGGCAATCGTGTTTCTGAAATAAATAATTGTGGCTTGGAGCCATTTGCCATCTGAATTAAATCCTGCAGATATAGCAAGCCGAGGTTGTAGAACAAGAGAACTAATTCAGCATAAGTTGTGGTGGGGGCCATCATGGCAATTGAATTCGGATCACGCTTGGCCGTCCAAGACCTGTAGCAGTTTGAAGGTAGACTTACCTGGATTGCGAAAAAGGAATAAAAAGCGGTCTGTTCAAGTACATTTGTCTAAAAGGGATTCAGAAGATTTTTTTGAGGATTTAAGTTCCCTTACACCATCACTGTCTGTAATAGCATATCAACTTAGATTTATTAACAATTTTTGGGCTCTATCTAGTAAGTTTAAAAGAGTCCTGTCAGTATCAGAGCGCAGATCAGCATATTGGTTAGTAAAATTAGTACAGAATAAGGAATTCAAGGATGATTTATATTGCTTAAGGCAAAATAAACAATGTTTCAGATCATTGAGAAAGGTAATGCCGTTATTGATCCCGAAGGCCTCTTACGTGTAGGTGGAAGGTTAGAAAACTCTAATCTATCATATGATAAAAAACATCCTTTAATTTCACCATAGTGCCATCACGTGACATATTTCCATGTAGGCGTTACAGCCCCTCAGGCTATTCTTTAGTTTTGGATCATTTCAGCTCAACAGGCAAAACGAAGTAGAATTTTTAAATGTCCTGTTCATAAGCTAGACGACCTAAATCTAGCAAACCAATTATGTCGTCTTTACCAAAAGACAGAGTTAATGCCACCGGGGTCTTTTATATGGTTCAGACAGATTTAGCGGGTCCATTTTTTGGGAAAACTTCCCGTTTACGAAAGGCGAAATCGTATAAGGTATATTTATGTATTTTATTTGCTCATCTTAAAAGGCAGTTTCACTTTTTCACAAGTTATTTCACAAGGATAGAAGCTTTCAAACTCTTGTTCTTTGTGCCCACTATCTCAAGATCCTGTGAATTTTGATGTCTTAACCCCGGCGCATCTTTTGATAGGTAGATCCTTATTGTCAGTGCCCGAGTATGGTTTTGCGGATATTCCATCATCGTAGTTAAGCTGTTATCAATTGGTACAAGCCATTTCTCAACAATTTTAAAAACGATGATCAATATCTTCATACGCTTCAAACGCGAAACAAATGGTTTTCACGAACAGATCCGCCAAAAATTGGCGATCTGGTTCTTATCAAAGAGGATAACTTACCTGCTTATAAGTGGAACGAGGAAAGGTTATGGAATTAATACCAGGAAAATATGGCGTAATTAGGGTTGTAGATATAAAAACATCCACGAGTACATTGATGCGCCCAGTGGTAAAAATATGTCACCTTCCTATAGAATAATTTTATTAAGTATTTAGTTGTATAGTTAATTTTAGTTATTGTTTATGTTAAATTAATAAATATTTTCTTTTCAAAGTCAATGTTTTGTAACGATTCAAGTTTCTATTATTTAACTTAGTGGCTTAACTTTAACTAACTGTGCTATTGATAAAGGCTAAAGCCTTTTTCGGGCGCACTATGTAAAATCAAGGCGTGTTTCAGATCAAAAATCGATAACTATTTTATTTGTTAAGAAAGACAATTTTTGCACAAGCATAGAGTTTTAAATAAGGCTTTAGATATAGTTCAGATACAAAATTTTTATATAATTAAATATATATAAAAAAATTATTAAAAAAATGTTTTCCCTCAGCTTCTTTTCTATTTAATTTGTGTCAAAAATATATTATTTCATTTGAGTATTATAAAATAACAATATTAAAACACACCATATTAAAAAAGTAATCAAAAGTTAAGATTACAAATATTTATTTTATAAAACATTGAAAGTTACAAGATTCGAATTTATAAGTAGAATTAATATTAGAATAATTAAGTACTATATTTGTAGCGTCATGTCATAAATAAAATATATCAAAATCAGCTGCGCATACAAGTCAAATCTATATATATAAAAATGAAACCCGTTTTCCTTTGTCACGACATAACATGAAAACGGCTTGACCGATTTGGCTGATTTTTTTTTTTGTAGTTTTATAATACTCTGTACAAGGTTCTTACGGAAAAAAATATAAAGAAAATCTCTCAGAAAGATTGAAAAATATAACGTAACAAATGTCAACGTCATTCAATTTAAAACAAAAAATCTGTGGTAATCTGTGACACCACATCGATAACCGCGCTGACAAATGTCAACGTCATTCAATTCAAAGCTACGCTAAGGCGGTACTAAGTTCGCCGGGTCAGCTAGTTTGTAATAAAAATAAACAGACGTTTGACTGTTGATACATAATTTTTATTTATACTTGGTGAACTTCGGGATCCAATATGAGTTCGTTCACTTTTAAAAGATCTAGGGTATCTTCAACAAGTGCCTTCACACTTTTTCTTATGTTTTTCTTAGGCTGGAAATGTACGGATCTGATGTGCAGACAAGAGTACGAAATACATCTTCATTTGTTGTTGATCGAGAGCACTTTTTGGCATGATGAAGGCGAAATTTTTTATAATCTTTATTACGGGACTTCGTAAATTGTCATTTTTCTAGGTAAAAACGCCAGAACTATTTCTAAAAAGTATCAGGAACTATAGAACTCAGCTGCATGCGTAAATAAATCGCATTTATTTTTGATCTGCTGCAAAATTATCTGCTACGGGAAGTAAGCAGATCATTTTTTTAATTGTCATTTTTCGAGGTTAAAACGCCAGAACTATTTCTATAAAGTATCAGGATCTATAGAACTCAGCTGCATGCGAAAAGAAGTCACATTTATTTTTTCATCTACTGCAAATTGATCTGCTACGAGAAATGGGAAGTTAGCAGATCATTTCGTAAATTGTCATTTATCTCGGTAAAAACGCCAGAACTATTTCTAAAAAGTATCAGGAACTATAGAACTCAGCTGCATGCGTAAATAAATCGCATTTGTTTTCGATTTGCTGCAAAATGATCTGCTACGGGAAGTAAGCAGATCATTTTTTTAAGTGACATTTTTCGAGGTAAAAACGCCAGAACTATTTCTAAAAAGTATCAGGAACTATAGAACTTAGCAGCATGCGTAAATAAATCGCATTTGTTTTCGATCTGCTGCAAAATGATCTGCTACGGGAAGTAAGCAGATCATTTTTTTAAGTGACATTTTTCGAGGTAAAAACGCCAGAACTATTTCTAAAAAGTATCAGGATCTATAGAACTCAGCTGCATGCGAAAAGAACTCACATTTATTTTTTGATCTACTGCAAATTGATCTGCTACGAGAAATGGGAAGTTAGCAGATCATTTCGTAAATTGTCATTTTACTCGGTAAAAACGCCAGAACTATTTCTAAAAAGTATCAGGAACTATAGAACTCAGCTGCATGTGTAAATAAATCGCATTTGTTTTCGATTTGCTGCAAAATGATCTGCTACGGGAAGTTAGCAGATCATTTTTTTAAGTGACATTTTTCGAGGTAAAAACGCCAGAACTATTTCTAAAAAGTATCAGGATCTATAGAACTCAGCTGCATGCGAAAAGAACTCACATTTATTTTTTGATCTACTGCAAATTGATCTGCTACGAGAAATGGGAAGTTAGCAGATCATTTCGTAAATTGTCATTTTTCTCGGTAAAAACGCCAGAACTATTTCTAAAAAGTATCAGGAACTATAGAACTCAGCTGCATGCGTAAATAAATCGCATTTGTTTTCGATTTGCTGCAAAATGATCTGCTACGGGAAGTTAGCAGATCATTTTTTTAAGTGACATATTTCGAGGTAAAAACGCCAGAACTATTTCTAAAAAGTATCAGGATCTATAGAACTGAGCTGCATGCGAAAAGAACTCACATTTATTTTTTGATCTACTGCAAATTGATCTGCTACGAGAAATGGGAAGTTAGCAGATCATTTCGTAAATTGTCATTTTTCTCGGTAAAAACGCCAGAACTATTTCTAAAAAGTATCAGGAACTATAGAACTCAGCTGCATGCGTAAATAAATCGCATTTGTTTTCGATTTGCTGCAAAATGATCTGCTACGGGAAGTTAGCAGATCATTTTTTTAAGTGACATTTTTCGAGGTAAAAACGCCAGAACTATTTCTAAAAAGTATCAGGAACTATAGAACTCAGCTGCATGCGAAAAGAACTCTCATTTAATTTTGATCTGCTGGACAATGATCTGCTAAGTTCACACACACCAGGAAGCACAGCAACATGCTTAATGATACTTTCACCATGTATTAAAATTTTATGAACTGAAGATGGCTTGTAGTACCAGTCATATTTACTCAGATAGATTCTAGCAGCTTCCATGGCATAATTGCCAAGTTTTTCAGCATTTATCATTACACCCGATGAAAGAGCTTGTTAAATTATGTAAAACCGTTTAACCAAATTTACACCCACTCCTGTGATTACAGCAGAACAGTCTGCATTGTAAAAAAATCTTCTAGCGGTATTACCGTCATTGATATTACCACTTACTTGTCGTGGTTTGTCGATGATCAATCCTAGCTCCTCACAAAAACGTTTTTATACTAGAGTTTTCTTTTCTTGCTTTTGGCGTTTCTTTTCTGCGCTTGCGACTGACCATGTTTGAAAAGAGAGGTTGTATGAAATATGTAAAATCATTTCCATACAACGAATCCAAGCATGCAATGTAGAAAGTTCGTATTGAAATTAATTTTCATTTTCTGGCCTAGCAGTCACTTTAATATAAAACAGTTTCGTTCGTTATTTAAATTCCTTAAATACATATATTGTGCTTCCGTTAAATCTAAATCAATGAAAACACTTAATGGCTCTTGATCCATTAGCATTTTCCTCTGGCTTGCGTTATCTATGAGATTCAAATATACAGACTTTGTATCACGATCAGCAAGCCTTAATGTTTCAAAGCCATATTCACTAAGTGAAGCGGTATTTTTTCTTTTTTTTTGTTGATTCTGATGAGTCCCCATAAGCGACAAAGGTTCTTCCGCGTTTCCCAGAAGAAGTAGATGGCGTGGAATCAGGCTACTTATTCACAAACGTCCGAAACTTTCCGTGTCCGATACCTTCCGAATTCGAAATGTCAAATTTGTTCCCGAACGGATTGTAAAACGTTATTCACAAATCCCATCGAAAACAAGTTTCCGAATCCGTATGCACAGACTACTTATAGTGCTAACTTGCAGTAGTAAAGCGCATTTACAAAGAATGTTATAAAATGGTAGGATATGGACTAATATAGTAGAAAATAACAAAGTACTAGATATGATCATTTTTCATGATTTCAAGCAAGTTTGTCACAAAATATGTTAAATGAAACAAGCAACTTACAACTTAATAAGTAATTCACTTAAATAAAAAACTGTTCCATGTAATGTCTTAATAATTGTGTTCCTTTAAACTAGCTTTGTAAATAAAAGGTAACAGACCCCAGTGAAAATAAAGTGGTTTAGTTTAACGTAAATACTATATGGTTAATCTGGTGCTTTATTAATTTCATATTATGTATATAGTTACCAAAATAATATTTTCTGTATGATATAATTAAAATACTATTATATGACAACCTGTTTTTGTTATTAATATAAAACAAATTGTTGTTGTTATATTACTTTAATAATTAAAAGAGTGATGTTGTCTTATCATTTAGAAAAGAAAACAATATTTTGTTAATAAATTGTGATGTAGTAACTAATGAAAAAGATATATTTTTATAATACAATGGCTGCTTTAAATTATTTATTAGAGTAAATAGAAAAAAAAACAATTTTTAAATACCACATTAGATAAATGTAGATTAAGTGATTATATCCCTTTTTATTTATATTTATTGAATGTAACATTAATTCCAGTAATGCATATAAAACAAGCATTAACAACGCACTTAAAACGAAAAAAGATAATAAACTTACCCCATACTACTTGCAAATAATAATTTGAAAGTATTATTAAGACAAAATAATTTATTTATTTTAATTTTTTCTTTCTTTCGGAAAAGATTCCGACACCAATTAGCTGTCGGATACGAATTCGATAGATAAAGCCTTCATTCCGAATCACACTGTCAAAAGTTTCCGATGTCGGATTTGTGAATAGCTCATGGAGGTGACATTCGAAAAGTTTCCGCACGGATTTGGAAAGAGCAGTTTCCGACGGTTGTGAATAACCCCACAGGTTCTACTTCTTCCGAATCCGGTAAAGTTTTCTTTTTTTTAAATGTATCCTTATTCCTCGACGTTTCTGCCCATTGTCTAGTAAAACCAGGAATAAGATTCCTTTGAATATCACTGATGATAAAGCACACGTTGTCTTCAGAGACATGATGGTCTTCTTTTAAAACTGTTGATAGAGATTCAAGTTTTCTTCCTCCTTCAATATATGAAAATAATAAAACACGCTAAGAACACTTGAAAGTAGTAGTCATTTTGAAATTCGGCGAAAATACTTAACAGTCACACGTTTGTTTAATTTATTACGAATTTTAATAGCTATATAAAATAAATCCACTCTTTATATATTATTTTATAAATAAGGGTAGTGTGCATTCTGTTGATTAAAGTTGTACCGCAAAATGAGTGTAAAATGTATATAAAACGCTCTATTATGAATAAATAGCTAATATTAAATTTAAATACAACGTCAACTTATTAATAAAATAGTTCATCATCAGAAACCACAATAGATAGAGGTTTTCCGTTTCCTGACTCGTATCATACCTTTCACGATAACTTCAGAAATCGCACGTATACGCAGCTGATTTTAATATATTTAATATATGAATGTCTACGCTACAAAACAACATAAAACGTAAAGCATCGGGAGACGTCGGTAACTGTCAAAGTTGTCGATGAAGTTGGAATACTTTATTTTTCGCCTCACTAATAGTTTTTTTTTTTCGTTGAAAATTTATTATAAAACCTATAATATCATAATTGCTTTTAAATCTACATACTATGGGCTTTTAAAAAATGTATAATACTTAATAAGTATACCCACAAAATTTTTCAAGATATTATTTTAAAGTTTGAAGTGAACAGATCTGTAATAGACATTCTTAAGAATGACACTTTTTGATAATAAAAAAAAATGTATTGCGAATGAAATTATGCAAAATTATTACATTCTATTAAAGTTCCACTCCTATACTGAATAATAAACTTTTAAAAGTGCGTCAGTAATAACATTAGAAAAAACGATTTCTGTTATGCCGTTGTTCTACCATTTTCCATAGTGGGGCGGGGGGCTACACTCATCCAATTCACCACAGTTCAAAGATTACACATATTTATTTTACTATATATGTATTAGCCCCACGCGCGCCCCGAGCTCCGTGATGTGATATGGAGCATCAACAGATGCTAATTTGCCACTCACATCAGGAGTGTATCAATTGCGGATAGTGTTTCGTTTTCGTAGAAATGCGAAAGCGGGGAAAATCTGTTTTAAAATTTATTCTTATTACTAACAATATGTTAAAAAACACGCACACATGTAAACAATGGTACATGGCATTTAGCAACTTAAACTAGCGACCTAAACTTTTCGACAGGCGGGAACTTAAACCATAAGTTCAAAATCTAAGTTTCGTACTAAAGTAAGTTACCCCAACAAGTAATTATAATATAAATACATAACTTCTTGATTATTTACATGTTAAACCAGCGCCTCCTTGTTAACTCTGAGCAGTGTTGCATTAAATTGTATTAGTGCTGGAGGCGTGTATTTTTCCGAGTGATCGACAACGCGTGAAGCCGAACGAACGATATGCCTTCGCTTGAGCTTATTTAGTCAACCTGTGTCGACTAGTTTGCAGGTACAGAAATTGGTTGTTTTGTACTTGTAGTACCCCTACTATTGTTAATAGTATATAATGTATATATTGTGGAATAGTATTAAGTGAATATGTCATGACATTAATAATCATACAAAATCACAAAATATTTATATATATATATATCGACGGCAGAAAGCGATCTTGGCGTATCTCGAAAAACCCGACTTTACACCAGAGCCAAAAAACGATTTAAAAAAATTATAACTCGTGTATTAATAAAGATAGAAAGTTGAAATTTGGAACAGATTTCCAATATTCTAAATGCTTTTTAATACAGTTTATAGAAATGTCTTAAAGTTACTGCTTCATGGATTTTTTACTAGTTACAGCAATTGATGTTTCAATATTAGGCAGCGGAAATGCTGTATCTGTAAGGTGTAATGTATGAGTCATTAAAATTAAAACAAGTTTGGATGCTACGGATATGCCGTATCCCAAATATGAACTGTACGAAACATGATTAATTTGCTGTATAAGTTTTTACTCTAATTAGTTACTGTAATGAATATGTTTTAATTAGAGTCAGAATTACAAATGTGATAAAAATAAAATGCTATATCTTTTATTTAATAATTTTATTAATATTTTAACATGCTTTTACAACATTTTTTTATTATCAAAATTATAAAGTAAGCTTTTACGCTCAAAACTAAACAAAAAAATAAATAAAAACCAGCTTGCTGCTGAGGAAGTACTGCGTACATTATACGTTTTCATTAATCATTCAATCGATTTTATTTTATTTATTCTAACTAAGCCCAATTTCTAAAAAAGGGTGTAAGTCAATGTCTTATGAATAACATCTTAATTATATTTATTGAACAAATTTGCACAACTGAAAAAAGCAGTTAAACAGTTTTAAAAGCTTTTATGCCAAAAGTGACCATTTTTGATTTAAAAACGTTTTAAAACTTTTAAACGGATTTTGAATTATGTAAAGTTATTCAATAAGTATTAGACGTTATTCATAAGACCTTGGCTGAGCACTTTTTTAGAAATTGGGCTTATTTTAAAGAAATAAAATAAAATCGATTGACGGCGTAAGTTGGCTATAATTCGCCACATAATCAAGGCGAAACTGACGAAAAAGAGGTATAGAACTCTTCTTCATCAGTTTCACCCAGAGCATCTTTAGTTTTTGTATCATGTTTTAATTGTGTATATTCAAGGGAGTAACATTTTAGGATAATTTGTTTGTCGACCAATTTTTTAAGGTCGTTGTATTTTTGTATAGAAATTGGGAGTTTAGTTTTGTACAAATTAACCTTTGGTTTCGTGTTGTTTAAATCACATAATGACAATGAAGTAGTTTCAGCATCCGGGAGCATAGAATTTTTTATAAACATAATATTGAGGTTGGTCTTTTTAAATGTTGCAACACATAACTTTGAAATTTGAATTTTCTGATTTTTTTTTTAAGTTTTGCTTAAAACCTCGTCAAATCTTTACCAAAGTCTTTACCCTCTAAAACAGACACTCGATATGGGGTTGGCTTTTTACGTGCCAATTCGACAACAGTAGGCCATTGAGATGGAGCCCAGACGACAGTTTTCTTTACAGCACGCTCTATGGTAGCATGCATGCTATCAACTGGCATGAATGTGTGGCCAGGAATGAGATAATTTATTTGGATTGTCTCCAAATTGGCAGCAATTGACAAAAAATATCTCAACATGCTCAACATAGTTTTGTTTTTATTTTGCCCAAAGCATGAATCTGAGTACAGCAGCACTGTCTTTACATTTCCACGTTTGTCCACCTCTAGAAGATAATTGTATAAGCATGTTGAAATCTCGTCAGCTCCACGACGAGCATCAACTTCTGACCATAAATTACAATAGCCAATTTGGGTATTACTTTCGTAAATTGTGAGATTATAGACAGCTATTTTTCTGGAGTAGTAAAGTGCCATGTTTTCACCATGTGGTGTATTAAGGATTTTTTGCATATCAAAACTTGCACATACAACACTGGGATCCACAGCATTAAGTTGTTGGTGACATTTAAACCTTTTATAGGACTCTTCTTTTTCTTGTATGTGACAATTATATTTCGACATCTCATCATAATTTTTTACATCATAAGTCTGTGCCATACACACCATACACTTATCCTTCTTAGGAACATGAAACCCAATATTGTAATTCCCTTTTAACCAATTGGAGAAAACCTTTAAAGACATACTCTTCATGTCTTCTTCTTTACAGTTTGTATCGTAAATGCGATATAAGTTTGATATATTTTTAAAACTATCTGGTAAATATAGCTTTTTGGAATCCTTCCTGCAGTAATGAGACGGCACTAAAGGTAAAGATGTCATAAATTGTTTGGCATGGTTTATTATGTCTTCTGTGGTTCTATTTAGACCACCATTTATTCCTCTTTTATCTTTTTGTGCAAATCCTTCCATTGCGTTATCAAGGGTATATAATAAAAACCTCTGAGATATATCCAGCGTTTTAAGTAAAAATTTTTGGCATACTTGTCTCCTCGCATCTCCTTCGTTGATGTAATATTCGTATGTTATTTTTCTTCTGGATGATTCCCCTTTGTCTGATGTATGTAGAGTGACATTCTTTTTTATAGCGCATTTAGATAACCAATCTTTTTGACGTTGAAAACTTCCGAGATTCCAATAAAAAGTAAATAATTGTTGACGTCTTGTGTCTGGAATATCACCACAGTTTCGTTTACAAATATTTTCTTTGCAGGGGTTAATTTTCATAGATTTAGATGCAACTTCTTCTCCTTTTACAGTAGTGTAAATCTGACCGTAAGTTTTTTTAATGTTATTTTCTTTTTTGATAGCTTTCTTTGGCTTAGGCTTTGCTGTTAAGGTATTTTCTTCTAATTGTAATTCCCGCTCTATATTTTGGTTTTTTAACTTCTTCGTTTGTTTAGTGTTAGTTTTTTTGTTCGTTTTTTTTAGTTTCTTGCCTCGTTTTTTCTTGTCACTCTTATTTTCTGTCCTGCTTGATGTTGAATCATCGGTTGACTCGTCACTAAATGAACAGCTTGAATCTTCCGACGGAAATACCTCATTGAGTAACAATGTATCAGCATCATCTTCTTCAATAAAATCAAGGTATGGTTTCAAGTTGACAAAATTTAATTTCTTTTTGCATTGCCTTGATAGATTTCTTTTCGAGCTTCTGTTTTCACTAGAAAAACCTTCCTGAGGTTTATTTCTAGTATTCGCTTCAGTAAAAGTATCAATTGGGATTATATTAACTTCCGAATTAGTAGAAGTATATTTCTCGTTGATAACAAGAGGGCATTGGTTTACTACAGGTGCAACTTTATCAATGTTAGGCGAATTATGACTTATAGCAGGTGAGCAAACTTTATTTTCAATCGGATCTTCAGCGGAAAAATGTTGAACTGGAAATAATTCGTTGTTCTCAGGAGAATTTTCTTCGGAGCTGTTACATGCATTATTTATAGCAATTACATTTTTGCAAGGATAATCATCGACGTTAGGAAGTTAAGTTTTGTATCTGTGGCAGGTAAGCAATTTTCAATTTTGGTAGGACTTTTAGCAATGCTAGGGGATTTTATGTTTGTAGCAGTTAAGTACGCATTTATTTCAGGAAAGACTTCAGTGGTGCTCGGATGGATCGTGGTTTCGGAATATTTTTGATTAGTAACAGGTAAGCACTCTTTCATAAAAGGAGCTACTTCTGCGGCGCTAAGACAATTTTGATCGCAAACAGGTAAGCATTCTTTTATTTTAGGTAGGACTTCAGCAGAGCATGGAGATTTTTGATCGGCAGTCATCCAAAATTCTTCTACTTCAGCAATACTTGGTAACAAATTTCCGCACATCTCATCTAAAGTATCAGATGAAATTATATCTGATTCTTTTCTCATTTTTTCGGTACAAGTTTCTACATGATCTAAATTTTCTCCACAATCAACGGTCACAAGACAATTATAGGATGCATTACTTGTATTTTGCATAATGAGTGGTAGGTAATTATTTAAATTAGTTTCGAAATCTGATGTTATCAAAGACAATTTATCACTTTTTGTTTCTTTCTGTATTGTACTTTGAATCTGTAACAAGCCAGTTGAAGACGTGCATGACTTTTGTTGATCTGAACACATATTTTCAATTATTTGCTTTGTTTCCGACAAGTAAGATTTTGGCTTGCGAAAGGTGGGAGTAAGGTCTTTAACAGTTACTGTAGCTTTGGGATGGTGAGGAGTTGTTGGCAGCGACGAGGGTTCAGGCAAAATGTTTTTCTTAACTAATCGTGTTTTGACTCCGTCTTTGTACACCACTTCTTCTAGAATTTCAATTTTTCGCTTTTTTTGTTGTTCTTTATCAATTGTTAGTTTATGTTTTAAATGTTCTTTCCATCGCTGCCGTTCCATCTAAAACCAAAAAATACTAAATAAGTACAATTAGCAAGAAACCGCTATGGGCAAAATATAAAAATATTGCTAATTTTTTAGACGTCGTGAAAAGTTTGTATAAATTGAATAGTAGGTTAGCACGTTAGTACATCTACAAGCACTAGTGTTATGCGGATAAAAATTTAGTCCTTAAAGTTAAATGAATGAGGTTTGTAGACTATGACAGAATTGGTGCACTTCGGGATACCTATTTCCCTAACCTATTTGATTATTTAGTGACAACATATCAAATACTTATATTTTAGTTTTTATGCATTTACAATGCAATAATCTCTTCCTCACAGTGACTCCGTAGCTCAGTGGTTAGAGCATTCACCAGGACAGTTAAAAGTCGTGGATTCCAGTCCCGCTAGCGCTAGTTGTGAGATGGGTAGAGTTTTCTAATACTTCATTTTAAATATTTTAATATTTTCGACTTTAGACCTAGTCTAATCTTTAGGTAAGTTAAAAATAGAGAAATTGTAAAGAAGTATTAGGAAAAAAAATTCGATCCATTTCACAACTAGCTCCGATAGGACACGAACACAACGATCTTTTCCCAATCGAATTTATCCAATATTTTTTATGCGCTTATGTAGCCAGCGTGTATTTTATCAATGTGACGATAATCAAACTATTTTTATTATTAACTTTTAAGACCATGAGGTGATTAAATCAATTTCATCAAAAATTAATAAAGCAAACAACGAAGGTTATCATTAAATAAAATGTTGGTAAGGAAATTTACCTTTGGTTACTTATTTACTACCTACTATCCTAGCATTTATACCATTATAGAAAGTATGACTCATTTTACTAAAAATAGGTTAAATATTATTCTTCTATCACTTACCCCAACTCCTGAAGTTTTATTTAATATTTCCAAACTCGTAAACAACACGTACACAAACTTTTTTATAAAGAATCTTCTTTTAAAAACAATCCTGCTTCCTCAGTTAGGCGCTCGCGCAGAACTGTCGGTCGCGTGAATCGCGATCGAAATGGTGTATCTAATGGAATATGTCGGGGTGGGAGATGTGGGCGTGTCTACCTAGAGTGGCGTATCGATCAATGTACGAAAAACAGTACTCTATTCTCATGGTGTAAATAAGAATTTCGCTATTAGATTAAACATTTAAAGTGTAGTAACTGTTCGATGGGCACACATCGATTCGGAGCATAATGCTGTATCTTTGGTAACGTAAAATTTGGAGCGGCAGAAACGCTGTATCTCTTAAAAATCAATGTTCGTAGTAGAAAAATAATGCTGTAACTGTTTTTTGAGGTTCGATGTTTTGTCGTATCTATTTTAACTTCCAAAATTGCGTTTTTTTCTTTATTTACAGCAGTTTGTCATCTAAACAGTAAAAAAACTGCAAAAAATTCAGTGGAGTATCTTTTTTTTTTTTAATCGTAGAAAGACGAGACTTACACCATTCGACGGGGCTTTTTTTCTTAACAACAATACATCAAAAAGTCATTTTGACCAATTTTCGAGATACGCCAAGATCGCTTTCTGCCGTCGATATCATTTTGTGACCCATTTAATATATTTTATTTATAAACATAAGCTTTTTGATAAACAAAATACATTTTTTAGTACTCTACTTGATAGTTTACTAGTGGTAATTAATTAGTTAAAGTTTTTTTATGAAAACGAGAAAAATGTGGTTTCCAACTCAGCTAATTTACAAGTCATCGTACTAGTTTTATAAGTTTTTGGTAAGCTTTTTATAAATATTCTCATAGGTCGCTTTTTATGAGGATGGATGGTTGTGCATTGAGTAAGGAAGATGCACACTTTAAACCGTTTCTGTAAATTTGTTCTTCGTTACGATAAAGTAAGTGTTAGTTTAGGTTGAAAGAGACCTAACATAAAGTACCTATTTTTTTTTGTCTTTTAACATTTTCTTGACTTGTAATATCGATCTGAACAGTTTCTGTACATTTTTTTACCGTATGTCGTTCCGCGGATATTAGGTAAAAATGTAAATAAACATTGTGTGTTATTTACTCTTTGTTCAGGCCATCATAGCGCCTGACCTTATGTAACTAGCAACCCGATCAACATGCAACAGATGGCTACACATTTTGCATAAGAATGTTTCAAATTGATATTCTTATTACCCTTCTTTCTACGCATTTCTCTCTGTCAATTATATACTTATACATTACTTTGTACAAAATCATTACGCTGCATAAATATTATCAGAAACAGTTTTTGGGTTTCATTTTGAGGCTCCATTGTGTCCACTACGAGACATATTTTGGTGGCCCATGAGGGGAACTAAAAGTCATCAAAAAATTGCAAGTTCAAAAATACGTAGAATTCATCAAGCCGAAGGAGGTGCCAAGGTTCCAGCAGCAGTACAACTACAAAAGTGTGCCTGTGCCTGAGCCTGCGAGGAGACAATTTGAAGTCAAAATTATCAGGGCGTCGTGTGCATATATCAATTCAGAAAATATATAATATTTTCCGTACGTGGTACCCCGACAAAAGATAAGTGTCCTTCATTTGTCCCTTTCACAAATCATATAAAGTTATTTAAAATTGTTATTTGGTGTGTGCAAATTTTGTTAATAATTGAGATTTAAGACATAGTGTTCAAAATAATAATCGACAATCATTAGCCTTACTGAAATTACGTTACATTTTGTGACCACAGGTAACCACGTGCAACGTGTTATTTTATGTGTAAAAAAGTACTAACATTATTAATATTTCAACACAATTTATACATAAAACGATTTATCGGACAATTAACTTCATATTAATATTAGTAATCAATAATATTTTCTTTTTTTTACAAAATACAACTCCGTGTTTAGTTTCAAAGGCTGAGTTACACCCCTACATATCTCACATTATTTTACCGTATATTTTCAGACTATCTGTATGCTTCGTGTTGTTGCAAAGCCGTGAAATTAGAAAACATAAGTACCTATTTATGTACCTATGCTAGTGGTACCTAAGTGGTCAAGTGAGCTGTTCACCGTCGAGCCAGTTGCCAGGGCGAGGAGCGTGAGCATATACTTTTATTTTATTTTGGTACTTACTTAGTCGTTTATTTTACATTTATTTTGCTTTGATACATATTTGTTTGGCAAAATGACTGATAAAGATACAGAGAGTTTTAAGACAAGTAGTGCAGCAAACGCAGCAAGGCTAAAGGAATTATTGGTCAGACGTAGTTCCACAAAGGGTCAAATTACAAAATTTAAAAACTATTTAGCACAACTTTCTGGGGAGCAGTTAACTAATATACAGTTTGCTGAACTACGTCTCAAAACAGCAAAGCTTGAGTGTTTGTCTTCAAAGTTTGATGATTTGCAAAGCGAAATTGAAATTTTAAATTCAGAAAATATCGCCGTGGAGATTGATGTACGTGATGATATTGAGCGTGACATAATATTTAATTTGGCGGCAGCAAAAAGTTTGCTTGAAATTCATACTGATAGTTCCAAAGATCAGTCAGTTTGCTTACATGATCATCAAGACCAAGGTTTTAAATTACCACAGATACAGATATCAAAATTCGACGGAGCTTATTTTCGCTGGCTCGAGTTTCGCGACACGTTCGAAAGTCTTATTCACAATAATAACCGTATTTCACCAATTCACAAGTTTCACTATCTCCTTTCTTATTTAGAGGGTGATGCGGCAAGAATAATAACTAATTTAGAGGTATCTTCTAAAAACTATGCGGAAGCATGGAACATTATTTGCGGTCGATACAACAATAAAAGGTCATTAATAAACCATCACCTAAAATCTTTATTCAATATTCAACCAATTGTGCGTGAATCGGACAGGTCGTTGAGATTCCTTGTGGATCATGTTACAAAAAACCTACGTGCCTTAGCTAGTCTAGACCAACCGACAAATCATTGGGATATTTTATTAATATATATGTTAACTTCAAAGTTGGATAATCAAACCTTAATTAAGTGGGAGGAGTACCGCAATACTCTTGAAGATATTCCAACTTTGGCTCAGTTTCATAAGTTTTTGACAGACCGTGCTGACGTGCTCGAGTCCTTGTCTCGTAACAAATCTGATACTAATAAACTGGTACAACCTACTTTGGCTAGCTCAAATAATAATTACAGTACAAACAAAATGAAACAAAAAAAACACAATAACCATAATTTTACAAAATCATTCGCTACTACAAATCAAAAGGTATTAACTTATATGTGCATAATATGCAACGGCAATCATAAAATTTATGACTGTACAGTCTTTAAGTCTAAAAGTGTTGCAGACAGGTTTATTGATGTATCTAAATACAAGTTGTGTTCTAACTGCTTGAGACAAGGGCATCCTGAGAGCGATTGCCGTATGGGTCCGTGCAAAGAGTGTAAACAAAGGCACAACACACTGCTTCACGACCCTGTAACCTTTACAAAAAACGATACAATTGGTAATGAGTTAATATCAAACTTTTCTAATCAATGTCACACTGAAATATTGTTGTCTACAGCTCAGGTAGATGTGTCTAACCCTATTACACACCAAAAGGTAAGGGCTCGAGCATTACTTGATTGCGGTAGTCAATCGTCTTTCATGAGTGAATCTCTAATGAATATTCTATCTCTAAATTCACAAACTATTGAATCTATTAAAGTAATTGGAATTGGTAACAATTGCAATAACAGTGTAAATAAAATTTGTACTGCCAAAATGAGTTCAATAAACAGCCAGTTTCAATTACCTATAACTTGTTTTGTACTAAAGAGAATCACGAGTGAGGTGCCTAAAACACCTGTTATTTTACAAAACTTGAACTTACCTAAAAGTTTGCCTTTAGCTGACCCTGCCTTTTATCATCCAGCAGCTATTGATTTACTTATTGGGGCTGACGTTTTCTGGGATCTCTTGGGAAACGAACAATGCTCTCTGGGTGCTAACAGACCAAAACTGAGAAGTTCGAAATTGGGTTGGCTGATTTCTGGACCTATGGTTTCAGATATACCCCCAAATAATATTAACTGCAACACTAGTTTGCTCCAATCTACATCAACCCAAATTGATGAAATAAATCAAAACATTACCAAATTCTGGGATATTGAAGAGCTTCCAAAAAAGCTAATTTTAAGTCCAACTGAGAAACAATGCGAAAATCATTTTATTAACAATTATTTTCGACTTGACACAGGGCGTTTCAGTGTCCGGTTACCATTGATAGATACACCAAACTGTTTAGGTAACTCATATAATCTTGCTAAAAAGAGACTATTGAACTTAGAAAAGCGATTCAAACGAAATCCGCCTTTGAAGTTAGAATATACTAAATTCATTGAGGAATATGCAGAATTGGGACATCTAACTGAGTCACCTATCAGTAAACCTCATGATTCTTACTTTTTATGTCATCATGCAGTTCTAAGAGATAAAAGCGAATCTACTAAACTTCGTGTAGTATTTGATGGCTCTGCTCCAACAACTTCCGGGTTTTCACTCAATGACATACTAATGGTTGGTCCTAGCATCCAGGATTCACTCTTTTCCATTTTAATAAGAAGTAGACAATACAAATACCTCTTAAGCGGTGATATAGAGAAAATGTATCGCCAAGTGCAGGTCCATGATGAAGACCGTAATCTACAACTTATATTGTGGAGAAGAAATGAGTCTGAACCCATTAAAACACTGAAGCTGAATACTGTTACTTACGGAACCGCAAGTGCCAGTTATTTAAGCACTAGGTGCCTCTGGCAGCTGGGGGAGGAGCAGAGTGATGAATTAATCAAAGTAATAATACAAAAAGATTTTTACTGTGATGACGTCATCACAGGAAACGATAATGAAGAAATGTTGTTATACATACAAAAATCTCTGACAGCTGCTTTAAAAGCGGGTTCGTTCAATTTACGAAAATTTAAAAGTAACTCCAATCTTATACATGAGCATAATATTAACATGATTGATTCTAACTCTAATCTAACCATAAGTGAATCCTCGAGCACTCTTGGGCTTGGGTGGAATCCTGCCAGTGACTGTTTGAATTTTCCGTTGAAAGAAATTCCCAATAATGAAGTCGTAACTAAGCGAAACATTCTTTCAAATTCTTTTAAAATTTTTGATCCTCTTGGATTGTTAGCTCCGTGCATAATTCAACCAAAAATGCTGCTACAAAAACTATGGCGGGAAAAGATAGACTGGGATCAACCAGTTCCGGAACCTATTAAAATGGAATGGCTAAAATTCTCAGGTAATTTACATCATCTTGAAACATTTGAAGTTGCAAGGTTGGTTCTATGTGACAATTATAAATCTATAGAACTACATTCTTTTAGCGATGCATCTGAAAGGGCATATGGTGCTTGCATTTATGTTAGATCTAAAGATTCAAGTAATAACGTAACTGTTCGTTTACTATGTTCAAAGTCAAAGGTTGCTCCAATAAAACCCACGACTATGCCACGCTTAGAGCTGTGTGCTGCGTTGCTCGCTGCCAGGCTCTCTAAAGCTGTCCTTTCCTCTTTACGATTTAAACCAACATGCGTTGTACATTGGTGTGATTCAAGTATTGTAATTTCATGGATCAATAGCGAAGTAACTAAATTAAAGGCATTTGTGGCTAATCGAATTAACGAAATACAAGAAACAACCTCCTCTGCTTCTTGGCGTTATGTTCCAACAAAACAAAATCCAGCAGACCTTATATCCAGGGGCCTAAGTCCCAATGAATTGATAGCGTCCAGTCTTTGGTGGTCAGGCCCAGACTTTTTATTAAAAAATGAGCTCAATTGGCCTACTCTCAAACATAATTCGAAAGCTATACAAGACCTACCTGAGATAAGGTGTAATCATGTCATTGTAATTAAATCTATTATAGATTTCGAGAGATTTTCCAAATTTAATAGACTGGTAAGGACATTTGCGTTTGTTAAAAGATTTATAAACAATGTAAATGTAAACAAAGGTAAGATTACAGATGAATTATCTTTGGAGGAGTTTGACCAATCTTTTAAAGAACTATGTAGAATAGCTCAGAAACAGTCCTTTACTAATGAGTATGAGTTGCTCTTAAAGAACAAACAACTCAATACTACTTCAAAACTTCTCTCGCTGTCCCCTTTTCTGGATAAAGACTCCGTCATGAGAGTTGGTGGAAGACTAAATTCCACTGATTATAATTATGAAAAGAAACACCCTATTCTTTTACATTCATCACATCGTCTTACAAAACTTTATTTTGCTAGGGAACACACTATTCATATGCATGCTGGTCCACAGCTGCTATTGGCAATCATAAGAGAAACTGTCTGGCCGGTCAATGGGCGATATTTGGCGAGAAAAACTGTCAATAACTGTGTCATATGTAGACGTGCTCGTGGTAAAACACTGTGTCCTAAAATGGGTAATTTACCACCTCAAAGAGCGACACCTGACTTCCCATTTTTGTCTGTTGGTATAGACTTTGCTGGTCCCTTTTATATAGTTAATCGGAAAGGTCGCGGCAGTAGATTGGTCAAGTGTTACCTTTGTTTATTTATTTGCCTGAGATACAAATGCATTCATTTGGAAGTAGTCAGCGACTTGTCTAAGAATTCTTTTGTTATGACACTTCGAAGATTTATCGCACGCAGGGGCAAGCCAGCGGAAATATTTTGTGATAACGGTCGCAACTTTGTCGCTGCAGCCAAAGAAATAGGCGATTTTATAAAAAATAATGAGAGATCTTTAAGTGGTTTTGCCAATCAGGAAAGTATCAAGTTTAACTTTTCACCTGCTTATGCTCCTCACTTTGGGGGCATTTGGGAAGCCGGTGTCAAATCCGCGAAATTCCATTTGAAACGTGTAGTCGGCAATAGTCATCTGACTTTCGAGGAACTAGTAACATTATTTGCACATATTGAAGCAATTTTGAATAGCCGTCCACTTTGTCCCTTATCCTCATCGCCTGAAGACTTTCATCATCTCTCTCCTGGACACTTCTTAATTGGGAGACCTCTTACTTCATTGGCTTCACCTGATCTTCGAGAAACAAAAGAGATCTGTCTTCAACGCTACCAACGTATTGAGAAGATTCGCCAACACTTTTGGACAAGGTGGCAGAAGGAATACATAGCAGAACTTCAGCAACGCACAAAATGGCGCACTAACGCTGTTAAGCTTAACCTAGGAGATATGGTTATAATACAGGAAGATAATGTACCTCCGCTGAATTGGCGTTTGGGAAGAGTTGCTCGCTTATATCCTGGATCTGACGGAGTTGATCGAGTGGCAGATATATGCACCGCAAGAGGACTCATTAGAAGACCACTGGTTCGCCTGTGCACTTTGCCAACAGCTGAAGAACTCTTGTGTTGAAAGATACCTTTCAATGCGGGGGAAGATGTTCAGGCCATCATAGCGCCTGACCTTATGTAACTAGCAACCCGATCAACATGCAACAGATGGCTACACATTTTGCATAAGAATGTTTCAAATTAATATTCTTATTACCCTTCTTTCTACGCATTTCTCTCTGTCAATTATATACTTATACATTACTTTGTACAAAATCATTACGCTGCATAAATATTATCAGAAACAGTTTTTGGGTTTCATTTTGAGGCTCCATTGTGTCCACTACGAGACACTCTTTAATAATATGGAAATAGAGTTGGCACATAAATGATTTCTTTTTTATTAATTTTGGCGGTGAGTCATACAGCGATACTACGGTTTTCAAATATTGTAAAAAAATATCTCTCTATAAGGGACAATTTAACCCCGTTTCCGCTTTACGATTATTTTTGTAACACCTTGTATAATTTAAAAATACGAGTAGTAATGGGCTCAATGGCAATCCCTCGGATACGCCTATAGTGGTTGATTCTCCAGTTAGCCTTGCTAATTACTACTTTTTAAACTCATGAGTAGAGATATGTTTATATATGTATAAGGTCTGATGATAGTTTTCAGGCATTATAATTTTAATATTAATACAATCAAATGGTTTATAAAAGACCGCATAAAATTTTGATGGTAAATTAAAAAAAAATGTTTAGTAAATACAATCGGGCATCAGTAGTGCAACTTCCTTTAGAAAAGTTAAATTAATTTACAGTATATATTTATATATTGGGCTAAAATAAATAGAACTCAAAAATTTACCCACGATAATTTTAAAATTAACGTGTAAGCTACTAACAATTAAAAAAGCCAATCGATGCCGACTTTGTAAACAAGAAATATAATATTAAAGTGTGTAGCTCACAAAAAACTTTAAACGCAAATTCCAAATTAGGTGCAGATTATTTTAAGAAATTCAAGCATTGTTAATGCAAAGGCATTTAAAATAAATAAAATGCGATTATCAAACTTTTACAATAAAGCGTTTGAGTTTGCAATTAACAAACATGGATTACGTTATCTACAGAGCGTTACGCAATGTGTCTAATAATTTTCGTAATCCAACTTAGATCCAAGTCTAATTAATTTAAGTAATATTCAAAACAGCGTCTAATTGAATTTTCTTAGAACATTTTTCGCTAAATAACTTTAATATCTCATGTCAGAGTATGTATGTGAAGTATCGTTTTGGAATTTCTTATACTTTAAGTTATTTCATAAAATTAACAAAGTCTTATTGTAGTGTATGTGTTATAAAGATAAGGAAAAAAAAATTTTCTATTCTATTTATAAATTAAATTACACTCGGCGGGAAAACTTGTCTGCCAAGTAAGAATACATGCAAGTAAAAATACACGGTATCAATGTTTCAACAGAAAGAAGATGTTGCTAGCTTTTCATGAAAAAATTTTTAGATAATTTAGTTGAGTCGGCACAATAATTATATAACTCGTTGCTTGTTTTACTTTTAAATAAAAAATATTTACACTTGAATGTCCGAAAAACGTTTACCTTCACGTTTTTCGGACATTCAAGTGTAAGCATGGCATTGAAATTAAAATGAATACTATTTTTTAGAATGAATGAATATTTGTAGAAATGTTTCATAGTATGTTTTGTAGAAATTACTTCTTCTGTGACTTGTCGTCAGATACATAGCCAGAATTAAAGATCGTCGTAGATCTGACTTACCAGCCACGGATTATAACATATATAGATGTCATTTCTCGTATTGTTTGTATAAATAAGTACATTTATTAATTTCCCCGTCGGCATATTATGTCATAATTACAACATAGAAAAGTATTTTTAGGGTAAAAAATTAAAAAACTTTACACCAGTTTACTTTAGAATTTATAAATTATCCTAAACTTATATGAATATGATTATTCAGGGTCGAGAGTAGTGCAGACAAAATATTAAATATATTTTTTCAAATTCGGTAATGTAGTCAAATTTAATTTAACTTAATACCGCATCAGTAATATGATCTGTTTTCAAGTGTTTAAAAAACCTTTTGATAGCTTTCTATGAAAGATATGTTTATAATAGTAAGTATTTTTTATTTTTAACCCTCAATACACATGCCAGCTTTCGCGTAAAACAGTTTTGACACTTCTTTGTAAGTTTATTTCGCAAAGCGTTTATCAAACTTTTTTTGCTCAGCTCCTGAGAATAGTAACTTGTTATAAAGCCTATAAACTTTCTCAAGTATTCGGATATAAAATCTAAAGTAACTTTTAAAAACAAATCTGTCTGATATAGTTATAGAGATTAATGCTTTTGAACAAACTTCAGCCTTACACCTGAGATAAGTTGGATTAATTAATATAATAATTTCTTTAAACTTCTGCAATTAGGAGTTTGATAAATAAATTATTTAATGAACATTTTTAGCTTCATTTTTTTATATTCTTTTTAATTTTAGATTATGTTATGATATTGGTTTAATAATTATTTGACTTTAATGTAATCAATAGTTGACTTAAGTAACTAATATTGTGACGACATCTACACTGGGCGTCAAAAATAAGTAGTACAGTTTTAAAATTGCAATTACTCTCTTACTGTAGAAGTTAGAGTTTTGAAATAAAAATCATTTTATAGTAAATATAACAAAGTTTTCTAAAAATTATATTTTATTTATTTAAATTCTCTATTAACTTCTTTTTATTTCAAAGGTCTAGCTTCTGTAGTTTAGGAGATATTGCAATTTTAAAACTGTACTACTTATTTTTGACGCCCAGTGTATTTAATTTCACATAATGATACTAGACCGCTTTATTTTTATTTATTATTAATTATATTGCTTTTCCCTCCCAAGATCCATGGTATGGTATGTGTCTTGAATTCGCCACATAAATGCACTAAAAAAATATGAATTCTTTTTAGAAGAAGTCAATTAATGAAAAAGATGAGTTTTACTAGGTTTGTTCATTATTAAAATTGTACAATGAAACTACAGTTCTTTTGTTTTTCCTTTTACAAATTTTCTTTATGGAAGTAAAATAAGCCAAACTAAAATAGGATAATTTCAATTAAAGTAACTTCTTTGAAATATTCGCAATAAATTGTAATTACGCGTCACCGATCATCAAAACCACAAATGTTTTTTAAGTATTGGTAATATAGTTACAAAAATTGATGGAAGGATACAGTTATTTAAATTTTGGTTGTCGCTAATGCAACCAGAATCAATGGCAAAGACCGAAGGAGCTCGAAATGCGTTTGTTCTTTAATACTTTAACAAATACTTAAACTATCAGTAAGAATTGTAGTTTTTAACTCGAATTTTCACTTTTCGTTTAGTGTTAACCAAGTATGTTTTGAAAGGATGATGAAAGTGAAGTTATTTGAAAATGTGAGTCTATAGACTTAAAAGTTGGTCCCGACTGATCAATTTCAACAGTGTTTCTTTGAAATATCGTTTGCTGTAGCTTCCAAATAAATAAAATAGTATTTGAAACTACAAATATATGAACTGGATCGTGTTTAAATATAATACAATTGACATAGGAAATTTATTTATAATAAAATCTGGGTACAAATACAAAGAAATGAATTACCATGGGAATATCAGAAATAACTTACTTTTTACTATTATTTAATTCCACATATTTAACGAAACATACATTATTTATTATCTTTTTGAAACTACACACACACACACACACACGACTGATTAATAATTATTAAGAAGTGAAATACAGATGCACGTTAAATGTACAAAGATATATCGAAATGCCTGTTAAGGTAGTAATAATAAATTATTTTTATTTAACTTTAATTAATTTATGAATATACAAGCAATGCACTAAAAATTTTTTTGCCTTTTATTTACATTATATATAACTTTCCAAAATTCGCCTCATTTGCTAATCAAATGATTCTTTTACTGGTTTCTGAAGAGAAATTGAATAAGTGCCCTTCTCCGATTCGTTCTTCATACATTCAGTAAATGTGTAAATATGGATAACACTTGAGCTTTCACGTTCGCCACTTTGTTTACTCACAGCGCAAATATCCTCTTGTTCCGTTGACTTTCCAGTTTATTGCTGACTTAAATTGGATTTTCTCATATTTAAATGTAATCAAAACTAGTACTCTAAAAACAGTCTCTTAAATAAAGTTTTTCGAACGAAGACTGGTTTAACTGATAGAAGAATCTTGTTGGTATAAATATTTAATTACAAAGTACCTAATAGCCAATTTACCTAAAAGTCATTAAATCTAAAATGACAATTTATAAACAACATCGTCATAAATAAATAAAATAGATTTATCTGTATAATAGTTTTTTTAATTTAAAAATTTGACTGTTACTTTTTATACAGGGTCATTATATAAACACCATCCAAATTTTTTCTAGGCATAAGCTATCATTCAAACACTTCATTTATGAAAAAAAATTGGGAGGTAAAACTTCCGTAAAAAAAAATTTTGTCCGAGCGAATTATTACAACAGCTGGTTACTGGCAAAATAGGTACTTACAGTTGAACGACCGACCGCCCGAAGCGCCCCACCGAGTTGCGCGTGTTAGATTTATTAACTATAAAGTATGATAATTAAGTATTTTACACATGTTTTCTTGTTTACCTTAAAGAAAAGCATCTTTTGCTTGATAGTTTGAGTGATTTTCTTGTATGTAAATGACAAATTGTTTTCAATAAGAATCATATAATTTACCAAAGCAAAAACCAACCTTTAAGTAATCCAAACTCTGTTTTCATATATCCATTAATATCTCCAATTTAATCAATGTGTGTTGTATACATAACCTTACAATTTGTTCCTATTAAGTTATTTTTGCAATTAAAAGCTTAATATCCTAGTTAACCTCCTTTAAATCTCTTTTGATATAATTAATTCATAGTCAATTTGAAAGATATTGTTAAATAGAGACAAATGAATGACGTCAGAGAATATCGTCCGATGTGACTCACTTGTTTGTCACCGCCTATAAAAGACTGTGCTCCGGTCGTGCTCGGCACATTCCGCTTCGAGCCGCCGTGCGCACCAGTCGTCCCCGTACACAGGTGCCCCCTAGCGGCGCTCGCCTCACTTCGCTCGCCTCCCGCGTGAAACGCTCCTGTTGAAGCCGAAGCGCTCCTGAGTCCCCGATCCGGGCGGATAGGCAGCCGCTTGTTGCGAGCCTTCTCGCGACCAGCGGCCCTCGCGTCGGATCGCGTCTCTCTCTCTCTCTCTTTTGCGCACCGCGGTAGTCGTTAGGGCAGCCGCTAGTTGCGGAACCTTCCGCAATTAACGGTTTTTACTTCCGATTTCTCGGTTGTAATCGTTCCGGGTTAGCTGGAACCCTTTGTTTGTATTAAAATAAAGGGTTCCTCTTCCCGCCCGCGTCTTGCGTCGACGGATACCTTGCGGTGTTAACGAAGTCGGCGGAGCAATCCCGGTTTGCTCTCTAGGGCCCTTCAGGCTCTAGGAAAACCGAAGGCCAAGTCCCATTGCACTTGGGCTTAGCCCAAGGGGTTTGGCAGGCGGCTATCCGTTTAGGGATACCTGCCCTCGGTCGCGTCACCCCCTCCCCCCTGCCACCCGGCAGGGGGTGTCTCTTTGCGTTAGTCTTTTCTTGTTTTTTAATCTTTTAATTTTAGTTTTTCTAGCTCACGAAATGGAGTCTTCGGACCCAAGTGAGCTCATCAACGAGCTTTCGGGTGTCGACCCGCTACTCTCGCAGCTTCCTGCGAGTAGCGTGGCGGCACTCCTCGCCTTTTTTGAGGCGCGGTTCGGGCCCCAGCCCGTGGCCGCGCAAACCCAAACCCAGATAGGAACCCAGCGATCCCAACGATCCCTTCCTATCATCCTCTCCTCCCCGGCGTCTCCAGACGCGCAGGGGATTCAACGGTCACCCATCCCGACCGTGACCAGACCCAACATCAGCGACATGGATTGCGAATTCCTCGCATCCAAGCGCTCGGCCCCGAGGCACACGCCTCCCTTCTCGTCCGACTCTGCCGACGAGTCTTCCTCTACGCTCACCGATGGGTTTACCACGGTAGAGGGAAAACGTTCGAAGCGCACTAAGCGCAGGAAGAACGTTTCTCCGCCCGCCACTCCAGTGGCTTCCACCACCACCTCAGCCGCCCCGGTTAAGGCAGCCCCTACGGCCCCGAGCAGGTCCACCGGGGACCTGCCCCGCGCCGCCCCGACTGCACGCCCATCCACCTCGCGTCCACTTTCAAGGTGCGACGCGCAACCTACAAAGGTTGCTGCCCCCCCGCCGATCCAACTTCAGGACAAGGCCAAGTGGGGCTTAGTGTCCGCCTTATGTGTACAGGAGAAAATCCAGTACACAAAGGCCGTCAACAAGGGTTTGACCATCGAGGTCAACACCCCCACGATCGCGGACTTTAGGTCTCTGACCCGACTTCTTGCCAACAAAGGCATATCCTACTACACCTTTGCGCTCCCCGAGGAGCGCAAAGTAAAGGCCGTTCTTAGGGGCATCCCCGAAGAACTTCCGAACGAGGACATCCTAAATGACCTCGTTCGACAGGGCTACCCTGTTGTCGGCGTGCACAAGTTGCACGCTAGCAATGGGAGGTCCTGGCCCCTCGCTTTGGTCATAATGACCAACAACGAAAGGGCCAAACCCATCTTCCGCGCCAAAGACCTCGTGGTCTGCGGCCTTTCTGGCATTAGAGCCGAGCCCCCCAACAAGCGTGGGTATCCTGGGCAGTGTCACCGCTGCCAGCTTTACGGCCATGCAGCGGCGAACTGCAACGCTTCACCGAGGTGCGTCAAGTGCCTCATTCCACACCTGACCAAGGAGTCCTCTCGCACGAGAGACTCCCCCACCCCTCCCGACTGTGTGCTGTGTGGCCAATCCGGCCACCCAGCTAACTATAGGGGTTGCTCTCGCGCCCCTCGCCCAAAGCCTCCCAAGGCTAAAAAGCCTAACCGGGGACCAAAGGCATCTTCTTCTCAGAAGAAGAGGCCTTCTGGCCCCCCGGCCCCTCCTAAGCCTTCGCTGGCAAATTTCCCACCCCTACCTAAAGGGGCGGGACAGCCGGCTACCACCACTCCAGCCCCCCCCATACCGGCCTCCGGACCGGCCTGGGGACCAGCCCCTCCGGCACCGGCCCCTGGGCCGGCCTGGGGCCCAGCTCCCAAGGCGACGCCGCCTAAGGCGTCACCGCCGAAGGCGGCTCCCGCCTCCCAAGCCCCGAAGTCATCCCTTATGGATGACTTCTCTATCATTTTCACCACGATGCAAGGCATCAATATCAATGAGATATCGGCCTTGGCATCCAAACTCAGGATGGCCCAAAACGCCCAACAACGGCTTCTAGCTCTCTGTGAGCACGAAGCCCTTCTCCGGTCCCTTAACTAAGGTCCATAATGCCAGGAAGGATCCCATCTTCTTCTTCTTCTTCTCCGACTGTACCAGTCGCTCCTCTCACCGGTCAAGTGAAACCTAGAGGTGTTTCGCTTATCTCTTTCAATACCCGCTCCCTGCGCAAAAACATTCCCGAGCTAAGGGTGTTTCTGCGCGAAAGGGACCCCGACCTTGTCCTACTTCAGGAAACATGGCTCAAACCGTCTATACGGAAAGGGCTATCGATTCCTTCATACTCCCTAGTCAGAAATGACAACTTCACCCCAGCGGACCAGAACCGCAGGGAAATTGTCTCTGGTGGCACGGCGATCTATTACAAAAGATCGCTTCACTGCTCACCAATCCCCACTCCTGCTCTCTCTAACATGGAAGCCACGGTATGCAGACTGGCTATGTCGGGTCACAGAACACTGATCATAGCTTCTGTCTACATACACGCTGGCACCACTCCATTGCGGAGCGACTTCGAGTCCCTTCTGTCCTTGGGCGACTCAGTCATTCTGTTTGGAGACTTTAACTCCAAGCACACTGACTGGACCTGCCGTAAGACAAACACCGGCGGGCGGCGTCTGCTTCAGATCACACATGATCTCGAATTAGACGTCTTCAGCCCGTACGAACCCACCCACTACCCAGACAACCCACAGAATGATCCCGACGTACTAGACTTCGCTCTAGTCAAGGGAGTCTCCCTCCCATTTAGGACGATTGAGACCCTCCAAGACCTCGGGTCCGATCACAGGCCGGTTTCCCTCATTATGGGAAACAAAGAGCCAACCCCTCCCTCCTTCAAAACCATTACTGACTGGGATCGGTTCAGATCGTCCCTCAAGTCGGCAATGGAAGTAGACAACCCTTCGCTCTCTATGGACCCCGACTATTACGATAGTTCGGAGAAAATAGATGCAGCCATTTCCGAACTTACCCTTTTGGTCCAAAGAAAGACTGCGGACAGTGCGAGGAAGGTACCTGTGAAAAATCACAATGCCATTCCTCCCACCCTCCGCAACCTGATGAGGGCCAAAAACGCAGCTCTCCGGAGAGCTGCTAGGTACCCGACCCCTGAGTACAGAGCCAGAGCTAACCGTCTTCAACGGTTAGTAAGATCTCAGTTGAACGACCTGAGGAATAACCAATTTGGTGACCTCATGGCGGACATCACTCCCTCCCATGTAGCCTACTACCGAGTGGCCAGAGCCCTCCGTAGTGACACCTCAAACTTCACACCCCCTCTCCTCCGTCCCGATGGCTCCACAGCCTTCGACGACGAGGAAAAGGCGGAGTGTTTTGCTGACAGCATTGCTTCACAATGCTCAGTCAGCACTCAGATTTGCGACCCATCCCACCTTCAGTCGATTGAGAAGGAGCTCAGCGAGCTGAACTCCAAACCTCTAGACTCTGATCCCATCACAGTGTCCCCTGATGAAGTTCATTCCTTCATCAAGGGCCTCAAGACCAAAAAGGCCCCTGGCGCCGACGGCGTCTCCAACATGGCCCTTAAGCACCTACCATCTCAAGTGCTGGTCTTACTGTCCCTTTTATTCAACGCCTGCTTCGATCTCTGCTACTTTCCAGCAGCCTGGAAGGAAGCGATCGTAATAGGCATCCCCAAGCCGGGGAAACCCTTAAACCTCCCTGCGAGCCACCGCCCCATCAGCCTCCTCAAGGCAATGGGGAAACTCTTTGAAAGGTGTATCCTCGCCCGCCTAAAAGACCATCTCTATACCAATGACCTTATCATACCCCATCAGTTTAGCTTTCGAACCAAACACTCATGCCCCCAACAGGTTCACCGCATAGTCGAGTACATCTCGAGCGGCTTTTTCCCTAGGAAATATAAGACCGTGGCGGTTTTCTTTGATGTAGCCAAGGCCTTCGATAAGGTCTGGCACGCTGGACTAACTGTCAAGCTGTACAGACTTAATCTGTCAGTGAGACTGGTCCGGCTAGTAGCATCATTTCTCCAGCATCGTACCTTCCGTTTCAGATACGAAGGTACTCTCTCAACTCCGCGTAACATAACAGCGGGCGTGCCTCAGGGCTCTGTCCTGGCTCCTCTGCTGTATGTTATATACACAAATGACATTCCCGTCCCAACAAACGGGGTACAACTGTCCCTGTTTGCAGACGATACTGCTCTGTATCTCAAGGGCTCATCACTTAGGAATATCCTCCCGAGGCTTCAGACCTCCATCAACTCCTTAGGCGACTGGTTCCGCGAGTGGCGTATCGATGTAAACCCGGATAAGTCATCCGCTGTTTGCTTCGACGCAAAACGCACGCGTGTACCGGCCCGCCACAACCCACCCCGACTCCAGGGGAAGCCCATTCCATGGCAAACCACTGCCAAATTTCTAGGCGTCACCCTTGACCAAAAACTGACATTCTCTCCTCACGTCAAGAGAGTGTCTCGTAACGCGCGGTTTTACTTGGGGCGTCTCAACCCTATGTTGGGGCGTCACAGCCGCATGTCACTTCGAAACAAGCGAACACTTTATAAGGTTTGCATACGACCGGTGATGACCTACGCGTCCCCGATCTTCTCACATGCAAAGGCATCAGTCCTTAATAAATTGCAGGTGATTCAAAACCTATTCATACGTAGGGCCTCAAATTCTCCCTGGTATGTCCGCAACGCGGACTTGCACAGGGACTTTGAACTCCCTACTCTCCAACAATATTTCATAAAGGCCTCTGAACGTTTCTTCGAAACAGCAGAGAGCCACTCTAATCCACTTATCCGGGGCGCATCCAACTACACTCCTTCCTCATCCACGAACCCTCTGTCTAGGCGACCTAGGTCTGTCCTGACAGACCAACCCAGTCAATTGTCAGCTGACCTGAACCTCCTCTTAGAGGCACAGGAATCAGCCAAACGTAGAGCCAATACAGACCCATCAGGTCTACCCCAGTCCTCTCAGATGCCGACTGGCCCCCCTTCTGGGAGCCAGCCGACTTAACTTCATTCACGACTGACCCCCCTTCTGGGAGTCAATCGTTTTTTTTTTCTATGCGCTCTCTCACCTAGGTGAGTAGCGCTTGCGCCATCCCTCTCTAGAGGGGTGGTCGCCTCAGATGACGGCTTATGACCTTCTCCGGGTGCAAGCCAATCCCAGGTGGTGTTTAGTCAGTACAAGTCTGACATAACTATCGGGCCGGCCCGAAGTATCCATAGAGGATTCACCACCTCCCTCCCCCGTGTCCGGAGGGTGCATTTTGCATAAAAAAAAAAAAAAAAAAAAAAAAAAAAAAATCGTGCTCGGCCCACTTGCTTCGCAGCAGCCGCACCGCACGGACCTAAGCTAAGTATACAATTATTTAGTATATGTCAGGAAGACATACTATGTACCGCTTGTGTGTTGGTGGTATATAGGTACAATGTGTTCTTATTATGGAACCCTGAATTAAATTAGTAAAGTGTATACCTTGTTTTGTTACTTGATATTTAAAAATGTTTTAATAAGGTTATTTTGGATAGCTCCACACTATTTTACTAAATGTTTAAGTAAATGAAGTTATTGTGGGTAGTTTTATGTTCAACTAAATTATGTTGATAAATGTTATAATAAATGTTATTCCATGACATTCTTCTCATTTGCTTAGATCATTCTATGATTATGATGATGAGAATTATGATATGATGAGATTAAATGAGATTAAAATACTTTTTTTTAGTATTCTGCCTTTCTCTTTTCTCTATTTTTTTAACTTAATCTCACATCAGAAGTGGGATGCTCACGCTCTGTACTAAATTTTTTTTTTCTTTCTTTCAGCATGTGACCAAGGTCGGTTAAATAGTTCGATATAGACCCTACAATGCTGAAGGGATTGTTGATGGCAATACGTGATGCGGTATAGCCTAAACCTCGGCAATATGACATAGCCACGTGTTCAGCAAACGAGTAAATTTAATGAATCGTGACTAAAAACTACTAAAATATTTATTCATAGCCGAGAAAAAGTAACAAAAAAAAATAAAAAATAAAAATTAATTAATACCTACAAAAACACACATTGCAATCTGATGATGTGGTTAGCTCTGTATGCAAATAATAACAGTAAGATGGAGGTCGGTCCCCCTGCCCGAGTTTCTTTCGCCAGTTCTTCTCGGAAGGGCCTCCCAATTTCCGAACTGGTGGTAGACTCAGTAGTATGCAATGTAATCGTGGTGGGAATGTGGTAACGAAGTGGAATTTAAAAATAAAACAATTTAATTTTAACAATTTGGAACGTGCCCGATCGAAGTGGAGGAGGTAGAAAATACATAACAACCATTGAAACATCGGGATTAAATATAAAATAAAAAGTGCGCAAAATCCGTAAAAATAAAAAGTGTTTTATTCAAATGTGTAGTGTGTGCGGAGGTGTAAGAACTAAATGAGAAATAACTAAATTTCATATTAGGTATTGGTGTAAATTGTAGTCTGATAAGGGAATGTCTAGCAAAGCGTCTTAAATATCACTTCTCATCATGTTACTTATATTTCGATAGAATAGGAAAGGCATGTCATCTACACGTCTTTTCGAAAAATTTTAGTGCCTGTTACTACATGTTCTGATTCATCAGGCTGGCCGAACAGGCTTTGGAAAGTTCAAATTTTGATTACAACTGTCTTAAAATCAACCGGATTATATTCTCTTCGATTTTAACAGGTCGTACTGCAAACTTACCTTACAGGCTCGATTTAATAAGGTTACGAAAGGTAATAAACATAACTTCATAGATGAAATGCTTCTATAGAAAATGAACTTGTAAATAGTGATAATGAAAATGAACTTGTAAAAAGTGATAATGAAAATGAAACTGGAAAATAGTGATAATGAAAATGAACTTATAAATAATGATAATGAAAATGAACTTGTAATTGGTGATAATGAAAATTATTAATTGAGTAATAGTGCAACAGAATCGTATCATAAAAACAATGATTAAGAATAAATAAATCATTTGCTGGGTACCGCTATGCTTGGTGTCAGTTTGGTCTTCACTAACCAGCAAGTGATGGAACTGTACATGTCTAGGCATAGAATTTATAAAAAAAAAGATATGCTGGATAACCATGTGCTTGGTGTCAGTTTGGTCTTCACTAACCAGCAAGTGATGGAACTGTACATGTCTAGGCATAGAGGTTTATAAAATTAAGAAACAATAACTTGGTTTTATGAAACGATATCTGATTTATGTCGGTGTTTTTTATATAATCTCAAAGTACTTCGGGGACGAAGTGCTGTCAGTATGGCCCTGTTAGAATAAGGAATAATTCGTAGTGTATTAATTATGTTACTTAATCATATTCATTATCATTATTAATATTTAAATGATTATTTATTTATTGATTGATTTAACTATGTACACTTTATAGTACAATATTTTTCATCATTGTCTTTGGTCTAACGTGTTATCTGTCATAGCATAGACAACACGATCGGTCCACGTCACCTCCCCGCCAGGCGGTGTAGTGACGCGGTGCCTTTATAATGCCTCGCACTGAGTCAGACGGTCTCTTTTTCTTTGCTTGACGCTCGGAGCCGGCGGACGGCCGGCAGTCCTTATCGGATTATATTCAGCACAAATCGTTGTGCCAAAGATAAGTATATATTGGTAAAGTGTGAATATTAATTGTTGAATCATCAAACAATATAAATTTAGAGCATTTGAATATTTAGTTTTCCATTTTGATGGCAAATACATGACCTAGATGAATAAACTGATTTTGGCCACTTAATAAATACTTTATTATCTACCCTCTTTTTGATATTTCATTTGATCAAAAGAAAATATAATATTGCCTCTTTTCCGTAATCTCACATCAGAGGTGGGATTCGAACCCCTTTTAAGCAACACTAACTTGATTATCTTTACAGATGGATCTCGCTGTGTTTGAGGCTTTGTTAAAAGCTATTCGTGATGCAGTGGCTGGTAATCACCGTGAAGATGACGTTGGATTGTCACCGTTTGATCCAGAAAATAATGACAACGGCGCAGAAAGTTGGTGCAAGCACATCGACTCCGTAGCCAAGGATCGTGGTTGGAGCAGCATCACAACCGTTGGTAAAGCAGGTTGGCCGAACGGTTTGTGGAAAGTGCAACAATCAATACACACTATTGTGCAAAAGTCAACAAGGTTTTCACTAACTAGGTTATTATTGGTTGTAATGGAAATATAACTCAAGTACAGGTTCGGCTTGTTAAAATACAGGATAATGATTCTGTTCAGCATCATTAGCCGTGTTAGATTATTTAAATAAAAAACAGAATACACTAATTACAGTATAATATAATTCATTTGATACTTTTAAGGGGATTTCAGTTGATTATTAATTTTATTGAAACTGTTCTCAATGCTTATTCATAATAAAAATTATCACTGTAAAAGGATAATAAAAAAATGAATAATTTGGATATATATAAAAATTTAATGTAGAAGAAGACCTAATTTACGTATACCTCTGAATATATGCTAATTCAACATGAAAGAAATAGACATTGTTTGAAAGAAATGATTCTTATGGTCATTTGTTTGATTTGCTATTGTGAAAACATGTTGGTTTGATTTGCTATTATGAAAAAAAACTGCTGGTCGGTCACTGCCCTGATACCTTTCTGAAATTCACTCGCAGCAGGTGATAGGACTGGTATGACAAGGCCAGATGACCAATAGCAATCAAACCAATGTGTGTGATAAACTGCTGGTCGGTCACTGCCCTGATATCTTTCTGAAATTCACTCGCAGCAGGTGATAGGACTGATATGACAAGGCCAGAGACCAATGGCAATCGAAGAAATGCCTATGATGAACTGCTGGTCGGTCACTGCCCTAATACCTTTCTGAAATTCACTCGCAGCAGGTGATAGGACTGGTATGACAAGGCCAGAGACTAAATTATAGAAAAAAAAAACGTGTTTCTAACCAGTAAAGTATACAGTAAATTGGGTACTTCGAGAGCGAAGTACTGGTCAGTCTGGCCGTGTTAGATTTATTAACTATAAAGTATGATAATTAAGTATTTTACACATGTTTTCTTGTTTACCTTAAAGAAAAGCATCTTTTGCTTGATAGTTTGAGTGATTTTCTTGTATGTAAATGACAAATTGTTTTCAATAAGAATCATATAATTTACCAAAGCAAAAACCAACCTTTAAGTAATCTAAACTCTGTTTTCATATATCCATTAATATCTCCAATTTAATCAATGTGTGTTGTATACATAACCTTACAATTTGTTCCTATTAAGTTATTTTTGCAATTAAAAGCTTAATATCCTAGTTAACCTCCTTTAAATCTCTTTTGATATAATTAATTCATAGTCAATTTGAAAGATATTGTTAAATAGAGACAAATGAATGACGTCAGAGAATATCGTCCGATGTGACTCACTTGTTTGTCACCGCCTATAAAAGACTGTGCTCCGGTCGTACTCGGCCCACTTGCTTCGCAGCAGCCGCACCGCACGGACCTAAGCTAAGTATACAATTATTTAGTATATGTCAGGAAGACATACTATGTACCGCTTGTGTGTTGGTGGTATATAGGTACAATGTGTTCTTATTATGGAACCCTGAATTAAATTAGTAAAGTGTATACCTTGTTTTGTTACTTGATATTTAAAAATGTTTTAATAAGGTTATTTTGGATAGCTCCACACTATTTTACTAAATGTTTAAGTAAATGAAGTTATTGTGGGTAGTTTTATGTTCAACTTATTATGACATTCTTCTTATTTGCTTAGATCATTCTATGATTATGATGATGAGAATTATGATATGATGAGATTAAATGAGATTAAAATACTTTTTTTTAGTATTCTGCCTTTCTCTTTTCTCTATTTTTTTAACTTAATCTCACACGCGCGCAATTTGTAACGACATCGGCGCAATGAAATCAGTCACCCGCGGACTTTCCGCGATGTACAATGTTGCGTTCACGCATTTACGTCGCATAATTATCTACCTAACGAAATGTGTTCACACTTGCAATTGAAATCGAGGGCGAAATTGAACGACGGGTTTATGTGAAGAAGGCCCCAAGCCTCGAGAACATAAATATAATCCGTGCATTTAACGAAGTGACAAAGTGAAAAAACAAGTAATACAATTAAAGACAATGTTCATAAACGTGCAAGACTGTTTAGAGAGAAATTACCTACACTTTAAGGTAAAGTGATTGTTTTCAAAGTTCATGTAAGTGTATTTTGTTTGGATTTTTAATTAATTACCTAATTATTTTGTTGGAGTTAAGCAAAATGTGTGCAGGGCGGCTAAGACTTTTAGATTCTGTGGTTAAGAAACACCCTTTGCTTTACTCCAACCAATTATTGTACATAAGTTGATTAAATTAAAAAAAAATGCGACGTAAGTGCATAAGGTGTGGCTGACTTTTATGTTCATTTTTTATTTATTAAAAGTGTTATCGATTAATATTGTTATAATCAAAGAACAAATCAACTTATCTCTTCTTCAATTTGACGATCCTATTTTTTTTCGTTTAAATTTGCAACTTATGAAAATCATTGTAATGTATCAATGAAATACGGGAGGGCGGGGCAGGGGTCGTGTAATCATCTGCTACAACACCGTGCGTAACGTGACTGTGACAGCAATTGGTAGTTTTACTCGGATAACTTTGTGTAGGCTTAACTTAATATTTTAATACTGAGTGATATTAAAAGAAAAAAATCTTGTTTCGTTACTTTTTTCAAAGAATGTAATATATAAATTTGGATGGTGTTTATAAAATCTAATCAAAATGCAAGGCCGCCCTCTAGCCGGCGAACATGAGCAACTACGATTTCCCGCGCTTCGACAGAGTCGTGACGTTGTCAACGGGCAAGCCCCGATTCAATTACGATCGAGCCACCTTCAAGTGTAGTCGTCGTCGTCGTTCCGGAACTGTCCTACGTTACGCTAAGTGCCTTATTTTAACAAGTCGTTAAGTGGTTCATAATACTGTGTTTAAAATTAATCATCTTAACTCTGCCCACATGATGTCGAAAGGTTTGGACCAAAATCCTGACATATATAAAAAAATATTTTAAATAAATCAACTTGTCTCAAGCGTCAATCGGGACTGAAACCCACAGCTTTTGCTATTGAGTCGACTGTTCTTTCAATGAGCTACCGAAATCTAGTAGACCCGTTGAAAAGTTTCTTAATAAAAGATGTATCTTCTAGGAAACATTTCTTTTAATTGATCGTTTATTTTTCATAAATTTTATCAATTAACCTCAAACTGTAACCTGTAAACGTAACTTACCTAGATAGAGATAGAATTAATCTCAATGGAAAAGGTCGTTTTAAACACATATTTAAACAAATATATGTTTTCCTAAGAGATAAAATTTCAAAATGAGTCAGTGTCAATAGATGTAGTATTTACATATTTAACTAGTTTAGTGACGACATTAAAAGCTATTGAAAATACAGAAATACCGGGTACGATAGTTTGTAATATGATTTAATACTATATTAGACAACAATAATTAATATACAATGGAAAACTGAACGGATTTACCATTATGTTATAAAGTGGTTGTATTTAAATAAAAGATACATTGATCTTACGACCGTTTGGTGCAACGGTACCGATCCTGCCTTCCGCACCGACGGTCCTGGGTTCGAATCCCGGTAGGTGCAGATGTTTGTATGATTAAAACGAGCATTTGTACCTGAGTCATGGGTGTTTATATATATTTCTATGAATATTACATATCTATGTATCATATATGTATGTCTATCCGTTACCCTGGTATCCATAACACAAGCCTTACAATGCTTACTTTGGGCTAGGTTAATTGGTGTGAATGTAGGAAATATTTATTTATTGATTCTTTTGAATAAAACTACTTTAAACAAATTTACAATTGTTTATTCTTGTTTTTCATATATTTCATATATATAATAGTGATGGTACGATTCCTTTAACAGAAATGTTTTTGTTTAAAATACTATTTAATTTATTACGTATTCTCAATCAAGTTAAACAACCTTTATTTCTTTTGAAATAAGGATGTTTCCTTACCTTAAAAGCTGTGCCTTGATTTCTAAGAATAAATCTTTGTTCAATAGCAAAGATTTGTGGGTTATCAAATCTAATATTGTTGTTTGACCAGCCGTAGACTTATTATCGTGTCTGTAATTCAGTGTATGAGCATGCTTTTTGAACATACATAAAGTTTTTATATATATACTAACTGACCCAGCCACGCATTGCTGTGTTATAAGTTAAAATAAAACCTATTCTATGTCCTAAGTTGGAACAAATTCAGTAAAATAGAAAAATATCATCAAAATCGATTGAGTAGTTTCGGCCTTCATGGCGGTCAAACACTGTGTATTTTTTTAGATTCCTGACCTTTGGTTGTACCCGGAAATATCCCATATATGTTCCGCGAATTTTCGTAGTATTCGAGTTTTTTTTTTACAATTTGAGATTTTTTACCTAACCGACTTTAAATTTTTTTCTTTAAAATTATGCTATTTATTTTCTTTATTTTTTTGTTACGTAGTCCTCGAGACTTACTTACATATGTAACTCATAAAATACCCAGCTTCCTGCTATTAACGTGAGGTGCCTCAATTGAAAGGACTGAAAGGAGTAAGACGACCGAGAAGAGAAATAGAAGCTTCGTTACAGACGATATAGTAACGCCCCCTCCTTCCTTTGTTCGTGCGAAGCCCATTGTCCATTGTGATTCTAGCGTCTACTAGAACTGTTATTATTTATTATCTTCCAAAGATAATCTGGTCGAATGGAAAGACCATTTTCTTTGTACGCCCAAAGATCGACCTGTGCTATTGAAATGACAACACACCGGCCTTAAACTAATTGAACCTTCTAAATATATTAACTCTACTAGATATCAATTATGGTTATTACAAACCGAATGGGCCGTTGAAATTAATACTAAGAGGTTTTAAAATAAATAATTAATTTTGAACATTTCACCTTTGTCCTTTCACCTTTGTACATTCGAAGTCAGATTTCGACTAAAATACTTATTGCGCAACACTTTTTCTGTATTATAAATAAAGGTAAGGGTCTTGCGAAATTATTAGAATGACTTAGAAGTCATGAAACTTTTTAAATGTTTGATTTACAGTTGAATATTGAACTGTGATTAATTTTAACCTTAGTTTTTTAGTTCCGATCGATATTTTTATTACTTACATTAATGGCCGGAAGCTGGGTATCTTTTGTATAAGTACAAGTCTTATGTTACAAAAAAATGCATAATTTGTAAGAAAAAAATTAAGTCGTTTAAGTAAAAAATGTAAAAAGAATAACTCGAAAGCTAGAATATACATGGGATATTTCCGGGTACACCCAGATGTCAGGAATCTAAAAAAAGTTTTTGAATTTCACTGATTAGACCGCTAAGTATTATTTGTAAAATTTGAAAATTTCAGCTTATCAATTAAGAATAGCGGTCGGTAGTAACATTAATTATTGAAAGAAGTTTAATAAAAGAATCTGAATTATCATACCATACAAACCATTTAATGTAATGTTATTTCTAAGCAAATAATTTTTACGGTTTAACATAAAGTAATAAAACTGTTTTACATTAACACCACAGAAACACTAAAGTTTCCAATATTACAGTGAAAATTTACTTAAAGTTAAGTTGAAAAAAAGTAACAACTTTGTCATTGTCTTGCGTGTTAAATCCAAGAATTATATAATTTGATAATATACCTACATCAGCAATAGTATACTGACAATAAAAATTGCTCTGCGATAATCTTTTACTAATTTTACATCATCATTGCAGATTTATATGAAAATATAATTAAGCTTCTGAATTTACAGCCTATATTATTATACCTTCACAATAATCCTCAAAACATCATAGCCATAAATGGGCCAAGTAATAAATCACAATAGATATTTTATTGTCCCCTTTAAATTTTTATTCCACATGAATAAAATATTTAATTTCGTCTGACGTGTACTTTTATTCGTTGCCATTTATTTTAATGCGTTTCCAATAAATCACATTGCTTACATCCGATATTGTAAAATGTAACTAAAGCTTTTATAATTAATTCGTGTATCATTGGCCACATAAAAATACTTATAGATTGAATCTGACTAAATTTATACTAAATTTATTTTACTGGGTGATCAAAATTAAATATTGTTGTAATTAGGAAAGTTCATTATACTGAAGTAGCAAATATAATGTTTAATAATGTATTTTTGGCGACAATAGTGAAATACTATTTGATTGGATTTTTATTTTCCTGTCATTCTAACTAGATCCCATGTCAATTAGAGTACTTTTTGGCCCCTCGGTGATAGATTTTTTGTGTGTTTTTAAGGGAGCAAACTTTAAAATTACCGAATTAATGTGACTAAACAAAGTCAATTAAGTGAAAAAGGGTTAGGTATTGTAAAATGTTGATTGGAAATTGGAAGGTAATTAATGCTTTCAGTGTTTAACAGAATGAATCATAAAAGCTATTTTAAAGTGGTATTTCTAAAATTCACGGCGCTTAAGCAAAATATGCTTAGCATAGTTTGAATAGACATGCCAGATAAGCAATTTTTAATAACACTAATAAACGCTTATCGATAAACCTTAAGTAAATCGGTTGCAGTGATTTGAATTGGTTTTTATAAAGGTTAGCTGATTTATTGTGGTTATTTATTTTAATGTGGTATTAAATAAATCAGATTTAACGTTCGATTACCATGTTTTAGCAAACAATAGAAAATTTTATTTGAAAGATATAGCTTAAAAAATTATACGTAAATGTAAATAAAGACGATAATGACAAAACTACGACACGCCAATGATACTTTTGATTAGTATCAGTTAACTGTATTAAAACCCAATTAAGTTTTCAAGAACTATGTAAATATTTATTCGTGAACAATATTAAAAATCAGTTTTAACTTCCATCTAGAAAACTTTGTGTTAATTATTTACAATAGCTGTTGGTTTTGTATCTTTCTGTATGTAAGCAAATACAATGTTGATTTTGATGCTCATCTACTAAATCATTGTTACGTTTCACGAGCTATTATTAATACAATTTTATTAATCGTATCTTTTTAGGTCATTGTATAGGAAATACCGTCAAATTTAATAACCTTTTTGAATTTTTTTGTTTCAGCTTCTCATTCGGCCGAAGTCATGTCAACTTTTTTTTGGCACCTCCGAAGACAGCACTAACTCCGTTACTTTTTAATGTTTTTGTAACTAAATAATCTTAAAATATAGCTGAAAATATACCTTATTATGTCCAAAAAACTTCAAAACATTTTATCGAGTACTTTCTTTTAAAAAATCCCGAAAATCGCCTAATTTTTCATGGATTACACTGGTATAGCCCCTTGAAAGTTTATAAATTTCTTGATATAGGGTGTGACGATGATAATATTATTGTATTCTAATGGATTAGAATACAATGAGGCACAGGCTTTCGAAAACCTTATGAATGATAAAACCATAGGGCTCATAGCGGATCAGAAGTAGTAACAATCTATTTCTCAACTGCATTATTGACATACTAGTTTCACCACCAATTATCAGTACGTCAGAAATTTCCGTTATAAAGTTGTCGATCAAAAACAAATCACCAAAGGCTCTTTTGGCCCTCTTTGAAAATAACAGATGAGCATCGTAATCATGTACAGTTAAGCTTCAGATATTAAATTAAAATTCATTTATCCAACTTTAAGTAAAATGTTTTTATATTTTCCATTTTACTGTAATTACTATCAATAAAAAAAATATAAATTATATAGTTTGTATTGTAGTGTGGTTTCTTAATATTAAATTATAATAGTTAGCTTATACGCCTCACTCAGAGCAACACCAAACTTTGGTAAATTAATGCTAAGGTCCTAAATCAAAAACCACCAAGCAGATTAAGGGCTCTGTTCTATAACGAATTATTGCACAAATTTACTAAACCCACAGAATCAAGCTCGTCTTTAATAATTTAAACGGGTATCGAATATGCCCAAACAAGTCTGACACTTACAGGCCAAGCTACCGAACAAGCTTAAATCGAAATGCCGACGGCCTAACTCTCTTATTAATAATTCACAATTTGGACACTGCTGTCCTAAACACAGAGTCGCTAAGCTTTAACGCTAATCGGACATGGAATTCACATTGATGACGGTTGTTGATTGAACATTGTTAACCAGATTGTCTTCAATTAAATAAATAAATTTCACACAACTTAAACTAACAACTCTAACCGAAAAGTATTTATTTACAATCTTTACAGAGCATGAACTATAGCCATAGTAGTAAGATAACGTAGCCCGTACACTTAATAACAGATATAATATATAAAAAGGATATAGCAAACATAACTTGTATTGTATTTATATGTGATGATGTAATCAGTTTAACAAAGGTGTGCTCGTCACACATATGTGTGCTGGATACGAACGCGGGACCTTTAGTGCAAAGGTTAGATCGCTACCGTTTCACCAAGCGGTTTCGTCATGAGGATCAGTGCCCGTGCCAGTGGCCGGTGAGACTTGATTTCAACTTACAAAAAAAAGGCTCTTAGCTTAAACTTTAAATAAATGTACCATTTGACAAATCGGTGAATATATTTCTTTTTTTTCTTTTTATTAAGTGGAAACGGTTGAGCAACTACAAAAAAATAATTAAAAATGAAAGCCAAATACATCCAAATATTTTAGCATCTTCAATTAAGATATACATTAATTTGTATTTTTACCGTATATTCGTAAATTCTACAAACAAGATTACTTAATGAATGTTTTGAAACAAGCGTTATGTGTACAACTATTAAATTAATTAATTTATATAAACTATTAATTTTAAAATCTGCCACAAATAAATACATTTAAAAAGACTACCAAGATTGTTAACGTTTTGGTCAATTTTGATATAATATACTTTAAGTAGTGTCAGCGTTGCTGTCGCATTTATGTATAACCTATAATAATATTTTAAACATGAGCATTTAACAAAAAAAGGGATTATTTAATTTATCATGTCAAGTCGACGGATAGTTGGTGCAATAGTAGCGACCCTGTCTTTGTACCTAAGGTTTCGAGTTTGAATCCAGTATATTTTCATATGAAAAACATAGGTATATATAACATACTAGCTTCTGCCCGTGACTTCGTTTGCATGGATTTGGTTTTATTATTTCATATAATTCGATATAAAAATCATCACTCAAATCACACAACAACATTTAAATACTTAACATGGATTTCTGAGACACACTGTTACAGAAACCGCACCAAACTAGCCACAGTCAGTAGAATTAGGCACAAGCTGCTGCTTAACATGAAGGAAACTTCTGAGGCAAGGTCCCATTAATACTTATTTTAAAGGGTCAGGAAGATTCAGAAAGAAGGAATCTAAATTGATGGTGACAGTGAACTGTGCTTTATCGGGCAAACGAATAAAAGTATAGATACGAGCGTTAAGTGTGTGTGTGTGTGTGTGTGTGTGTGTGCATAGATTTAATAAACCACATATTCTTGGTAAAGTGCAGAGATTTGTTCATTGAATGCTACGCGAGGCTGTTGAGATCTGGAAACATCTTAATTTAAACACAAGCTGTAAGAGCTGGTGATGTAGTAAGCTCTTTTTGTAAATAATTAATGTAAAATGGAGGTTGGTCGGTTTTAATATTTGAATAATTTGAGTAGTTAGTGTAATTTAACCGCTTAAAAATGTTGAAGTGTAATTAAATCGATTAAAAATTAGCATAGATATAAGGACCATAACCTTAGACATCCTGTGAACATGGCTCCTGTAAAGTAGTCGAAACGTCCAAATTAAATATAAAAAACAAAAAAAAAATATTAAAATTATTTTATTTCATAAACCGCTAAGACTGCTGTATTTTAGGGTAATTAAATTACGGTAATCAATTTGCATATATACGTACCATGTATATATAAAATAATTGAGTAGACCATAAACTTCCTCACACTCTCATAAACTCATAACTCATAAACTCACATAAAAACTGCCGCATCCATCATAGTTCATCAGCACATAAATTGCAGTAATGGTATTTAGCTTTTGACCCCATATCCACCTCTATTGTTACAACAACAAACAGCGACCTCGTAAGTGAACGTATTATATATTGATACAACAAACAGGCTATGTAAATGAAACCTAGGACTTCATTTATTCAACAGATTATTGATTTAGCGTATTGTGTGCGTATCTTTAAAGGAATCTTTAATTGGTCGTAGTTGAGTGGAGTAAAACTTAATTAACAATTTTGCATCGTTTAAATATTCCAATCAAAAATTGCTTTTTTATATTTATTCTGTCATTCTCTTCCTCGGCATTATATCAAAACACATATCTATCAGTCTCTTGATGACATTACTTTTTTTCCTTCTCATATTGCGTCCGTACCAAACCAAATGTTTTCTGTAAAGCCTTTGTTGTACTAAAGATACTTTCAACCTTTTGAACCTTTACCTAACAATTTACCTTTATCCCATTTCTCATTACCCAACACTCCGATTCATGCATTAGGGCATACGTGCTTTAGAAAGCTGTAGACAGTAGATAAGAAAAGTTATAGAATTGATCTAACCGGTATGGGTTAATCAATGTCAATGTCCATAAAACTTGGCTTCTGTTGATTCATAAATAAGAAAATGTCTGGATTGTTCCGAATAATACAAGCAACATAATTAAAGTCATGTTAAGATTTCGTGTATACCCATAATTATTTGTAAAGTAAATAATTAAATGTCGCTTTACTTACAAAAAACCCATTGCAGGGAAACGGAAATTAACTATGTTGCATCTGTTATTTACTAGACTTCCTTACAAGTTGTGTTTATAATAAAGGTTCATTTTAAAATAGCAATATCACCTTGTATATTGATAATGAAATAAACAATGCTTAGTCAGCAAAACATTGTAATTCTTTAAGCTTTACTGTAATAATTATAATGCCCTCGCGTGTTGACAAGTTTGTCTGTTTCGGTGTGTAGCCGCTTTTAACAATATTATCAATATATACTTAATTTTACATTAATTTACATTATTCCTTTAAAATATTCAGTAAACGTTTTCGTCACAATTTAGTTTCAAGCCTTTAAAGCAAAATTAATATTGTAGATATCTTATTTCAAATCACGTGTTTTCCAGAACGTCAATTTATTCCAGAAATTACTTTAATTGTTCAGAAGGAATGCGTTCGCATGTGCAATAGGTCGTGACAGAACGGAGTGGACATTTGTTACGCAAGTCACTCCTTGATTATATCCATGAAGTAATTTTAATTTTATTGCAAATCTTCACGCAACACCTTTATTATGTGCATAATAATTTAAAAAATTGTACCAACTTTAAACTGTGTTTGCTTTTTGTGCTTTAATTTGACGATGAGAGTTAATATGAGTGTTGATACATTAAATAATTTAAATTCCTTTCAAGCTAGGTGAAAATATTGGAACTAATACTGTTCTGGTTCTGCAGGAGTATGATCACAGAAATGTGCCTTAATGCGAGAAGGTAAAAGGCCGTATGCGATTTTTGCAATGCGTCAGGTGGATATCTACCTAAAGGTGATATCGGAAAGCTTGTCATGACAGACAACGGTCTCTTGGGAAGTTCTTAATTCCTAAGAACTTTCCTTCGATGCTGGTGGTTAAGGGGAAGCTTGGGTGATCTAAATCTTACATAACAATGCAAGATGTTATGCAATGCATTGGTGGGGCTACAAAAACTACGAGGGGCTCGATGGGTCCTGTTGACCTATCGTTGAGATACTATACGAAGATTGCCACAACAGGTCCACAAAACCTGATGAACCAGAGGATATATACGGGAGTTTAATATGATTGCCTCGAACCATTCACTGAATTGGTTATTCAGTCAAGTCATATCTACCCGGAGGCGAGGTAGTACAAAAACGCTTGTACTAGCAACTACAAATATTTGTATTTAGTGTTCAAAAAACAACAAATATATTCGAATTTCCTAGAAATATATTTTATTTTACTCGATATCGGTAAAACCACTATTACATTCTACTAATAAATTATTAAGAATATTTTGATCTCACTACAAATGCGTAAATCGCCCTGAATCCTTAAGTCCACTTGTCATTTAAGTAAACAGTACGAACGTGAAGATCAATAGACAGACGCAGCCCGCAGCACCGCCACTGATGTTTTATTTTAATACTTAATTATTATATGAATATACCTTGCAGGTGTTTATATAGTTACCTAGTATAAATAAGCACTAATAGTAATGGAAATTGAATTCTTAATATTAAAGTCCATTTGTTTGTAACGCCTTGGCGCTCTCGACACTCTCAACTACAAAAAAATCATATACATATAGTAATTTCGATCTTTTTGAATGCCTGATTATGATATTAGAATGTGAGTTAACAATATGCGGCTAATTGTCGGTTAGCGTGTGAGCTTACGTGTTTATCGAGCATTATGCGACGAAATGTAGTTACGGCAGGTTGTACGTAACTCAAAGGAAAATTATTATAGAGAAGCTCGCTGCGGAGAGCTTGGCGCACTTTGGTCACAAACAATAGCAAACTAAGTTCATAAAGGTCAGAAGGTAATAAAGTATTTTGAAAATACATGAAATATAGGTAAAATACACTTCAGAATCTGCAGATTATTGTCACAAATTCGTATGTGTCAACATATATAATAACGTATAACAAATATATATAACAACGTATAAATAAAACTAAATGCATTTTTTGGTAAAATTCCGATAACCAAAATTTATAATAAAATAAAAAAAATGTATAAAATATATAGTTTAAAATGTGCAGTCACAGCATTGATATTTTCCTTTAACATTCTTAAATCTAATTGGAGATAACTTTAACAATTAAACCTTACTTCATATACATTCTGATTCCAAATCAGTGGCTATATTATTTATAATATTTATTTATTCAATTATAAAATATAATAATACAATATAAATTATATCTAGATATGAAAAAACATATCAGCGTATCCGAACTATACTTAAATGATGACCGAAGAAGCTGCCAGATCTTTAGTCCCCAGTCCCTTCAATTAAAGCTATTGCCTACACGCCGAAAAGAACAAAGATGTGACTGCTTGCAAGGGCTGCATACTTTCGAACTTTGTGACTGCTTCAGTAGCTGCTTTCTGCAGCTACTAAAGCCGCCCCGGCTTCCTTTCATGTAGCGGCTACATGTGATGGTGCTAGAAATCAATGATAAACCTTGTCGCCAGGAGACAATGCCATCCGGTCTTTTTCTATCATCTCAGAAGATACCACTTGGCTCCATGACAGCTGGTAAATTTAGGTGATAAAATAGTCCTTCAGGTTATAATGACGTGAGATGCGACCAGCACTCCTAGAACATAAGTGACCGTGGTAGCCAAGTGGTCCGACCACAACAACAACGGCGAGATTCGTTGGTTTTGACTCCCAACTGTAGATAGATTAACTTTCTGACGCATGGCAATCAGATGAGCACGCATATTTTTCATTTTTCTGTCAAAAGAGTTGAAAGCATTTTTCCACCAACTTCCACCTTCAACAACACTTCTCACCTGAGTAAGAAGGTGCGAGCGGCAAGTACCGTTGCTTTGCACTACTTTAGTAGTTTAAAAATGTCTTAAAGAAGGAAATGAGTATTTTGCAAAAAATAAATTCTGTATTAACCACTGGGTTTTTCATTTAAACTCCTTGCGCCATTTCAGACTCCTAAGCGATTCAAAATAAAACTTTCAGACATAGGTATGGACAATAAGCATAATATACGTAAATGTTCTCTTTAATTAATATTTTTTTATTTTTTATTGATATAGATGTCATTGAGTCACCATGGCACAACAGAAATAGCATTATCATCAATATATCATCGAATTTTGACTTAAAGTTGAGTTATAAAGTTATCATAATAAGAGGACAAATAAATTCGATACTTTCCTTGGTTTATGAAACTATAAACTTTGTAATGATTTTATTATTACACATTCCGTTCACACATAAGTTCGTAGCCATTATGAGCGATTACAATGTGCCTTGTGTATATTATCTGCAGTCTACAACTACGAGTATATCATTAATTTGGGAGACGACTGACTGAAATAAGATAAATTTGTATACAACTAGATGTCGCACTTTAGCTCTAGGCCAATATTTAATAAATAAAATAAAATTATCATAGAAATGTTTACGTTACTTATTCAATAGAAATAAAACAACGGGTCGCACTCCGGAAGTGCCGGCAGAAGTGAAAACATGAACATTAACGTTGTGCATTTTTGATATTTTGAAATGGTTAATGAATAATTTTGCACGAATTGCTTTAATGATCAGTATAAAAGTGTAAAGTGTAAAGTAAAGTGTAAAGTAAAATACAATATTCATTTATTGCGCTATCGTATACAAACATGTCAACAAACACACCAAGTCGTGTTCTTTGCATTTTTTTGTGCGCATGTGCAGGATTTTGCACATGCGCAATGAATAAAATCAGTTGAACGCATGCGTTCTCATGACATTACCTGCCATTTTAAATTTTATAATGACAGTTTTAAAAAAAATAATAATGTAACTGTCACTATGAAGTTTAAAAATGACACGACTATACGACTATACGTACACCCTGTTACCATCTTCAATACTCCTTCCAGTCTTACAATATTAAAGAAGTGTTGTGGACATATAGTAATGAAGAAGATAGTAATTATTCCAAAGTTAATTTTATTCTTGTATGACTGCCACACAACTACAATTTTACTACGTTACTAATAACTATGTATATAGTAAATACGTGTTGATCAAACTATAGAACAACATCTAAAGAAAGATGCTTTTTAACATTTAATAAATATATTATGCATACTTAGCTATTTCCAATAATAATAATGTTATTTTCCAACAAGTTAAGACTATCGAAAAATTCAGAATTGTATTTTACAAGCCTTGAACATGCTTAGTTAATTTAGAACAAAGAGGTGGTCCCTTCGTCACCTTAATACATGTAATTCACTCGAACTTGATGTGAGAGTTGCTATCTACAAACCGCAAGTTAAATTAGTGTTACCTGACTCCGGGATCTATAGAGCTTGTCTCTGGAATAGTGACTGTAATACATTATTTGTATAACGATCTGCTTGCAAACACTTTATTTGTTAATTTAATTACTCATATCTGCCTATTTACCTACTCTTAAAATTAATGCATTATGACTGATTTTTAATCCGTAACTAATCCATATCAACAGTTGACATAGAGCACGTAATACCTATATATTATACTAGCTGACCAAGCCACGCGTTGCTGTGGCAGTAATATTATTTTTCTAATTTAAAATATTTTTCTAAAATAAAAGTAGCCTAAGTTACTCTTTATTACATCAGCTACCTGCCAATAAAATCCTAAAAGAAATTTACTATTATTACCTACGGATAATGTCAAAACATTAACCCTCTCCCAAACAGGTTTATTGATATAAACTTTTCATCTTGGCCTTACGACTGGTTACAATATTAAACCACACAATTGTATAATTATAACACTTGTTGATTCACATTACTTATTGATGTTATGTATTTATTCCTATCTACTTATTTTTTCGTCTCATGAAGTAACTCAAAATTTTGTCGCTAATATTAAATTTCCGTTTATTTGCATATCTCATATATGTAAATTAAAATTTCTAATTACTTCCTCTAGAATGCTGAAGCCTTCTTGAGTAGATACTTCACACTCGTTAATTAATGAGATCCGCATAGCTATATTAAAATTATTATTTTCATCTTTCCGTTGTAGCTTCGCCCTCGTAATTCTGTAGAGATATTTGAAAACTCGCAAGCTATTTTCAACTTTATATTATACTTATATCAAGAAATGTATTTATAGGTAGTTGAATTTTTTCCAGCAAAATCCAGTATTGCCATTTTTACACAATCTGAGTTGAGTAGAAAAGCAAATCATATATGTAGTATTATAAATAGAAGCTTGTATATTTACATTACATATCTAAAACCAGATCTTTTCCCATTGCCGGCGAAAGCCTTTGTTTGGAACTTTTTATTTGAAGCATGTGTTACAGACCCAATTTAAAAAATAAATAAATTATAGGGTCACTTTATTTAGAAAATATCTGTATAACTAATTTGAAGCGTATCCGATTGCCCTTCCAATGCGTATTTAGCACTTGGAAGAGTGAATGGAAATGAACACTATTTTTAGTTTATTAATATAGAACTATCGGAAAGCTAATATCGGAAAACAACTAAGGTCATTTATTGGAGGGGAGCGAGCGAAAAGAGCGGAGCTCCCATGGATCAGCTTCAATGGCGCGATGTCTGTTACGCCATAACTTCCCGAGTTCTTAACCGATTTTAATATTTTTTGTGTGGAATCAAATCAACAGGTTGAGGACCAGATTGTGACGAATTTAGAAATTCGCAAAAATTCCAATCGTTCAAAAAATTTATTTCTTTAGGTATTATGCTCCACTCCAATATATGGTGCTAGCGTAGCTTTATGTTAGCGACTGCATCGCCTAGCTATTAAGTAAAAATACATGCTGCTGGTAACTTGCTTTTTATTGTTAATACTATTTTCGATATTAGTATGTTATATAATAAAATATTTAAACGTGCCATAGATTTCTTACGGAATTTATTTGTCATTATAACATTTAAAAACGATGATTTTTATGAGTTGTCAAAAAATATAAGTTCATTATGTCAACAGCTGTGATAGGGGTTGGAAAGTTGTTCGTAGGTGATTTCATTTTACTTCATTCGTAACTAGAGTTACGATTCTATTATAAAGCTTGCCCATATTTGAAGAAAAATGTTTCGATAATTAATGAAATTTAAACGGGAAAAATAAGTGTACCAAAACACTAGTGGAATAAGTATATAAAATAAAAGTACCTACCTGTTATGCTTCTGTAGTGCTTCTTTTACTACAAAAGTGAAATTTTTATCCTATTTTTTACTGTTAGATAAATATGAAACATATTTATATGACTTGAGTAACATGACCACCTTGTGCCTTATGCTCCTGAAGTAGATAATACGATAGCAAAATATTCACTTTAGGGTGCCAAAATTTACTTGATTTTAATACACTTTTATATTTTTTTATATATTTTATGCATTTTCAATGCGATTTTTTCTATATATTATAATAATTTAAATACACTTCTTAAAAAAATAAATCGTATCGTTTCAGTTTCTGTTCTAACAGTGGTAAAAAATTATTCATTGTTTGTTTTTAAACACGTTATAAAATAAAAATATATTACTATAAAAAATTAACATACCTATCATAAGTGCCAGACGGGAGACACAGAAAAAAAAATATAATGTTATAAAATAATGAAAGAGATTCAAAATTAACTTTTTAATTTAGAAAATTATAATTACATTATTTATATCGACCATTGAGAATGTTATTCTCTGTTCGATTAGTGTGATTTTTTTATGTAATAGAAGCCATAATCTGCTCATTAACTAAATAAATAAATAAACATCGTTACCCTGCCAAGTAACTTCCACCCCCTATTTAATTTAGTTCCGTATTGTCTACTGAAGCTTTGTTCACCCAAAGCACATTCTACAGCATTATTACTTTCATATCTCAAGATCTGTATGTATACAACTATGTTTAAAACTGTCCTCACAGTATCTATTCAGACCTAATTTTGTCTTATTTTAATTCAATGTTATTACTAGCATTTCGGAATTTTAAACAATTATAATAATTTGTATGTACGTTCTTTTGACGAATAGTGTTCCAGTAAACAACTCCGCCCCCTTTTTATTATAAAGAAATTTTTAAAAATCACTTGCTTCAGGTGATATTGTACCCACGTTTTTCGCAATCCACGCGCACTACTACGACATGGAAATTTTGATTTTAATATTTAAATTTTATTCGAAGCATTAGTTATCAAATACTAGGCATTCAAAATGTACGATCATTAAAGAACTAATTCTTAATTTAATTTAGAAATAATTACTAGGTGCATATACTAACTAGTCCTACTCTTTCGCCATCATAGTTTTATCATAGGCAGGCAAACCTATCACTCATACATTTTTTATATTCTATTTATTTGTATACTAACAGCTAAGTTAATCGAAATACTTATAAAATTTATTATGATTTAAAAGGTTTTAATTTATTCTGAACGCTTTTAACGACAAATAACACGTGAACTATAAATCATCCGGTTTAAATATAACAAATCTATGGCTTATTTGCCCCGCGGCAATATCGGTGATAATGTTTGGGCCATCTGGCGCCCGAAGTGGGGCTGAACACGACTAATGCTCTCCATTTCTTTTAAATAACTTCTTTGTTAAGGCCAAGCTGTTTTTAGATATATTATCTTACTTCGGAACACTTTAAATACTGAAATGGACCTTATGGTCTTTAAATTATTCAAGTAATAAATAAAAGGAGAGAAATGCGGGAAACTTTCTTGCACATACTTTAAACTAATGACGACCATGTGGGATCGCTTGTGACTAGAAATTTATACTGATATATATATATATTTTTTTATTATTCCTTTGTCATAATTTTAAAATACATACTCTTAGAACTTATAAATATTATTTATATGCTAGACGATCGTTATTAGTTTATTTTACAAACAAAAACAATATAAAGCTAACCAAATATGCCATATTACTTTCAAACAATCCATGATTTAGTTGCTGACAGGTACCGCTCGTACTTTTTAAAACCGTCAAAAATATATTATTATGTCAAAATAACTTTTTACCCATTAAACTATTTTCTATACATAATAAAAACAACTTATACAAAATGTAGAAGGCTTAAAGAGTTTTAAATATACTCTATTTAAAATTTAAAATATCTAAAGATGCCCTTACTTTAATATCTTATCCGCTACCTCAAGCGTTTAAAGTTTGAAGGTAACGTGTGGTCGTCGACAATCCTAAGCACATACGAATTACCCCAAGTTTCAGGCCTAAGCGGAGTCTCGAGACGAGTTTAGAACTTAATTACTGCATGCGATAGTGTAGGACGCATTAAAACATTAGGTATTTGAAAGGGCAATGAAGGCATCCACTAACTAGCTATTTTTAATATATTTTAATAATATATACTCTAAGAACACAATTTTTTTGTTTGTGTGTTTGTCTGTCCGCTCTTTTCCGTGCTCTTTTTCCATTGTATACGCGTTGCCATAGCAACGTGTTACCGGGTCAGCTAGTATTTTTCTAAAAATCTTTCAATAACTCCGTTTTTTTCCCACGTTTGTCTTAGGTCGCTTTCTTGTGTGTTTGCCTGTCTGTCGTCTTGTCTGTCCGGTTGGAATCTTGTATCTCAATTTTGAAGCACTTCCCGACCACCTAGCGAGTTGAAACTTTCAGGGTAGCTCAGAACCCGATGACAATGCACGCTTAAACAACTTTCAACTTTCTAGGTGCACTTTCAGGTCAACTTTCGGCCACTTTCACTTTTGTATGGGGCTTATCTGATTGTTAAGCCCCATCGTTGAGTTAATAATTAAAAAGAATGAAATAATAATACTAGATTTAAAAATCTAAAAATCCCACGTTTTTCAGTGACCAAAAAAGAATAAAATAACCCGGCGGGGTCAAGCGAGGGCCCACTCAAAACGTGGGGGCGCATGTTACTTATGAAACTACTGAAAAACGTGGGATTTTTAGATTTTTAAATCTAGTATTATTTTCAGATTTAAAGTAGTAATTAGCACCCACCAAAACGAACTGGACTTGCGTAGCACATTATGGCCTATACCTGAGCTCCACTGCTGGACAGTGGAGATATCATGCTGATGATGAGGGAAATTTCTATTACACTCACGGAACAACCTAGAAAATAATTAATCAAAGCATTGATCTCTTCTTGTTACGAAGTCTCTTTAAATTGGAGACGTTCATCGGCAATGGGATTAACGGTGATAATCTTTTTCGAGTCGACACAAAATGCATCTTAGTGTTTCACAGTCCATTTTCCGAGAACTGTATAGTTCCCTCCACTTCGAGAACGTACGTTAAGCAAGTACTTGCCACCGCAATTGCCATGAAATTCTGGGGCTATTTCTTACTTCCTACAGATCTAGTTGCATCATTGTGCCAAACGTGATAGTACTTGAATTCCCTTCATCAGATTGTGGTTATTAGGACAATTAGAAACATGTAATTTAAATCAATTCATTTAGTGTATTTCAACATTGTTACATTTTAAACGATAAAACAAGTTGAGTACAACAGATTAAAAATAATTTTAACAATACGTGAAATAAAAACAGGTACAAAAGATGAAATAAATAGTAAAACATAATTTATTATCGTCTACAAAGTGTCCCCTTAAGAGTTGTGACAATATGCGGTTCGCGTCCTTTGCAGCCCATGTCTTTTAAGAAATAGTGTACTTATTACGTTATTTTGTTACTTTAATTTGGGGGAGAAGGCATTAAGCCGATGTATAGCAAAAGCTTAGTGACATGGTCGCTCAATTCTTAAGTCATCCTTAAGTAATCGATACACAGAACATATTTGTTTCTTACAAATATCTTCATTTAATACAAACAGCAAACATGATTGGTTTCATGACATTATACATAATTTATGCAAAAGTGTTATTATAGTTTTGTACAAACTGTCAATAATAAATAAATAAAAATAAATTTCTGATAACCCACAGAAATATACAGTAGTGTATGTACAATGTGACTTGTTGTATGTACAATAAGTCTACCAGAACCATATCCATACTCGTATGCTGATCCGCCGTGTGGTGCCGGCCTAGAATAGCACTACTCCCCTCTCATCCCGTGGGTGTCGTAAGAGCCGACTAAGGGAAACCTCACCTAAGGAGATGGGCAGCAGCATCTCTTTATGCGTACGGGTCATACTGCGATCGCCAACCCGCCTGCCAAGCGTGGCGATTTTGGCAAATCCCCTATATGGATAGGCACACAAAGAAACGGCCCCTAGTCCCCGGCAGCCAAACCATTCCTAGCTACGGTAGTGGCTACGGTAACGGTGCGGCAGAGGGTGCGAAGAATCCCCGGGTAGGTTGCGGCTACCAACACCGACGACTGGACCTGGCAACATATAACACGCGCACATTGAGGACCGACGCGAAAATTACAGAGTTGGAAGAAGTTATCGGCAAGTTACACTGGGACATCATCGGGTTGCCTGAAGTCCGAAGAGAGGGAGAGGACACGATAATTTTTAACTCCGGTAACTTGCTGTACTTCCGGGAGAGCGACCAACTGTCTGTGGGTGGTGTCGGGTTTATCGTCCACAAGTCCCTCGTCAACAACGTGCTATGCATCGGTAGTGTTCCCAGCAGAGTGCCATACTTGGTACTCAGAATATCATCACGGTATTCGTTGACGGTTACCAGGTATACGCGCCAACCTCGAAACACGACGATGACGAAGTGGAGGCTATGTATGAGAAGATTTCTAGAGCCATACATAGTCACAAATCCCACTACACGGTTGTGATGGGGGACTTCAATGCAAAGTTGGGGAAACGCTGCGGTGACGAGTTGAGAGTGGGGCAATTTGGATTTGGGGAATGGAACGACAGAGGCCAGATGCTGGCGGACTTTATGGAGAGGGAGAACCTCTATATGATGAACTCCTTCTTCAGAAAGCCCGTAACCTGGACTGGATGGACCTGGATAAGTCCCGACGGCAAGGTCAAAAATGAGATCGATTTTATCATGTCAACGAGGAAGCAAATTTTCAATGACGTCTCTGTGATCAACGCTGTTAAGACAGGGAGCGATCACCAACTGGTAAGAGGCACATTGAATATCAACGTGAAGCTTGAAAGATCGCGACTGATAAAATCTACGCTCCGACCAGTGCCGACCCAAATTCAAAACCCCGAGCACTTTCAGCTCGAGCTCCAGAACCGCTTCGAGACCCTTGATAACAGCATAGATGTGAACGATCTGAACGACCTGGTGGTGGATGCTGTCCGTACGGTAGGGTCAAAATACTTCAAAACGCACCGTCCCAAATTAAAGAAACTCTCCGCACATATACTCGAACTCATGGATAAGAGACATGAAATGAGACTGCAAGACTCAGCGGATGCCCTACGTTATAGACAGCTTAATAGACAGATCTCGAAGTCGCTGACGAGCGACCTTCGCCAATTTAATACCGAGCGTATTAAAGAGGCCATAGAGCGGAACAAAGGCTCCAAAGTGTTCGCTAGAGATCTGTCTATTGGGCAAAGTCAACTAACGAGGCTGAAAACTGAGGACGGCAGTTTCAATTCATCGACTCCTGAACTCCTGAGAGAGATTGAGAGTTTCTATAGACAGCTATATTCCAGTATTACACCAGGCCAAAGCAGAGCTCGAGATCCTAGAGCCAAGCTTACCCGACTTTACCGAAGATATCCCGGACGTCAGCCTGTACGAGATTAGAATGGCCCTCAAACAGCTAAAGAACAACAAGGCGGCGGGAGATGACGGAATTACAACAGGGCTTCTGAGAGCAGGCGGCACGCCGGTACTTAAAGTACTCCAGAATCTCTTCAATTCTGTCATCGTCCAGGGCAAAACGCCGAAGGCATGGAGCAGAAACGAGGTGATTTTGTTCTTCAAAAAGGGCGATAAAACCCTACTGAAGAACAACAGACCCATCTCGCTTCTGAGCCATGTCTACAAGCTGTTTTCGAGGGTCATTACGAATCGTCTTGCTTGCAGGTTTGACGACTTCTAACCTCCCGAACAAGCCGGTTTCCGAAAAGGCTTTAGCACCATAGACCACATTCATACGCTGCGGCAGGTTTTACAGAAGACCGAAGAGTATAATCGGCCACTTTGCTTGGCGTTTGTGGACTATGAGAAGGCCTTTGATTCGATCGAGACTTGGGTGGTGCTGCAGTCTCTCCAGAGGTGCCAAGTGGACTACAGGTATATCGAAGTGTTAAGGTGCCTGTACCAAAACGCCACTATGTCGGTCCGAGTACAGACCCTGAGCTCTAATCCTATCCAACTACAGCGAGGAGTGAGACAGGGAGACGTTATCTCTCCGAAACTGTTCACTGCTGCGTTGGAGGATATTTTTAAGCTTCTGGACTGGAATGGACTTGGTATCAACATCAACGGCGAGTACCTGACGCATCTTCGGTTTGCTGATGATGTGGTCCTAATGGCTGAGACCTTGGAAGACCTGAGCACCATGCTCGAAGATCTCAGTAACGCATCCCAACGAGTGGGTCTTAAGATGAACATGGACAAGACGTAACCAACGCCCATGTTACACCCGCTCCAGTAAATGTTGGGAACGTTACACTCGAAGTTGTTGACCACTATGTTTACCTAGGACATACAATACAGTTAGGTAAGTCCAACTTCGAGAAAGAGATCTCTCGTCGAATCCAACTCGGGTGGGCAGCATTCGGGAAGCTGTGATACATTTTCGCGTCCAAAATACCTCAGTGCCTTAAAACGAAAGTTCTTAACCAGTGTGTGTTGCCAGTGATGACTTATGGCAGTGAAACGTGGTCGTTCACTATGGGTCTTGTGGGGTGCCTCAAGGTCGCTCAGCGGGCAATGGAGAGAGCTATGCTTGGTGTTTCCCTACGCGATCGAATCAGAAATGAGGAGATCCGTAGGAGAACAACAACCGCCGACATAGCTCAAAGAATTGCGAAGCTGAAATGGCAGTGGGCAGGACACATAGCAAGGAGAACTGATGGCCGTTGAGGCGGAAGTGTTCTCGAATGGCGACCGCGTGCCGGACGACGCTCAGTGGGTAGGCCCGCTACGGCGTGGACCGACAATCTGGTTAAGGTCGCGGGAAAACGCTGGATGCGGGCAGCACAGGACCGATCGTTGTGGAGATCCTTGGGGGAGGCCTATGTCCAGCAGTGGGTGTCGTACGGCTGATATGATGATGCTGCTCATTTAAACAAATGCCACTGCCAGGATTTGAACCTAGGATCGTAACTGCCAAAGGCAGAAACCGGTTGTTAACTCCTATGTGGTTGAGCAATGATTTCTAGCACAAAGATCAAGGCATTTACAAAGAGGAATATTTATAACAATATCTTAGTTCATAATAAATTCTAGTTTATATTACGACCAACATTTTTTTAAGACAAAAGCTATTTAAATCTATAAAATTATGATAATCTTTATATTACTTTAAAATTATCCTTTCTAAAACAGCAAATAATGAAATAGCATATAACTGATCAAGAACCAGAATCTCTTAATGTAATACTCTGATCACTGTTTTTCAGACCCGCAATCTTCAATGTAAATCAAATCGTGTAAAATGAATTATAACTTATTATAAAAATTCACATTTTGATAAGGCAAAGCAAATATTTAATATTTTGTTTTCTTAGGAGCTCCGTGGCTTAATTGTTATTGTGTTCAGCAACTTTCTCAAGATCCGGTCATCAGATTTGTGACCAAGAATTTTGAACATGTTTAAGAACTTCGTGCTATTAAGAGCATTAACGCGCACGACATTTCATACAAAGCTCAAATCTGAATATTTTAAAATAAGGAATCATCATAACAATCAGTATGATTTTTATACACTTAAGGAAGATATTTTAGAAGTCTTTAATAAAAAATAGTAAAATATTTTTCCTTTACAATGGAAATTGCTCTTATTTAAACACAAAACTTACTCAACAGTTGTGTGGATTTAAAGTATAATAAGCATATCCAAAACGTTGTCTAGTAAGTGTCTAAGTAATGAAAAAATTGCATGGTTTTTAAAATACAAGCACCTCTACATTATTAGTATTTTTTTACGTCAACATTTAATAGTTAAACTTTTTAAAAAAGTTCTTTCCTCTCTACTCCTTTATTTAACGTCTACTTCATTACTAGATAAAATACAATATGATTTTTTTAAAGTAACAATTTATTGACCATGATATTTCTTAAGTAATTTATGAAATCTTATTAAAATTATGAAACAACTGCTAGCTTTCTCTGTACGACGACCCTTGACAAGTAATAAATTAAATACTGGATTCCTAATTAACCGCCGCTTAGGGGAAAGAGCCAATATCTGCAGCATTATAATTATATGCTAATTGGGTATCAACTGCTTAAACTTAATCACAAGGGCGAAATAAATGAAGATGGCCGGCACCCCCACTCAGTCAGTTGTTCAGAGGAAGAATGCGGTACTAAAAAGTTACGCGTAATGGGTGATTTTGACGAAGAGCTTTATGGCGCAAGTGATTAGCGCATCCGTCCTTAAGATACGGAGGACATTGTACAAGCAGCTTAACTACTTCTGCAATGTCCAGACATTTGATGTGTGAGCAAAATATTGTCAGCTAGGGTTCCTCACTGCGTTGGTGGGCATGTTAAGCCGTTTGTCCTGATTTATCGCTAGCAACCACCAAATCGCACTAGGCCCGCGATGTGGAAATATGCAAATATACTGCACTAGGAATATTGCACAGTATTCCTACAATATTTGCATCCATTGGAAAGTCTTGCGATCTAGCGGTGTTGTTTACGATAATAGTGATGATGATTTTAAAGTGTCCTGAACCTAAGTGACAGCGATGAGTGATGATGTGACAATGTACTAAGTCAAAAATAATAAATACCGAAATCAAGCATCATAAAATACAAAGTCATTCGCTTAAATTCGAACTTTTCTCGCTAATGAAAAATTACTGCCAATTGTTTTTAAAAGTTAGTATAAATACAATATGGCCGGTTTGTTTCTCATTACCATTTTCATCAATTATAGAATGGGGTTGAAGGGTTTCATTTAATAAGGGTGAAGCCAGAGTGGAGAAGAAATATTAGTAATCAACATTTGTGTGCAATATGTTTTTATTAAGAATTACAGATGTCAACGAAACTAAGCTGCTAAATTAATTAGAAATGAAAAATGAAGCATAAGAATAAAGTGCACTGTCGGGTTTCATTATTTGATAGTAAGAAATTTTACGACTGGTTTAATCCGGTCGTGATGACGTGCTGCCCATCGGTGGTGTTAGACCTCCTTGCCCGATCTAAAGCTATTTATACTCGATATACAAAACAAAAAAAATATGCGATATCTTGAAAGTGTATAAAGTAGTGCGTTCTTGTATTGAGTGTTTAAACAAGTTATCCAAAACATTGCATTTGTTTATCAATCGTTATCTTTAGGTTCTTTACAAGTACAGTATACATAAATAGATAACATTATTCATTTAAACTAACTTATTATTTGAGATTCCATTTTCTGATTAACTATTTTCTCCAAATTAAATTATATAGTAAATATTTATATCTAAAGAATTATTCACCAGAAAAAAAAATCAGCTTGTTTGAGGAATCAGGCGAGACGTGAACCCACGACCTCTCACTATCCGGAAAAATGCTTTTCATTGGAACAATTTCCAACTTTTCAAAGTGCTTTTTAAGCTGACTTCCAGCGCCATCTCTTTATGTTTTAAGCAAAACTATCAACAACATAAAATTTTATAAATTTCAAAAATCGAACAATCGATGAAGAGAGAAACAACTATGTAATAAGAAAGAAACCATTTTGGACCTTTACAAGAAAATTGTGTTTTAAAAAGAACCGTTTTAAGAAGATACAGAAATGAATGAATGTTTTTACAGCTTTTGTGATGAGGTATCAGTTAAACAACTATATTAGATAAAGAAAAAAACGCAGCAGCATTATCATCGCCATTTTTTTTTTGTTATGGGATTAATAATATATATATTTATTATTTAGGTTTTTGATATCAAGAGACTACTTTAGTAACTTGTAGGAAATTTAGTGGACTACTTTAATTCTTTTATTAAATTTCGTGCGAAAGAATCCTTACTAATATTATAAATCGGAAAGTGAGTTTGTTTGTTTGTTTGTTTGTTCCGCTTTCACGCCGTTACTACTGAACCGATTGCTTTGAAATTTTGCAGACGTAAAGATTAAAGTCCGAATTAAATAATAGGGTACTTTTTATCCTGGAAAAAAATTGATATTCCCAAGGAAAAACAAAAATATTGTTTGCTTGATGGATGGATTGTAGATGGCGCTGTGTGTCGTTTAAAACAACGTAAAATATTGCAAACGAATATAAACATGTAAATTTAGAAGCTAAATGATACGATTATGAATCCCAGAAAATGGGGAATTCCCGAGGGATGACGTACAGTTTGTTTTATCGTCTAAATTGTTTTTTTACATCTTCTTATCCTGAAATCACTAAAGTCAACGAATTACTTATTGGTATAAGTATTAGTTACGTTATTTAGTTCTTGAGGTATGCGATAGATGGCGCTGGGTATTTTTTAAAACATGGTAACGATGTGTTTTTTTAAATACATAAGAAGTGGAATGATAGCTTACGCTATTTAGTTCTTGAGGTATGCGATACATGGCGCTTGGTGTTTTTTAAAACATGGTAACGATGTGTTTTTTAAAATACGTAAGAAGTGGAATGATAGCTTACGCTATTTAGTTCTAGAGGTATGCGAAAGATGGCGCTGGGGGTTTTTTAAAACGTGGTAACGAAGTGTTTTTTTAATATACGTAAGAAGTGGAATGAATTATATGAATTTTGTATCCAGCGTTACATCGCGCTTCTTTTATTATTCCGTGGGAATGATAAGTTTTCTTATAGTTGTGCTTTATACCGCAATATAACTGAATTCCACGCGGGCGAAGCCGCAGGCGGAAAGCTAGTAATAAATAACTTAGGAAAAAGAACATTTAATATCATTTAATTTATAACTTAACAATTTGTGACTAGGCGCCTTTCCAAGAAGTTCTTCAAAGTTACTTAATTCCAGCTTAAGAACATGAGCTTTTAGCTGAATAAATATACCATAAAATTTTATTGTTCAAAGTTAGTGGCACATCGATACTATAATTATGGCTTCCTCTTTTAATGAAAACACTTTATTCTTGTGTAACTCTTTCCAATAAAGTGATTTTAAATAACTCTTTAAATACACTGAAAAGTTTGTCATTACTGTAAAACGATTATTAAAATTATTGAAATATAACTTCAAGTTCTCGCAAGCAGAATCTGACTAGAAATCAACAAGATATTATTTTTAATTATATTTTTTGCATTATTTATATTTTACCATAAGAGATAAAATACGCATATAAATAACGACCACGCCTCCGAGCCCTCAGATAGGATTCGAACCCACGACCTTTCGCGAGTACTCTGACCGCTGAGCTACCGAGACGCTGGCAGACGCGTCGATGTGATGTGAGTGTATCGGCTACCAAGTAGTTACACCAAATTCACCGAACTCGCAAGTGTTTGCTATATAGTATGTATTATGAATTAGATATACTCAACTACATCTTTAATTTCCACGCCAGTGTCATTGAATGTAGTACTTAGAGTTTTGATGGTTTATTTCTTTGCTAATAAGTAAGCGTTACGAAGATATTATTCCAGTATCATTGAACTTGCCTACAATCGAACTATTAGGTACCTAAGTAATCCGATCTGTCAGCGTATAGATAGTTAATAGTTAGTCAAGGAAGCAGCAATTCAGAATTTAACGTTGTTTTTAAGTATTGTAAAAAAAGAAGCGCGTTGTACCGCACGGATCAGCTGTGCGCGATTATGCGTAATTTTAATTGAAGATAGTTTGATTATCATAGTTAATAGGTGAACTGAAAAAACGATTACGTATAACAAATGACAGTGAAATTTATAAAATGAAGTCAAAGTTCGAAAATAAAATAAAAATATTTTTTTACAAAATAAAATCCTAATTCTGCATATTCTTTACACTCGACCCATCACTCCACGAAGTCATGGCAGGTAATTGGATTCCGCCTTATATTCATTTATTTTGATTCTGACGTTTTGATCCCTATATCACTGTAATAGTATCTCTATACGCTTTTGTGAGTCGGCCGTGTCCTTCAAATAATTACCTACAGCCATACAGTACGTCAGGACGCGATTGGGCTGCCCGCCTACATTTTTTCTACACGAGTTTTTATTTTCAGTTTTGTGATTGTACTTATATTTAAGAATCCATATAAGATCTACCTTCACCGATCGGATAACGCAGTGAAATTTATTTCTAAGAAATAAAATAAGTAATAAATGTTCTTTTTGTTTCGCCCATTTACTAACCAAATAAATTATAAGAAGCAGGAAACGTAAAAGCCTGGAATACAAATACATAGATTTTTAAATTTTTTTAGTCAGTCAGAGGCAAGTTGATGCTTATAGTTTATACTGATCAACTTTTTAAATATATTATATGTCGACATACACTTCACCATCACCACACCGTTTGTCACTGCATTGCTACAGAGCAATACAGATATCGAGTGTTGACCGAACGTCGACACGCATGGATATGGACCGCGTTTCGACCATTTGTATAAACATAAAAGCCTGCTTGTAGAATCAATAGTTTTCTGTAACATTAAGATAATGTATATAATAATTAAATAAAAAAAAATATAATAATTAAATTCCTATTATTTTCATACCGAGCATACCTCTAAAATGTCAAATAAAACAAAAATGTATTTTTTTTTTTTTATATTTGAATATATTGAATAGTAGAACGTGCCCTTTTAAAATATGGCGGGTAGAAACACACTTGTGATGACCATTTTATTAGTCATCTTCTGAGCAAGGCTCCTGTAAAGTAGTCAAGACGGTAGAATTAAATATAAAAAAAAAGTTTTAACGCGTAATTAATCTGATTAAAGTAGTTTTCTTATGACTTTTATAGATGCGAAGATGAAAAAACTAAATGTGAAATTTTCCTTAAAATGGCATATTTTAATTAGATGATCAAAAAATTATCCTGGATTTTTAATATCTTTCAGATGCAAGAAAACCCTATACTATTGCAAGAGAAGTTTGTTTAATTAAATAATATTTTTTTCTATTTACATTTTTGGCGTCCCATTTTTTGAAACATTATTACATAAATTATTATTAGCCTAAATATATAAATAACTAGCTGACCCAGCCACGCGTTGCTGTGTTATAAATTAAAATAAAACCTATCCTATCTTTTAAGTTAGATCAAATAACAGGTAGTTACGTAGTTTGATCAAAATCGGTTAAGTAGTTTAGGAGTCCATCGCGGACAAACAACGTGACACGTAATTTACATATATTAAGATATATTTTAGTATAACACTGTTTTTATGCTAGTTTGCGATGATTCTGCTTCGGAGACAAAGGTAAAACATTTGGTGATTGAGTGTAACCTTTTTTTGACCCACGGGAAAGCTTTATGACTTCGACCCGTCGCGGGTAGTCGAAAGCAGAATGTAACCTGTCCGAAACGGGATTACTGCCTTGCCAAAAGTGAACGAAAAATTAAAAAAAAAAGGCTACGATAAATTTTGATAAAGAAATACTATAAAAAGAGTCGACTCTGCTCACAAGCTATTATCACATTTTTTTCTTGTATTATTCCTTTATTTATCATAAAAGAAGAGCTTACTTACCTGATCTGTAGCCAAAAGTTCACAAAAATACTCACTGGCTAAAGTGTTAGATAAGGTATATATTAAAAAAACACCACTACTCACACGTTAGGAAAAGTTTGGTTTCTCATTCAATTTCTGCGTGAAACATTGCGTTTTATCCGCTAGCGTGGAAGTGTTTTAAATTTAGAACCTTTCAATTCAAAGAAAAACACATGGTACGTTTCGAAATCTTTTTTAAATTAATGTTTTAATACTTCGTTTTGGTCTTATTTAATTATTTTAGTGCCTTTAATGATAAAAATTACAAGAATAAATAATATTTAAAATATACTATTTATTATGATAATTTTTAAATGTTTGGTGGGTGAGATTACATAACATACGAGTATGATTGGATTTCGATCCGCACCCGAAAATGAACTATCAAGTGGTTATGGAATTTTTAATCAAATCACATTGAACTTTTGAAACTTTTCTTTTTACCTCTAATATTGCTATTTTTAACAATTTTACTTTTAATTTTTAATTTAAATAAACCAATTTACCATTTTATTTAAGCTGTTTTTACCAAAAAATTATACCTAAAAATTTTCCTCGCTTTAGTGAGGGAAAAACTGTGTCTTTCGTTCAACAGCAAAGGACTTGTACCTTTAAAACCCTCTCTAGGCTACGCTTTTGCAGCCTTGCATAACAAATTACTATTTAAACCTTTAGATATCCTCAGTCCTAAAAAGCGTGATTAAATTGTTTACAGCCAAGATAAAATGTGTGTGTTGCATTTACACTCTGCCTACGAACGGAATAAAATAGCTCTTAGAAACCCACGGAAAGAAAATCTTGAAAGTATTTATTTATTTTATTTTAAGATTGATTACATCACAGTCTATAAGTTAAGTTTTAGTTAGTATTCTATCTTTCCATTATAACTTTAATACCTAAAAGCTTAAAAATGTCCATTATAGGATTTGTTTTATCTGAAACTAAGAATTAAAGCATGTCTTGAAAACGATCACCTTCCCTTTTATTCTGTCTGCAGGCAAAGTTATGGCGTCTTCTGGGATTATAAAAGATTAATTTTTATATTGCTATAACTATAATTGATAAAATGCAATGGATTAAATGTTCATTTTTAACACCTATACTTTGTCCAATGTTGGATGATACTTTTGACAGTTGATACCTATATAGAGGGTATAAAGTTGCTTGATATTGTAATGTCAAGACAAACATAAGGAAACAAATGCAACCTTAGTACGTAGCAATAAGGAAGTGACAGCTGTCAAAAGTATCATCCTACATTACACAAAGTAGAAATTGTGTGATGCGATTAAATAGAGAAGTCGAAAAAGGGTGGCATCACGCGCGTGATTACGCACCGGCTTGACGCTCTGACAGCAACCCGTAATGGTGGTTTCGAAGTTTTGAGTAATCTGCTATATTCATTAGACTTAGCCCCTAGTGATTCTCGCTTATTACCACAGTCAAAGGAGCATGATCATGGAATAATTTGATTTAACTTAATGTTAAATACTTCTCCAGGTTTCGCGTTTACTCAGTAAGGAGAAGATAACGAAGATTTTTTTATATTTAATTAGCAACTCTATAACTATTTCATTCACCGTCTTATTTGAGCATTTAACTACCACATTTTTATACCTAAAGAAAAGAATTCTACTTTTCTCAGGAGTTTAACAGGATTCGTTATCTGGGTGAGTACTCTTCTGAATTTTCATTGTAATAATTTAAAATAATAAAAAGGGCTAGTAGCAAAATTTTTATTCTTCACAACTTGTAAAAGTATCACATTTTATGTTGTACGTAGTAGTACCTATAACAAGTGCTTATGAACTTAGAAAAATCGACGGGTCTTTCAAGGTCTTGGTAGCTCAATTGGAAGATTACTCGATCGAAAGCTGAATTGGTCACCCATTTGGTACAGACGTGGGACATATTAAGTTTTTTTTATGTTTGTTTAAAGTTTTAGGTTAATCATAATTGTCTTGTTTTGTTTTATTTTCTTTTAGTTTAATTTTTTATTAATATTATTTATGTACTGTCTTTGTGTTGTAGTTATAGTCCTGTGTCAGTACCAAATAAAAAAGTGTTTATGTTTAATAGCGAGGGTGTGTGGTTTGCGTCCCGCCTAACGTCTGAAACAATTTAGTATTGTAATAATTTCTTTACCCTCTTATGTCAAATTTGTGCATATAAGTCGTAAAGTTTTGAAATTTAGTAAAGAGTAGACTTTTGATTTCATACAAATATTGTAAAATTAAAGTTTTTTTTTTCATTTCAGAACTGCGCAATCAGCTACCAAATAAATTTATTTCTAAAATATAATAATAATAATAATATTTCCCACAATCACACCAATTAGCCTAGCCCAATGTAAGCACCTTAAGGCTTGTGTTATGGATACTAGGGTAACGGATAAACATACTTAGACGATACATAGATATGTAATATTCATAGAAATATATGAAAATGTCCATGACTCAGGTACAAATACTCGTATTCATCATACAAACATCTGCCCCTTCCGGGATTCGAACCCAGGAACGTCGGCGCGAAAGGCAGGATCGCTACCGTTGCACCAAACGGTCGTCAAAAAAAAATATAGTCATTGTCACTTAAGATGATGTAAGGATTCTAACGATAATACAAACATCCAAATATATTACGGCATTTTGAGGGTTTGTTGGAATAAAGAAACTCACATCCATACATAATTGAACCCTGAAAAACAATCAACTCTCCTTTTTAGGTAGTTGTGTAATAAATATTGTCATTGCACCACTATTAAGAATTAGTCCAGATTTTTAATGAGTGTGCGATAATTTTTGAGACCCTACTAGTTCCATAGCATTTTTAGTGTGCAAGTATTAGATGTAGAAATTCGGATCGAATTATGCACAACAGTTTTTGAACTCCAGGAGGTCGAAAGTAACTGCAAATAGGTCGTACAAATATACCTACTTGCCTCAATATCGCCACTGGCCTCTGTATCGCCCTGTTTTTTTCTAAGCTTGTCTGATACACTACCGTGTGCTTATCTGTATTATTTTCTGTAATATATAAGAGTTTTGATACTCATAATAATAATAATTTATTTTATTTTGTTTCACTTCTACTTAATTTGTTTAGCAGACATGCGACGGGGTTGATGGCGCTTCGCCGGCCGCTGCTATGACACGTTTGCTTCGCTCGCTCTCTCGGCTCGTACCTAGTTTTAGCCATAGTTCTAACCTTACCGTAAAAACCTACATACAGTACATTGCTTATCTGTTATTGTCCGAGGTTTGATATTATTATGAAACAGATGTCATATACCATGCAAACAAACATACAGAATTGTTGTCACTTCTACGGAGTATACTAAATGAGAAAAACAAAAAATTATTAAATTCTTATTGTGGAATAGGACAGAGTCACAGATCTGCTAGTTTGGATAAACATATATTTTTCTGTCTGCGAATAACTTTTTTAAGCACCGAGTCGATAGTGAATAGGCAATAGAAAATAAAGACCAAACTTGAAAACTGGTGAATTTGATAAAAGAAAATATAATAATAAGAGACAACCATAGCCCATTCGGCGGAGCTCAAACTCTAGAGGACTGAGTTCGAACCCTATGTAGGTACTACCAATAGGAACTCACTCGCACAAGCATATCACTTACTTCTGAATATAACTAATGTTCTCAGTAATTATTACTCTTTTTTTATAAAAAAAACATTAATTGATTCGACTAGGTGAATTTAAAACCAATCAATCTGAAATGATACACTTGTAATATAAGCATACCGAAAACACTTGTTAATAATTTTATTTAATGACGATTATGTCAACCTATAAACACTGTTCTTGACAAAGGGTTCAACACGTAGCATTATTATAATTAACGGGTTTTAGGTATCCGTAAAACTGAAAACTGTTTAACCCTTTATTTGGCAAAAAAAAATAAACATTTTGAATTGAAACAAATACTGAAATAGGAATGTGTAGAGCCTAAATATGCCAAGAAAAATAGTAAAAAAAATCTAAGGTTTTCAGTTTTCCTGAAAAATCATGTATGCTACTACATACATTGCCAAGTGGGTAAAGAAATATGTATTTATTTGAATGTATGTTGGGACATACCTTACCAAAACCAGTAAGAATAAAAATCATAAATATGTATTGTAACTTTAATTAAAAACAAACATAATTCAAACCTCTTTATAAAAATGAGTTGACGGACATACATTATGAAAGCAAAGTAGCGGGTATAATGGTTCTGCAACACTGTGATTGGCAGTAAATGCTGGAAGTAAACCCAAAAACTCTACTCATTTTTGAAAATGATAAATTAGTTGACAATTCCTGGGTTTACTTCCGGTAACGAAACATAACCGGACTTGGTATTTGCTGCAAATGACAGTCGTGAGCTTAGAGCATAACCTGCACCTACCCTGAGATGTCATGGTCATGAAATGACCCACATTGTCAAATCGCGAGGACTCAACGGGAACTGGCTGTATCGCTTTTTGTGGTCGTTTTTTGATGTCGAGTGGGTCAATCACAGCACGTGTATTCTTTTTGAGTCCTTCATAGATTTCGTACCTAAAAGCCTTCAAGGGCATAGCCTTTTTTTTATTTTAGTACAATCATTTCTGTAAGAAAGCCATGCATTGTTGATGCATATATCAAGCAGCTGGGCAAATATGCCGATATACCAACGTCGTGTCTTGAAAGGAGTTCTGTATAGCGAGATAAGCATATCCGCCAAATCTACACCACCCATATGTTTATTATACTCTTTGACCACTTGTGGACAATTGACTTCAACTTTTTGTTTGGCCTCTTTGCAGTAGCGTTTGATTTTCTCTACCGGTTCTGTACCTACATAAGTACTGACCAACGTTACGACTTTGTTGTCATTCCAACGCACAACTGCCAGGCGATTTTTGTCACAAACTGCTTGGTCATAAGCTTCTCGAGGCTTTTTCTTCATTTCTTTTTCCGTATGTAAAACTGCATCTGCTCCTCTCAGTCTATTTTTTCTGATGGTGCCCAATCCAAAAATGCCGTAGTTTTCTCTCAGTATGTAGAAGAGTTCTGGGCATGAAAAAAAATTGTCGCAGAATACAAAAGCTGGTATTTTTTTTATACTTTTGCACAAAGCAATGACTACTTGAGCTCCAAAGCCTAACGACAATTCTTCTTCTGTGAAATTATGAAACCTGAAAGTGTCCTCCCCTCCGTACAGGATGAAATCGTAGATCATACCTGATACTCCAGCTCTGACATAGTTTTTGAAACCCCATTTATTGGGTTTGTCTTTCATGTATTGGCGTCTCTTGCCGGCCTTAGTCCCTTTGTAAGGTATCATCATTTCGTCGATGCTGAACTTGGTCTCGACTTCTTGAGCTAAGCAATTTGCTCTTATTTTTTCAACTATGGGCCTAATCTTGTGATATCTGTCACTATTATTAGTGCTATTGTCGACGAAATGAAGGTATCTTCGAATTTTTTGGTACCTTTTTATGGGCATTAGATCTGCAACTAAACCGAATCTATATTGCAGACTCCAATAGTCTGTATATGAAGGCATGGACATGACCCCCATGATGATGTGAATAGCCAGAAAATCTCGAAGTTCGTCTTCAACTAATTCAATCGATCGTCCGTTTTTTTCCACTGAATACGCATTTGTTTGTTCTACAATGTCAGTTATAATGTCTGGGGAAAAAAACTTGTAAAAATAGTCCAAAGGAATAGTAGGTGTCTGAGAATCGATTTCTGGTACATCTTCCACAGTTGCTTTATATCGAAAAACAGCAGCCCTTTTCCATTTATAGCACAGAACGAACTTTTTGATTCTGCGTAAGCGTTTAGCAACAGGAACCGTCGGTCTTTTCGATCGTGTTTTTCTAGTTAGACGATTTGGCAATGTAGAGGATGTAGTGGGGGTGCTAGGTATGGACACTGAAGGTTGTGCAGGCGAAGCTTGTGATGCAGAAGCGACTTGAGATACAGGATTTAGAATAGCAGGAGTGGCAGGAGTTGCAGGCGTGGCAGGGGTTGCAGGCAGTGTTGGAATGTCGCTTATTATCGGAATAGTGCTGCAATCGGGCTCAAGCGATGGATTCGGGTATACTTCTTGGAATACAGGCGTAAGCCGAACATTCTCATCGGTTGAGATTTCATCATCGGAATCTAATATATTCAGTCTTTCTAAGGAACTCGCAATAGATGGGGCTGGGGAAGATGAGTCTGAATGCAAAACTTGAGCGCCCAATAATTCATCTTCGACATCAGATGCATTACCATCATCAGAGAGTGCATTTTCAGTAGGTATCAAAGCTAAAATTCTACCACCACGTGTTAGTAGCGCGTGCTGTAAAGAAAAAAAAAGCTTGCATACACCAAAACTCAAGGCTAAGCAAACAAAAACCCATAAATCGCAAAAAAATATCACGCAAAAAGAAATCAAATAAATTGGCAATGTATGCTGTGACAAACAGCTTCGTTATGCAGTGATTCATTACTAAGTTGGCAATGTATGCTGTGACATACAGGTTCGTTATGCAGTAATTCTTTACTAAGTTGGCAATGTATGTCACGGCATACAAAGTTTATTTTCAAATAAAACAACAAATATCCACAAATATTGTAACAGTGAACACATTAACATTATAACAAGTGAACACTTCACTATAATGTCACGATCGAATAATTAGTGTTTTATTAGAAATTTACGAGGAAAAAGTAATAAAAAATCAAATAAATACCTTAGTGAGCACAGCCGGCTTCTTTCGGGCAGACATTTTGAAAAAAGTGACAGCACCAGTGTTGCTAACACTCAAAAACTTTTTTTTTTCATAAAGTGTGACTAGTTTATGAGAATAAATATTAATAATTATATTGAAATCATAATATTTTTATTAACACTTTATTTTTTTTTAAGTTTGTATGGCACAGCATACAATACCAAATTAAGGGTTAACTTCAAAGAGTGAATTGAAACATACAATAATCCCCCCTTTTTGTAAACCGGGGTAAATGGCTGTATCTACAGTCGTCAGTACCTGTCAGTCCACATTGGACCCTGTGAAGTGGTCCATTCTCTGGCTAGTTCACCGTACACACTCCTCTTATAAATATTCTTTCGTATTATAGCTTTTTTTCGAGATAAAATAAATTAATAGTTATTAACATAAGCTTGTGATTATTTTTTCTTTACATCTTTTATAAATAGTAGCAGTCATTGTTAATATTAAACAGGTATTTTATTGTCAAAGCGATAGCTAAACAATTATTACAGGTAATATAAATTTAAACAACACTGTGGAAAAGTATCAATTTATTGTTTTCACGCCTTTAATTATAAGGATACTAACATTAAAACAAGTATATTTACACTATGACTAAAGTAAACACAATTAAATCTTGTACATTTTCGAATAATAAACATCTGTTTATAAGGGTATCTTTGGTTTGTAAATCACTGTTATTTTATGAATAAATTAAAATACAAAATTAAACCATCAATTAGGTACATTTACAAAGTCTTGTTAAGTAAGACAACCGACCTTACCTAATCAAATACACCTAAAAGACAAATGTAAATATACAAACAATTATCTTGCTCAATAAAATAGCGAATTAGTTTACTACCTATAGTGAACTTATGGTGATAATGATCGAATAAAGGTTTACGTGATTCATGTGTATAGAAAATCGCTATAACTATTTTAAATTAGTCGTGTAGTTCAGCAGTTATTTATAAAAAACTAGTAAACTATAAACTTATTCTAAAACCATTTTGTTAGTAATAGTGGTTAAGACATAAACAAACAAAAAAACTGCATACAACTTCATTGTGAAAACTACAATTTTGTACACTATAATTGTATTTTGTACAAACGAGTTGAAGAGCAAGTTTTAATACGTTTTTATTTTACATTTTGCATTTAGAATGCCATATTTCTATAAAATTTAGAATACGCTCATAAAAAAATAACCACATCTCCTACCTAAGGCCTCAGAAATGTAGTTGATTTTTGTAGGCGCATTTTGAATTTTATAAGATTTAAGACGGTTACTTTTCTCATAGTATTTTTTTTATATAGTTTTATATTCCCTTTTTAGTGAGCCTGGCTACCTATCTTGCTCATTCAACTCGTTATTTATTATTCCAAGTTTAATATTGCAAAGCGAATTGAAATAAGATTCAAAGTATGATTTTAACCAGTTATAGATAATACTTACTGACGAATTTATCATTGCAGACGATAAAATACCCCTAATAATATTTTACTTCAAAATTATTTACAATTAAATTATAGCACACTTATTTACATTAGGCTAAACTTGGGTCCATTATCACTTAAAATTATTTTCTAAAAAAGGTTTAATTTAAATCTTAAAGTAGCATCACTCTTTAATTAAAGTATTTTAATAGGTATTAATCTATCTTATATAAAATAAACTAGAAGAAACTATTTATCAATACTGATTGCAAACATTATATACTCGTATAGTTCAACATTATAAATCAAACCAAATAATTGGAGCATACATCAGATCTTATTTATATAACGTACCATCGCTTCAGTAACTACCAAACAATCACAATCGCTACTAAAATCAGCCAACTGGAAGATCTCACCGTGAAACTCAAGGATGTTTTATAGTATTTAACTTCGTCTTGTGTAGGAGGCGAATAAGATGCCTCGTAGCTGAGTCTGTTTGGACAAGGCAGCATTTCACTTGGTATTTCTAGTAGTTTCCTACGGTATTCTATTTTAGTGCTATCTGATTCTGTTTCCTGGTCTTGCAGTGTATCGTCATAAGATTTGTCATCGTTAAAATCTTCATCATCTTCATAGTCTTTTTTGTCAACGAGAGTGTTGACTTTCTGAGGAGAATTAGTTTTCTCGACTTTGATACCGATATTGTTTTTTAACTTGTGATCCATTATGCAGACAAGGCGATTTAGTGATGATTTAATACGTTTGCTTTTCGTTTCGTTCTTCAATTTGTGCAACCAAGCCAAGCGGCAGTCGCAACTCAGTCTGTTGCCTGTCAACAAAATATAACATATGATTAAACAATGTATGTCGCTCAATTTATAGAGTCCAAATTAATTAGTACTTATTGCAGAAACAGATCATATCCGCAATTTTTAGTATCGGCCATTTTGGTACTTAAATTAAATTTGTAGGTTTTAATCAAGAGTACGGGGACCCCTTAGTAAGTGCGGTGTACATAATGATTGGCTAGTTAAATTTATAAATCGAGCTAATATTATAAATCCAATACTTAACAATGTACTTTCAATGTGTTTTGTTCTGCTAGTATTAAGTCCGACTTAAATACAAATACATATCCAATATTCTAATTTGGCTAGCTTCTTGGAATTTAAAAATAATTTAAAAAATAGTTCGGTTAGTTCGTCCCACTTGTTTTCTTAAATTTTTTTACAATTTATCATTAATAAATAAAAAGGTAATTCATTACCACGAGTATCAATTATAACGGGTAAACACCAATAACACTTAACCCATTTTATTGAGTTTAACACTATCATTCCATGTTATGTTAAGACTTTAAAACTTAATTTTAATACGGAATGTTTACTTTTATTTCAACATTGTTTTGCGGCATGAAATTAGGTGGTAGGTAAAAATGTTGGACGATTCAAAACAACTTATATTAAGTGCATTTGAATAATGTTATTTTCATTTCATTTCATTATAAATTAGCGAGGTTCATTGTAGCTAGTTTCCGCAAAGCGACCGAATAGTTATATTATTTTGTGATTACATAACCTCTACAGCCATTACATAACCGCAGTTATAGCTCATAATTAAGAGACTAAAAAGAAACAATTGTTACATTTCTCGAATGAACATAATATTCTAAAACAATTTATAAAATAGTGAATCTAAGTAGTTGAATATACTCTTAGTACAAAACAAATAACCAGTGACCTAATGGATCCGTATGTAGGAGTCATACAATATAATAAGACTTTGCTGCAATAAGCAAACCGCAAAACCAAATTAACAATACACAGAGCCTATTAAATCATAGCCAACAATGCAAGCAGCGGCGAGCGGTTTGGTGGAAAATATGACATTCCTCTACCACGAAATATAGTCGCTATTAAGGATGCGCGCTCACTATTAAATATAACACATAGAGACATATTATTACGATGTTCGTCAAAAAATAAAAAGGGTAAGTCCTGCCCTAAATTATTTAGTCAGAACAGAACGCAACTAAACTTTTTTCTTATTACATATATTTCTGTAACTTAGAGAGACTAAGTTAAGACAGAAAAGAAAACAGTATCTAGATGATAAAAATGAAGGTACAGATGCAGATTATTAGCAAGAATTATGTTATATACGATTAGGTATTTCAGTAAACAATTAAGGTGTTTTACCGCCAGCTAAACGGCAAGTCACTCAAATTTCGTCACACACTTTAGCGTTTAATAAATATAAGTCTGATGTTTTCTTAGAGTATGTTATGAACTTTCAGTTCTTATAATTTAGCTAATAGGTAAAACCAGAGGTTACTATTTATTCTCTCTCTCCTTTTACAAATCGCATTTTATATTCAAAATATTTACTAAGATTCAGTAATATTATATTATGCGTTTTTTATGTTAAGCAGGTATATTTAGTGCCAACTATTTCTTAACAAATATAACTCATATAAAAAAATATACACATGCACAAACACACACGCACACATACATCACATACACACACATACACACACACACACACACACACACACACAGGTTTATTACAGATACTAGAATTAAATAGTTAACAAGAATACGTATAGATACTTCTGGCAAAATAAACAGATATATAGTAGTATAAAATATGTATATATATTTATGTATATATAATAATAATAATTCTTTTTGATTATGGATTTTCAAAAATAAAAATCCCTTAAGTACCTACTTATTAACTACACTTAAACGTTAATTCCATTATTTGATTAAACATTAATTAAGTCGCTAAGAAGGAACTGGTACCTATAATACTACAGGCCCGGCTTAGTTTAGGTACCAGCATACTGTATACTAGTCATTTAATACAAGTAATAAAATAATTGTCATCATACTTATCAAATTGTAACATAATTTTAAGTTCTAAGTTGTAGGGGTTGGACGTGTCTGCCAATAACTGTTGCACTCTATTATGATCAGTATGATAAATCGTTTAGCACACACTTTCCTAATCACGCTGTGCTGGTTCGCTGCATTGTGAGTGTGACCGTGATGTAGCAACAAGTTTGCGGCAGCGACAGATAATTAATTCTTCATAAAATTGTCAAATTACCCCCACATTACTGTTTTGTTGGTATGTTAGTTTAAGTTAACAAATTGTATTTCACTCCTTATATTCAATAAAACTATTTGAATTTATTTAACAATATCTGCTTAAACAACACTGTTACGAAGTACGAGCTTCACAGAATCAATGAAAAAAGAAAAAAGACATAGTTTTCGTCAAAAAAGTTTAACATTAGTGTTTCGCACCGCTTTCCGTGCTACCAAGGCAAATTTGTGTAAAAAAAAAAATATCCGAATAGTGTAAATCTACACTTAACGAAAAGTAAATATAAAGGTTTAATAAAAATTTGGTTACAAAAATTAACAACATTTCAAAAGTAAAATAAATAATGATTCCTAATTGTAACTTGATAATAAGCTATGATGCAAAGCAATCTTAGACCAATTTGTGGCGTGGGTTCCCGTCAAAAGACTTGGATGTAAACTTAGAAAAAGGTTGTATAAATTTTTTGATAAAAATTGGATATGAAACATACCACAATTAACGTTACATAATAGACTGTGACCGCCCAGCTTTATATTAGAGGCAACATATGACGCTCCACATGTTCCTAACTTCTTACCTCCTGAAACATAGTACTCTATGGGCGTATTACTATCTTTTAGCCTCAGACAAATACATATTTTAAATTACCATTGAAATTGGAAATAATTTAAACTACTTTTTAACGGATACTTGGGCATACTTTATATTTAAATCCTGACGTTTCAATTCCTTTACAGGAGCCGTAATCACAGGATGACTAAAGTAATGGTCGTCATACATGTGCCACTAACTACACAATGCTAAATTTATATAATGCAAATTGTTTAATATTGCATTTTATTATTTATTTTATCATGTATATAATAAAATAAATATTCTACTCTATTAAAACTCTATCTAAGAATACTGTAATCTATTGAGTTCTCTAAGTCAGAAATTGGGAGGCCCTTCCGAGAAGAACCGAGTTATAGAAACTAGAAGAGTGAGACCTATTTTTTTATTTATACTGAGGAAAATGCGTTACGCCGCGAGCAGCGCAGTTATGTGGGACTCTCCTTTATTCCCCCACCCGGCCCAGTGCCCAATGGTGGATTGGGGTGGGAAACCGACCTCCATCTTACTTATATTATTAGCAAAAAGAGCAAACTGCATCACTAGGTCTTGCAGTGTGTCACACACTGGAGATATTAATTTATTAATTATGGGGCCTCAAGCTGGGAAACGCTCCAACCTTCATCACTATTGAAATTAGGATGTTTCGTGATTTACCTTTTCAACCTCACGTAGCATTCTAGGAACAAATCTTTGTTCTCTACAATATAAAGTGTGCGCAAGTATTCGTTAAAAATAGCATAATTTTAACGTGTTCTGTTCGCATAAGTGAAAGAACTCAATATATTGAAGATAATTGCTCCCATTCATCGCTTCCTTCTCTCTTAGCTTGAGAAACAGTCCTTTGTCCCATATAGTTCACATTTACTTCCATATTGTGCAACACTAGTAGGGCACATACTATTGCATGTCGACATTTCTCTCCAATATAGTTAAAAGGATTTCGTAATTGTTTATTGAACATTCTTCTGGGGATTCTTTTCAACAAACAGAATTAAATCAGTTATGGAACGCAAAAATAACAACAAAGTAATTTTTCTTAAAGTTAGAATTGCCACTTATTTTTGTATGTCTTTGTAGTAAGCGTCTTGATTTTTGTAGTTGTTAATTGCACAATTGATTTTTTTTATGTATAAAATAAAAAATGCAAACATTTTAGATAATTTTACATATATAAAGGTCCCTACACAACATCTTATAGGTAGTTAATTGATCCCTTTATTAAAAAAACTATGAGGCAACAATCAATAAATTCTCAGAAGGCGTTTTGGACTGCCACATCCACTTTTTTTCTTGTAAGAAGTTATCTCAATTCCAGAAGAAATGGTAATGGTCCAGTGCAGGGTCCGGGAAGTACGATGGGTGTAACAGATATTCCAATTGCAGCTCCTTGCATTGCATTGTCCTAAAGTAACAGTGGCCTAGAGCCAAGAAACTGAGCAGCCTCGGTTGTTTAGCAGCCAGTTATTCCATCATGGTTTGCAGTTGCTGACAATAGATATCTGCTGTTTGGCCAGATTTTAGAAAGCTGTAGTGAATGACACCGGAACTAGTCCCCCAAACACTCACAAGATTTTTTTTCTGAATCAATTTTGCTCAGGTTAGGATTTGGCTGGTTCTCCATGGTTTCGCCATTGCGACGAACGCTTCCGATTATCGTATAGGATTCACTTTTCATTGCATGTAATGGGCCGAATTAAAATCCCTTCATTATTGTCTCGTTTGAGCATTGTAACACAGCAGTCGACGCGTGTTTGCTGGTTTGATACACTCAATTCATGAGGTAATCCATTCAAGCATTTTTAGATTGTTACTTTTTACTGAAGTGGTTTGCTATGCATCCGCTTCTATAATAGCCGTCCACGGGACGGAGGGTCGAAATTTCTAGAATGAAAACTTTGGTTCCAAAAACGTAACGTGTTTTCTTTTGCGACACCGCTGCCATACACGTCGTTAATACTTCGAGCTGTTTCTGCAGCACTGGTGCCACGGTAGTAGAACTCGTACTCGAAAAATTTGAGATATTTCATGTTTTCCATTGTGCGATATGAGCTACTCCAAAGAATAATCTTTGAAACTCAAATGTTCCAGCTAAATGGATTTATAAATTTGAATTTGGAATTCTTATCCAAAGAGGAAGTATTTTTATATCAAAGTAGCCAATACGACAAAACACCAATTTCACTTATATTTAAGCTTGCCAATAAGGACCATATATTTCAGGTTGCTTTTAAATGGATGATTTTATTAAATTTCAATGCTTTTTTATTACACATGATAGCCTACGAGGAATATCTGTAACATGAGCAAACAGACGATTGCAGAAATATTATTTATGAATTGGTTGCTATTTAAAATTACAAAAAGTTGATAATTGGAATACTACATCTAGCAAAACTAATCTTTAAACAAAGTTGAGAATTGGTGCTGTATTAGACGAAACAATCCAATGTGTGTCCAAAATATTTGTCCAATAAGACTTGAACTAATTTCTGGACCAGTTGTTTAATAAACCACCATCGTGTAAATTTTCCAAAAGGAAGATGGCCTGTCTGTATAAAAATAAATCGCAACCACAAAGGCGTGCTGTAAAAAGTAACAAACTAAGTAAGTTACTGCCAATGTTACTGGGCAGTTTTATCATGGGCTTCTAGAGAATTTATAGTTTATTGATTCTTGGAAGTACATAATGATGAGAATTTATCGTTTATTGATTCCTAGAATAATGGCTGTTATGGTAGTTCTATATTTCCAGGCATCAATTATAATTCTTTTTGTTTTAATATCTTAAAGAAATACATATCAAATTTACTAATGGGCAGGGAAATATGTATATGTGATTCTAAAAATAACATAGGATTAACTAATTAAGCAAAGCTAAGAAGTAAGAAAAGTTATTGAGAATGTATTTAAATCAACTTTCTTATCGCTTTTCTAAATTTAATGATGTCGTTTATTTTACATTACATGATATATTCTAAACAAGTGTTAAGGCATCATTTATTGATTTGATATCGGTAAGGTGCTATTACAGGTTTCATCGAAATATAGTAGATAGAGTAAGTAATGCAGTAGCTTGAAAAACTGCTGTTTTCTGTCCATGAAACCGTATTTGATGGAAAATATGAACTACGTATCCTAGTTTAGAAGACGTAAGTCAATATTTTATATTTGTTATTTTAACTTCGATCCTGAAACTACGAATATTTTTTTTCTGTTTTTAGAGAAACTGCTGCTGACATACAAGCAATATTACCATCGCCTTACACAAAGGCACTTAGACTGCGTACAGAAGTATTAATCCTCTAATGTCCTTTACGATCAATTACATTTGCTCTTATAACCGTGTTATTAGTTTCGGTTGGTTTTATACCGTTTTCGCCCCGTCTCATAGGGATCGTTTGATTCCATGAAACAAAATTGACCTCTATTAACATTTAATGGTATGAAATTAATTGCTCAATAAATAGGCATTACTGTAGCCTTATGACTTCTAACTTTATTAACTATGTAACTTCTAAGACTCAACAAGATTCTTTTTTTATTTCAAGATATAGTAAATTTTAAATCTGAAGTGTGTGACCTAACCTAACCTCTAGCTATCCTTATGCTCTTTCAATTGACATAGTTAGAATTTAAACCTCTGAAGTTTAAAAAAATGTTTTCAACAGTTTAATTGGAAAACCAATCGCCTATAAACAAAAGGTTCCGGATTCGAGTCCCGTCTGTCACTTGATACAGGTTTTTAGAGCTTTATTTTTTAACTATCTGACCCAGCCACGCGTAGCTCTGGCTCAGTTTTTAAAAATTTGCATTTTTTTTTTCATTATAAATGACAATGAAAGCTATCCTATTTCCTAAGTTGGCACAAATCCAGCAAAATAAGTTCAAGTTGAGTTCATCGCGGTCAAACACTATGACAGGGATTATTTATATACAGTGGTGGTCGTATAATTGGAACCACTACCAACGGTCCTTGATATTATGTAAGATTCTTCACCGCAGTCGTTTTTATTTTGAAATTAAACAATAAATAGGACAACAATATGTTCAACGATTTAACATTTATAAGAAAAACAATATAAATCCCATTACACAAGTGCAGTTGCAATATTACATTACGGACAAACATTTAAATTAGTTTTAAGGTATGAACAATAATGGTCAACTTATTAGAAACAGTAACAAAAAAGTATAAAAAACAATATTTTTTTAAGTATTAGTAATTAGTGTTGTTATTTATGAAATAACTACTATCCACAGCCAACCAATAATTACAATTAATATTTAGTGGCGTATCCCTTATTTTCAATAACAGCACTGCAACGACGTGTCTTTGATTCAATCAATTTCATACATTTTTCTATGGGGATTGAATTAAATGATTCATATAGTTCGTTTTGACTGGTGTTACGTTTGTTTGAGACTTTCTTTTTAAAAATATAGCAGAGATTTTCTATCGTGTTTTAATTCGGACTATTTGCTGGCCAGTTTAAAACGGATATACGCTGTTCGCTAAGGAAACATTTGACGATATTGGCCGTGTGTTTAGTGTCATTGTCATGCTGAAAGATCCAGGTTATAGGCAAATGATCGTCCGAGTAGGGAATCATTGTGTGCTCTAAGATATTTTTGTACTGCCATTGATCCATTCTACCTTCAATTTTCTGAACGGGTCCAACTCCACATCCGCAAAAACACCCCCAAACTTTAATTTTACCGCCACCGTGCTTGACTACACTCCTTGTGTATTTATAATTAAAAGCATTGTTTACAGGACGTCTAACATAACGCTTTCCATCGGAATTTACCCAATTTATATTTGTTTCATCTTATAATAACACTTTTTTCCATTCTGTTACCGTCCAATTAACATATTTTTTAGCGAATAATAATCGCTTCTCTCGGTGTTGCTTGGTAAGAAGCGGTACCTTTCGAGAGATTCTTCCAAATAATTTAGCTTCCACTAATCTTCGGCGTATCAGTCTTGACGAGATGTTTCTAGGGTTATCAGGCGAAAAAACTTCATTTTAATATGGTTGGAGCCTTTACTTGGGTCTTTTTTAGCAACACGAATGATTAGCGTATCTTCTCTGGGAGAGGTTTTTCTTGGCCGAGCCTTTCTAAGAACATTTTCAACAGTTCCATGTGTTTTATAAAGTTCAATTGCATTAAACATTTTCTTAACAGAACAATTTAAATGCTCAGCTATTCTTCTGTACGCCCACTTATGATCTATATGTAAATTAACAATTATTTGCCTAGTTGACACGTCACAATTTCTATTTTTACCCATTTTGAACAAAACAAAATTCAGATTAAACATTGAATTGCCGCCAAAATAATAGAAAAAGCCAAGAAAGCAATGGTTTTCTAAAATTTCAAAAAAAGAACGAGCTATGGATGCTTTTTAAAATGTTTCTAATTAGGCGTCCAAGCGGCCAGTAACAAAAAATTAACTCCTACGCGTGTAAGATTCATTTTGTAATTAAAAGCAAGATATGTTTTATGCATTTAATGAGTTTTTTTATTTAGGTAGCTATATTACTGCATGGCTATTAATTATTGAATGTGTATATTTTTTACGAACATTTGTACGTTGAAGTTATACTTTCTTTATTCATAGGAAGTGTTTCCAATTATATGACCACCACTGTATATATAAAGATTAATGTAGTCCATAAATTTAGTAAAATGGTATCATAATTCTATTGTTTTAGTTAAACAAATAACTGCTTTATATCTAAAAATAATAATAAAAAACAATTCCTCGGCGTCATCTCGCGGTGGGTCAAATCCATAAAGGTTTTGCCATAGGTTAAAAAAAGGTATCGATTGAAAGAGCACTCGCCCGAGCGAGGGGATGTGGGTTTCTGGTTATTATTTATTTAATAAATGAATAAATTTTATGAAATTGCTATCTGGCTTAGTATAATTTACAATATTTTTTTATTATAAATTAAAATGAACCCTATGTCCTAAGTTGGAAAAAATCCAGCAAAATGAAAAAAGTCATTAAAATCGGTAGGACAATTTCGAAGTTTATCGCGGTCAAACACTGACAGGAAAATTTATATATATACAAAGATAAAAAAAGACTTCATTATAAAGAGCGTATGGATATTGTTATTGTAATGTTTTTTTTTATTCCTAATGTTTGTAAATAGATCGTATCTACAAAATATAAGCCTTTAAATTTATTGAGTCAGAACTTCCCTGTATACGATATTTGATGTTGTTTTATTTTGTGGCAGCAAATTTAATTGTTTTTCAGGAGCTCTCACCCGCGATAGGTCAACATACAGTTGGCTATGAGTAAAACATTTGTTTCGTAGATCACTACTAATTCGAATGTTTGGCCATGGGAACCGCGAAAAATGTTTTTACCGGAAATTGATGCAGTTTAAATGAAATTGGCAGAACAGTTGCAGTTCATCGGTATCGTCGGTATATGAGCTAGTTTACCAGCTGCTGGGACGGTGATAATGGTCGCTAAAGTAAATTGTCCTTCAACTCCTTAATAAACAGGTTCATACCATTGTACATGCTTGGGGGCTTAAATTTCTCAAAAAATTATGATTGGAATTCTGATTTTTAAAGTCAATTCGTGTGGTGGTAGTCCAGAAGGGTTTATAAATTTAAAAATTCCCGAGAATAACGGACTGTCTTCGATATTAGTCACAGTGTCGATCGATTTGATTTTCTTTATTTAGGTGGTGACTTTTTGAATAATCAGAATGTTGATTTTGTTGACAATATCATTCCTAGGTGACACTATTGCCCTAAAACACAACCAAATTTCTTTTCGTGGAATTTCTCGATGTCACGGTATACTGTGTCTATTTAAATTTCTTAATTATTGAGTATTTGACCCAGAAGGATGTCACAATTTCTCCGAAAATTGGTCCCGAGTTATATCCGTTATTCTGGGAAATCATTATCGGTAATTCCATGAACATGAGCTCTCATTTTCGTCCGTAATTTAAAATTTTCTCTAGAAGTCTATATGTAAGATGATTTCAAGCATGCTTTGTTGATATCTGCTCGCGTACCTCTATTAATGACGGGAAGAGTCTGTCGGAAATCTCCAGCAAATACAAAAGTAATCCCGCCCATGGGAACAGAGGAGTTTCTAAGATCTTTTAAGATTCTGTCCACATATGCTCTAAGACTCATGGTGCATTCATCCCACATAATCAATGAGGTGTCTTCTAGTAATTTACCAAGAGGTCCATTTTTGCAAACAGAACATGTAGATTGATATGCAAGATTTACGAATAGTGGAAGTTTAAAAGTAGAATGAGCAGTTTTTCCATCCTTTAAAAGAGTTGCAGCAATTCCTAACAACAATTCCCGCTCGAGTGAGCCGCGTGGCAGTTTATATTTTGACATTGGTACGTCTGGCAGTGGCGGGTGGTAGTGGAGAGCGCGAGCTTCGAGATATCACGGCTGACGCTGATTTAACAAAGATTGAAAAAATCAAAAATGTTAGGTAACTTACATGGTTAATGTAATTAGTGGTTTTGATAATTATTGCTCATAACAACTTTTGAATGGTATGGATTTTGGAAATAGTGTAATTTAAAAAGTAATTTATAAGTTCTGCTATAGCCTTGAATATGAAGTGCTTTATTTGGATACCCAGGTACCAATAATGCGTCCTAGTTTATACGAAGTTACTTTTGCATATTTTAACATGAAAAGTAGTTATTGTGACATAACTGTAATAGTTAGGTTCAAGATTATGTTTTTTTTTGTAGATACTAATGTCCTCTATAAAACTGTAGTACATCACTTTGCTCTATTGTCGATAATTTTCGCAGCGTAAGCAATATAAGATTGTTTTATGTTTTTTTTTCACACGTTGGGTTACATTTTCGATGTTTCATACTGATCCCAAACTTAAAAAAAATATATCTCCTTTATTTAACAAGGATAATGTAGGATTCTATATATGAAAAAGTTTTTCAACTCAGTCTAGTAGTTTCGAAGCCTATTCAATACAAACAAACAATTAAGCGATTCGTTGCTACATACAATTATAGAAACGAAGGCTACGAGCTTGATTTACGTAAAAAATGAAGATAGTTTTATTCTTGGTTGATTTCCCTAAAACTTGATTTGAAGGAGTTATCATCGATTTAAAATGACACGGTTTCAGTGGCTAACGCTACACGCAAAAAAAAGTGATAACACGACAGGCGTGCCATCAGCAACGAATCGGTTAAGGTTTTCATGCGGATCCCTATTTTTTTTAGATATTCTATCTCCTATGTTCAACAGGGATACTGTAAGATTCTATATATGTAAGAGTTTTTCAACTCAGTCTAGTAGTTTCGAAGCCTTTTCAATACAATCAAACAATTGCAGTTTTAATGAGGATCCCTAATTTTTTCCCCTTATGTTCATCAGGAATAATGTAGAATCTAAAAATGTGAAAGTTTTTTTTTAAATCGATCCAGCAGTTTCAGGGCCTATTTCAATGCAAACAAACAATCAAATCTTTCCTCTTTATAATATTAGTATAGTATATAATATACACTACTTTTTCGCGTTTTCTTGAAACTATTTTATAAAAATTTACTTACTTTTATGATGAATTTTTATCTATTTTTATATTAATAATTCAGGAGCAATGACACTATTTGGCCAACTTAACACTTAAGAAATTTTAAAAAACTATTCGCTGAATTCATAATTAGTTAATGAACACCATAATTTTATAATTATAGGACATTAAGGCGCCATTCCAAGACCAATGATAATTTTTAATCTGTATTTTAGTATAGTATCGACACTGAAAGGTCATTAGAATGAAATCGACATAGATAGGCTTGATAACAATTGCAACATCTTTCATTTGCTCGTAACAATAGCTATTGCCTCGAAAACGTCTACGGCACCGCATGAATTAAATCAGCTATTTGACCTACTTCAAGTTTCCTAGATTTCTCATCAAAGTGATGAAAATACGGGTGGGTCAACAGGCATCTCTGGCAAAAACATGTTTTTGATCTCCTTCAACTTAACAACAGGAGCCTTTTGCATAAAAGTCTAGTAATAGAAAAATGGTTTTGTACAGTTTCGTACTACTTTTTTTTAAACTCCAATTACATTAACATTTTGCCAACTTTTTTTTATAAACAGAAATAGTTTAGTATTAAAACAGATTTATATGTAATAACTATGTCTAGTATCTGTTTAAAGCCAATTAATTGTCAATCATATCAAAATCATTTAATTATTTATATTAATTTTAAAAGCTGTGCCTCGGCTCAACAAAACAAAAGATTCAAATAACCGAACATGAAAGATTAATGAGACACAAAGTTATGAACTTACCATCGAGAGAGATTAAAGCATAATTCGTCTTCATGTTTTCCAAAACATTTTGGAGCGTTTCCTGTCGCAGTGTCTCCAAGTTATTATTTCTCAAGTCCAAAACATTCAACTTGAGATTATCGTGCAACACACCGTCATCTAGTGCCGCCAACTTATTATCGACTAAAGAAAGTTTCCTCAACTGATTAAGCCCTCCAAAAGCCCGTTCTGATATATATTCTATTTCATTTCCGTCCAGGTAAAGTTCCTGAAGACTCCAAAGTTCCGCTAACGCCAAGTCCCCTATCATATCTAATTTGTTGCTCCTTATATCTAACGTAATCAAATTAGACAGCCCCTGAAAGTTTTCTCTAACGACAACAGTCAGCAGATTGTTGTCGAGATCTAATCTTATCAAATTGCTCAGGTGCTTGAAACAGCCGTCGTGTAATACTGTCATTGTATTCTTCGACAAATACAACCTTTGTAAATTCGGGAGGACATAAAATACGTCGGTATTCAATTCCGATATCTGATTTTCTACTAAGCTGACGTTTGACAGCATTATCAGATGAGCGAACGCCATCTTTTCTAGCTTTGCTATTTTGTTCTTCGGTAAAGTAATTTCCCTAAGTGTTGTGGAATTGGTAAATGCAAAGGAGGGTATACTAAAAATATTCGCATATTGAATATTTAGGTACTGGAGGTGCTCAAGGCGAACTATCACTTTTGCCGGAATATACGTTAGGCCACCGTCAGCACGCACGTTGAAAGTCAACTTTTCTATTTTCGGCTGCGAATAAAAATTTGACCAAAAGGGATCGTCCTCGGCTATGCCGCCGTTGAAAACCCAGCAATCAGCCTTTGTGGCGCTTTTTATCTTTATGCTCTCGCAGTAGCAATGTACTTTAGACACTCTATCTTGAATATCGCAAATGTTGACGTAGTGCGAATAGCTTTTGTCGTTTTTCCAACGCCTTTTATCATTTTGCCGACTCTCTGTGACGTTTATTTCGACAGTCGCGAACGCGATCATTAGGATCAGATATTTAAGGTCCATCTTTGTTCTCTTTCACATTGGCTTCATTTTTATCTGTAACAAAAGAAAGGCATTTAGTAAGAGTCTCTTTGTTTTCTTTTATCCGAGATCCAAGATCTGTGCATTAGTGAAGTTACTGATTAGATTGTATTGAAGTCAAACGGCAAGGTGCTTTTACAGAGGACGCTAATTGACTGTCCATTAACTGCTTGTTGAATTGAAAAAGTAATATTATAATGTTACTTCTTAATAGATTATTGTCGTTGACATAGGATAAGTGTAATGGGTTTATGATGAAGATATAGTTTTTGTATGAAAAATAATGGAAAATTTCTATTGTAATCACAAAAATATCAAATAACTAACTAAAATCTAATCAAAATCTTTACATAATTGTAATTTGCTATACATAGTTGATCAAACCACAAAAACCATGTTATTAATTATCTAAACTTGTAGAGAATAGATAAAGATCTTGACGTCCAAGTTTGAATTGGTTTAATCCTTTCGTCCTGCCTGCATCTTGTTAAATTGAGTCCATTAAAATTGATTAAAGCTTATTAAGATATTACTTATTAAGATATGACTTCGTTAAAGATGTCTGTATCAAAACTTTTGTTCAATATGACATGTACATATTAGCAATAATTATAGATAATTTGTAGCGATTGTTGTTTTTATAAAATACTTTTTAAATCAGTAAAAAGAAAATCACCAGCCTCAAATGGGTTTTTTACGTAGCTTAATGTAATGTTTTTTATTAAAAAACATTACATTAATAAAATCAATGTATACTCTCTGGTGATCAAAACTGATCAGTTTCATAATATGTAAATAATTAATAACAAACTGTATAGAACATTTTCTAGAACTTTATATAAAATCATTAAATTATTACTCCATTGATCGGCGACCGGTTTGGCCTTACCTGCGAAGTTAAACCTCGTTTCCGGGTTCTGTTCCCGGAAGAGGCAGATGTTTGTGGAATAAATATGAGCATTTGTACTGGAGTCACCAAATCATGTCACCAAATATATGTATAATAAATTTTATATAATGCTTACTTAAGGCTAGACTTATTGGTGTGAATCAAAGAAATATTATTATTTTTGGCCTTTTAAGACAACTTTATAATAATTAGTAACTTTGCTTAGACATTTAGAAACTTAAATCACTTGGCTCGAAGTGACAGAAGTTGTCACAGACTGAAAAAAAGGAAAAGGAAAAACGCCATTGGAACTTAATGGATTTATTATATATTACAGATAAATATATAATAAAAGCAATCGACTACAACAATGTCGGTAATCACAATCTTTCAAAAACAAAATATTCATACTGTGAGCCAGTTTGTAACAAAAGTATATAAGTCATTGTAGGATATGGAAATCAGTCATTTATGAACCAAAATGAAGAAAAAAGATTTTTTTATATTAACCACATAATAAGAGGCATGACATTCACATAAAAAAGCTATTTAAATATAATTGAAAAAAAAATAAAATAAGTAAGCTGCTGCTGCTCCTATGCTGTCTAACTATTATTATTTGTAACATCGTGTTATCGAAAATAAATACGTACAAGTTTGTGTTGGAAATCAATTTAATCAAGACTTACTTCTAGGAATTATAATATAATCTCTCAGTTTTCGTATATTCATCACACAAACTAATAAATAAATAATCTATACATATAAATATAATTGGAGTTTCTGTTTGTATTATTGAAATAACCGTTTTTTACTACATGCGTATGAATATTATATACGGTACACACACTAAAATAACATTTTTTACAATTTTTGTCTGTCTGTCTGTCAGTTTGTTGCGGATAATCTCTGAAATAGCAGACTGATTTTGACGGGACTTTTATTGGCAGGTAGCTGATGTAATAAGGAGCAACTTACGCTACTTTTATTTTAGAAAATTCATTTATTTTAGAAAAATTAAGTTATGTTGCAATGTCCAAGTCAGTACTTGGACCTTCTGCTGACGACGAATCCCGGCAGTTACTCGCTGTCGGTTGCGCCACCACCTGGCAGTTCTGACCATTGTGTGGTGAAACCGATGTCAGTGTATTTACCGCCCGACCTAAGCTCAAAGCCTCCCGGCGGATTTGGCGTTTTAAATCAGCAGATTGGGTTGAGACGCGTTGTTTTTTTGCATCTTATCCTTAGCGGCAGATTTGCTTATCTTCTAGCAACCCCTCAGCTTGCGCGGATGCTGTGACCAATATGCTTCGTCAGGGTATAGAGAACTTTATTCCCTTCCCTGACGTGATACTTGCCGGCAAAACTCTCCCGTGGTATAATGCCAAATGCCGTGATGCGGTGGCGTCAAAACATAAGGCATATTTAGTCTTGGTTGAAGCTCGATCCTGCAAAGCTAGTAATACGCGCGAAAAGAAGAAAGCCTTTAACAAAGCCGCCAAGTCCTACAAAAAGGTTAACGCCAGCTCGCGTCGATCACATAGGCCGAATAGGGAAAAAGCTTGCTTCTTACCCTTCGGGTAGTAAAGCGTTTTGGTACCTGGCTAAGTCGACTTTTGCCATACCTCAGTGCGTCCCTTGCTAAAACTTGATGGATCATTGGGACACACGGCCAAGGAAAAAGGCCGATTTGTTTGCCGATTATTTGCTGAATGTTCGCGTATGGATCCTGGCATTGCTGTACCTTCCAGTTTGTCAAGACTTTCATGTCTGAAATTCATATTAGGCAAACCGAAGTAAGAAAAGCATTGCATGAACTGAACGTGAATAAAGCCAGTGGTCCGGATGGTATACCAGCCATAGTACTTAGGACTTGCGCTCCTGAGTTAGCTCCAGTATTGAAGGAACCGGTCTACTGGAGACCTTCTAGCATACGCCACTTACATATGAAGCGAAGCCATCAAGAGGCTTGGTGAGGCACTTGCCGTTTCTCTTGATATCTCGAAGGCTTTTGATAGGGGGTGGCATGAGGGCCTTATTAGCAAGCTTCCGTCATATGGTCTTCCCACTGGTTTGTGTGTCTGGATATCGGACTTCCTCAGAGGTCGGTGAATACGTATTGTCATTAACGGTAGCTCGTCGGACCATTTGGCTATCAATGCCGGCGTCCCTCAGGGTTCGTACTCTCTGCAACACCTTTTCTAATACATATAAATGACCTGTTTTGCCTGGTATTTTGGGGTACGCAGATGACAGCACTGTTGTAGTGACCTATATGCCTGATGCACGAGCCAGTGCTGAACAGATCCAGAGTCATAGAGAGGTGACAGTCCGCTGCATGAAGCAATCTCTGCAGGTTGTTTCCAAATGGGTTGATGCTAATCTAGTAAGGTTCAATCCCAGTCAAAGATCCTGGTGTGTTTTTTCTCTGCTAAAATGAGAATTCAAAATTCCTTTCGAATTGACTCCTTACTTACTTTTCTGACTTTTCGAGGTATGTCCGTGCCGATCACTAACCATCTTGAGCTTCTCGGTATGTTTCTGTCAACAACTCTCAATTTTTGGTTCTTTCATTGAGAGCAAGGCTCAAGTAGCTTCGAGAAGACTTGGCATTCTGGCGAAGGTGAGAAAACACACGTTCGATCGTGTATGGAGTATTGTTCGCATCTTTGTGATACCAGCTCCAGACGGAGACCAGAGGGTCATAGGCTATGACGATCTTTTTATAGAAAAGCTCAAAATCCTTGAGCATAGACGGAAGTTTTTAAACCTATCCGTATTTTATAGGGTACATTTCGGAGAGTGTGCAGCAGAATTGCACAACCTTGTTCTGCCGTCCCCATTTTTCAATCGGACAGTGAGACTTACAAACAGGCGACACCATTATATGGTAGATATACCAAAGAGTCGCACTAAGCGTTTTAGTTACAATTTTGTGATACGTACCGCTAAGGAGTGGAACTCTTTGCCTGAGTCTGTATTTCCTGACAAACACAATTAAGAGGTCTTCAAATCACGAGTGAATAAGTATCTTCTAGGCAAGCGCGTCACATCCTAGATCGCATCGTCGTTCACCATCAGGCGAGATAGTGGTAAAGCGCATGCCTATTTTTTATACAAAAAAAAAACTTGTGACGGACCTAGTTCCCAGCCCACAGTATCACATTTGTAACTATTAACAACGGTCCGATACAAGACTATGGAAGAAGATTCTCCCTACGAGCTCTCCATTTCAGCGCCACTGGGAATACAAGCATCGCAACCACATTGTATTAAAAAACACTATTAGTTAAATTTCTAAAACAATTGACCGACCTTTTCATACATTTTCTTATCAAAAAGAAAACATTAGGTATCTTACCTGTCAAATTTAAAACCAATTTTCTAGTGATGCTACAGCTAAACAATTACTGTAGTCTATTTTATACCATCTGTGCTTTCCCTGACAAATTACACGAAACACTTTATTTCATGTTATTACTTTTGAATCCTTTACTTCAAGAGCTATTATTCTCAGAATTGTCGGGGTGAATGTCAAATAATACGTCTAAGCGATTGTAATAAAATTTAAAATACATTTTCTATTTTAATAACATAATCTGACTCCATTACATTCATGCCTTTGTCGGTGATTACAACATACTTTGACATTTTTTTTCTTTTTTTATGTAAAATACATAATTATAGATCTAAAATGAAACAAGACACATTATAATTAATATGATTAAGTTTGGATTCATTACCTATAAAAAGCAATTTTATTTAGATGGAGAAAATTAAAGTAAAACAATATTTTCTTACTAAAGTTACCACGTTTTTTATTTATATTTGAGGTCAAGGAAAAGACAATCTGGTATTAGAATAGCGCGAGAATGACACTACTTGATCATAATTAAACTATATACGGTACAAATACTAGACGTAAAAATACTAATTGATATAAATTAACTGTGAACATTCAAATATTTCTTAAGCGGCCTGACTTGTACTAAAAATATCTTTTGACTAAACGTACCTTACTCACAGATAACCACGGCCACTAAATATGAAACCATAATCTAAATAAAAGTGCACTCATAAAACAGTCATCACGAATTTCAATTAGCCAGGTTAATGACCCGTATATAGTTATTAAAGTATCAGACGGACGGAAGAGGCTCGAGTAGCGAGCACACAACTGCAGGGTGACAAATTTATGTGCCCTGTGGCAATTAATGCGGAACAATAGGCAGGGGACTGATGCCTCGTCCACCCCGGCAGTATTTGTATCATGATGCACATACATTGTTATAGCACGAGAGATACTCTTCTATCCCAACTACGCACACCGCTTCGTTTATAGTTTATCTACTATAATTCTGTTTCAATTGATGCGTTATTACGCTATTATTTTTCTTCAATATTATAATATCTCAGCAAACAACATATTACAAAGAAAACAAAATTTAATATAAGTTTACTCCAAGTATAAATTTAATGGGAAGTAATTAAGTTATAAGTAATAAACTTGGTGTCCGTTGCTTTTTATGTAATATTAGAAAAAAGTGTACAAAGCATAACAACATACGTTCGTATGTGTAACTGTGACTTCACTACAACGATAAAGATTCTTCTTAATTTAGTCTAATAATCTATCTAAATAAGATATCTAATATCTAATCTGAAAAACTGGACATATTAAGTTTATGGTGAATATGAAGTGATTTTCAATTACTTAATGTTTTGTTTGTGTCCCGAAAACATAAACCGTAATATTTCTAGAAATTTAAATTATTACTTAATTTGACTAAAATTCAGAAAGAGCTCCTATGTGAAGTTATTAAAGTGTCATATGGGCGCAAGCTGCTGGAGTGGCTGGCATAAAACTGCAGGCGACAAATTTATGTGTCCTCCGGTAATTAACACGGAACAATGGGCAGGGAACTGATATACTAGATGTGACAAATAAATGTTTCGAATGAAACATGGCTCCATTATCCACCATTCATACAAACCAAAACCACACAACACCGCATTGATAATAAAAAGTATTTGCATTCTCACAAACAAAATTTTGCAGATCGAGTGAACGACATAGACCATCCATCCTACCTGAGAGCTCGGGGACGCAGTTGTTTTTTAAAAAGGTATTTTACTGTTTTAAAAAACATTCTTTGCAAAATCATTGTTTCGTGAATCTAAAATATGTTAATTAAATTAAAGAAATTAAAGAACTGTATAGAACAAAAAGAAGTATATAAAAGAACAAAAAGAAGTCTAAGGAATTTTTAAACCAATAGAAGGTTCTTTAACTCATGATATTAATGATATACTCGGTGTGGTCACACTTTCTCATGTCACGTAACCCGATATTTTTTTTGTAAAATCATCTAAAATACAAATTCCATTTTAAATATAACTTGAACTTTAGTAGATCTTCTAATATATTTTAAACTCTTATTCAATTTATTTTATGTATACTTAAATAGAATAAAAAGAGTATTCACGGCTTATAAATAAATCATTTTAGGGTAAAACAATAAAGCAATTTGAAATTATCATAATTAATTCCATGTAAATTTTATAACTTATACCTTCGTTGGTTGATGTCACAAACAGTCCCTAGATTTTATGCAAACCACAAACGGTCAGAACAGATAAAGGATATGTTACAATATGGCTTACAGTTAGTTTGAATAACAGAGGACGGACAAAAAACAGAAGTTTTAATTGGCAGTTAGCTTTATCGATGGCAGGAAATAACGAACCGAAGAGAATTGTTGGCTATTCATGGTGTTTTTGCAATAGTCGGGAGATTGTATTATTTTGTTTCGTAAGTTATTTTTGCTTCAATTTATTTAATACTTCATAGGATCACTTCTATATAAAGCTCGTGGCTAGACCTTCACGCTATCTAAAAGACCACCAGATTTTAATCTGGCATGATTACAATATACAATGATTCAAATTATCATAAAAAATATTCACAAATTTTTGCACACGAATATGTGCTCCTCTCAAAATAATATACATTTTATTCCCTTGTTCTCATAATATTAGGCTAATATTTTTAAAACAAAAACAAATAGAACCCACAAAAAGAAGATAAAAACAACAGAGCTCATAAATGGTTGTGTAAATCCGAGATCAAAAATAGGGTAAATAAAAATGTGAATAACACTGCCAATGTAATTAGCAAAAGTCTGACAAATACATAGTACGTACACATGATTTTCTTTATCACCGCCAAATCTTGTGGTCAACCAAACTAATTGTTGTTACTTCTTTTTAATTGAGGAATTATGCGACAGTATTAAAATAAAACTTTTTAAAACCGAAGGCGCTTTTCTGAGCTATCTCGTCTTGCCTGAAACTCAATCATAACAGAATAAGGTAAGATAAGGATAAAATGTTTTTTGTTGAATATAAACATTTACAATACATTTATTGAAAGTAAACAGTTATGTCATGGCTTCGTAAGTGCTACGATGGAAGACCTCATACCGATGGCTGTTTCCTTCTCCCTTCAATATCTTACAGTTTTTTTAATTAAGGAAACTTATCTAGCCCATGTACAAATGCATTAGAAAAATTAACTTTACAAAAAATGAATACCACATGACATTAAACTAATTTAAAAAATGCAAAGAATTATGCATTCATATTTTTTGCATAGTAGTTTGACCCCGCGTGCGTAATTTAAAATTAGTTGGGCAATGAAAAGTTTCTTTAAAGATTTCGCATGGAAGAGAGATTTAAAATTAGATCTATAAAATAAAAAAAAAACAAGTAAATTTAGATTATTCTTCATAAATTATACATATTAGAATTAGAAAATACCTCACCGTGAAATACTATTTGTCAGATTGACTTCTGTCTGGTATGGAACGGAGAATTATTAAAAAAACTACTTCACATAAGAGTACTATTATTTACTTAACTACTAATAATAATAATTGAAGTGTCAGACGCGGACTTTGCTACTTAGTCACCCATCCAACCAAAGTCTTGAGTTAGTTATTTAAATATTTGCTCTCTCAAGTAAATTCAGATAGGCATATCAAATATTCCATTAAAGATTTCATTCCCGTGACATAATTCCACCAAAGTTCTGATCAGTAAACCTCTTCAATTGGAAATTAAATAATTTTCAGATAGAAAGGAATTCCAGTTACAAATGTATACAAAAAGAAATGACTACCTGCTATTGCTACTATGCTCTTATTATAAGGCGTGAAATAAAGTTAGACTGGTTTAAAACGAAGCTGTCTCTAATAAAGTCTAATTTGACTATGCAATGCTTGCACTAACGTCAATTTATTCAAACCTGGAGGGAGACTCTGTACCAGGGTCGTCTGCTTAGGTACCTCCGTCTTACCTATTTCTGCCGCAAAGCAGCAGTGCTTGCATTGCTGTGTTCCGGTTTGAAGGGTAAGATATGGCAGTGAAATTACTGGGTACAGTGACTTTACATCTTGTGTCACAAGTTGGCAACGTACACTGTGGTTCTTGTGGGGGTAGCAGTTGAGCTGCGAATCTCACAAGAGCCTCATGTATTATAGGTGACTGTTACCACTTACCATCAGGTGGGCAGTTTGCTTGTTTGCCAACTTTCAGCGATAAAAAAAAAAGCCGCCAAAACAAGAATTTATGTAAAACAATACAGTAATGAAATTTTACAAAAAGTTTACGCGGCCATGTCACAAGCAAGTGGACTGCAAATTGTACTTTTATGGTTTTGTACAGGTTTTAACGAACTATTTGCATATGTCAGTCGCTGCATATAGTAAATACGTTTGCTTTTTAACCTGTTATTTAATAAAACGTAAGTAGCTGATTTACGCCCACTTCCAGTTCTTGTATCATCACGAAACGTGGCAAAAATAAACTGCATAGTTTAGATGACAATAGGATAATACAGAGCTGATCTGATAATGGAACTCAAAGGTGGGATGCGGAACTCTGGGATACGTACAAGGAAACCCATCGAATTGGGGTTTGTCTTAACAAGACTTGTTCATTTCACCTGTCAGCGACAATCTGATCATGGAACTTTTTAGTGCAATTAAGTGCAGACAAAACCGTATTTTTTTTTAATTTTGTCAACTATTAAAATACCTATAAATATATTTGTAATGAAAAAGAAATTCAAATCTTAGGAAATCAAAATTATCATCTTTGACTATTTTTTTATTTTTTTCCAGATAATGTATATTATAATGTGTTAAAGAAGTCACTTAGGCTAAAAATACGACTAGATATTGAACACAGAACGATTGAGCACTCTACCAAAATTTGAAAGTATTCTAAAGTTATATTTACATTAGATCCATTCAATAAAACAGTTAATATTTCTTCCTTAAGTAATGCATTTTTTTAAACAATTTGTGTGTAGTAAAATGTTTCGGATTCAATTATTTGCTTATAATTTCTATTTTATACGCGTATAATAATTATACTAATAATAAACGAATGTACGAATTTTAAACAAAACAAATAATATTAAAAAACAATATAACATATAAATAAACAATTATCCTATGCAAACTGCTCCCATATTTAACAAACACAATTATTACGAAAACAACGACATTACAAAAAAACTCGCGTAACAATGGTTTTCCCAAAGGATTAAGACTCCTTAAAAACCACAGGAGTCGTAAAAACTTCATTAGCTCTTCTAGCTGAGTATTTAGCTCTGGGCTGTTGATAATTAAGGCAGTGCATTATATGTATATGCCACTCGGTGGGTGTTAACGTCCTTTTGACTGCTCTTACCGACCTAAACGCAGTAAAGCACTGGGCTTGGAAAACGTTAAACTGCTAAAATTTGCATTATAATACAGCCATATTTTTTATTTGTTTGGTAAACTTAATGTTAAACTGTATTAGAAGTAAAAATTTACACTGACCAACCAATCGTGGTTTTATTTGAACAATGTAAGTGGAAACAGCGTTTCCGAGACATTAGTAGGATGTAATTATTTGTAGTACAATACTTTAACATTATTAGTATAGCAAGAAGAGAAGGATGTATGTAAAAATACATTATGTTTTATCGTATCGCTTTTCCGACAAATATTACACAGGAAATAGACACACAATAACTCTGAACGAGAAACAAAAAACAATTATTATTTACCATTAATACATTTCTTTTTTATTTGCTGAATTATATTTTAACATCCGGTCCAACGTCCAGAGCTATCTATAATTTCGTTCATATTATAAGACTATCGGTAAATAGAATGACCTCCACATCTGTAACAGAGTTAAGGTATAATTGTAATTGTTAATAAGGAGATGCCTGACAGAATACTTCATTAATTAATCTATCATAAATTTTGATAACACTGATATGTAGGGTAATTTACAAAACACTACATATATATTTTAAAATTTGTGGTGAAAGACATAACACAATATCAGTACGAAATTTTTCTTCATTAACTTTTAAGAAGGCAACGTGTTCGCTAGATCCAAACAGAAAATGTCGATTTTTATTAAACACTAGCTGACCTGGCGAACTTCGTACCGCCTTAGCGTAGCTTTGAATTGAATGACGTTGACATTTGTCAGCGCGGTTATCGATGTGGTGTCACAGATTACCACAGATTTTTTGTTTTAAATTGAATGACGTTGACATTCGTTACGTTATATTTTTCAATCTTTCTGAGAGATTTTCTTTATATTTTTTTCCGTAAGAACCTTGTACAGAGTATTAGAAAACTACAAAAAAAAAATCAGCCACATCGGTCAAGCCGTTTTCATGTTATGTCGTGACAACGGAAAACGGGTTTCATTTTTATATATATAGATTAACTTATCCTTTTTATATTATTGATAAAACGTACTCCACAAGTGTCAGCATATAATATTGTGTAGGAATTCAGTTTATTGAACGAATATAGTGATGAAACCTTTAAATAAATTAAATAACTCATGAAAAAAATCAAAAGTATTTTTAATTGACATATTTACATACTATCTTTCAAATGTTTTCTTAATAGTTCATTTGGAGATATGACGTATCAATATAGTTTTTACAGTATTTTATGGTTAGTATAACTTTATACCTGAACATTTTCTTACGTTGAAGGTAAAATTTTATGGGGTCTTTTATTAGGCTCATTTCGTTAACACGCTCTATATCCCCACATTCATTTGTTACACGAATAGCGAAACTTTTTCATTCGTCCATTTATCATACAACAAAATGGTGACGTCATTGGGAGCTAAAATGCGGTACCGCAAATACAAGTTTTGCTTGTAGCCAACGACGCGACGCAGCGCTCCGATTCAATTTTAAAATGCATAATGTAACCTACTTTTGAACATTGGCCTTTTTCGCGTACGGCTGCATTTCAACGATGTTATAAAGCGCTGTAAAAATACAGTTTCACTTGTAAATAGGACATGGGACGCTAGTTTATTCCTAAATATCACTATAGCTATAAAATATACACCAGTTTGTAAAATAAATCTATGACCAATTGTTTTTGTTATCTTTAGAGATAATTTTTAGTTTTGTTCCATAGACAATGAGTTAATAAGTAATTTTAATCATTCATAAGACTTTAAATTACTTTTATCAATTAATCGTGCTTACTATCTTTGATAAAAAAAAAACTTTATCGTATGAAGTAAAAACGCCCGGAACTTGTTTTGAAAATTGAGAAGCTCAACTGCTCCCTTAACTCTACCCAACTGCGTACGCCGCTGCGGCGTGAGCAATATTTGAAAAATACTGATAGGTAAGCAAAATTTGTATTTCGAGATCTGGTGTGCATCGGAAAACACGTCATGTTGTTGATTTCAACATTACTGAACATTATTTTAAGATTGACGACTTCATTCACGTTGTTAAACGGTACTGTAGCAACCTATAGAAAAGCTTTGTATTTTAAAACATCTATGCTATGCATAAAACATCTATGATATTTATATTTACCATTTTACAACTCGCAATATACTTTATTGCGTATCTTTCTCTGAATTGACATTAACTTAAATGTGAAACTAAGTTACAAAGTATGTTAGAATGTTAACAGCCGTTATTTACGGTATAGCTTTATTGTCATAAAAAAATACTTTTATCTTTTTATAGCGTTGTGATATTGTATGTTATTTTATAGTAAGTACACTTTCAACTAGAAATCGTGCGTTTATTTACCAATACTAAGAGTCTGCGTGCACGGGTGACTTATGTGTCCGTAACTATTTCGTTATGCTATGGGAAAATATACAACGTCGCTATCTTTTCATTGTCCTTAGACCGAGAGAGAAGTGACAGAGTAGTTGACCGTGCGCGCAAGCTATTTAAAATAATTGCTTGTTTTTTTACTCTAAATAATAATGTTTTGGATTCACAAAACAAATATAATGACTCGTGTTAATTATATAATGGGCACTGGTTATTAAACATTTTTATGTACACAATAAAAGCGATTTAGTGTTCATTCAGATGTAAGTTGCTTTGGGGTTTTATAATGATTTATTCCTCTATAATCACCCGGATGATGCCCTATGTAAATCTTTAAAAATCCTAGAGATAACCATATTTAATTGCAACTTAAAAAAGAAACAAAAAAACAACTTGTCTCTGGCGGGACACCTGAGATGGCAGTTCCCCCTTAATAGCTGAGATAAGTTGAATTTTTCCTAGAAACAATATCCTTAGACATAAAAATGTAGCAGTGGATTCTTAAATAATAAAATATACTACAATTAATAACACTCTTGTGACGCAAGCTCAAAAAAACAAGAAGAGAATTTTGTCAAAAAAAGGAAATTTATATAATTTAACAAGTCTGTTTTCTTTACTTTTATATGATAAAATAGTTTCGGCTATATCCCGGTAAAGTGGCAAGATATTACAAAAAGGCAATACTAAAATATCTTACTTTATTACATTACAACAGAAAGCTAACGAAGGAAGAACAAATAATTATGTTTGTGTAGGTTGTATGTATTTAGGATAGACGAGTTTTTGTGTAGATTTAGAGGTAGTACAGCAGTCTTCCGAGTATGTATTTAATCTTATAACATTAATCTGTTCTTTATTATCGTGATAATTCATATAATCAAACCAAATGACACTGTATTAAATGTAGAATGTTTTTTTATTACATTTATATTGAATATATTTTGAAGATCAACTGAAAGGAAGACAAAAGCATGTAGTAGTATTCAATATTTCAGTGAATTCAAGGTTGTTGGGGAATAAACCGCATATTTTCTGAGACTTGCATTTGTACAGAATCAGTTATAATAATTCAATAGCAAATAATTATCATCTATAACACAATATTTTTAAGGGTAGAATTAATCAATATTCTATGAAGAGTACAAGATTGACAGCAACGTAAATGATGCCTTAGTGCTTATATCTACCACCTTATTGAGTGATTTTAGCAACTGTGGATAGTTAGGTACTACCAGAGAGTTCGCACAAAATTTTGAATTAAGTTTAACTTGTAATGATTTGTCAACTTTTTTTGTCATTACGTTCAAACACAGCTCGGAAGCTCAGTGTGCAGCTAACAACCTAAAACAAAACATCAATAGTTACTAACGGTTTAACTTATTACCTTTTCAAGGAAGGGTCTTGAGTCGAGAGGGTTGGTCTTAATATTATTTAACCACACTGGCTGAATTTTGCGAAAATTGCTTGCACGAAAGAAAGCTAAGAGAAATATAACGAGCAAGAACAAGTCTTTATGTCTTTTACATTTAACTTGATGCATAGATGCTATTTATATGGATAGGGAAGAATTGAAAGAGAACTAACAAGCAATAATGGAAGCGTGAACGGCTTTCATAAAAAAACTAATCAATTTTAGTCGTGTTGCTAGTTTTTATTATCGTCCTTTCTTTCATTTCATGGTATTTGTTATACCAAGACCCTAAACATCTCTTAATGATTATCCACCCGGTTATATATACTTACTAGTTGACCTGGCCACGCGTTGCTATGCCGTCGCAGTGTCATCTGCCGGACTGATTTGTGAAACTTAACCATTCTCAGATCCCCTTGAACACACACAAAAAATTTCATTCAAATCGGTCCAGCCGTTTAGGAGGAGTTCAGTGACATACACACTCACAGAAGAATTATATATATAAAGATGTTGTACTTGTAGTTGTCAGCTCCACAAATACAAAAATATAAATCATATAGTGTTCATTATAATATTCTATATATAGCCTGCAAACACAAACCAGCAGTTAACGACTGTTGCGTTTTTTTTTATTGTAATAAAATAAAAGTTGTTTCCAATACATATTTTTGTAATCTTACTTGGTTTCAAGTAGAACACTCATAATCAGGTGTCTTTAATATATACGTCGCGATGATGAAAATGGAAAATGATAATATCCAAAGTTTGCGATTCATACCCATAAACGGCGTTTATAATTAAAGGCTGGTTCACACACCCCAGTGAAACACTACAAGTGCCATATTCGCTGATTAAGCCAACCGCATCCGGACCGGATTTGCAGTTAATTGCATGGTAAAAACCGTCCGGCCGCCGGCCGATTCGACAATGAGTTCATTAGTGAAGCAGTTCTGAATTTCAATCGTATGTGGCAGGCTTAACCTGCGATCATAATTGATGATTCGTAGCAAAAGCGAGTCATCAATAATTCTGTTAAGACTGCATTGTTTGAGTGGTTTTTGGTATTTTAATTTTCTTGTTCGACATGATGAATGACTGTTAAATTATATTTAAAAGTGCTCAAGCCAGTGTCATCGTTTACAACATGATTGACTAAAAGACAATCTTTCACACCTATTTTGATTTTTGTGTATTGTTTGATGAATATTAAATGAAAAAGAAACATGTACTGCATTTATTATAAAAAAATACACATAACCCATTGTGATCAAATGCTCATTAAAACAATACTCTGACATATTATTTAATTTTATAATACAAATCTTAAACGGGTAAAAACTAAAAAAAAAGACCAAAGGCGAAAATGTTTAAGCCTATTTTCTTACCGCGAATACTACAGACCCATCTACCATGTATGTGAATAAAGCCCACCACCATTTATTGCCATGAATTGCAATAGCTATATAGATTGATACTTTTATTATATATAATTTTTCCAATTGTGTAACATAGGTTCAAACGGAACTTATTATACCTCGATATTATCAATATACCAATAAACCTTTTGGGTTAAAACACTGCAGTTTTAATGTGGGCATATAATTTTAGGAGAGAAACACAATTAAATTACAGGTGTAGATTGACTCTCTGTTAAATAACTTTTCAAATAAGAGAATGAGAAGGAAATTTTTCGTTAAGAAATTGTCGAAATTTTTCGCTTAGGAATATCGTTCCGTTTTTTATCTCCAAAACGTATGCTATATAGGTATATTTTAATATTTTACTTTTAGTTCACACTTTTTTATTATTCATATTCTATTTACTTTTTATTCATTAAAATAAGCTTTTAAAATCGTTATTAAAACACTGGTTTGTTCTTCTGTCCATTTACTATTAAATAATCACAATATTTATAACTTTATTAGACTTTAATAGAAGAATAGTTTTTCACAACGCTATTCTTCTGTCAAGGCTATTTCACACAAGAACCCGTGGAAGTCACATAAAAAAAAATATAACAAGATCTGTCTGTTCCGTCTAATCAATTAGAAATCTTTTACAAATCTGTATTTATATATTAACATCATTTTGGTACATACATTGAGAGGATCGCAATGTCTTAAGTGAAGCCTTTGGTACCGTTTGCGCCTGCATTCGTTTACATTTACTAAACGAAATTGGCCCTTTCTCCTTATGATATTTTCCTCCACAGCGAAGGTCTGTGCCCCAGCATTAGGGACATTAATAGGCTATTATTATGAATTCTAGTAACTTATCTACCTATTCAGGATATCGATAATGCAATAGTTAGTACTTTTTACCTATGATTGCGGAGGTTAAAGAACGTTGAGCAAAAATTTGCTAACTCGAGTTTTTCGGGCTTTAGAAGGCACTAATTCGTTGATCCCAGCTGCACCTCCTTTTAATAGCAAACACTACCTGTGCACTCGGACTACTTGGTGGGTTATGACGCATTATGTTTACGGTGCTTCCATCCATAGACCTATGCCCTAGCTATTTCCACTGCTGTTGAAATAAATAGGCTGATAATTATGATGACGACGAAGAGGCGGGTATTTCATGATTTTAAACTTCATGAACAAGAAAGAACGAAGTTACGTATCAATTTTTTTATGTACCCTCAATTACATTTTCCTCTACGCAACAAGGATAGTGTACTGCTCGCTGATATAGCACAAGACAAACATTTTATAGGAAGACGAGTATAAAACCTCGCCTCATCGCAAACAGCATTGTCCCAATACGTTATCGGGTCATTTTTGTGTTGACTGAACGTTAACGAATAATCTGGTGTGACGTTGAAAAAGTCAGCTTACCGACTCATGGCCAGTAAAAATTATTTGAATACCTAATGCTTATGAATATAAAATATAATCGTTAACTGATGATACTGCAAGTAAGGCTAAAGCAATTTGTTTGTCGTGGTCGTGGTCGATTAGCCTAATTCATCATTTCCGTCTGTATGTCTACAGTTAAACTCCTCTGATTATAAAGCTCTTGTGAAACTAAAAAGCTATGAAGCAGAAATATAAACTATAAATTTAAGTAATGTATACATGTTTAAAGGTCAGAATATTTTTTCACAAAAACACAGATTTCGGTTATTAATTGACTAGAAGCGCCAACATACCAAAAGCTTTAAATAAAGCTTCACTGCTCTCCTTGCCCCAAATTGCTCTTGTACATTTTTTTCTGTATTTGAAAAGCTAGACTCATTTCAGTCGAATTGCCCTACAATATGATACCAGACGAACAGACGTGCGTATATGATATATATATTTATACATTAAATAACCAAATTCCCATGACTCAGCTACAACAATGCTGATATTCATCTCAAAAACAGACGACACGAAAGACATCATTGCTACCATTGCAACGGTCGTAACTAAGCTAGGGCATTTCTTTATCATATTCCATATCTTTCAAGTTCGTTTAAAAGTTCTAATGAAATGTGTGCTTGTGAAAGAATTTGTGAAGACGCCTGAAGAAGGTTATATCTTGGGAATGTTATCTAAATATTAAATTTATTTTTTTTCTATGCTAGGTTTCCATAATGCATGAAGAAAATAACTAATGAGATGTTATTCCTGATACTTCACAACTTCTGTTCGTCTCTAAACTTAGAAACCCGTGTTAAAGTCGTAAAGTAAATAATTCTTTACGCTAGAATATACCAAAAGTTCTTGTAGTGTTATTTTTCATAGCGGTTTTACAGCGTTTTAAAGAGGCGCGAAACTTTTTTATTAAATTTAATTTCATAATCTGTAGAGACTGATTCTTTTCACAATTGCTTAGCAAATATCAATTTTAGAGCAACAGAATAAAGTACAAAGTAAGTTTAAAGTAACTTGTGCTTTCACGGTTTTCCCACGAGAACAACTTAACACAGACTAAAAAGATCCACTTACTCGTACACAGTACCTACAAGGAGTATAAAAACTGTTTTTATTAATTTTCATCTCGTTTACATTATAACAGCCCTCGGGACATACAAAATAAATTATTTTAATTTATTCAATTTGCATACCCATTTTCAATACTCCAGGAGCAAATCATGCAGCAGAAAATAATATTGTTAAATATTATGAATATATAACGTAATATTAGGTATTTCTTTTTTGTCAACAAAGTTTTATTAATTTGGCAAATAAGTGAAATTTAAAGTAAATTATGTTCAACTTCGAAACTAAAAATGAATCAAACATAAATATTGGAAGATATCAAATTCAATTAATTACAATTTTTCTTTTTACTTTTAATTCCATCTTTAAAATTAAATTTTTAAACATGTCTAAAAAATGGTTGTTATGATTGAAATTCGTTAAAACGACTACTTGACGACATCAACTAGCTCTTTATATAATTAAATCATTTAATTTTTCTACTAGAACATGCAAAATGAACGCTTTGTAGATTGACGCATTTTTTTCATTTATGACATGGCAAAGATTTTTTCCCATGTTTTTCTTAGGTCGCTTTCTTGTCTGTTTGCTTGTATGTCGTCTTGTCTGTCCGGTTGGAATCTTGTATCTCAATTTTGAGGCACTTCCCGACCACCTAGCGAGTTGAAACTTTCAGGGTAGCTCAGAACCCGATGACAATGCACGCTTAAACAACTTTTAACTTTCTAAGTGCACTTTCAGGTCAACTTTCGGCAACTTTCACTTTTGTATGGGGCTTATCCGATTGTTGCGTAACACATGGTTACTTCGTTGAGTTAATAATTAAAAAGAACAAAATAATAATACTAGATTTAAAAATCTAAAAATCCCACGTTTTCCAGTGACCAAAAAAGAAAATAATAACCCGGCGGGGCCAAGCGAGGGGCCACTCAAAACGTGGGGGCGCATCTTTACAAATACTCTCAACATCTATGCATATCATACATCTCATTACATCTCCATAAGTAACATGCGCCCCCATGTGGGATTTTTTTTTCACTGCTCCTTCGAAAAGATCGCAGTCCTTATAGACTTTTATATATTTCCTATTCTTTCATACCTTGCATGTATAGTAACATACTTCTTATTTTCTCACACATCTCACTCACATTATCACAGATGGAACATCCATCTAATTAATATTGTTTTCTATTTCGTAGTTATACTTTATTAATGGCAAAGGATTTGTCTAAACAGAATTATATTAATTTATGTATAAATAAAGTAAATTGTTTATTTAATTGAGCTTGGGCTAAGAATTGATGGTTTTTAAAGCAAATGATAATGCAAAAGATAGTGTTTAGTGATCGGAGAAATTGTCTGAATTTTTTTCACTTCCAAAATGTGAAAATAGTAATATGTCTAAAATTACAATTCCTAAAATCAAATCTTAGCAACCTGTTAGTATAGGACTCATAGGCTATGAACTAGTCCCATTTAAGTGTCTCGCCCATTTTAAGATGCTTTTTACTACATATATCTATAGAATGATAGCTCAAAGGCGGCTTAACTAACTCGCCAGTAATGACGTAAAATAAACTTTCATAGAGTGTGACCCTGGTCTTACAAACAAGGATTTTAATGAAATTTTAGTACATCGTTTCTGCAGATATTGCCAACTTTAATGAAAAAGGATATTTTTTTAAAAGAAACAGACAGCCTCTACAGAAGATATTTTTTATGTACTGTAATTTAAAACTAAAACATAAAATTGCAAAAGGTTTTTACATAGTTTCAAATAATTTCATTAGAAAAAAGTAATAGAAATAACATAATTGTGACCGAACCGGCTTAACTTAGTTGAACAAAAGATGAGAGAGAAGATTAAAGAATTTAACAGCATACCAGAGCACAGACAGAACTTGAGCACGGTTATCGAACAACTTGTCAAAATCGTCAAAGCTCTTCTTGAGGACATTCTTAATGCAACCCAGGTATTCAAACTAAGCAAATACGGCAGTAGCCCACGAGCGATACTTGTGAAACTACGCGCCCCTCGACAACGTAAGACCATTCTGGGCTGTCTCCGTATGTAACAGAGAAGCAAGCACTCCGCACCAGGATTTAGCTGGCACAAACAAACCTGTCTTCATCTCAAAGATTTTGTCTGCATCAAATAAAATAAGGCTTTCCATTCTAACACACGCGTTAAAGCTATGCAATACAAATATTATTTAGTTATTATAATGTTATGCAAAGGCTTGGTAACTATTTTTGTATAAGATAAACATATATATAAAAGTTACTCATAGCGAAATCTCAGAAACTACAAGTGCTAGGAGTGTAACTTTTTGGATGGGAGTTCCTTTTAGGACGTAGGTGCTCACTAAGACGGGATTTTGAGTAATTCAACCTTAAATTTTAATAGTAGAGTATCAAAATTATGAGATAATAATCACTATTTGAGAAATTAAAATGTAGTTAATTTACGTTATTTACGACTGCAAAAAGGAGGAGTTAATTAATTCCGATGTAAAATTAAGGTACTAAAAGCACTATTGACGTTGTTATAGTAAAAAATTTAATAAGAATTATTTTTATCCACCTTCATCATCGTTTGTGTAAACCTATAGATTGAATTTTCAAAAAATCTTTGTTATCTATCATAACCACAAATTTTATTTAATTTTTTAATAGGACTGGAAAAGGAAGAAATATACATTTCACATTTATCAAACAACAAAAACGATGAAACCATATTTTGTTTCGAAGACGCAGCGCGGGATGGTCCGTCATTAGGTATACCGAACGGGCAGTCACGTGAGAGCAGAAGTCGTTGTCGCACGTATCGAATGTACGAATTTTATGCTGCTTGATTGACGTTCACTTTTCCAGATTATTTATTTCTGTGCATTTAAATATTGATTCTATTTTTGTTAGAAATTTTGACACAAAAAAATATTAAAATACCTATTTATTCATTTAGATACTTTTCAAATTTATTTCATAATTTCATTTCAATTACTTAGTTTTATTATTGATTGGTAATAAAATTTACGTTTATTTGAAAAATAGACGGTAAAATCATAACAGTAATCACCGAAGGATTACAAAACCGATGCAGAGTAGTAGAAATACCTGGCGATGGAGCATGTTTATTTTTTCGTTTCTGTCTTATTTGCTTTATGGCAATATTTTGATGGCTGTTCAGGTTCGAGCCGATATAGTACGTGACGTAGCCATGTAGCCACGTGACTAACAATTGGTAAAGATTTAAGATATGGGACCACTTATGGTAGATTGTATACTTATGGCACTACCTGCGAACTTTAAGCAGTTGAAGAAATATTTCCATTTGAATCCTAACTATTTCTAGTTTTTAATTAATTAACACGCTATAAGCTTAATTAAAATTAATTTTGTTCAATTCGAGCAGGTGAGGCGATGCAGCTGACCCCTGCATTAGTTAAATAGTTGGGATTAGATTATATGTTGCGGACCTAGCGCGCGCTGCTGCAACTTATAAAGAGCTGTCAAGGGATATTTATGTCTAATTATTTAATGTGGTGTCTAAAAAAACATTGTTCTAATCAAACACTTATTCGATATATCTATACTTCTCATTGATATGAAATCTTGAACAATAATTCGAAAAAATATATTATAGTTTGGATTACATACAAACATCTCATTGAAAATAAACACTGTCAGTATTCTCCTATATCGGGCAAACAAATAAAAGTATATGGACGCACGTTAAAGAACATGTAACTGACATAAAATATGAGCTTGTAAAGCACTTGAAGGGCCCAACCCGAACATCAGATTTTATAAACAACAATTCCTTGCCACAAAACAAAGATTCATTCCTGGAATGTTACGCGAGACAATTGAGATCAGGAAACATCCTAATTTCAATAGAGATAAAGGTCGGAGTGTTCTACCTGTTTGGGATTCCATAGTTAATAAAAGAATATCTCAACAAAAACACACTACGTGAAGTGGTGAGTTACCTTTGTAAATAATAAATGTAAGATGGATGGATGATCGGTCCCCCTGTCCGAGTTCCTTTAGCCAGTTCTTCTCGGAAGGGTCTCGCAATTTCCAAAATGATGATAGACTAGATAGTAATTTACAGTAAGATAGAGCTAGTAAAAAACTAAATAAAACGCAAAAAAAATATAACTTGAGTTGTTAGGAAAGTGCCCCATAAAAATTTTTGAAATCACATGTATGATGTACATTACCTTAGTCATCCTGTGATCAGGGCTCTTGCATAGGAGTCGACACGTTAGGATTAAATATAAATAAACAAACAAGTACCCAACATTAGCAAGAAATCAAACCTTACGACTGTAATTTTGTGTGAAAGAATCCTCATAAACTAACACTTTTATAATATCATTAGGAAGAGTCATATAAAATATAATGTTATTTTTTATATTATGAAAAATCGAAATCATCAACATTATTTGTATTTCTGTGACTTTAATGAATACCTTTGATACCCTTAACTAAATAAATTTATTTGAAATACACACAATTATTTAATCACGCAAACACGCGACCGTGCCGCGAGGTTACCTATATTGCAGACGGAATACGCCTTATCACTCGCCATCCTCACCACTAAATTACGATCGTAAAATCTGAACTATTTGTCGAAACAATATTATCTTAAACATAATTGTTGTACATGTGTATGTACATAAAATTTCCGTTATGTTAAGCAAATAAACTAATATAGGTAAGATTAAATATAACTATTAGTCACATTTTATCAGTTTTTGTACAACTCATAACATATCTTCGCAGATTTTTTATAAAATCTTCGGAGTTCTACAAATTCTCTGTATAAAGTATTTATATGTCTCGTTTTCGTCAACTTTAGCTGTAAATTATGTAAGTCATCATGAAAAACCCCTTAATTATAAAGAGATAATATATCAATTAAATGGCTGTTTCATCTCAATCAATTGCCCAAACATTTGTAAAAATGTTTCTTTCGAATACGAGAGGATGTTTCTCTCATTGATGAAACAACACTGGCCTACAGCGTAAAATCAGAAAGGTACTAGAAAATTTCGACGAGTTTTCACAAGGTTCGGTAGCTCAATTGGGAGAGCATTGGGTTTCAAAGGTTGCGGGTTCGATTCCCGCCTGAGAATTCACTTGTGACCCGAGTCAATTTTTTCTAGTGTTTTTCTATTATAGTAATTTATCTAATAATAATATGTCTTCCCTCTTTATCTTAAATAAAAATAAATAAAAATAAAAACTTTATTTCGAATTTAAAGGCTCATATTAGGTTAGTATTTCACAATTTTAACTACTAGTGTTAGTAAAAGACAATATATTAAATCACCCTGAGCACCATAGCTGTCCACAAGGGTGAAGTTAACCTATCGCCACCGTCTGCAGAATGCTGCTGCGACTACCACGCAGTCTACGTATCAAAGATGCTGTATTTTTGCAAATTACGGCATGGATGCTATTTATCAGCAACTTAAATTTAGTAAAACAAATTTATTACCTACTAGACTTTACTCGCGGATCCGCCCGCGTGGAATTCGGTTGTACTTGTAAATTTTTTCCCTTGATAACATATTTATATGGTGAATGTTTTTTCTTCACCCCAAACAAAGTGTATAAAAATAATTTCGTGATCATTCAATATTCGAGAATAAAATCGTATAAAAAACTCACCTTCGAATTTTTGTATTAACTAGCGGCCCGTTCCGGCTTCGCACGGGTGGATAAAATTCTTTAATTTTTTTCTATTATTAAATATTTTTCCGTTAGCGCCATCTAACGTCTGGTAGACGAACTACTTGCGGTTAACGCGTTGCTATGGTAACGTTATTGATACAATGGAAAAAGAGCGGGGAAAAAGAGCGGACAGACAAACACACAAACCACTGTGATCTTATATTATAGATTAGGATGACAAAAAAGTTAGGTATAGTTTGCTGTGTTAAAAACCTCTTTCGTGAAACCGAGTCGATTGTAACGTTCTGTAAAATATGGTCGAACAAAGCGATGGCTAACTGATGAATCATGTGTGTGTAAGAAAGGTAGACCTATCACAACTAGTAAGTTAACTTATTAAGGAGAGACAATATTTGTTCTTATTTTAATGAAAAGGTGATCAAGCCTAACCATTTTTTTATAATCTACACTGCGATTGAAATCATTTCATATCAGTTCTTCTTCTATTTCCGAAATAATTCTCTCGATTTATTAAAATAAAGGAACGTTATTTTTATAATAAGGTCATATTTTTGTTTATTTACCTGTGTAAATTTCAACTTGTATACAGAGTATTTATTTACGCAGTCTTTCCACATCGTGAGTTTTAACAAACAAGAAATAACAAACGGTATTTCACTATTACAGTACAAATTTATTATGTACCAAAATGGTTTAAATTTTAAAAACCTCATTATTCTATACCAGAAGATTAAAATACCATTGACAGTATACGCACATACTATCGAATATAAAACAGAAAAGGAAATATAATAACAAGGTGGCTAAAAGCTTTTAAGCGACTACCTATTGCCAGTATATTAATTTCCAAAGGACGGCTGCGGTGACTTGTTACCGGCTATTCCTACGACCCGTTTTCCCGACCCTTTAATTAGTTAAATGGCTCCTAGGGTGGAATGTTGATTAATACGTTAGTGGCCGAAACGCACGCGTTTGTGTTGTTTCACGGTTATTACCCCCACACGCGTTAAGTATTGCACATGGTATAGATTAACATAACATAGGTGAATTTTAAAACACTGTTATAACAATTTAGTAGCTTACACGAATCTGCGATTGGTTAACACTATTTTTATTATCATAAAGTAAATAAAAAATGTATAAAATTAATTCATACAGTACAGACATTTCACTTACGTCTTGTCACTGATATACATACCATGGCATTTTAAACGCTCTTAATTTTTATTTTTACTTTAGGCTCTTATTTTTTTTTAATAACAGTACTTCTACTGTATTCTTATTTCAAAATAAAATACATTATAAACAGTTCTATCTAATCAAAGAGTCACTTTATATTAAAAGTAAAGTGATTGTGCAAGCACTATGATTTTATATTAAAAAACCTAATTGCCTAAAAAGCTTATTTTAGAAAAACATGATTGATTGGCAGCTACATTTTATTTAAAGTAGAAATATTAATATGAAATTTACTGTATTTATTTTTTACCTTTAGCATACAATATTTCTATAAGATTTCTATAAGGGCTCGGCGATCACTCGCCCGGATAGCGAAGGGTCTTAGGTACCAATCCTTCCAGAGGGCTTGGTAATATAGTTGTTTTATATAGACGTATTTTAAATCTTGTGAAACTAACTCTCATAAAAGATCTTATTTTAATTAATATGTACAAAAAAAATCTAGCTAATACCTTAATATTAAAGATCATTTTAATGTAAACGCGAAGCCAGTGACACTCAACATCTGAAATTACAATCTCGCAATTTCAACTTGTATAAAAGAAAAATCATGGCGACATTTTGCCAGTACAATGAGTGTTTAAATCGTTGAATACCTTCCTTTAAGGAGTTTATTATAATGGTTTTCCAATTGTCAATAACTACTTATTTAATAATTGTTTACCGCTAAAAATCTTTTTAATCCGACGTTGGTATTTACCTGCTGGAAATGATAACCAATAGATTCATATAGTCAATATTTATTACAATAATATAAGGCATATTTGGTTGTTTGTATAATAAATCTTATTATGATCCTATTGGCAATGTTAACGAGAGCTTATTAATAATTACAAAAAATACTGTCTGTAGCTGACATAAGCTTGCAATATATAATTTGATCATTGATTATATATATAAACGAATAGAAAGTTTTGCACGTTCGACCAAATGGTGTATATTATACATACGTATAGTAGACTTGCATCATAATCTTAAATGATCGACGTCTCGATACACCCGCTTGTTGTACGACATCACACGTCAATATAACAATGACAACGAATTTAAATCTGCTATTTCTGTATTCTTACTCGTAATAGATTACTCATATCGATCGTTACCTTTTTCCTCATTACCTGGTTGTAGCCATGTACCGTGACAAACTTTTGCCTTTTAACCATGTGCGCTAATGAAAGGCCCTTTGTTCTTTTGTTTAAGAACGTTAACGCCCCATCACGTTTTATACGAATTTCTAAGTCCAAATAATTCAATACACCAATGAAAGATTCATAAGTCTAGAAAGTTAGAAGAAAACATTTTGCATTAAAGCAATGCAGATTATTTAATTTTAAATTAGAGCAATTTTAGGATTTCCATAGTAACAGAAAATTATATTTTTTCATTTCATATCAAATATTTGGAGTACGCAGTATTTAAACTTGAAATTTAATGTAAAATGTCCTGGGCGCTAACGCATTTGATGTGAATAATAAAGTAATTGAGTTGACATATACGCATTTGCGCTTTTACCGATGTTTACTTACTTTCATGATAACTTGTAAAAACTGTAACATTGAGGTAAATGGGATCTTATTAATTACTACCTATAATACTTATACATTACTTACTAAACAACTAAAAAGCTTCAAAGATGATATCAAGTTATTTTTTCTGTTCTTTTCTTCCATACTTTTATTTCCGATTTATCACGTTATCTGAAAGAATGGTTATCTTTCATTTCCCCCATTCATAAATCCTGCGTCAACCTTGTCACAAATCCGCAAGTTCTTTGACGAATAAATTATAGCTATTTCTTTTTTAAGTTATACACTTAATACATTTAAAGTGCGTTATGAAAAAATTATGAGAGTGAAATTTTACAATGCGCGCGCATCACTGTAACACAAAAGTAACAAGATGAAGTTGCCTGCAAAAGCGACAAGGAATAAACCAGCAGGATGAACTTGGCCGCTAATTGGCTCAAGGTAGTTTCTCAAATATTTATGAATTTGTGTGTGTGTGTGTGTGTGATTTTAAATTATTCTTTTTATTTGTTTATAATATAGATTATTTTATTTAATGATGCTAAAGAAGTTGAACTTCTCACGTGCGTACATAAGTACACGCACGTATTTAATACTCTCATTATTTATCTATTCTGGTACATGGAATCACTTTGTCACTTTAGGATTTAATTAAAGAATTATGCTAACAGCCTTGCCCATGTTATCTGGAAGAGCTTGGTGAAATAAAACTACTCTTACATATTTTTAGTTTATTTAAGTTACTGTAATATGTTTCTCTGTGCAGTAAAGTGTAATTTATTCATTTGATTAATGTTATGTTTTACTAAAATTTATTTAACTACCAATTCAAGTCTAGCTTTTTATAAATAACGAAAATAATTGACGGTGGGGTAGACAGCTGCTCTAACTGCTAGAGGCAAATGATTGTGCCATGCACTTAACATGTGCACCTGATTCAATGCTATTTACAAGTTTATTCATGTTCTTAAGTATTATTCGTTTTACGGTATTCGGTACAAACTTTACTTATTTCAAGACTATGTATATCCAGTGTGGAATTTATGTTTTTTAGTTTATCGTTACCAACTTTTTAAAATCAATCAAGTTAAGTTAATCTCTCTGAAGTAGAGATGGTGTTCAGAATCAGGACTTCACGGTTCCATCACGGTCACAATTTCGATTTACTGTTGTAATTAATGATATCCCGCAATCGCATTTTTTGTTAATTACATCTTTTATTACATGTCGTCATGTTCTTCAGTCTATTCCCATGCTTTAATTATTATATTAATATAAAACGTTTGGTGGGAGTCTTTTGACTGAACTGTGAGTAGATAATAGACACCTCTACGAAATACTCTAGAAATATGGTCTGGATTTAAAATTAATTAACCAGGCTGGAGTTGCTACTGCCTTACAGGAATCATGCGAACAATAGTGTGAGAATATAATCGCACATTTCATAGGTTTATTTCTAACGTATTCCGTTACTTAAACATACCTATGTATATATGAGATTAAGTAATGGAATGCGCAAAAAATAGATTTTCTTTGAATCAATTACATTAAATCTGTATAAGTAATTAGATCCCATTATACAGGAAGGGAACCAGAAATTATTACGACATTATCTTTGAACAGCCATTCCTTAATTTTTATATATTTAATGCATATTTTCAATGCGCTCTTATGAGATAAATTATTAAAAAAGAAAAATACTAGAAAAAAGCGACTCGACTCACAAGTGAATTCTCAGGCGTAAAATTAAAAAGGTACTAGAAGATTTCGACGAGTGTTCACAAGGCTCGGTAGCTCAATTGGGAGAGCATTGCACCGAACTTCCATCTATACCAACTTTTCTGTGTTTAATCTTACCTTACAGATATCAGAATAATATATTGTTCGGGATACTATTCAAATATTAAATATTCTCATATAAGATTCTTGATTATCTCTCTCTTTTATAAGTAAAAATTGCTATTATTTAAATTAATGTGCGTATGACTTCAGCTTCTCAGTACTACCGAAACCTTGGAAGCCCGTAAGCAAGTCCCGGCTGCACCATATTTATTTTATTTATTTAGTATGGGTTAGCTCTTGATCCCCATCAAGCCCGGGGCCCAAGACATAATCCACGATGGAACACGACGGAACGAGCTAGCCCAGAAGGTGCCTATTCACCCTGGCTTTGAAAATGGATAGTTATAAGTTCTCGGAAATACAGACGCAGGGAGGGAGTTCCACTCTGCAACTGTTCGCCAATTCACATTGGTACGTTATGGCCAATTCTTCCTAAGGTAGCTCTTAATGAATAGTCATAGGGAAAGCCTGTGCATCAACTAAGACGAAATCAATATGTTGATAATGCTGACCAATGAAAAAGTTTTACGTATAAAATATCTTATTAAAATTAAGTTGATTTATTTATATCCTTTTATCTGAATTGAAATCCAAGTTAAACCTCATAGTTATTTCATCAAAAGCTTGCCAAATGGTCTCGGGTGTTACTACCGGAAGAGGCAGAAGTTTGTTTGAGTTTGTGTGTTACTCTAAAAACCATCACAAAAGTGTAATATTATTTTCTTTAGGTTATCCTAATTGATGTGAATGTAAGAAATATTATTCTTATTCATTATGCTTTTGATCCAGCTCACTATACAATTTATCACAGTAAAAAAATTCTATGGCCTTAGAATGCTTTATTTCGTGATAGATTAACTGTCATATATGCATGATCATTGTATTGTTGATCTTTTATGATGTTGGAAATAAAGTCCAGTTCCTTGTAAACTATCTTATCAGACTATATCTTAATACAGCAGTCGACTTAGGTAGCGCAGCTAAATGTCTTAACGGAAAACTACATGAGGGCTAGACAGAACGCTAGAAAGCTAAGATCATTTATTACGTCAAACCACAACGCTACACAACAAATACTCTTTTCCATTTATCCTAATAAAAATAAATAAGGTTTTCACAGATGCCATATAGAAGGCATAAAACAGCAGACTGTTTTATTGACACTCGCTTCAGTAATTTGAGTTAGGTTTTATTATATTATAAAAGAACGTTATTTTTCAAGCGAAGGCTAGTCTACAGTGAACATTTTATTTACGCAGTTGAAAAATAAGTACATATTTCGTTTATTTACTGTTTAGTAGAATAAATGAATAAGATAATCATTGTTAAATTTGAAACTATAACTTGCTGCATAAAAATATAAAAAAGATAATAATACACTATTAGGTCAATGCAATAGCAATATCTAGATAAATTAAATAAATATAAAAATTGGGTTTAAAAACGCTAAACTCTAAAACTATTAGTAGCTGTTTATCATAACATTTGTAACCCTAATTATTAAAGAAAGTCCTAGGTTATTTATAACATTACGCCAGACTCCTTAAAAGGCGTGTAAAAACGATCAGTATTAGCGAAAACGAAGTAATGGCGTGGTTAAGCGATAAGATAAGCCTAAGAACAACTGAGTATTACCTACCGAAAAGTACGAAGTAGCGTGGAACATCAAGTTAACATACATTGATTAATCTTTAATTCGAATACATATAACAGCAGGTCAAACTTTACACTGTGTTATTAATAATATTATTTAAATTTTACCAAATCAATTAAATTATTACCGGTACACTATAGAACAAGTTCAGTATCAAAGGGACGTTCTTTAAATTACAAATATTAGTACCACCAATGGTATTATCGATAGTATCAGTACTATAATTAGATACTCAATACGATCCTATCGCCCTAATCCAAACCTTACCGAATCAAAAAGTATGTTTCAGCTTATTATTAGTATCGATAGCACCACCATTGTTATGATAGTTTTCAATTACAACAACTATTACATGTATGATACAAATGAGTGTTTTATTATTTTATAATGGAATTTGTTTATATACATAAGTATACACTGGAGATAAGACAATCAACATTTAATTTTATTACACCTGTTCAGACGCTTCTAAGTACATAATGACGTTAAGTTGTGTACATAAATGTAGTTCTACAACCATAAAAATAAATTCTTGTTACCTATATTGTCAGTCCATTCCATGGTTCTCTGCGAACTTATTTAAGCTTTAATAGTTACGGAATAATGTTAATAGTACAACAGTATGAGGCTAAAGTTCCGTTATAACTGCTACAAAAATAACTTCTGCTAATACTTCTTATTAAGCTTTGTTCATAAATGTTAAAATAAAAAGAACGTAAGCTTTAAATACATGTTTTGTGGGTTCTCGGTTAGCATTTTGTGTTTATTTTACGTCTCTAGTTTTTTTTTTTTTAGTAGTATTAAAAATGCATTTTTTTACAAAAAAGTTAGTAAAGTAGATTATGTCCATATAATAGTCAAGGATAGTCAAAATTTAGTTGTTAATAGGTAACAGATCGAATCTACCTTAGTTACGATCTCTACTGTAAATACGATACATGCTGAATTGAAAAAGGCTACTTACAATAAACCAAGTTGGGTAGACAGAATCAAGTATTCTGGTTCCTTTATTGTATTGATTTTATCATAATATTATTATTACTTATTAAATAATATTAATATTGATAGTTTTATTCTTTCATAACGTTTTAATAAAAGTAAAACCAGTATATTATTGCATCTCGTGGCATATATCTCATTATACATCCGCTTCTTCACTTCGGAAGAGGAAACAGCGGCAGAGCCCACACTACCAGAGGCAGGGGACACCCCGGCGATGGAGGCATCGACTGCAAAGCTAGCTACATCAGCTCCCCAACAGGGTTCAAGCGAGGAGAGTAGGACTCGCCACTCGGTGCTGAAGGGGAGGGCAGCGACGATGACAACATCCTCCGCAGCCCTTAGCCTCCACATAATACAAATACAAACCTCCAGATCAAATAAATAGCAGCGGCCACGTTACGACGAGTGCTGAAGGCAAATAACAAGACCGTCGCCGTCGCTTTAACCCAGGAGCCGTGGCTCAGAAACAACAGAATATGCGGTCTCACTACCATCGGAGGCAAGTCACTTTTAGGCACATCCATCTACAAATCCAGAACCTGCTTATTTATGCCAAATAACATAACCCACATAATGCTTAACTAATTCTCTTCTAGAGATCTTACAACAGTAAAAATCACAACAGACAAACAAACAACCCTGGTGTTAGCGTCAATGTATATGCCGAGAGATGGCGAAATTCCAACAAAAGAGCTAGACGTGCTGCTGAAGCACTGCAAAGAACTAAACTAGGACTTGATCTTCTCCGCAGACTTCAATGCACACCATCCTCTGTGGGGAAGTAAGGATATATACAAAAGAGGTGAGTTACTAACCGAATACCTATTTCAAACAAACCTAAACATTATAAACAGAGGCACTGAACCTACCTTTGTAAGTTGAAGGTATCAAACCATCGTAGATATAACCCTGGCAACAAACGCGGCGGCCAACCTCATCGAGGGATGGCTCGTATCAAGGGAGCCATCCTTCACTAACCAGCGCCGCGTATGCTACCAAATACAATACAAACCAATAGACCCCGTCCCGTATTGCAACCCCCTCAAAATAGAACAAGGTACACAAACCTACTGACAAAGACACCAAGTGAGACTCAAATGATGGACGAATCACGAGGCAAAGTGCGGATATAGTCCCGTCAAACTAACTAACTAAAACATCTCACTTTTGCTACAGATCGAGTTCAAGATACAAAGAAGAGAAAAGACAATATAGCGAAGAGACGAAATATGAAAGCTTAAGGCCTATTGCGAAGGAGTTCTCCTTTGGAAGCACTGGATGCTACTTACAATGGTCGGTTGAGAAATTAAAAAGAAAAGTACCTAAGTCAAAAAAATCTTTTTTTTATATAGCGGAGCGAAGAATTGCCCTTTACCGATGTAACACAAACTAGTGTCAATGCATTTGTCTTTTACGCTTAATCTTCCAAACACTTTTCACTAATAATTGAGATGTATGGATTGTCAAAAAAAGAGTATGTACCTACAGGTTAGGCTCCGTAATAGCTTATGTAACTAAAGTAGTCACAGCACATTGCTTTAACTATCCTAAGGTAATCATAAAGTTTGAATTGAACTAGATAACTGAACTTGATTATTAATTTAATTTGTCTTAAATTATTGTTAGAGAATATTTCTCTTTGAAGGAAGCATGTAAACGTACAGACTTGTACGCTTATACGCTTATGTTGATAAAAGAAAATATGAAATGTAATATAAGAATAATATTTCACCATCTATCACCTTATAGAATAGCATATATCTCACACCTTGTAGATAAAATATTATTTTTAGCATAGGTCGATCTTGTCAAACTGATGTGAAACAACGAAAAGCTTCCAACGTGGGTTTGGATAAATTCGAAAGCTTTTCAGTAAATCTCAAAGAAAGTTGAGTAAGTAGTAAGTGAGGTCATAAAGAATATGTAACAGATACTTTTTATTATGAAAAAATATTCTAAGCTAATTCTAATTCTATGTTTTTTAGATAACTGATTCGTGATTTTTATATTATTTCTAATTAATATTCAAATCGCCCCTTACATTGATTTCGAATGTTGATAAGAACTGGCATGCATGTAAAAACGCGACAAGCCCTAATTATAATTATGAATACTAATGACTTGCGACATGTCGGCATAAATAGAGCACTTACATTATTTATAACTTATAATTAATTCACGCAGTGAATGTATTAGAGTTAATTATTCAAAGAGATTAACATTTTAATTTATTTTCTGTGTATACATACTATGGCGGCAACACTATCTAATTTCATCAACCTTCCACAATCCGTAGGTTAATTCTTTCAGCTTGCTTTATACAGTCGAACCTCTATAAGTCGAACCTCGATAAGTCAAAAACCTCCAAATCTCGAAAAAATGTTTTGTTCCCTTCCCTTCAAACACCAAAACCTCCATTACTTGAAATCTTGACCCTTTGTTAGTCGAAATAATCACCGAGTCCCTCCAAGCCATTTTGGTACATATTTTCACTCTATAACTCGAAAAATTAAATTTGACCTCTGTATCTCGAACATAGCAACGTTTTATTTTACAACCTTTACAACTTGATCATTTGGAATTTATTACCTCTATTGTTCGAACAAAAATAAGTTACCGACTTTAAGAACTTGCCGACAATGTGAGTGTACACTATTGTGTACACTTGAAAACATTTTAGGAGTATACGATAATAAATTTATGACTCACGCACACGTGTTTGCTTGCTTGGTGTCAGGTGTTCAATTTTGATTATCTCAATAAACTATTCTTAAAACAAAACAAAATCAAAACGCTCAGCAAACAAATATTACAATTTTGTCGCGAACCGTTTGTTTACATTATTCATTTAGTAGGTATGTACTTTTGCCAATGAAAGAAAGCAGTGTCAAAATGGCGTTAACAAATATGTATACCAAAATGTCTATTAATGCCTTGTCTTAAAGCTCAATTCCTTAATGCTTTCAATCTAAGTACGAGAAAGTCCGAGTAAAATAATAAATAAAAATATGTATGTTTGTCACCTCTGCAAGTTGAATTTTTATTTATTTTACCTCTCTAACTCAAAATTTATAAGAATAAACCTCAAACTCTTTATGTCGAATCAAAATCCGCTTAAGTCGAAATCCTCCATAAGTTGAAAACTCTATAACTCGAAATTTTTGGCGTCTCCCTTGATGTTCGACTTATAGAGGTTCGACTGTATATAAATACATTTCGGACAATCCACATCGAAATTTCGTCAACCGTTTTTCATCAATATGTTAATATCATATTAATTATTTCAAAATGAGCCTGGATTAGGTTTTTTATATTTATATTTCCCCTCCTTCACTTTGATTCTTTACTATACAGGTTAAATAATATTTGTTAAGTAAAACGACTGAAAGCGATGTGTAAGTTTATAAAAATATACATTCAATACGTTTAGGTTAAGATTTTAAATTCAGAAGTTTTTTTCATCGTATTAAGGGGTAACATATAAATATTAATTCGACAGTGCCGTTTCCTCATTTAATTCATACACTCAAGTCTCTGATATATTACTCAGTGCAAGTTATAACTAAATTAAGAGTAGCGAGTAGTATACCGATCAACCGATTTTCATTTCATTGCTTTTGTTTGAAAGATTTCTTAGTCGAGACTATTTAAAGCTTTGTTTAAAGAAAATTTATTTAGCCTTTTAACAGTTACGGGGAGTGGAAGGGGGGATGATTAAACGATAGTAAGCGAATAAATCCAAGTGTGGTCCAAATCCAAATGAAAGGATTTGATTTGTGTATTACAAAATTGACTGTTTGAATGGCGAGGAGGGTAGTTTTGAAGAAGGGGATGAATTTACTGAAATCAGCGCGTATACACCAGTGGGGTATTATTGCACATGTGCAATAATAGGTACTATAGCTGTAGCGCGGCTTTTATTTGAAAGACAAAGCTTCACCCTTGCGCCAATAGTAAAAATATTATAGCCGTTTATTTTAATTGCGCAACTGTTTAAAAATGCAATCGCAACAAGGAAACAGATAATCTTCTTTTTACACCGACGGGCCTGGGTGCGAGTCTCAGAAGGAGCAGATGTTTGTGTGATGAATACGAGCATTTGAAACTCACTCTTTAGTATTTGTATATATTTTTACTAATTCAGCGCATTGCTCTCATCACATTATCACAACATCTTTTCTTCTATTCTCATTACAGTTCTCATAGGTACTCGCCGATTTCGGGCACTTTTGCCTTATTGTAGCAAATAAAATTTCACTGAAATAAAGGGAAACATATTTCGCCTTTTAAATTTGGGCATTCAACTTTCCGTCTTAGTAACACCTTTGTGACTTAAACAAACATGTCAAATAAGGACAGTACTGTCTCCAGCCACATATCGGCCGTCATATTACTTTGACAGGCAGTCACAACTTTTAGACGACAACTGAGTAAGGTCGACACAACTACGGAATAAGAATAGAAAAGAACTTTACGATGGCTAAAAACAATATTATTTCTAGAGACCGGACGGACCGGGCAGAACGGAGTTCTTATGTTATTATTATTGGGTACTAAAAGTCAAACAAAATCGAAGAAAAATAATACTTTTATAGGAAAAGTCAACATATTTGATGAAATAAAATAGGAAACTCGTTATAACTGATCGATAAAAATAGATGTATTATTAGTAGGGATCCGTTACAAAATACAAACGGCAAGCAAATTAACTGGTGCAATAAATTTTGAACTAACTTTATCAATGATTTGGTCCCATACTCCCATACCAAATAACGGATATTATGCAAATATAAGTATATAACAACAAAAATTATCCCTCACCAGAATTCGAGCCCAGGTCCGTTGATGTAAGACAGGAACGCTACCATTGTACCAACCGGTTATCATAATAACTAATAAATATTTACACAATCGCATATTCAAACTGCTTAGTCTTAGAAAATTAATTTGTTGTTTAAAGTTAGGATAGCCGGCTCTTCAGTTCTGTCATCATGCTTACTTATTAATAAATAGTTAGATTAAAGTTAAACATGAGACTTTACGCTAAATAAAACGTAAAACGTGAAAGACTATTAAAAATTAATTTTAAGTATTTACATTAGGTATACGTACGTAACATACCTACTTACATATATCTTTGTACCTACTACTTGATTGAGTGGTCCCACGACACGACAATTTTATTTAAATAATTATATTATGTTGTATTATAAATTGTAATAATGTATTTGGTAGAGATTTCTATATAAGCCTTACTAATAATTTTTGATTGGTAATACATTAATAATAGTCGTAAATTATAATATTATTTAAAGTTTTATTTTTATGACTTTTACTTTTTACCTATTCAGTATTTGTTTTGTTTTTTTTAAAGAATATTAAAGCGTTAAACATTAATTTGCCCGTTGGCCTGTCTGTAGTACATCGATAAAATAAAAACGCGCTTAAATTGGTTCATTGATTCAAGGCTAAAGTTCATCACCGATACATATACACTAATCATCATCACAGCAGTCTATAAATGTCTTCACTGTCGACACACAGGCCGCCCCTATGCATAAATAAAACACATTTGTATATATTGTGTTAATTGATGCAACAATTTCTTAATTGATGTCACTGACTTGATAGATTATTGTTTTATGTATTGAAAGAAAATTAGCAAAAAATAAAGTAAAAACAATTTTAATAAAATTAAACGGCCAAATTTTTTATGTTTTTGTATATATTTTGTTTTCATTATTTTTATTTATATACTAAGGTATGTGACGCCATAATTATCTAACTATAAAAGAGTTGTTAGCCAATTTTCGTGTTTTTGTAATGAATCGAACCAACAGGTTGGATACACTAGATCGTGATGCCCAAATTTTGAAATTCGCAGAAATAAAAAGCTATGTCCAAAAAACATTGGCTTTATTGGATTTCCCATTGAAACAAAAAGGGCGCGCTTTTTTAAAGTTTTCATTCTTATGGAATTTTAAAATTCACTAAACATTATTGAATATTTTTTATTTTATTTTTTAGTTTTACGCTCCGCTCCAATATAAGTGCTAGCGAAGCTTTATGCTCAGCTACCTTGTATTATATTCGGTATTTTATTTATGCCTTTTATTTACTTATTTATTACGGTAAAAGTTTTAATTATTGAAACAGTTTTATTTCTGTTCCATCGCACCCTCGTCATGGAGAGTAATAACGTATTTACGTTATTACTCTCCATCCAAAGTAGAGACCGCTCTAAGCGATAAGACTGTCTATTGTATCATCTGGTATTGTTCTTTATTTCATTTGTACTAATACCGTGTGTGTAATCATAAATTATTTTTATTTATTCATAATTAATAATCTGCCACATTATAATAGTATTTATATTATATCATAATTAAAAAACCTTTATTCAATAACAAAGTTTCTTGTCTTATAACATTAATTTATTAATATAAAAGAACAATAAGCACCAAATATAGTCCATTTATAAACAAACCCCTACACAAAAAAACACTTAATCTATCAATCTGTCAAGATATGATTTATAATATAATTCAACGATTAAATACAAATCAAGAGTACGGGTCACGATAGAGTTCGTGTATTAAACATACAACATATTAGACCTACACGGTCATTACACCATTAATTAAATTATGTACCTTTAACAGAGCTACTATGTAACAATAACTACAAATTAGATTTAATTCGTGCTCAAATACAGCGAGATCGCCTTCACTGTATTTATAATTAAAGACCTACTTTTAAAAAGTACTAGTAGGAATTTTGGCCATGAAATAAAGAAATTTCTACGAAATGATAATATAGTTCACGTCAGGCAGTTTCCATTTCAAAGGAAGCTTTATGATTTCAGAGTAGAAATTCCAGATACTTAGTTATCGAGTCGAGATTTGATTGAATTCCATATATTGACTGATATATTGAATAAATAACATAGTAATAATAATAATATTTCTTACATTCACACCATTAGCCTAGATCAATATAAGCACTGTAAGGCTTGTTTTATGGATACTAGAGTTACGGGCAGATATAAATATACGACAAATAATCTAGTAATATTTACAAAAGTATATATAACTACTCATTACCCTGCTCCAAATGCTTGTATTTATCACATAAATATCTGCCTATTCTAGAACTCAAAACCCATAACCGTTTGGCTTCCTCACGGCCAAAGCAATGGTCAATGTCATGTTTCTTTATGACCTAAATTGATTTGAATTTTCTTGTTTTATTGTACTCGATTTGTTTATTGAATCGTATACCAGTCGATAATCAATTATAAACAAATTGATAATGTAAGTAAACTTGATTCACCAAATCAACAAGTAGATTTACTTATCGTATTATCGGTGGCTAATTCTGTAACATCTAACATCACATCTAAGTAGTTAAGGTACGAGTGGTACTGTGAGGTAAATATGGACATAATAAACACATGTCTTACGCCACAAAACCCGATTCACATGGATTTTAATTGTAAATCTCGAATAATCTCGTTTAGTTTAAGGTAAAAAAAACTGTTGAAACGCTCAAAAAAGGCATTGTTCCTCACTAATGTCGCAAAACGAGAAAGAGAGTCTAAAATCATGATTGATCGGTATTTATTTAGATCATCAAATTTCTGATTTGGCTGTTTCAGAGCCGAAAATATGTACTTGGAAAGAAATCTGGTAAAAGTTAATGGTATAGTCAACTCGTTCCGTATGGATCGCAAGAACGTCGTTTCATCCCTTGGTCCGAGAAATGAAATGGTACTTTTACTATAAGGGGAGAAAATTACTGATATCTAATGTAGAGGAACCTCCAAATGAAACTCCTTCGACAACACTTTATTATTCTGCTTACACTGTTTAAATCTTAGTATATTCGTATTTTCATGTAACAACCCTAGACACCAGCACTCACGACGCTGTCGTACCAATACTCACTCAACTTGCCGTTCTTCCTGTAGGGCGCCATATTGGCGAACCGTTTTCACCGAAAGTTGTTATTTTTAAAATAAACTATTCTAGTTTATCGATTGACAATTAGTTTATTTGAAATTGGTGTAATAAAAAGAGTTTAATTTAAATGAAATTATTATTATTTAATAATTATTGCAAACGAATATAATACAAACAGAGAAAAGCAAGTATCATGATTAAAATTACAAGAACCTTACACTAACTAGGGCACTGTTTCAACAGAAGCTGAATTCGAAAATCGTATTTTCTCTCGAGTGATACGTAGTATTTTTTATTACACGAGGAAAAACTCGAAATAATTTATTTAAATACATAAAAATATAGGCACATATTTCTTTCTTCTGCATTACATGAAATCATGATAGTTACTTCATCATATTTACTTCTTAACTTTTCAGAAAGTAAGTTCTCAATGACTGCTTTAGGCGCATCTTTTGTTCTGAAGGCTCCATTATAATATCAACATTCCCATTACGCGTACCCGATGATAACTTGGACAAAAATTCACTTAGCAAATGACATGCCAGGATTCGACTTACACAACTTCACTACATAGTATAAAATAAAGTCGCTTTCTCCGTCTGCCGCAACGGATTGTGATGCGGTTTTTTTAAATAGATAAAGTAATTCAAGAGGAAGGATTATATGTATAATAAATGCATAATATAGTAGAGCATTGCATCCGTGCGAAGCCGGGGCGGGTCGCTAGTTTTAAATAAAATAACACGGACAGAAAGTACAACGATATAGTTATGAATTAACGATATACTTTCTCTCGAAAACTTCTCCGACACAACTAGTTAAATAACGAAATAATTATAGGAATATTATTTCAACCTTGTAAAGAAACATTGGGCTGTCATTACTACCTTATTATTATTCGATATCAATCGACAAGACAATTAATCACATACATCATATCTCAAGAAGCTTAAAAAATTAATTAGCACAAACTATTCTAGAATCCGAATAAAATTATTGCTATTTAATATACAATCTTTTTCTTCTTTGCCATGTGGTGTCTAATAGGGTAGAGTAGCGCCAACCTATCATACTAAGGGTATTGTAAAAGGCGAGTAATGATACTCAATGTATAAAAATGGGAAGCAGCATTTTTTAATATTGTCTTACCTTTCCTTACCAATGGAAAGGAAAGGTAATGTTTATCTATCAGAGAGATCGCTATTTTCTCGATATCTGATTTAATTTTTGTCTGTAACATAAATGGTGTCAATCCTGTCAATTATCAAAACTGTTTACTATATAAAAGCATATTAGTTCGGTTACTAATTATTTATGACATAAAAACGATTACGCATACGTATAATGATAACCCTGTTCAGCAAAAGAAATATTATTATGATATTCGGTTCTGAATGTCAATCAGTTATTTTTTTTCGTTATTTTCGAACATAAAAATATTTATAAAGCTTAACTTACATTTTGAATAACACAATCACATGTCTGGTGAATGTTGTATTAACTATGATGGAAAAGCATTAAAATTAGGAAGACAGTTATTTGGTGTAATCCGAAGATGTCCGTTCGATAATTTATGAACACTGGAAAAATTTCTTTTTGAAATAAAGTACAATTTATATCGGCAGAATAAAATTTCTTGATGATACTTCTGTTAGAAGTTTATAAGTGTTATACCAAATAAACAATTTTTATTTGGTATAAATACCCTTAAATTAAATGTATTTCATCATAATTACTAAGTCAAAGTTAATATGACTAGTTAGTATTGTCCTTTAATAAGCAATACTCATTTTTCATATTTACTAAAGAATCTATGCAGGAATCTCTTAGTAGCCAAAATCATTTTCCTTTTGGATTTTAGTAATTTTGAAGTGTTTAAAAATAAATAACAAGAAAATATCAGGAAAGAAAGGGACTTACTTGTAACTTTACTGTCGGCACTAGCATGGCACTAATGGATTTTCATACAACTTTAAGTCCAGCATATTTGTCTGACAATAATAATGTATTTTCTGACCATCTCTTGCACAAATATTAACGTATATTAGTTTATTTTGAATTGTCAAAGAATGATAAGATACATAGTTTTAATATGTGCCTTATCTTTAAATTTGTATTAAAGGTACAAGAGTATCCCCAAGATACAGACAAAGCGTCTATATTTTGATTTAATATTTTGAGTTTGGTAGGGGATTTCGTTACGTATCTGATTTGCGTACAGAATATGTACATCTTTGTTCTGGCCTAGGGCTAGTATTTATATAATCATAATTCATTACTTTACTGAAAATGGTCAACAGTTCCACGCGAAATAGAAAGAGAATAAAATAGTAACGCAGTGCTAAGTCAAATAATCTTACCACATAAATTAAATATTTAAAGATAATACACATTAAAATGTAATAAGAAGTGAATAAAAAGATTTCATCAAGTAATTTTCGGATAAACAAGAACAACACTTCGCTGTACAATGCATGTTCCGAAAGCCAGCTCTCTACTCTGAATATGCATCCATGTAACTGACGCTTTTCATATGAATATTTCAATCATTTTACAAAGCATATAGAATTTAATAAAGTTATCAAAATAAAACATCTTTTTTAATCTGATTATTTGTATTTGCTGACTATATTAAAATAAGTAACAAAATTACCGATGAAATATGTGTATATTTTGTTTAATTCTACAAAATATATTAAAGCTTGTGATAAATAGATAATTTTAACTTCATTTATCACTCCTTGTGATTGTACTTTTACTATAAAGATAAAAATCTGACTAAAGGAAAATCTACCAAATTGGAAGAAATGAATTTTGAGATTCAAGCTTTTCTACAAATAAATTGATTATAAAAAATAACCATCAACAATTCACTTAGCTACCGTACTAAAAATAGAAAAAAATTAAGGTGAAATTGTGAAATATTAAAGTAAAAACTACAGGGCAAATCCAAAATCCACTTTAAGTATATCTTTTTTATAGTGAATCTATTATCAAATAGTTCAACAACGATTTTATTTATATGGGACAAGAAATAATAACACATTGTAATTAACTTTCCTTGTTTATTTAAGTAGCGTGTTATTGGGTTAGTAACATCAATATAGTAGGTACTCCAAACATGCATCCTAAAAAAAGAGAATAAATAAAACAACTACCTGACTGAAACTATTTCTATTTCATTTTTATATAAATACAGAATTAACTTATATGCAGTGACTTATATGAAAATAATATCTTAAGAAGTAAACTTCAAAAAATAAAAAAGAAAAAGTTTACTTTGCGTACACATTGGCAAACTCTTGCCTCTTAAAGGAAAGTCGTGACGAATTGGATATTTATACGATCGACAGTTTTATTTCATTTATTAAAAACAAAGTAAGAACCTTGCTTAAAGCTTCATAGGACTTATTAACTATAGCTGTGACAATACGCTTGTTATTAGTGTATTTTGTTACAATAAAAAAATGAATCCCAAAAGTCCAGACAGAAGCAGAAGAACATAGATATAATCGATAGATACAAAATAAAAAGAGTTATCTGCAAAATAGTTACTTTATATTAATAAGGTAAGGTATTCCCAGGCCAGTAACAGATTGCTAAAGATTTTCCTGTACATAAAAAGGGCTCATGAATGAACTCTAATATGTAAAGGACGATCTCAATATAATTCTTGTCCAATATTTTTGATAAATTGATGAAATCATGAAAATTAGCCATTTATTAATAGTAGGATAATCAGTTAATCTCAATTTGGTTATCGAAGAACAATGGCAACACAGGATATTATACAAAAACATAATTAGTGACGTGTACTTGGTAGAATGAACGATTGGTTGAAGGTAGCTGCTTTTCTATTTCTCAGCTCTGTTTTACTGTCAATCATAGTAAACTCTTGGCAAAACTTAACTGTTATGGTATTAGAAAAAAGACGAAAACTATATGAATCTCATTTGCAAGTTAGGAAAATGTTTATGAAAATTAAAACAATTAGTGATTATATGATTGAAACTCTTGTGACCAGTAATTACTAACCAGATCCATGATGGTACCTATCAAAGTAGTTGTGCCTCAAGGCTCTATTCTGGATCCAATATTAATCATAATTTTTTGATGATTTGATCAAACATGTTTCTTAATCTGCTAACATGGGTAGTCTTATCTGATTTGCAGAAAACACTATCGCAGTTATCTCTGTCTGGGAGTTAAGAGTCTGGAATCTATTATTTTTAAACAATACAACTCATACACTATAAAAAAATATTGTAACACCCATATTAAAGGAAACAGGAGCTAATTTATATGAATATAACCCAGCCGGCGAAACGTGTGTTAAATAAATGATGGAATTTTGTGTCTGCCCCACGTCAATGCGGTCAATGTTACCTGGTTGCATTTACTTCGTACAAATTGAAAGAAGTAGCTAGCTGTTAACTTATATCATTAAATATTCGTTTTACGTACAAACATTGTTTTAGATAAGGTGTAATTTTGATATATGTTTTAATGAAAAATCTTGCTTAACTATTACGATAATCACTGATATTGTATTGAGATTCTATGTCGTCACTTACTATTATTTATACCCGTAGAAATAAAGTATGAAATAAAAAAAATCTATACAGATATTATTGTAGTAGGATAGCTAGTTCGTAATAGTGGCAAGGGATAACAAATTGAGCATTTATTTTTTATACAAGTCTAATATAAATTAAAATCATAAAATGAAACAAAAGTAAAGAAATAAGATAAAGAGATTCATAATTTCTTTATTTGTTTCAAAATTGACCGTCAAACAGTAGACCCGAACTTTATATTTACATATCTACTGCAGTTGTATTCTAAGCCCGAAAAATCAGCAAACAAATTAGAATTCCGCCGTTAAAATAACTTCGGACATATAGAGACAAAATTTGTGATGAAACTTTTGGCCGTCTCTGTCTCATTTTCATTTAAATGGGATGCTGAGGGACGGTGATATTATTTTAGCTTTTTGCTTTGTACATTTGGGCTTTACGCCACAAAGGTCACTTACGATAATACCAAAATTATTACGGGTACATAATCCATTGCGTCACTCATGATTTTAGGAAATTAATGAGGTTATAGTTAATTCATTATTAATAATTAGATTATACATAACATTTAATGTGTGTTATATAGTAACAAGATATTTTATGTATTGTTTTCTTGTAAAATCTCTTAGCCATCTTTCTATAACTAGTCGCTAAACATATACCGTACATACAGTTATACTAACTTGCGCTTTCGATATAGGTATGTAAATTTGAAATTGACAAAAAATGGTCTACGCACTTATTTCAAATAGCTTGCATATAACTAGTAATTTATAGTTAATTTTATTAATTTCACTAATGTTTCGAAGGAGTGGTTTTAATGTAAGCAAAATTACAAGTCGCGCATGAAAGTAAAAAATCAAACAACGCTTTTGTTAATGATGTAGTCCTTCTATTTCGCATAGATTCATGATAAAATTAGTATTTTATGTATTTTAATGTAAGAAGATTAATTTAAATACAGAATAATGTAAAATGTGTATAAATATCTTATGTACGCCATGACTACATGTAAGAATATTTATCGTCTTTTTTCATAAAGAAACATTCAAAGCGCCACATCTTTTAATATTTATCCCTCTGTTTTAGTTGAAGGAAAAACATTGAGAAAACTAACTCAAACAAACCAGAGATAAAACACAATCCTTTAAAGAATTCTAAGAATAAGCCTTAAAAGGCACTTTCACATTACACGATTGAATCGTTCCGCAACAACGGTGCGTGTATGTATTAAACTTAAATAAAAATAATCCAAAAAACGTCTAATAATAACCTTTTTATTATACGAATTACATTTTCATAAAAAGTTAAACATAGATACAATAGAGCATCAACATACGCGAGTGATTTTTCTAAAGTTTTATGTGAAAGTGCCCTAAATGATATTTACTGCTACGTCTCGCTACCCGGTTAAGCTTTACAGGTAGTCGAGGATTTTTCCTAGAGATCATCTAACTGAGTTCTTTGTTTGAGTTGTGTAACTCAAATTATACTTGCTTTGAAAAAACGTTGCGAGCATTTTACTTAATTCCATACCTCAAAGTATCAAGATAATATGCAAAAGTTTGCCTTTTGTATGTTTAAAACAATAATTTTGTAAATTAAGAATACGAGCCGTGGATTTTAAAATCCAAAAATTAAAAAAGGTGTAGATTCTTTGTTAAAGTTGTTTTATGGCAGCGTGTCCTCCATTTTCAGGCAGTTACGATAAATGGGTCTCAATCAATTCACTTTTATCGAAAAAAGCTATAACTGTTGCTCCATCAATTACATTGTCTATAAGTTTTCTTGTAATTAAAAAAATGTAAAATAGCTGAAAGTAAGTTGGCAATTTTTAATTTTTAGACGTTCTATTCCCTTCTTATAAGAGTCACTATAAGTAGTGCGGATCAAATGATATGTAATATGTCCATATTACACATCTTTTGATCCGAATTTATTAACGTATGAATATTATATTAAAGAGTGTAACAACAATATAAAACAGAGTAGTTAACAGTAGATTCATTGTTTTCTTTTGGATATCCTTTTGGACAACTAAGTGAACTCATTCCTTATTTATATATAAGTTTAAAAGTCTTGATTTTGTAATATGTCTATTAATGGTAATCTATATTGAAAACGCCGTAATTGGAATGGGTTATGATCCACCAAAACCACAATAAAAACAAGGGTAAAACTTTGGTCGCCCTTGTCCGGCTCTTGCTAAAGTTGGTTCACCTCCGCAACTATAGAACTCTGAACACCTTCACCACTGCATCATGGAGCTCTATTTTGTGTCACGTTATAATTGATCATAATAAATTTAATATTTCTAACATTCACACCAATTAGTCTACACGTAAAGTTGTATTATGGATACTAGGGTAACGAATACATATGTATATGATACATAGATATGTAATATTTATAGAAATATATAAATATTCATGATTTGATGCAAATGCTCGTATTCATAGCACAAACATCAGCTCCTTCCGGGAATCGAACCCATAGGAGCATGGGTGCGAAAGGCAAGATAGATACCGTTTGGGGTCGTCAATAATTGTAGCAAAAATATCTAACATGATAGAAAACTTTGCTCTTTGAGTAAGATCGTGTTAAATGTCTTTTTTAATATTTAGTGGTACTTTATTATGCTGATACTTTCTATATGTATTAAACAATAGATAAGTTAAAAAAGTAATAATCACAATAATTAATTATACTTTATTGTACTCAAAAAGCACACGACAGAGAGCACAACAAATACAAAACGTAGCCTTTTTACCAAACAGCAATCACTTCTAGTTCTCGCCGTGTGATATCCTGCAGAGTAGAATAACACCAACCCCTCACACTAGTAAAAGGTGAATAATTATATTGGAGGTAAATATTATTCACCTTCCGTAGACCAAAAAATGGGCAGTAGCATTTTCCTTATTATGTGATCTTCAACATGATCGCGTAGCATAGAGATTTTGGCAAATCATACGTCTTTCGGCTGAGATGATGAATCACTTCCAGGCAACCTTGGATGAAGAGGAAATTGAAAATAGAGACAGGATACAACACAGAAAATAAATTAAGTGATATAAATGCAATCAGCAAAGATACATAAATATGGAGTCTTAAATAGTGAAGAGGAATAACTTTCAATTTGATGGCTAAAACGTAAAATAATCGGTGACTCAAATACATGTTTTCACAACGATCCCAAACCGCAATCGTAAGGTTCGTAGTAAGCATCTATGATCGCAGAACCTCCAAGCCATCACTATAATTTGTTACCTAGTAGTATAAAAACAAGTATTTTAATGAACGGCAAGTTTTAGACTCATGAAGGTTCCCTCTCCGATGAATATTTAACGACATATCGTCTCATTTTCGGCGTGAATAATTAATATATATGCCGCGATAACGGTGGATTATTCGTTCTGCTGAAAAAAAATAAGTGAGTTATTATATTTCATTAAGGCTAAATCTTTAAGTAAGGATATAAGGTACAACTATGTTGTGCAATTATATATGGAGCTAAGTAAACTAAATATACGACTACGCAGGGCTACAATGTCACCGATTAACTAAGAGCACTTAACTATAACGAGAACAATGAATTTCGATCACGTTCTTTCATTCTTAAACTCTCTTCCAGAGCATGTGTTTCAAACAAACCTTAATACATTATTTATTCCCATATAAAGCTGACTTTGTAATTAATATTTTGGGTAGTTCATATAAATGGTGACAGCCTATATTTAACTGACTGAAGCACAAAATGTTGAATGAGTAACAATTAACGTGTAATGCCTCCTACATATATTTATTTATTAGGGAAACATACAGCATTAAATGAAACATCTATACATATAAATAAAATTGGAGTGTCTGTTTTTAATATTGACATAACCGTTTTTTACTACATGCACATGAATATATATACGGTACATACACCAAAATAACATTTTTTACAATTTTTGTCTGTCTGTCTGTCTGTTTGTTCCGGCTAATCTCTGAAATGGCTGGTCGCATTTTGACGGGACTTTTTTGGCAGGTATCTGAGGTTATAAGGAGTAACTTAGGCTACTTTTATTTTAGAAAAATAATGTTACAATATTCCACGCCGACGAAGTCGCGGGCGGCCGCTAGTTGTTAATAAAACAGAATTTTAGTACAAAAGCCAAAAGAGTTTCCACCACTAACTAATACATAATATTGAAGAGACAAAAAGTTCTACCTACCAAAAATATACTAGTGATAATTAATAATAATAAAGTAATGACTGTATGATAAAAACAATAACAAGTAAAGGTTTTAACTTACTTAAACAAATTTTGAGAATTTCATATTTGAATGCCGCAAGTTTGGTATTAAATATATCTTTATGATTAAAATTCACATTATAATTTCTTGCAGCTCTTAGGATGTAGCGATTTTTAACGTAATTGGTTTTGCAATGTGATACCATAAATGTGTCACACAAACGCAGTCTAGCTCCAGAACATTTAAACAAAATCTTACTTGATTAATACGGAGAATCAATCTGGTTATTCAAAATTTTGTTCCAAAAAGTGCAAACGGTCACGTATTCCTCTGTGTAATTTAAGCGGTATTATTAATTTAGCTGATAAACTTATATCGAAGCCTTTTCATTTATTTATCTTGTATTGTTTCAACCATCATTTTGTATTCGGAATACTGCGGGTTCCAAACAGTAGATGCATATTCTAAGAGATATCTAACAAAAGAATTATATAACACTAGAAGAGTATCAGGGTCTGTAAAATCAATGGTTTGTCTAAAAATAAACCCGAGCATTTTATACGCTTTGCTTGTGATACAATTTAAGATTTTTTGCAATGAAAAAAAGTAGACCCTAATCTATAAGATACTTTTAGCTTTCATTCAGCATACGAAGTTGCTATTTGCTGTTTTTATGTAATATTTGTTGTTTATTTGATGATCATGACGTGTGAGGTAGCACACAAAATTCCAACTCAAAAGTAAGAAGAATTCCAAACAGCAAGTAAGAAGGGTAATATAATGACTAATATAATGATTTTTTTTTTCTGAGAACCGTTATTTTTATTAAGGACAATACGAGTAATTCGAAGATTCACGATTAAGAAGTACACAAAGTGCCATAAAAAAGTCCATAACTCCGCGTAATAACATTTCATTAGTAGTATATATTTTTCCAAGCAATAGTGGGTACCATAGTATAAAAAAACAAAATTATCAATCATATCTTGCGGGCAAGTTAAAACATGGAGAAAATTAATTTTCCCAGAAATGAGGCAAATCCCCTTAAAATTCAGAAAACCAGCAATCTCATTAGAGCTTTTTTCAAGAACGCTACTTGTCTAATATTAATTATTTTTATTTATTATACTGTATCTCGTGTTTCTTGTTTCTTAGCTAAATTTTGCTACACCAGATTCGTAATATTAAATACGAATATGAATACTAAGTTTAAGATACACGGATTTTTACTTACGTATAAGCTCACTTAGAATTCTAGATGGGCAACGACCTCTACAAAACAGACTTATGTTGTCAAGTAAAATGGTATCGGGTAAAGCTTACACAGTTCTCTTATAAAGCTTAACACAGCTTCTTTTATTCTTATATTGGTTTCTAAAAAACAATAAGAAGTAAATGTTAGTCGCAATTTATTTATTTTGTCGTTTATTCGTGCCGATTTTATATGTTAAATAAAGTCTTTTAAATAGAGCCCGGAAAGTAGCCGTATCCGTAACACTAATGAAGCTTATACTAGCCTTTGTATTTTAATCAACAATATCCCTTCCTAAAAAAATAAAATTTAACATATTTGAACTCAGACGAGTCAAAGATGTAATTAAACGTAGTGTGGAACAAAACAGTTTAATTTGAATAACTAGGGGCCCGTCCCGGCTTCGCACGGGTGGACAAAATTCTTTAAATTTTTCTAGCATTAAATATAGCCCATGTTACTCAGTGTGATTGTAGCTTTCCAATGGTAAAATAATTTTTGAAATCGGTTTAGTAGTTTTTGAGTTTATTCATTGTAAACATACAAAAATACAAATCTTTCCTCTTCATAATATTAGTGTAGATAATCTGCAATCTAATTATAAATACATCACTAAATAGTCTAGACCTTTCACAACAATTATTGTATACCAAACAAGATGGACTTGTAATATAGATACTAAATAATATATAGAATACATATATAACTAATAAAACAACTATATATAAACAACTTTTATTCATTGCATTACATTACATTACATGACGACCGTTTGGTGCAACGGTAGTGATCCTGCCTTTCGCACCGACGGTCCCGGGTTCAAATCCCGGAAGGGGCAAATGTTTGTATGATGAATACGAGCATTTGTACCTGAGTCATGGGTGTTTTTATATATTTCTATGAATATTACATATCTATGTATCATATATGTATGTCTATCCGTTAACCTAGTATCCATAACACAAGCCTTACAGTGCTTACTTTGGGCTAGGCTAAGTGGTGTGAATGTAAGAAATATTTATTTATTTATTTTATTGCACAAACCTGTAACCCTACTGGGATTCGAATCAGGGATCTTTAAAACGTTGGAGGATTACTATTAGACCTATAAGACCTATATGCTTTTATCATTTTATATTTAGAAACCGATGGTTTTCGCTAAATTATGTATTTATTTGAATTATTCGACATTGCGATGGTAAGTTGAGGTTTCGCTTGAATACCTTGGGAAAACTAATTTTCGCTTCTGCTGTAAACTTCTGTATTGGAAATTCCATCGATATCGTAAGAACCTTGAGAACGCGCATCAGAATTTTGAGAACGCCACTACAATCAAACTAAACACCTATTAAAATGATCATCAAAGAAATAGTAATCGTCGAAAAGAATACAATTGGCAACCTAACCTAACCTTTAGGTTACCAAATGTTTTTTCATCGTTGGTGATCATTTTTTTGAGAATAATTTAAATATTTCCCACCAAACTATAATCTATACAGAGAAATGAAATCTTAATAAAAGACGCAGTGATAGAGACAACTTAATTACAAATTGGTCTTAGATCGATTCTAATTAACAATTCATTGTTAGGTTTTATACGATGTATGTAGTAAGAAATTTTCAAACACATATAACAAAAAATTAAAACAAACCTGTAAACTGTTTTACTTATATTTATTTTGTAATTTTACTTCAATTATAAATAAATAAATATTTCCTACATTCACACCAATTAGCCTAGCCCAAAGTAAGCACTATAAGGCTTGTGTTATGGATACTAGGGTAACGGATAGACATATGACTCAGGTACAAATGCTCGTATTCATCATAAAAAACATCTGCCCCTAACGGGATTCGAACCCAGGACCGTCGGTGCGAAAGGCAGGATCGCTACCAATGCACCAAACGGTCGTCAAAATTATGTTTATTTATTAATTATTTTTAACATTAGTGTTTATTGATGAATAATGAAAACAAACAGAGATTTTCAATAATCCAGTTTCAAAACAGTTACTGAAATGCTTTCTATATACAATATTTGTAATAGCTTAGGAGATTTTTTTGCGAATATTTTATCAATTTGTGTTTCAATGGGAATAATCGTTCTTAATGTAAAGGATGTTGAGATTATTTCCGTCGTAATTTAATAACATTTAGGAGAGTTACGATTTGATTTTTAAAGTTACATCCTTTTTGCAACAAATATGAAAACAAAGAAGCGGCCATCAGAAATTGTGAGCAGGCGCGACACTGTCAACCATTTTATGTCAAAAGTGTTTATTTCACCGGTGGGCAGCCGGGTTGAGTACTTCCAACAACGCTTGCTGTGTCTTTCCCTTGTGTAGAAACTTTGTAGTAATTACCAGATCAGATCTCGTAGCTAGGTACTCTTCGACTGAGAGATAACAGTACCAGAGCCTAATTCTACAGTCAGTACTATCTTGAAGAAATGAAAGCTTTACTGAATTTTAATTGCTTATTAGACTCGTAAATTGGCAAAAGAGTTTTGTCGCGCAAACTTGTGTTATGAGATATAATTTATTATAATTGAGGGTAGGTCTCTAGTCGACAGTCTATCAACATTTTTTTTTTTCAAATTCATTATCATCAGACTTTTTTTAATAGAATAAAGATTAATAATATTGTTATGACTTAAAACTGCTTACTGAGTAAACAATAAAAGAAGTAACAAAAATATTCCACAAGACTTCAGACAAAACACAAACAACTGAAGCTATATTTTAAATTCACAACATGAATGTAGAGCTCTGAGATGTAGAGGCACTAATATAAGAAAGAGTTTAAATGTATGTGCTCTCAGTATTGACACGCAAACAAGCGCGCATGTGTATACTGGCATTTTAAGAGCATCTTCACTACAACTATGAGTCATTTGCCGTTGAGATATAATCTTGTGGTTGTGTACTATAAATAATATTAGAATATTATAACAACAGCAGTAAATAACAACTTAGTTTTATTTATAATTTCTTCATACCAAACCACACATTTTGTTTGATTTAATCAGGAATAATTTCTCTATTATAAAGACATTTGTACTCTATTTATTTCTTACACTTCCGCGCACATTACACATCAGAATAAAACACTTTTTTACGGATTTTTGCACATGTTTTATTTTATATTTAATTCTGACGTTTCGACTCCTTTACAGGAGCCGTGATCAATCCTGCCAGGATTAAATATAAAATAAAACATGCGCAAAAATACGTAAAAAGTGTTTTATTCTGATTTGTACTCTGTATATTTATTTTATATACTTGTAGTTATAATTAAAAAAAAAATGCAAATAAATGAAATTATAGATATTCTATTTAAATATATCAACTCAGACATGATATGTACAAGTTTTCTGGTAAATCGTCCTGAAAAAGGCCATTGTTTATCATTATAAAATATCAGGTTCGTGATTCCGACCTCGTAATTGAAAATTTTAGGATAATAATATGTGAAACTAACCAAAACATCAATTTGAGTAAACAAACCGTTCTAAGTTCAAGTTGTGTAGTGTTTTAGTTCTTAAATATTAAAGCTGTAATAATGCCTAGTCAACTTTTGAAGTGTGATTACGCTTCTATAGAGTTTATACAATTATTGTTTATAAAGAAAGAGTTAAAGTTTATTTGGATAGAGAAATGTTTTTTTATATAAACAGGAAACAAAACATAGTTGTTATTGGTATATCCAAAAAAGTTATCCCGTTTCATCAGGTATGCACATCAACTACACAATGGCTGTTTGATATAGGTACGGAAATAACGACCCTGATGATATATTGCAAAAACTAATGATGGAGTTATATTAACTAATTCTGAAGTTACTGTCAGTCATTCTCGTCATATAGTTGTTTGCTATGAAGTTTTATCAGAAAATTAAGACAAAAGTCAATTCAATAGCCTACGATGGTAACCGATAGAATTAATTAATTTATATTTAGATGAATTGAATAGCTTACATTATTATAGAACATAATTCTATTAACATTTCTATTGTTCCATTATTGTAATTTCTATTTATAGTTTCCAATATTTATTGTTCTATCAGTCTAATAAATCACTTGTGTCAAAAGATCAATTTATTATTCATTAAGCTTGTCAACAACAACATTCTTACATATTATTGTACGATAACTTTCTATTTAATAAGTACAAGTGTTACTTATTACTGACATAAACAATATGCATTTATTTCTTTATGTAAGTTACATCCCCTCGAAATTTTGAGAAAAGAAACTACTGATTATTTTCTCTATAATATCTATCTAACTATAAATATATTTATTAGTGGTAGTAACTAAATTATAAGTACTGTATAGTTTTAGGTGCCTTTTAAAGAGATCTTATGTAGATTTTAATGAATTCATAATTAATATTTGCCTGAATGCCTTAACGAAAAACAATTATTACGTTCTTAGTAAAGAATAAAATAAAATTAGTAAATTGCTTAAAAATAAGTTTGTAATACACGCAAGTTTGTAATCACAAATTTTATCTTTATATAATTGAACAAAATATTTTCATATACAAAAATAAAATTTAAACGTTATTATTTTTTTTTATTACATTTACTTTAAAATAATACTAACCTTAACAGCCGACAAAAGTTATCGAAGCACTACTGATTTTTCAAGTGCAGGCTTAAAACATATTTCACAGTGAAATTCGTACTTCGAATGTGAGCGAGTTTCTTATAAATGAGCGCTAGTGGGCGCTGCTAACGACCGCCCACGGCCGATTCACCGACGGGACTGAGCCTCAACCGGTAAAAACGGTAGCCATGGAACCGGCTAACTTAAATCGAAATTGGCCCTAGATGTGACTACATCTACAAACAACATTATGAGAATTTGTTTACTTATAATAAATATTTTCAGACTATGATTCCTTTTTAATATGATAGTCATGACAGTAATAGGATTACCAAGACGTTAAAACGTTAAAACTCTGATTCTGGTATGCTGCAAGCACATGAACAATTTTCGTTCAAGTGGTTACAATACTTATTCTCATACATCACTACAAAGACTGTTTATTTAAGGAAATAACGCCCCTAATGTTGTATTGCAAAAACTAACGATTACGTTATATTAACTATTTCCGAAGTTACTGTTAGTCAAAGAAGTCATATTTTTATGAAGTTTCGCTGCCTACACAGGGAAATAAACACACAAGACAATAGATTAGTCTGATTGCCTAAAACGGGAATCAATAGAAGCTAGTGTAAAACCAGACAATAGATTATAAATAAATAAATTAAAAAATATTTCTTACATTCACACCAATTAGCCTAGCCCAAAGTAAGCACTGTAAGGCTTGTTTTATGGATACTAGGTTAACGGATAGACATACATATATGATACATAGATATGTAATATTCATAGAAAATATATAAAAACACCCATGACTTACGTACAAATGTTCGTATTCATCATACAAACATCTGCCCCTTCCGGGATTTGAACCCAGGACCGTTGGTGCGGAAGGCAGGATCACTACCGTTGCACCAAACGGTCGTCATTATTAATCAAAACTAAATAGATATGTAACTAAATTAATTGTATCGTGAAAAACATCTTTGATTCTTCTTCTGTGATTCCAAAGTAATAACAATTTCAATTTCTTATGTTCCAATAAATCCCATAAAATTGTCGATTAGTTTTTGGTAATATCTAGAATCAAGCGAGCCACGAGCAAACTTAGGAAAGCCCAAGTTGCTTTTATTAATTTTACGAAAGTCAGTTTTCATTATATTTATGGTAAACAGAAATAGACGGAAAACCGATACTCGAATTGATTTATAACATTAACTATAGTCATTATATTTATTTAACTAGAAACAACTACGATCAATTTGTTTTCTAAGTCTCGTATTGACATTCCTTCAGGTATTTAAAACTTTTATCTTTATTTTATTGGCTAAATATTTACAGCATATCCCAATTTTTTATTGACAATTGAAAACATAAACGCAACTAAGCCCAGTCAACTTTGTAAAAGTGGTTTTGTGTGGGGGTATTATTTTTAACATAATCGGATAAAATTTATATACTCAGTATATACGCAATATAATAGGGGTTAAAGTATGAAATTGCCGTTTTATTGCAATAGGTTCTTTGAATTGACATAGAATCTTCATGGTTTGAGGTTTTCGAATGAAACTTTTTTTAAATGGTTTCTATGATGTTCTTTTTTTAAAAAATGTAAAACATTTGAATATCGACTTTCAATTGTTTTTGTTATTCAATTTAGACAAGAAAGATGGATACTGCGAAAATTCGAGTTATTTTTGAATACGAGTTCCGACGCGGAACTAACGCGGCAGAAACAGCCCGCAATATCAATGCTGCGTTTGGAGAGGGGTCTACTAATGAACGCACCGTGCGATTTTGGTTTAAACGCTTTCGTGATGGAAATTTCGACTTAAAGAACGAGCCACGAGGAAGACCGCCCACACAGGTAAATAACGATGAATTAAGAGAGATAGTGGAAGCCGATCCTAGTCAAAGTACCCAGGAATTAGCGGCATGGTTTAACGTTACCTTACCCACAATATTGACTCACTTGCGTCAAATCAATAAAATAAAAAAATACGAAAAATGGGTGCCTCATGATTTGACTGATCTGCAGAAAGAAACGCGTGTTGAAACTTGTGTTGCCTTGTTGAACCGGTACAGAAATGAAGGAATATTGGATCGAATTGTAACATGTGATGAAAAGTGGATTCTTTATGATAACCGGAAAAGAAAAATGCAATGGCTGACCCCAGGTCAAATGCCACAACAGTGTCCTAAAGCAAAACTTACCAATAAAAAGGTAATGGTAACTGTTTGGTGGTCTCAGCATGGTGTTATTCACTATAGTTTTCTCCGATCTGGTCAAGCAATAACGGCAGATGTCTATTGTGCCGAACTCCGAACCATGTTGACAAAACTAGCAGTAAAACAGCCCCGACTCATGAATCGATCTTCACCATTATTGCTCCACGACAACGCGAGACCTCACACAGCACGAGAAACCATTTTGACCCTTCAGGAACTGCAGTTAGAAACCATTCGTCATCCTCCGTATTCACCAGACCTTGCTCCAACGGACTACCATTTTTTTCGTGATTTGGACAATTATCTACGTGACAAGAAGTTTTCTTCCCAGGAGGCAGTACAAAATGCTTTCACACAGTTTGTGCAGTCTAGATCGTCGGAATTCTATCGCAAAGGCATTAATGACCTTCCCATTAGATGGCAGCAATGTATAGATAATAATGGCAACTATTTTGATTAAATAAATTTGTTAAAAATTTAAAAAATAAACAATATAGATTTTCAGTACAAATCGGCAATTTCATACTTTAACCCCTAATATATGCAGTGTATACGCAAAGAGAAAACGTACTTTTTGGCAGCATACATATTCCATTGTATTGTTTGTCGTAGCAAGGGCTGACCGCTTATATATATTTTATCAACTCATTTCCACCGTTTCTATGTTCGTGGTTTTGTCTACATAATTCAGTATGTTAGGATTATGGCCCTTCCAGCAAAATTACTCTCTTATACCACCTTTTGTATTACAATTGGCCTTTATATAGAAAATAATTGTTGATTGATGATTTATCAATACATTTTGTAATTTAGGTTAGGTATCAATCAAAAGTGTTTGGGCATTTTCAGTAAGTCACAATTATTGACACAATAACTTGATTATCTATAAAGTAGTTTGTATAAGAAAGACTATCGGACGCGCTTTCTGGAAGCTGAACTTCAAATCAAATTCAATTTATTATGTATAATATCGCCCCACAGTTGGGGCATATTTAGATATCCCATCGCGTGTTCACGAGCACTTAATGGTTTAATCCAGGACACATTTATATCCGACAAAATAAATTTTTAATAACTATAACCAAACTACTAATGATAAATAATTGATAAGTAAGTTATTTTTATTTCATCTATTTAAAACCGTAATGTAACACATTTAGTAAAAGACAGCGCACACATACGGTTATATTTTGCACAGAGCTAATATTTTTTTGTTAGTTAACTAGTTCAAAAATAACGTTTAAATGTGTTTAATAATATAAGAAGATTAGAAAGCATTAAATGATAAATTGTTATTACTAACTCTTTAACATTAACCAAGATTATATGGTAGTCAAAGAATTAGAGAAATGGTGACTGGAGGTACTATTGGTAACGTGAAAAAATATGAATATTAGTATATATTTCTATCCAGCATATACTTTTAGAAATTTCCTTTATTTTTTGGAAAGCTTTAATCCTTCTTCTTGTTCATCAAAAACATAAACCAAACCAAGCTTACTTCCGCAAGAATTGAAGATGCACCGTCCACCCGCCTAAAAATAACTGCTCCTACATAAACGGCAAATAAATTCATATACCTGCAGATTCCAAGACAGTGACACAATTTGCACCTTCACCAACTGCTCTACACGTGTTTCGTACCCTACACGCTACATCATCAGGAGTTAGTAGAGACCGTGCTTTACATAACTGGGTATTTTAGTTTTATAGATGGGTATAGACTTCAGTCTGATTCTATTAAATATATAAAGACATCCATTACTGTTACGTGATGACTACTTGAATATAAAAACTATTTGTCTCTCTTCCGCTCGGACGCATCGGCCGATGGAGAGTAACCCCTACAGTTTACTCGCTAACGAGCACTGTTTTAAAGCTAATTAGAAAATAAAACATCAAAGGTTTACGTAGTTTCCTGTCGCAGCTAATGCCCTCCACCGGACTATTTCTTCTCATTCGGCTTTGGTGTAATATATGTTTTTCTATATATGTCACATAGCGCAGACATCGCCATACAAATCGAAATCGTTATATATATTTTTAACAGCTAAATTTCTTATATTAAATAATAGGGTATTTTATAAAGTCAGTGATATGGGTAAACGAAAACATAAGGATTAAAATGAAGATGTCAAGGAATAAATCCGAAATCTGAGTGAAATATAATAGTGATAGTGGTTGTTTAATATTAATTCCAGTCTTATTTTTCCCCATAAGCTCGTTGAGTTAGTCACTACAGAGTATAAAACAAAGTCGCTTTCTCTGTCCCTATATCCCTATGTATGCTTAAATCTTTAAAACTACGCAACGGATTTTGATGCGGTTTTTTTAATAGATTAATTTAAGAGGAAGATTTATATGTATAATACATGCATAATCTAGTAGAGCATTGCATCCGTGCGAAGCCGGGGCGGGTCGCTAGTTATAAATAATTCGAGCGTAAGGAGAGGAAAAACAACTGTATCTTTCTTTAAGTGCGTGAGAATTTAAATTTTCTTTAAGTTACGAAATTGAGGTTGCAAATTTCAGGAAGTACCAAGCAGGTGTGCACAATTAGTGAGGGGAGTGGGAAGCCTTTTGTAACGTCAATTGTTGTGTTCAGCACTTGAAAATCTCTATGCTGGTATTATTTCCTTGCTTAATGTTGCATTATATTTTAAAGACCACGAAACACCATTATATACGTTTACGGGCACAACCATTTCACATAGGTATTTTGTGTATTAGAAAATAATTTAAAATTACAATTCACTACAAGCAAAACGTAAATGTAAATTGTGACTGTATGTACGATTAATTTAAATTGCGCAAAAACGCGTTATGATGAAGTATCTTATAAAAACACATTTGTTTTTGTAAAAAAAAATAAACACTATTTCAACTCAAAATGCAATGATAATTGATAAACTAATGATATATCGATGGAATATACCACAGTTGCATCATTTTTTATAGATAAATTACTTCATATACAATGGTTAGTACTACCTTCAAATAAATGAGATGGCCATGGGCAGTCCAGCAGCTCCGGTGGTACCCAACCTTTTTATGGAGCATATTTAAGAGCAAGCCTTGAGGGCCTCAAGCCTTAATCAATTGTTCATTACCAATCAGCAATGTGCGGTGTAGGTGCAATATCTACGTAAGACATGCTATTTTATTCATTTTTTTTACTTACTTAATAAAACGTTGTTGACCTAGGAAAGTGACCTCCTGTAATTTAAAAGCTGCATATCGGAAATCGCACATTCTATCGAGTGATGCAAAGTAGTCTATAATACACTAACGAGGAAAAAAAAAGACTTTATTCCTTTAGTTAAAGTTTATACAGAAAAAAACGGCACATTTACCAAAATTTTCCGGATATGAAATCATAATGAAGATAATTAATTATGTATTATTTCTTATGTAATTACTTCCAGAATGCAGTAAAGAAATTAGTTATCAATGACTGCTAAGGCGATAATTTTTATCTCCATCTAGCAGCTTCATTATAAAAAAGTCACAAATAAAAGCAGGAAGGCAGCAAAATAATTTTCTTCAGGCATCGAATTTTATACAAATGGATTAGCATACAACTTCTAGTACGGAGAGCAATGAAAGGACAAAACAATATGTACATATAAAATTCAAATACATCCAACAACTGTAGCAGAAATAATTACACTGCTATACAAAAAAAATAAAAAAATCTGCGGCAGGGATTTTGTTAATGGTTTTTGTTAATACTCATATTAGACCTTCACGCTGCATGCTTATTTATTTTTGATTCACTCTGGTTATTGAGATAAACGGAACTAAGAAATAATTGAAAATTTCAAACTACCCTACAAACATTGTGGTTCATTGATTTGTTTTCACTTACGTTTGTTATCTTTTCACGGATTTATTTGCAACAACTTAACTTTATAGCTATCAGACCCTGAAGTTATCAGTTATAAATCGGTTGTTTTGTGTTAAAGTGCATTTTTCCTTTCAAAAACATGAGTTTTCCACGTAAACCTTGTTTAAACGATCCTAACAGTTTTTGCTTTATTTGTGGCAAGTTTAGTTTACAAAAGCAAATAAAAGAGATCACAGAGTTTGTAAAAACAGTCTACCGAGAATATTTCGGGATACCACTAGTGAAAAGGAATAAATATTGGGTGCCAAACATCGTGTGCAAGCCGTGCGTAGAATCTTTGCGTTACTGGAGCCAAGGAGGACGTAAAGGGTTACAATTTGGAGTGCCGATGATGTGGAATGAGCCAAGTAATCACTTAAACGACTGTTACTTTTGTGCCGTAAATGTTAAAGGTATGAACCGGTACAAAAAACGTACTTGGGTTTACCCGAGTGTGAAATCGGTTACAACTCCAGTATCTCACAGTGATGATTTGCCAATTCCAGTGTTTTCAAGACCATCTACATCAAATTGTGATGATTTTGAAATGTTAGAGGGATCAAGCGGTCAGTCGAGCAGTAGTGGAAGTGAATTCGAAGAAGATGTTTCTAAGAAACCTGGATTTTCTCAAGACGAACTCAATGATTTGGTTCGTGCTTGAATTTACCGAAATTTCGGCCGAACTTCTTGCTTCAAGGTTGAAAGAAAAACAATGTCTTCAACCTGGTGTTATCATTACATCCTTTAGAACCAGAGAGAGTGAACTTCTTCCTTACTTTTCAGAAGAAGATAACTTTGTTTTTTGTAATGACATTCCTGGGCTCCTAAGATCTATGGGTCTTCCTAAATATGAGGCTAAAGATTGGAGGCTTTTTATAGATAGCTCAAAAAGAAGTCTAAAATGTGTATTGCTGCACAATGGAAATAAGTATGCTTGCGTTCCGATTGGTCATACTACAAAACTAAAAGAAGAATACCAAAATATTAAAATGGTTTTAGAAAAGATTTCGTACGCACAACATCAGTGGCTAGTTTGCGTGGACTTGAAAATGGTAAATTTTTTACTAGGCCAGCAAGGAGGGTATACTAAGTACCCTTGTTTCATATGTTTATGGGATAGCCGTGCAAGTAACCAACACTGGACTACAAAGATCTGGCCTTTGAGAGAAAATATGGAGGTATGAAAAGCAAATGTGATAAATGAACCGTTGATAAGCCGAGAAAACATCCTTCTTCCACCCCTTCACATTAAGCTTGGGCTAATGAAGCAGTTTATTAAAGCCCTTGATAAAAATGGTGTCTGTTTCAAATATGTGTGCCAAAAATTTCCAGCCCTTAGCATGGAAAAATTAAAAGCAGGCATCTTTGATGGACCGCAAATACGTACACTGATAAAAGACACTGAGTTTGTAGCCCATATGTCACAGATTGAATCTGAAGCATGGTTAAGCTTTGTGTTGGTAGTAAAAAACTTTTTGGGGAATCACAAAGCGCCGGAATATCAAGAACTAGTTGCAAAAATGCTACAAAATTTTAACAGAGTAGGAGTCAACATGAGCATAAAATTGCATTTCTTACACAGCCATTTGGACCGATTCCCGCAGAACCTGGGTGATTACAGTGAGGAACAAGGAGAAAGGTTCCATCAGGATATCAGGATAATGGAAGAAAGATATCAAGGTCGATGGGACAGCCATATGATGGCTGACTATTGTTGGACCTTGAAAAGAGATTGTCCTGACAAAGTAAATAAGAGAAAATCCCAAAGAAAAAGTTTTTCATTTATTTATTCTAGTTAAAGGTACCCCAAACTATTATTATTTTTGTGTATTTTTGTAAAGATAAACAATAAAAATAAATTTTAAATACATCTTTTGGCCCATTTATTGAAGCATTTTATGGAAAATGTTAGAAGCGTTTATCTCAAAAACTGGAGTCAATTTGACCATTCTGGTATTTTTCCCGTTATCAGCACCCTCGTCTTATACAAAATCGACTTCAAGTATGCCTTCCGCAAAATGACTGTATAGCAGTGTTATTAATGGTAAACTTTGTTATCATAATGACCAGCATAATTTACCACTGCTGAGTCTTTCCTATTGATTAAAACATCGTAGGAATTATACACGATAATACACCACACGGGCTATATGTACATCGGTGGGTTTTAACGACTACTGAAGCAACCAAACGTATTAAAGCGCTGGGACTTTTGACCTTACTCTTAACCAGTACACCACTAGGCTTTTCAATTAGTCGATGTACTAATCATGCCTTATTTTTGTAACAAAATAAAGAAGTACCGGTACGTTTGTATTCACAAATCTTTTCCGTTGGCTTTCAATATATAAAGAACATTTCTCTCTCCCAAAACACGTTCATTTTATTCGTGACTAGATATAAGTTGATACACCTTAACAGTAAATAAGATTCGTCGTAGTGTTATTTTTTTACTTAATGAAACTTGAAAATGTTATTTCAGGTTAACGCATCACTGAGTATGTTCTTGCGGTATAGCTTCCATCCGTATTATTTGGAAAAGCTACTTTAAACAAAACGCACATGAGATGTACACCCGAAGATGAGTCCACTGATTAAAGTTAGAGCTCAAACTATATAAGTTGTTTAAGTAAGTAACAATAAAATTACCAACGTTAGGGGATTATCAAAGTAAAACTTACGACATATTGTCGATACGACGACAGCTAGGAGAGTAATGCAAAATGTCTTGACAGAGAAAACTCAAATAGATGAGAAAAAAGAAGATAGAAATGACGACTTTATTATGGTGTTATATAAACCCTAATAAAATCAGGTAACAGAGTTCTATCAGGTTTGAAACTAAATTCCTATTATAAATAATTAATAAAGTAAAGTTTTAGAGGAAGATGGATTTATTAACTTGAGTTTTAGTCACTTTAGTCAGTATTAAACACAAAAAATCAAAAATCAAAATAACTTTATTTCATAGGCCCTTGCGGGCACTTTAAATCGTCAATTTTACAGAATCAAAAAAATATTCTTCTATAATAAAGATAGCCCGTGCGCTAGCGGCAAGTACATCCGAGGAGTTGATGCCACGCATGTAATCGCCACGAGCGACCCGATTCCGAACGTAGGGGCTTACATGAGAAGAATCGGGCAAGAAACTCATGTGCCAAAACTCTTATAAAATCGCCAAATGTCTTACAAATTGTGTATATTACAAAACGATTCAGAGAACGAGCAATTCATTTCTTTTAGGTCCACGCTGCCTTATCATTCAAAAATCTTTAACACTGTAATAAGCCTTTTTGCATAACTGAGTTTTAATTAAAAATTTATATTTATTCATTGACAAGTCATGCATGTTACATGGCAGCGTGTTGTACATTCGTATACAGTGACCTGCAAAGGAGTTGCTTATTTTATGGAGCGTATACCTGGGCATTGCTAGCTTGTCTTTATTTCTTAAATTGTAATTATGATAGTCACTATTTATTCTGAATTTAATATCTTTACACTTGTGTGCATACATTAAGTTTTCATAAATATATTGTGAATGTACAGTCATAATACCAATTTCTTTAAATTTTTCTCTTAAAGACTCTCGGGAGCCCATCCTATAGATCATCATCCTATAGATTTCTTTGTTCTGTTATATACACTAAATGTATATAACAGAACAAAGAAAACTCAAAAGTGTTATAATGAGATATCTAATTTTTAAAGCGACCTGGCCTAAAATGTCAGATAATAATCCTTACTTGACGTTACTGAATTGTGCACGCCTAATGGATACTAAACCTGGGCTCTTACGAAACATCACAGAAACATGCTGGAACACTGCCAAAGAGCTATGAAACGAAGTGTGATAGGTATAAAGAAACAAGATAAGATACGAAACACCGTGATAAGAAGTAAGACTAAAGTCACAGACATACTCACTAGAATAGATAGTTTGAAGTGGAGATGGACTGGGCACATGCTGCGCGGTACACAAGAGAAGTGGAGCAACATCATAACAGAGTGGTACCCTAGAGATGGGAGAAGGAACAGAGGAAGACAAAGCAAAAGATGGGAAGATGAACTAAAACTGACGGCAGGCCCAAAATGGAGAAGGGTTGCTAGAGACAGGGTTGCTAGCGAGTAGTAGAGTAGAACTCAGAGCCTTTTTCTTACTTAAGAGACAATCACATCACAATACAAGGAAAAGAAGAAAGCAGTTCAGGATAAGAGGCTTATTATTATTATTATTATTATATAATGGATACTAAAGCGATACGTGCTGCCTCAATGCTAAAGGAAGAGTCCTAGAACGTGAATAAATGTGTAAGAATATTAAGAACTAGATTATCTGACCACTTCATTAAAAATAACTCTGATGAAAGGGAAGGAGGGAAATGGATCAAAAATCAGAAAATGACTGAGAAGTAGGTTTTTAAGCAAAGGAATCATCTTAGCGTACTTCCAGCCCTCTGGGAAGACGGTTTGTAATACAGAGCTATTAAAATGAAAGGTCAAAACACGATGGATGATACCAACGGTTTAATATTTATATTGGGTTAAGACCATCATCACCTAGAATTTGGTAGAAAAGATAAAAAAATATTTTAAAAGATAGATTTTTTTCCGCATCAGTAACACTTGAAGACACAGACAAATGTATTGAGTAATATAATGTTTGGATTCCTAAAAAGGAATAAATGTGATTTAACAAAGTTACACCTGGTGCCTCTCTTTAATGACATTATGAATGTAGCGATGTGAGGCATCTCTATACACTTTATTGTAGCAATTATCATTGTAACTTTGATATGTTTGTCTTTATTAAAGAGGTTTGGACAACGTTTATATTAGTCATAAAACACACCAAAATCGCAGCATAAGTCACCAATCAATGATCTGTGCATCAGCGATAAAGCGAGTAGTTAGCCGGATACCATAGCGTATTGATAAGAAGGACTTTGATTTTTGATCACATTAAAATATTGGTTATGAACGAAATTAGAACAGACTATAATGATAAAAAAATGATAAAAAATGATTAATTGCTACCAACAAATATGGATTCTAAAGTTGAAATTTAAATTAAATTATTAACTTAATAATCATTATAATAAGATCAACATATTTCTTTAAGAAAAAATGTCAGTGAATACCAAAATGTTCAGCGTGTAGACAATCACATAGGTACGGAAAGTGGAGCTTTGTCTTTGATTAGTCAAAGAATTCTATTGGTCATCGTGCAGGCAGGTGGAAGTTCAGCGCTTTGATAACTATCGTGGAAATATGAATTTCAAAAATTTGGAAAAGTATATTAGTGAAAAACTTTTGCCTTCCCTAACTTTCAACTCAGTTAAAATTATGGACACATGAAATATACCGTTGAATACTGTGAAGCTATAAAAATATCGATTTGCTCTAATTAATAAAACTACGAATCATTTGCCATCCTACCACCCATACTTAAACATAATTGAATAAATATAGGGTAATATTAAGAACTCGCCCTGTTGCTAACTAGCTTGATGAGCTATTTTCTAATTGTTCAGTGAAGAAAGACAGAAAAGTACTACAAAAAAGTCATCTTAGCGACTTATAATGCATCTATTTATATAAATTTACGAAATTGGGAATCAGATGATGAAAGCGATTTAAAACAAACGAACAGCGATTCCATTAGCGGTTTGTAAACCGATTATTATAAAAGAATTAAATATTGCAGGTAAATAATATTAATATAAAAATGAAATAAGACTTCAATATTGTTGTTTATAACATCTTAATTTTACCAGTTGAATGTACTCGTAGGTTTAAATTTGTAAATATCCTTAGACTTGTCTTCATTACTATTCATCACGTGTACATCGAGACGCCTCTTTTGCATCACATGTCACCCGTTCCCCATTCCACCAGAGTAACTTTGGAGTTGGCTATTCCAGTACTAAAGGAGTTCAAATCAGAGCCCTGCAGTAGTATTATTTTCTAGATCATTATAAATCGATTTTGATCTTAGGTTTAATATAAAATAGAAAATTATACAAAACAAGTACATACATGTTTTCGTAACGTATACTGATTAAATGTAGTATTTCTGGCTCTTGAAAGTATATTATGTAGACTATTAACTACGATGAGGTTTTTATAATTCACGCATTTTTATATGCAAAATATTTTTTTATAAAAAATGTATTGTGAGAATTAAAAAAGAAAAAAGAGACCCAATTCTACCTGATTTTTAAAATAGACACAATGTACTCAAAAGTATAACAAGAAAGTGTATTGGCCGTGAAAACTTTTTTGATTTAATGATTTTCTCTTTTACATTTATCACAATAAAGCTATTGAATGGCCATGATACCGTTTTTTTTTTCAAGTGATATAGAAATACCTGTTTCTCATCATAAAACTACATACCTGCGAATAGTATAAACATTATGATTAACATTCACGTCATTCAGTACAAAAACGTTTCTGATTCCCATAACAAAGTGTTTAACAGTTTAATTAGCAGCTTAGCAAACAAATACGAGAAATTAACCAACCACAGAAAGCCTCAAGACGTTTTTATTGCTTCCTTCACAGCCTTGTGGATCATGATTTAAACGAAATATAAACTTATGAATAATAAAAAAATGGTTAGTTTTCTAGTTTTATCTATTAAGTATCTAAAATCGGCTACAGCTGTTTTGAGAGGAGTATATAGCTATTGATAGGTACCTATTTTTTATAGAAAACCCTAAATTATTGCGTTAAGAAGTAGTCTAACACTACTGTTTTACGCTACGTATATCTCGAACAAGCTTACGGCTCAAGACTCCGCATCACTAGCTTATGCATCCTTTATAAAAATAAATTAACAATTGTCTAAAATATCGCGGAATTTTATATAGTACTAAATAAAACTTCTGGATTTGGAACATCATGAAGAATTGGTGAGTAAGTAAAGTTAGTTACTACAGGCAATTAAACAGTAAAAAGTAAGTAATTGGTATAATCTATGAGATCACCTTTACAGTGCGTCGTTTATTTCTTGCACCTACTTAATCATGTGGCTTAAACGTAGAAAATAGTACATTGTTCACCGAGGGTAGAAAATGACCCACTTTCTCCCGAAAAGCTTTTTTAAATGAAAATGATTACCTTTGAGTGCGCTTTTTGAAGCCCGAGCCGTAGGAGACGGCTTGAGAATCACCTTTAGTGGTACTTTATACTACACGTACGAGAAAAAAAGAAAAAAAATTATCATTAATAAGTTTTTATGAAAATGAAGGCGCATTTTCTTACTTTTTAACCCCCAACCCAAAAAGAGAAGTGTTATAAGTTTAACCACTATATACGTATCTGTGTGTTTCTGTCTGTGTATCTATCTGTGGCATCGTAGCTCTTAATGGGTAACCGATCTTAGACGCATTATAGGTATAAATTAATCTTTCTCACTTAGCACATCTACAAACTACGTACGTCGTTATGTATAATAATGAACATTATAAAGCATATTACGGCTGTTTGGAGCAACGGTAGCGATCCTACCTTTTGCAGCGACGATCCTGGATTCGTGTCCTGGAAAGAGCAGGCGTTCGCTTGATAAATACGAGCATTTTACCAAGTCATGGGTGTTCATAGATACATATTTCTATGAATATTACGTATCCTAATATCCATAACACAAACCTTGGAGTGTTTACTTTGGGCTAGGCTAATAATTGTTGAGAATGCAAGGAATATTATTATGTTATTATTTTTATTATACGTAATAATATGCATCATAGAAAAACATTTAAATATACGACAGTAAAAGAAATTTACTATTTTTGACTTTTTAAATGATGCCTTTTCTTTTTGGTGCGGGGTTTTGAATGTTTTTATTTAATTTTACTTTTACATGGCTTAAAAGAATCATAATCACACTATCGTATATTTTACTTTTAGATTTTCCAGGAAGTAGATTCGGGAGATTCGATTGCTATTGATGGAAATCTTTCTACGTTTGGCGGTGTTATTGTAAAATCGTTAGTATCACTAACTAGATGACATCTTGTATATTTATATATTTTATTATATTCTGCAGTTCCATAGCCTATGTGACAATATTTTTTTTTTTCAGGTCAGAATAGAAAAAAGACTAGCTGACTTTCTGACGCGTTCTTTCACAGGCATCGACGTACTTTAGGAGCAGATGTAGTTCAAAGCATTTTTTCTCTCTAGTCTAAAAACTTGATTTATTTTATGACTATTATATGATCTATACTCTAAGTTGTCCCACTTACCTGTTAAGTCAGCCACATACACTTGGTTGGCTGGAAAAGGTCTCATTTGGAGATAAGCCCACCATTGCACTCTAATATAAATGTCAATGTAGTGTTCCACTACTTTATAATTGCAATAAAAAATATAATATTAAAGGAGTTTGATTCAGAAAAAGAGTTTTAGACAAAGACCAAATCAAATCTGAATTTATAAGATAAGAAAAATCGGAACGAAATTATTATCAACGTTTTAATATCGTCACTACTGAATCACAGCATAGCTGACCACTGCCGTTTGCGGACAACTGCAGACTTAGCCGGGCCAACGGGTTGAAATGCCTTCTTGCTTCAGACGGCACGTTGTACACACTGAGGAGCTTGAGATAATTAATTTTGGTCACTCACCCGATCACAGACTTTTGGGAATATTACTTAATTTCTGCAATTATTAGCCGAACGCGTTAACCCTAAGCTTCTTAGCTCATTTGCTACATATAAAATAGACACAGACCAATTACAACTATGATAGCTTCACACAAACAAAACTGACGTTATACTAGAAAGTCCAAACTAATAGATACTTCGTAAGTATTTAGTGTAGGAAAAGAGATTAACTACAGAATCTTGATACACTGATGTATAAAATGTCAGCTTTATGCGTAGATAGACTAGGCGATGCAGTCGTTAAGCATAAAGCTACGCTAGCACCATATATTGGAGCGGAGCGTAATACCTAAAAAAAGAAAAAAAAATCGATTGGAATTTTTGCGAATTTCAAAATTCGGTCTCCGTCAAAATCTGGTCCTAAACCTATTGATTCGATTCCACACAAAAAATTAAAATCGGTTAGGAACTCTGGAAGTTATGGCGTAACAGACATTGCGCCATTGAAGCTGATCCATGGGAGCTTCGCTCACTTCGTTCGCTCCGCTCCAATTAACCTAATCGTAAATGGTCAGCAAACTTTTCTTTTCATAAATTACGAATATCTCTTAATCGATCTCCATTGTTTTGCTTGGTTTTTGGGGTAGTACACAATTGATAGTGTCATATATTTATTTGAAAATAATGTTTTATGATTGTATCATCTTGTAGTTAGAGCAAAAATGTATAGTATCTGTTACAAGTAACACAGATAATTATCATTTAAACGGTAGTAGGCCCTCTTTATAAGTAGTTGGATGATTTATATTGTGCATTAAGCTTGAAGTTTATGTTGTTTGAAAAATAAAAAGTGCAATATTTGCACTGGGAACAATCTAGATTGAGAATGCCATACACGGTACTACAAAGTTTCTGACTTCTTACTTTGTACAAACACACTGCATAACAATAGTCTTGTCTTTTTTAAAATCGGTGTAGAGTTTAATTACCGTAGTCGTTATTGGTCTGAAAAATCTTTACTTCATAGATAATAACTGAGTTTAAGAGCTCGATGCAGAGTTATTAGCGCATTCAACTTATTTATTGCATAGATTAAGCAAGATTCGCAACAGTTAATGTTTGTATGGGTGACAGAAATGTACTGTAGACAAAAAATGGAGGCGGAAAGAAAAATATTTCGAAAAATCATGGGGCCGACCAAACGCGGGGACGGGAAATGGAGGCTGAGAAAGAATGCCGAAATAGAAGAGCTTGTGGCCGAACTGAACATTATTGGCGAAACAAAGTCAGCTAGACTGCGCTGGCTCGGCCACGTTGAAAGAATGAGGTTGGATCGTGCTGTGAAAAGAACAGACCTGGGGCGGGAAACACCAGAGATCGCTGGTTAGTTAGATGTTTAGATAATAATCTAATCATGATGATGATGATGACCATGAAATAGGTTGACTCATTGAAATGAGTTATCTATTAATTCAGAAAAATGAGTCACTGTATTTCAATAAATAAAAAAAACGAATGTATTTGCGTTGTCATTTAAAATTACTTCTTGAAGTGTCAATTGTATACATAATTACATGTTTTTAACACTTTACATGTTTTATCATTTTATATATTTTTGCATTTTTCAATCATATCTTACACGATATATATTATATATCTATTAAATTATTTTAATAGAAAAATACTAGAAAAGCTCGACTCGACTCACAAGTGAATTCTCAGGCGCGATTTTACAGGTGTTTTTACATTACACACTTTACACGTGTCTATATTTTACCTATAGCCTTACTTTTATAATAATAATAATACTTATATTCACACCAATTAACCTAGCTCAAAATAATCAATATTAGTAAGGCTTGTGTTATGGATACTAGGATAGCGGATAGACATACATTAAGATACATATATAAGTAACATTTATAGAAATATATATAACTACCCAGGGACAGATGCTCGTATTCATCACTCAAACATCTTGTAATGTATACTAATATGTACCTTTATAGTCTCCGATTTTCATTCATAACATTCGTTAAATTGTATATTTTATCATTCCATTTTGCATCGTCATTTGTAAACGTTTTAATCTCTGTAAATATATATATACAATAATATTTTACTTAACAATTTCTTCATTTCTGAAAAGAAACACTGAATTTTCATATAGAGCTTCGCAACCACTCAAAACTTCTATTCAGAATGCTACACACTTAGGGCCCTTTTCCTGTCATGCGTTTTTTCGTCCGCACGCGGATCTGGTCCGCATGCGGGTGATAGCACGCTACTGGCCACACGCAGGACAAAGATTCAGGGCCCTTTTCCTGTCATGCGTTTTTTCGTCCGCACGCGGATCTGGTCCGCATGCGGGTGATAGCACGCTACTGGCCACACGCAGGACAAAGATTTACCGTTTCGCTGCAGTCTCGTGCGTGTCGCCAGTGAGTACACTCGTGTCCAAAAATGAACGTTAAAAAAGTGAATACCGCTTATATCATTTAAAAAAAAAAAAACAATTCAGAGTAGATCCATATCTTGAAACCAGACAATTTAGTGGTATGTTTAATGTAAATTTAACATACCAGCCATATCAAAATCTCCGACTTAACGATCGCAAATTTAAGAACTACTTCCGAATGTCGCTTCGTTCTTTTGATGAGTTGCTGGGAAGAATTGAACATAACTTGGCTGTATCCAGTTTACGAAGAATCTTCGTTATGTTTATGTTATGTTATGTTCGGCCTTAGTAAGACTGTCGAAATCTGGAATTATTTCTTGGCGAATTTCTAGCCAAGCAGCTGCTCTTGCATCGTGATTTTTATACAAAGCATTTTGCTTATCCCACAATGCAGGACGAAAGTGCACTTCAATTATCACTCTCTCCGTATAAATTTTCATTTTTGTTGGCGTCTATAACCATGCGTGCGTTCCACGTCACAGTAAAAACAACACTGAGAGTAGAAGAACGCCGCCCGCGTCCGGGTAGAACGCACGCGGGCTGCGCGCCCGCAGCCGATCCGCGTACCGCTCGCGAGCTGCCCGCATGATAGTAAAAACATGTATGAAATGATAGATTGCGGGCGGCACGCATGCGGACCAGATCCGCGTACGGATGGAAAAACGCATGACAGGAAAAGGGCCTTTACCGTTTCGCTGCAGTCTCGTGCGTGTCGCCAGTGAGTACACTCGTGTCCAAAAATGAACGTTAAAAAGTGATTACCGCTTATATCATTTAAAAAAAACAAATATAAAAAACAATTCAGAGTAGATCCATATCTTGAAACCAGACAATTTACTGGTATGTTTAATGTAAATTATCAATATATATATATATATATATATATAGGCAAATTTCTAGCCAAGCAGCTGCTCCTGCATAGCGATTTTTATACAAAGCATTTTGCTTATCCCACAATGCAGGACGAAAGTGCACTTCAACTATCACTCTCTCCATATCAATTTTCATTTTTGTTGGCGTCTATAACCATGCGTGCGTTCCGCGTCACAGTAAAAACAACACTGAGAGTAGAAGAACGCCGCCCGCGTCCGAGTAGAACGCACGCGGGCTGTGCGCCCGCAGCCGATCCGCGTACCGCTCGCGGGCTGCCCGCATGATAGTAAAAACATGTATGAAATGATAGATTGCGGGCGGCACGCATGCGGGCCAGATCCGCGTACGGATGGAAAAACGCATGACAGGAAAAGGGCCTTTACCGGCATTGCTTGTTATTTTAACCTGTCTTTTTGTTTAATCTATTTCGTTATTATTTCTTCATTTTACTACTAAAAATGTATTTATTTAATTTATTGACATATAAGTTTTTCTCCGTTGCCATGGCTACCCATGACATGATCTTTCATTTATGGTATTCAACCTCCAAAGAAAACCAGATTTTATTCTTTTTATGTCTTCTCGAAGACAATCTAAATTTAAATGGCTCTGGGCCTATAAAAGACCGAGCTGACCTGCCAAGTCATGCAGTTCTTCGGCAAAAGTTGCCACGTTAACATCTATAGCTCGCTACCTAGCTCTTCGAAATCCTTAAAGGCCTTGTCCCGGGGCCGGCTGCCCCGGGACTCAAGAAAAGACCTCAACGCCGTAAGGCAAACTCTTGGCTCAAGAACCTACACTAAACTTAGCCAGTCTCTACCACTAACGTTGCCTGACCACCAGCGGTGCAGGCCATCCATCTGCAGCGCCGCCCAACCTACCTGCTACGCCGCCCGAGCTACCCGCAGCGCCGCCCGTTTACCAGCGGCGCTGGCAGAAAATCGGTGCAGGCCGTCCACCAGCAGCGCCGCCCAACCTACCTGTCACGCCTCCCGACCTACCAGCAGCGCTGCCCGTCTACCAGCAGCTCCGGCCGACGTCTGCCCCGCCACCTGTCTACCGGCAGCGCCACCCTTCATCCGACAGTTTCACCGCCTCTGGGCCCTAAAGCCCCGGCCCTCAAGTCGCCTACATAGAAGATCGCCGACGACCCACAACCACCTACTCACATTTTCACTGTACACTACTCATTCTCGCCCTCACTCTTCTTACCTCCAATTTTTTGTTCCTTTATTATTTTGTAAATAGATAAACTGTAACTTTACCCTGATCTTCCGTCTTTATATTTTGTACCTTCACGACAATCTGTCCCTTACGGGATTCGAACCATCATCAGGATCGCTACCATTGCACAAAACGATCGACAAATAGTAACATAATAGTATTTAATATTATACAGGGCGTCCCAAACTTATGGGACATGAAGGGGAAGTACCTTAAATATCGTAGATAGTGAAATTTGCTCAAAGAAGACTTTATGTAATTTTTAAAAGTTAGTAATTCTGCATTTATAGATTTTCTAAAAATTACTTGCTTCGTCTGGGAATCGAACCGACTTAAATGTCAAAAAAAATCACCCTACTTTTATGATGCCAATCGAAAGAATAGCTAAAAAATAATAACTATGCTTAAGTTACATGGTTTTTTAAAAGAAAGGAACAACGTGAAATTAATATTTTAATCAAATTAAAAACATACATGAAACTGCCGTAGTCAATTAAGTAGGTATTTTTTTGTAAATTAATTAATTAAATGCTCAAAATGTGATCCCTCTTGTCTTACGCAAATCTCCAATCTTTTAATGAGTCCGCTGCCTGTTGATTTTCTTATCATTTTATGGTGAACACTCGATGTGATATGGCACAATTCTGTTTGCAACTCGCCCACGTTCTCGTATCGCTTTTTGTATAGCATATCTTTCACGTATCCCCAAAAGAAGAAATCTAATGGTGTAAGGTCCGGGGATCTGGCCGGCCATCTAATCGGTCCATTTGTACCAATCCATGTAGGAAAACATTCATTTAGAAAAGCCGAAAAGTAAATTAAAATACCAAGTTCTTCGTCGTTGATCGTACGGTTTTCTTGCTGTGGTTCTCTTGGGCGTTTATCGAAACGTCCCAGAGTTTTCAAATTGTTCACAAGCCTTTTCAAAACTTTACGAGACGGTAATTGTCTATCAGGATATTTTACGCTATACCACCGCAAACTTCTAGAGATATCTTTATCATTCAAAAAATATGCTTCCAATAGATCAAAACTTACTTGATATGCCATGTTCGCAATAAATTAACACAATAACACTTGTGTAAGTGAATTAAGACTAAACAGATCAATATCCGAAAAATAAACGCTCGCACAGACTGTTCCATTTTCAAATTTAAGAACAACATTATTTTCGTTTTAAATTTGCCTTCAACGCTCGCACAGACTGTTCCATTTTCAAATTTTAGAACTACATTAATGTATTATTTTTAGCTATTCTTTCGATTGGCATCATAAAAGTAGGGTGATTTTTTTTTTGACATTTAAGTTGGTTCGATTCCCAGACGAAGCAAGTAATTTTTAGAAAATCTATGAATGCAGAATTACTAACTTTTAAAAATAACATAAAGTCTTCTTTGAGCAAAATTCAATATCTACGATATTTAAGGTACTTCCCCTTCATGTCCCATAAGTTTGGGACGCCCTGTATATTTGATCATTCGTGTAATACAGTATACAATATTCGGTTAATTATTATGTTTGCACTTTACTTAATCGTAATGTCTCTACATGATATTGTTTTCCATGAAACGTGTAAGTTCCTTTATGTATATCAATCAGACTATACCTAACACTTAATTTTAAGGTAGACTAAAATGTAGTTATATTATTTAAATTTACCTAAGCGTTATAAGGGAATAATAATAATAATTTAATAAAGAGACTTTAAAACAAGATGAGTGCTTTTGAGAAGATAACGTGTGCCGGTATAAGATAATCAAATTTTTAGTAAAAGTTCAACAGTTTGATGTAAGCTACATCGAGAAGGGAAATAAAATATTGTTCATGACATTAATAGACACCAACAATCTTAAACACGGACACACAACTGTTATTATTTTTATATAATAAGTTTAATAATAATCTAAAGGTTCCAGTTTTGTTACATTAATAATTAAGCTACGCCATTATTGAAATAATCAACTAAAAAGAAAAGTCGCACCATGGATGGTAAGCTTTAAGCTTCTTAGTTCCGTTTCGAAATAATAATGGCGCGCCAGACAAACCGTTTTCTTATAAATGGAGACGGATATTGTTATGAAGCGACATCTTTTTTCCCATTCTCATCTGGCCGACCTTTAAGTATCTTATGGAAATAAATACAAAAGCATTATTTTCCGTTTCTAACTATTTTTTTTCTATTGTAATTTAACATTTTGTTTTATACCGCTTTACAACCACTGAGGTTGACTTAACATACAAACAAATCATACCGTATTACAAAAGGCTGTCCCAAAAATTATGATGATATATAAGTCCAAGCGTAGAGCATCACTAGAACTACCCGAATCACCCCTGTGTATGAATCATGCATTTGCAAAGCTTTTAAAGTTATGTTCTCTTTCATATTTTTTACAAACATGAGGGTAAACATTTTTTGTTGCGTAATCATATCCAATATAATTATAATTGATTTTGTTTATGTAAGAAATTATATTCGTATTTTATTCGTTTATTTTTCTATTGAGAAAAATAAATTAAGTACTTATGTAATAATTGATATCTTAAAAATTGCCACGCAAACTACAAAAAATCTCTGAAAATACATTGTGCGATTTGGATAGCACTAGTGATACTCTACCCTAGACTCTAGACCTCCGCTTTACCATACTTTTTGAGACGCCTGTATATACATATATGTAACACTTTCTTTTTCCTGTAACACGTTCTATTTTTATTTCGTATTGCCAACAATAACGATGGCTGATTTTCCCACCCATTCAGCGTTCCTACGTAGATTTGTGAACCGGTGATGGGGTGAACTTTTGATTTCCGCTCTATTACATGTTATTAATGTAAAAAGAGTGAGGCCCACTTTTTTCATTATAGTTCAGTAAATATAAAAAGATAAATCGATGCCACTGTCATAGAATATATGTATCACCAATCACTCGTCACTAAGACTCAATTCATGGCGAGAGTAGTCGCAACCAACACTAAATTGACAGCCGCTGCTAATGTCCAATGATATTTAGCATTCCAAGTTTAGGTTCACTTTATTTCCAATCAGTTAATATGCATGAAAGCAATGAATTAAGGTCAATAAGAATACCTAACAAGACAATTAAAACGGTACTACGAGTACTCTCCTAGTTAAAATTGTAATAACCAGACATCAAACACTCCTTAAATAAAATAAATAAAATATTTTTTCGACTTTGTAATAAATTTAAAAATGATTAATGATGATAAAAATAATAATCTCACAAATGCAAAAAAAAGCAAATAAAAAACATCTTATTTTCTGCAATTTTAATTTTTCTCAAATTTTAGTACTTTGTTAAAACATTCTCGATCGTGTTGAGGTCCTGGCTGCTTGCTGGCTACTCCATAAAGTCAATGTTCAACTGTTGAAGGTAGTCTTTCATAATTCACCAGTAAGATGCCGGGCATTATGACAACATCCTTATCCAAATATGTCATAAATGGACAATTATGTTTTATAAGGATTTCTTCTATGTGTTAGCGAGTACTTTATAAATATAAGGCTAAATAATTTTAATGATAAATAATGTCCCCGTGCGTTATATAACATTATTTTCACTTTAAATGCTATTCAAGTTTTAGAATAGTCATATTTAATTAAACTGTAAAGTTTATTGCAAACATAAGCAACATGGAGGCTTCAATGAATCATTTTCCTGGTCTTATATACATTCAATCATGATGAAAGATACTAATAAAGCATAAATTTTTACCACGTTTTACTTAACTTCACTTGTCTGTCTGTTGGTTTGTCGTCAAAATTTGAGATCCTTATTTCGACCTCTTCCTCTTATCCGATTTGGCTGAAATTTTGTATACAGGCTTGTTTCACCTAACAATTTCATATTTAATCAGTTTTACATCCTAAAACCACTTAATTAGGCTTTAATTAAATTAACCTCCACGTGGTGTGTCTGGATATTTGATATATATTACATGTATATATTGAAGAACTAAAAAGAATTAAATAAATACTTTAAAAAAAAACTTTTAAAAAACCACGTTTTACTACGGGTTATAGATGTACTAAAAAGGAGAAAATAAATTTATACAAATGGACTAAAAAGATAAAAATAAATTTTTGGTAATAATGAAAATTTACGATACAAATATTCTAAAATTTATTGAATATTATGTATTGTTCTGAACATTCATACGCAGAATTTGAAAAATTTCCAAAAAATTAAAACGTGGTGCGCATTATACTTGAAAAACTATTAAATGCCATCCACAGCATTACTATTGCATTGGTTTAGTTAGGAAGGGATTTAGGAAAAATAATGAAAATATTAATATAATATCAATAACGCTGTTGATCTAAATTACGCACCACGTTTTAATTTTTTGGAAATTTTTCAAATTCTGCGTATGAATGTTCAGCACAATACATAATATTTAATAAATTTTAGAATATTTGTATCGTAAATTTTCATTATTACCAAAAATTTATTTTTATTTTTTTAGTCCATTTGTAAAAATTTATTTTCTCCTTTTTAGTACATCTATAACCCGTGGTAAAACGTGGTTTTTTAAAAGTTTTTTTTTATAAAGTATTTATTATCCGTCTGTGAACATAATTCTGGGTCAGTCTTCAAAACTCCAATTTAAATAGTTCCACACACCTGGCACTGCCTGTTCCTGGTCTGCGTATCTGGCACTGGCCGTGAAATTCTTTGTATATCTTACCTTAACTGCGGTGCTTACTTTGGGCTAGACGAATAGGTGTGAAATTCAGGAATATGTTAGGTATGTTGTATATTTCATCACATATTAATACAACAAATTCTTGTGACAACTATTCCATCTCTTCAAAGGAATTCTTTTTAAAATTCAATTAACAAAATAAATTACTAATAATCCACCAATTTTTTTAACGCAGTCACATTTTCTGATTTGTCAATATTGTTTGTTGTTGCTTTTCAGCTGCATAGTGGCTATATTTGCAAGTGCATGAATTTACGATAGCTAAATTCTTCCAAAATAATTAAGTATTAAGGATTATACAGGGTGGGCCAAGAATTCGTTAACATTTAAACCTAACATCCCGCGCTAATACAAGCCGCGCGGGGAGCGGGGAGGGAACTGACCACTAGCTCGCTTCTCGGAAATTTAGTCGCAATGGATCACTTCACGGGGCCGCAGCGCGCTTATTGTGTGAAACAATTTTATCTAAACAACAGTTCGCTCATTACTGTGAGACGCTTATTTCGCGTTGAATACGATTTACACGATTTAAATCAGTGTCCGAGTGCTCCATTAATAAAGAAATGGGTTAAGAAGTTCGAAGAGACGGGATCTACACTAAACGTGAAGCAAACCGGCGGCCCACGGACTTCTCGGAGCGAAGAGAACGTGCAGCGAGTTTCCGCATCAGTTCGACGTGATCCACATTTATCGACGCGCAAACGTTCGGCTGAATTAGGATTATCCCGTACATCACTGCGCCGAATTTTGAAATTAGATTTGAATTTACATCCATATAAGATCCAGTTAGTGCAGGAATTAAAACCTAATGATTTAAATTTGCGCAAGTCGTATGCCGAAACAATGTTAGATCGATTCAATAATTTTGACAACCTCTTATTTTCCGACGAAGCGCATTTCCATCTAAACGGACACGTAAATAAACAGAATTGCAGATATTGGAGCAGCGAAAATCCCAAATCTAAACACGAGAGGCCACTTCATTCTCCCAAGGTTACGGTATGGGCTGCAATTTCAGCAAAAGGAATCATTGGGCCCTACTTTTTCGAAGACTCTCGCGGCCGTTCGGTTACTGTGAATTCTGCTGAGTATGTGAAAATGTTACGGGAGTTCTTGGCACCGAAGCTACTGGAATTTGCTGGCTACAATAGTAACACATGGTTTCAGCAAGATGGAGCCACTTGTCACACATCTAACGAGTCCCTGCCGGTGGTCAAAGAAATGTTTCCGGAAAAGCTGATTTCCAGACGAGGCGACATCCCATGGCCACCCAGGAGTCCGGATTTAACCCCAGCAGACTTCTTTTTATGGGGTTATTTGAAGAGTCGTGTTTACATCCATAAACCAAAAACACTAGGTGAATTAAAGGAAAAAATTAGCGAGGAAATGTCGGCAATCACGCGGTCTCTTTGTCGGCGAGTATTCGAAAACTTCGGTGCTCGCTTAGAAGAGTGCAAAAATCGAAACGGTGGTCATTTAGATAATGTTATTTTTAAAAAATAAATTCCAAATCATTAACTTTCTTATCAATAAACAATTTAAAAAATATGTCAAATGGTTTTTTTTATATGATTTTTTAAATTGTTAACTAATTCATGGCCCACCCTGTATAATAGCTCGTTCGAGTTAAGGGCGGATTTTCCAACAGTAAAATTAACGCAGCATTAATGAAATCGGTAGTGCAGTACGAACGTACGAAGAAAAAGGAAAGTAAGTAGTAGGATTGCGGTTAATTAAGAAAAAAACAATTGTTAAAGCCTGAATTTACTTTTTAGGTAGCTCTCCTTACAACATTTTTCAGTGTAATTTCCCTCGTACAATGAAAACTATTAACCGATAGTTATGTTTATGATTACTTTTATTTTAGTCACTAATGATCACAAAATACTAACATGGAACAACCCTAGCTCTCTTTGCTCATGCGCTTGGTTCTTACATCTCTTACGTACTAGCGCATCTTAAGTGTTTACTATGGTATAATTTGGGCCTCTTGCCTACGTGTTCCTGTAGAACGCGAAAGTATTTTATTTTAGTTCTTGGCTTTAATTTCGATATATTTGGTGGCCTCAATTGTCAACATCGATCATGTAGGTATATAATTGCTGTTGATTATTATTTCATTTGCAAAGGGTCAACAGATGTAAGTTTCTAAATCTTTGAATAACTATTCTGATATGGGTCCAAAACCTATACTTTATCCCTTTATCTGTCACCCGGTCTCCTGGAGCTCATTGGCAAAATCCCTTGTCTGTTAGTCACCTCGTAAAGACCACCTGTGTTAAATTCACTTTAAAGTTCGATTTCAACAATTTATTCTTTTAAACTTAAATAAAATGCAGGAAGTATAACATAATTGACACGAGCGTGAAGTGAACTAAAATATTTTTACTTTTACAAAATAAATTTTTAATACTTTTTTTACGTATAAGTTTAGAATTATTCCTTGATTAAAGGAATTTACATTTCATAATAAATATTTTTGAAATCAACACGTTCAGATTTAAACTTTTTCTGTAAGGTTAATTTAAAAAGATTATAAGATGTAACTAACTATATTGTACACTTACTTTACAAAATTTTAAAGATATTTTTTTATTTTAATGACAGGCTTCACTAAAGCCCGGAAATAATATTTCAATAGTGCCAGAAGTGCAAAGTTTTGTTAACTTGTTTTGTTAAATGGAACGAAGTCCACCCGCCCAGTCGGAAACCGCAGAGGAGAGGGTGTTAACTGCCCTGCCTCTGCGTTGCAACAAGTGTCTAGGGCTCGGGCATACCAACCCCAGGTGCACAGAAGTGACGGATAGGAGCGGCCTGTGTTTCAGGTGTAGGTCACATCGTCGGGGGAGAAGGTGGCAGCGTTTTGCTACCCGCATCTCCATCAAGGGGAGGGAACATCACGCCTCCTCTAGTAGACGCCGCAATGACGGAAGGGGCACCCAATCTGCCTGGGTGTCCACCCCCCATCTGAAAACGCACGCGGGCGCGAGCGTGTTGTCGCGAGCAGAGCGCTTGGAGGGGACCCTCGTGATCGGCTCCACCAAGTGGTACCAGAGTTTTCTTTCTTTGAGGGACGGCGACCGCGGCAGTCCCCCGGGAACTATTGTTTCCGGAGGACTTCTGCGGACGCAAGACCCGGTTGAGGTGGGGCGGGGAAGTGCCTAGGCACACCTCGGCCGTCTCCGGCCTGCCTGGGGCGGGGCAACCGCGCCGACCGTGGAGGCTCCTGGGAACTTGTTCCTGGGGGAACTCCGCGGGTGCGGGAGTCTCGACCAGCGGTTGTCGGGTCGGGAGACCGGCATCCGCATGGATGCCACTTGGCCTCAGCCTAATGCATTTTCTGCGACAAAAAAGAAAAAAAGGTGCAGAACACATGGCTGTTTCCTGCAAGCGGAAACCGGCGTGCTCGGTTTGCGCTGCGCGATAGCGCAGGCGAGCTGCAGGTGCGAACGCGAGCGAGGATATCGAAATAACCAACATCCCCTCTCCGTCTGTAGAAGGCGAGATGGAAGCGTCAGGGAGCACAGGGTAGTTTACTCAGAAGAAAGATGACGGTGGGGCGGCTGCCAACCAACCGGGTGACCGTTGGTGGCATTGCACTGCCCCATCGTCTGTGGTGGTGTCTGACTGTACTCAGGCGCTACCGATCTACCCGTAATGGGCCAGAGTGGCGAAGACCACAAAAGGGTCCCACAAGCAAGGCAAACCGGTGATGTGAAGTATAGCTTACAGCTTGGAGTACGGCTTAAGTATTTCGCTGCCCTTAGTCATTGTCCAAGCTGCCCACTCAGCAGTATTTATTAACACATTTACCCTCGAAAACAAAAAAAGGGTAGGATTGGAGATGGGATAATATAATATTATTATATAATGTCAATATGATTGCACAAAGTCAATCAGTACAAAGTCTATTTAATTTAACAATAACTAGGCGATGCAGTCGCTAAGCATAAAGCTACGCTGGCACCATATATTGGAGCGGAGCGTAATACCTAAAAAATGAAAAAAAAATTGTTTCGATGGGATTTTTTGCGAATTTCGAAATTCCGTCACAATCTGGTCCTAAACCTGTTGATTCGATTCCACACAAAAAATATTAAAATCGATTAAGAACTCGAAAAGTTATGGCGTAACAGACATTGCGCCATTGAAGCTGATCCATGGGAGTTTCGCTCGCTCCGCTCCAAAAAAAATATATATATATCACAGTTTCTGTCCTAGGAATTCGTTAACTGAATAACAACTTTTATGTAAAAAGACAAACTTATGAGCATTCCATGGATTCACCGTGCGGGTGCCGGGTCCATCGTGTAGCAGAAAGAGAAATTCCTTGTAGAGCCCGAAACTTGTGACACGGGTGTAGGTTTAAGGGGCTCCTTTCCTGACGAAGATCAACACTCACCTTCACGACTCGTATTTCTCTTCTTGTCCAGCCACTTCTGGTTTAGGTTCAAACCAAACTAATGCAGATTTCGGTTTTCGGTTGTTAAACAATTTTTATTTGAATTTGTTGGTAGAAAATTCCTTGATTTCAACTGGCAGCATATTGTAGATCGCGTTCCAAAACGTAAAAGTTCCACATATTTTCAATTTCTGTAATGGGATCTGAAATTTCGGCTTATACTTGTGTCTAGTGTTAGTTTTTAACTTCCCGCTAAGAAAATCGATGATTTTCGAAAAATCAGGAAGTTATTTTTTTTATCCCGTTTTGCAAAAATTGAGTTTTCAACAGATCTCGACGTTTTGAGGCCTTAGGAATCTTCCCTGACCCTTCCCGCGATGGTGTCTGTATGTCTGTATGTGTGCGTGTGTGTGTGTGTGACTTAGATTTCCTGAAAATTTGAACCGCTTCGGACCCGTAGATTTCGAAAAAAGTAAAAAATACTAAAAAAAAATTGAAAAGAAACTTTTTTCAATGTGGTTTTTTTTAAATAACTTTTGAACGGCTTTACCAATCAATTCCAAAAACTAATCAACTCTTAACCTCAAAAAACACGACGATTGCGCCCAAGTGCTTCAAAATCGGTTGATTCGTTCGTGAGATATCGTTGACGAAAAAAATCAAAAAAGTGTTTTTTTTGTAATAACTCCGAAATTTTTCATTTGATATTTTTTTTTTGTTCCATTTTTTTTCGGAAGTTTGAAAATCTACATCAATAGCCGCCAAGTTTGCCGCTAAGTTTCTTAACCTTATTTTATATCCTCGTTCAAGGAATTAAAAATGCGATTAAAAAGTTCTTAACTTATGTACTTAGATCCTAACGTATGGACGGTATTCACCACTATGTTTATCGTCCACGTCAGTACATTTCAAGGCTTTCGAATATATGTTTATTTATATAAAAATGGTATATATTTAACACTCAAAAACATCATATTTAATACACTATTAAGTTCGGAAGAACAAACAATTTCATATCCTGCAATATTAAAGTAACCGAATCCTTTAAATAATTATAGCACGTTGCATATAGGGAATGCAATCTCCTTGAGATCTCGGCCTTTTTTAACGAGATTGATCTCGGACGAAAAAAAGGCGAGATCTCGCGAGTTCAACGAGATTGCACTTGAACATCAAAACGTCTTATTTGAAGCGCGGACTGACACGGACGGAGTTTGTGATCTGTCGGTTTCGTTTTTCTTTCATTTGATTAGTATATTTTGTTAATTAATCTGTAATTTCTAATAATTTGACTAATTGGTATATGTTGTTAAATAATCTGTAATATCTAATGGATCTACTGAGTAGATATAGTTTCATTTAATTGATAACCTCAGTTTAATAGTCAACTCAACTTAGATGATAAGTATCATTTTTTTTTGACTTCTCGTTGTTTTGTTTGTTATAAAAGAACTGTTTTATTACTAAAAGATTTTTGTTTGATATTAAAAGAGAAGTCGAGAAGAGTTGTTTCTTTCAATTGTTATTTGATAAATATGTCATGTCAAAGTTTACTACTCAGAAGTTTATTAAAAATTATAGACAGATACGTAAATCAATGTTTGATTGATGCATAAAAGTCTATTGAAAAAAATCGTGAAAATAAATGTTTATCTTATAATACTTATAATATTTATTATTTTTTCCAAATTTATTCAAATATGGTGCTTATTTGCAAAAAAAACACACCAAACTACTCATCTCGCGAGATCTCGAAATTGGTGAGATCTCGCAGTATTGTTATTCATAAACTCGCGGGATCTCGCTTGAGCCCCAATCTCGCGAGATTTGCATTCCCTAGTTGCATAACAGCCTTTTATTATTTTGTCTCTATTAGTTTATAAGTCAAACGTGTACTTCTTTCCTAGTGTAATAGTACAGTAATATTACAACCTTTTAATTTTGTGTTTGTTATCACTTGCTGATATAGCTGTTATACTTACTGTAGGCATATATTTATTAAAAAATACAATATAAATAAAAACGATGTTTTTTAATTAAATCATTTTATTTTTTTCACTAAATTTATATTTATAATTAGTAATATTTTGTTTTGTTTCGCAAATAATATACATGTCGTGGTAGTTTCTAAATAGAAAAATATTTAATGCTATGAAAAATTTGTAATTATGTATATGCGCAAAACAGTATCTACATTATTCCTAGAATCTGCTAAGAAAACTCTTTCATCAAATAGGACAATATTATACCCTCCGTAGCAAAATTCCTTTTCAAATGTAAGACATATTCTAGGTATCGTCGCAAAATCATTTCACTATGAAACAATTGATTATTATGCAAACGCGGAACTTCGATCAATACCTATTAATCAAAAACCAATTTTGATAGAACCCTTTCTCCCCATGAACTAAAGTTGGGATAAGAGGATCGCGGAGTGTTCTGAAAAAGTGCTGAAGATCTAGTTAAAGTGGTGGGTCGGTGAGCCAGATTTTCTTTTGCAAGGGGCCAGTAGATTGGGTACGAAATGTCCGGAACCAGATTTGACACTTTGGCAATATTGTCACATTACACCCCTCCTCGGCTTTAAAGCTAAGAAATGTGAACGCTACTTTTGTATAAAAAGTACGTCAAAGAAGTTAAAATGCTAATGTAAGTTATAGTATATGTAACAAGATTAGGTATAAAACGCTTCTCTAATATCTAAACTTAGTGTACTTTTACACTAATAATTAATTGCCAAAAGTGTTTCATTTTAATTGTACAATTCATTTCACGGACACCGTCTTCTCCTTGGGTTACTCGTTATAAAATTATATTAGTACGAGGCAGATAGAATCATAACGGTATATACAATATACACGGTATTGGACAATATAGTTTATCTATCAATGAATTCCATCAAAATTAATGTAATCCGAATTTTGGTCACTACATTCCGAACGTTTTAATGGATACTGGAAAATCAATGTTTAGCCACTATTAATAACTTCACAGTTGATTCGCCCCTGAATATGTCTGATAGCACTTTCGAAGAAAAATAGGCACTGCATATGAGATATATTTTTTTTCAATATTTGACTGTAAGACTTTTTCTTAATATTTCATACAACCAAAATAATCGTGAGGTAAAAACAATAGAACTAATAAGTAATATTACTTCACTGTGTACACAAACTGTGCAAAGCTAATATGCATATTGCTAGTTATATCTCAAAATTTATTAATGATTTATTCTTATTGAAATTTAATAAGACCAAAATCCATTATTTTAAGACTTTTGTTTATATATTTTTTATTTATTTAAAATTTGTTGCACATTTGTACAAAACATGTACAAATGGCGGACATTATTGTATAAGATGAAAGTGTTAATCCTTTGTCTTAAAAAACAATAATAATATAACTCTATTTTGTATTCAAATATACAAACAAATAAAAAAAATCCTAGAAAATTCTGAAGATAAAATATAATCTTAATCAGTAGTCACTGATGTCTGCAAAATATAACATATACCTACATATTAATCGAACTAGAACAAATATGCTAAGAAATATTGAGAGATTGCGTTTTAATTAATAATTGTATAAAATCACTTCAACCTTATCAACAAAATTATCAAAGTTCTGTATTCGACTTTTAACTTTAATCCAACATTTAGAGATTAATATATTTTGAGAAAATTTAACAGTTTGTTGTAGGTTAATGAACTATTACCCGTTCTTATTATTGAGATAGAACTAGATTATCTCAATTCTTAAAGTATGTTTTTTGTGAAACTACATTTGTATTGTCATATCCGGTAATATATAGTAATTATTGTCATTCTTTCGAATGATCTTCGATCTTTGGACCAGTTTGGAAAATGACGGCCCTTCTAAAAGAACTGGCAAAAGAAATTGGACGGGACCGATACACAGCTTACACTTACTGTTATTTCAAACTTGAATGATGTAGTGAGCTCGACTTAGAAGACCGAAGAGATAGTAAAATAACTACATAAGATTGCAAAATAAAAAACATTAAATTAAAGGAATTTTATTAAAATGATTTCTCAATGTATACTGTGCTTTATATATTGCTCACCATTATATTTAATATTAAACTTTTGTGGCTGTTGTAGTTTATATCAATTAACAATTATCCCGCTACAAATTAGCTTTTGATCGGTAACTACAATAAATATCAAATAATATTATATTAAAGTGCTATAAAATATATTTTCTAGTAATGAATGATTTAAAAAAAGTCTTGTTTGTTCTTAGCCATTATCATGAAAACGTAATTAATCAATATCGGTACGTAATTACGTAAGTAATCGGTAACTACAATAAATATCAAATAATATTATATTAAAATGCTATAAAATATATTTTCTAGTAATGAATGATTTAAAAAAAGTCTTGTTTGTTCTTAGCCATTATCATGAAAACGTAATTAATCAATAAAACATACAAATAGCAATGTTGGCTAGAATATTCTAGATAGAAACAATAGTACATTTACAACTATTTAACCCCAGGCGACTTTTAATAAGTCGCCAAAGGACAAATTTCCCATAAAAGGATATTTTTATATTGATGTTACATCTTATCACAATACAAGAACATTATAGCGGCAGTTTTGTCTTTAACGCAATTACTCAATTTCGCAATTCTCATTTTGACAAATTTTATTTTAAAAAAGTCGTCTCCATACTTAGCAGGAGACGTGTTCTCGTTGAAAAATCGACAGGTGCATGTGATAGCATTCGCCCATCGCCATTCACTTTATTTATTGGGACCTTCCGTCGACGAAGGCAAAAAGACAGGCCGATACGAACGGGAACGCTTTTTGCGCCTCAATTATCTTTTTATGCGAGGATTTGGTGGATCTCTGGATTCAGACGGAGTGGTTTAGGGGTTTCAGTAGGGATATAAAGCGAATCCGAGTATACTCTTTTTTAAAAATAGGTGACAGGCCGACCATCCCTTTTTTTGTATATAAGTAAAATAAGTAAAAAAACTTAGCCAACCTTTTTTGAACTTTAAGGCGCTGTCTTTTCTTCATATTGACGTGACAACGTCTTATAAATTGGTTTGCCGGGTGACACTTCAAGAAACTGCGTTACGCTCCGCTCACGTTATGCGCTTACAATGAGAGCGAGTGAGAGGCACGCGTCCCTTCCACTCGGGCATGGTTAGCCCGCCTAAGAGCGAGAGAGACAGACATAAAAAGTGGAAGGGACGCGTGCCTATAAATTAATGTTTTAAATATAATTCTTTGTATAAATAAATGTTTTATATTGTTACTATTATTTCATCCTTCTTCCTACTATACGAATGAATATTCACATTAAAATTATTTTACCACTCAAAGTCGTTGTCACGTAAAACTTTCGCCCATATACCGACTTTACAGGCAACCAACCAGTTTTTTTTCTTTTGACTAATATGTTCATTATGTTGGATATTATTTACAATAAAAATTGGATATAAACAACTTATGAATAAAATTTACTTCTGGGTAATACAAACCCTCGCCGGGTTTGTATTTAATGGTAAAACGAGCTAGGGACCCAAGTAGGCTACAGACTCAGCTGTAATATAAATATCAATCAACATTTGTCTCCTTTTTTTGCTTAAACAAGCTTGGTTCAGTGTTAATTTTTCAATTTCTTTGTTTGTAGCAGTCGTCTGACTTTTGAAAGTGTTAGATTATAATGAATTATAACGACACTATATACTCTACAAACGTGACATGTTACTCCATCCATAAACTGCACATAATTCATAAATTATAAATTGCTCACAGCTTGTGAATGCTTAAATATAACGTAAATTAAAAATATTATTAATAGCTCCAAAATCCCAAATACAATAAACTTATATTTTTGAATGTTAAATTACACTAACAGTAAATTACAGGTATTTATGACTGACAAATGGGTAGGTCTCAATCTTTTTCGTAACGTTCAAAAGTTAAGAAACTCGTAGTATTGCTACCTCAAACTACTAATAATGAAACTTGTTGACATATCTCCAGAAACTCGACATTTAACAGCTGAAATAGACAGAGGTTCCCGGAATTTCGGTTAGATTATTTTTTTAATCCTATTCAGACTTATTTATCATCACTACTAGCTATTTGAATCCTCATTGCCGGGGCGCAGTTCTTGCTTCTGGTCGTTCGCCTATGCCTTGAGAGATTGCAAAAATAGCACCCACTGTTTTTTCACTTGCCAACTCTATTGCATCTTCACAAATAATCAACGGATAATTCTATTCCATTTCTTTATTCTCTAGAAAATTGCTTACAGTAATGCCAAAAGACAGATCTTCCTCCTATTGAAATGACATTCGTACTGGCCACGATCTGATAAACCACAATTTTATTAGAAATAAAACTGGCATTGTGTTTCTTAAGGTTCCGTCAAAAACTTATGCTCTATTTTTGCACCACTTTGCCTCATAATCGAAATAAACGTAACCTAATTGTGGATTTTTGTTGTTTTATTTTTTATTTTAAGAGTTCTAATTTCAACGCTGATTTTATAATAATAGAATTACCACCTCCTCCAGTACACTCCACTATGATCTGATATGCTTAATTACGATTGACACTACAAGAGCATGCCATTTTGGGTTAGCGTTAAGGATTAAATAGATACTGACAATTACATTTTTGGATGTTAATTATGTATACGAAATCAGAATATAGTATATGAACATAATAGCGCTTATATCTTAAGTTTTAGGTCTAATCAATTATTAATGATAAACATTTTAATGTAATTTAATTACAAATTCATTTACGTTCCATTCAAGTATATTTAAAAAAATTAACTACACTTAACTCATATTAAGCTTCATTCGGTATATTTCATTATAATAATCGAATTAACCATAAGACGCCCACTGCTGGTTTATGGGATATCCTCAATTATCTTAATAACTATCGATTCAGCACTTTTTACAATCAACATTTAAAAAATAAAAATCTACAGTTGGTTGTGGTAAAATTTGTTTTGGGACCAAAGCGGTCAACATCTGCTTTAATATTTATTTATTTTTTATTTTTACTTTATTAGAATGGTTTACCAACAATTGTTACACTAAATATAAAATAAACAAATATTAAGGAACTAAGTGTACAATTAATAACAGGTAAAGACCACAAGCAATTAAATTAATCAAAAATATCTTGCAATTACAATACAAATATAAATATAGAAAATTTATGTGGAGTACTTGTTCTCCACATAAATAAAAAAAGGAAAACAATATTAACAAAAAGCATCATACCAACAAAAAAAATTGCAACATCAATAACAAATTATAATATCTAGTTATCACCTATGGAGTTCTGTAAGTATTTACGGAACATGTTTATGTTCACTGAATGAATGTCAGTGGATCTTCCGTAGCAGTTCAATAGTCTACACAGTCTTGGAACTGGAGAGTTAGAGCCGAATACAGTTGAGCGCATTGGTGGCATCAACGGATCTACTTGATATCTTGGCATTCTAGCAGGGATTCTAAAATAAAATTTCTGCAGTAATTGAGGACAGTCCAATTTACCATTAAGTAATTTATATAAAAATATTAAATCATTAATAATGCGTCGTTTTTCCAAAGAGCTGTACTTAAAGCATTTCAGTTTAGACTGATATGAGAAACCTCTTCTGCGCTTACCTATTGAGTAAGATAGATGCCATAAAAATCGTTTCTGTAGTCTCTCCAATCTCAAACAACTTGCGTAGTGCGGCCTCCATACGACGCTACAATATTCTAGGATGTTTGTAACAAAAGCATTATAAAGAACTCTTTTTGTATGTAGCTGACGAAATTCTTTACTATTTCTAATAAAAATCCCAGCATTTTAGACGCTTTTTTGGTTATACTTTCAATATGCTCCTCAAAAGTAAGTTTTTGGTCAAATGTTACACCAAGGTCTTTAATTGACTTACCTGCTTAATCTCAGTATCACCGATAAAGTACTTCGATTGAAAGGTGTGTTGCTTTCTAGAGAACCTGACATGAAAACATTTTTCGGTATTTATGTTCATTCCATTCTTTTCACACCAACTCAGGGGACCATCTAAATCTTCTTGAAGTAGTTCCATGTCTAATTCACTCCGTAGTATCTTAGAAAGCTTCAAATCGTCAGCGTATATATATCGAGTAGAATGCTTCAAATACTTGACAACATCATTTATAAAGATGATGAAAAATAAAGAGCCCAAAAATTGAGCCCTGGGGCACCCCTGAGCTAATACTACAAACATCCGAACTGAAACCATTAACGACAACATAAAATTTTCGATTTTCCAAGTAAGATTTAAACAATTTTAATAGGTTTCCAACAATGCCGATATCGAATAGTTTTCTCAATAGAATATAATGGGGAACCCTCTCAAATGCTTTACTTAGATCGGTATATATCACGTCAACCTTTAAACGGGCATCTACGGCTTGTGTCAGGTCCTCTACGAATGTGACTAAATTGGTTGCAGTAGATCTTGATTGCATAAAGCCATGTTGTTGACACGAGATGCGTGACTTTACATGTTCAAAAATGTGAGGATAAACAGTGTTTTCCAATACCTGTGACGCAGTTGGGAGCAGTGAGATAGGCCTATAATTTTCAACCGAATTTATGTCACCTGATTTAAGCATCGGCACCACCTTTGCAAGTTTCCACACCTCTGGGAAGACTCCTGTACTAATGGACTTGTTATAAATTTGGCAAAGAGGGACAGCAAGAACTGAGGCACAATTTTTAAAAACACTGGAGGTATTTCATCTGATCCCATGCCTTTTGATGGGTCAAGCTTTTTAAGGGTATCCGCTATACATTCTACACTTAAAGTTATTCCATTTAAATTTAAACTATCAAGATTAGACCATTCTGTGTAATTACTGTCATTCTGTCTCATTGAATTGTTGTATACTCGGGCAAAACGGTGCGCTAAGAGATTGCATATACCAAGGCCATCGGTTGCTGTAGTTTCTCCATCAGTCATAATATTGGGATAAGAACTAGATCCTCCTCGCTTAGCTTTAATAAAAGATCAAAAGAAATTTGTATTGTGAGCAATTGAATCCTCCATATGATTTAAGTATTTTTTGTAGCATTCAGTGGCCATTAAATTACATCTTTTACTGAAAATTTTAAATTCTATCTTATCCAATGGGTTGTTATATTTTTTGTATCTGATTCTGATTTTTTCTTTCTCACGCAGTCTCTTTATTAAACATCCACTATACCACGGAGGCACTTTTTGAGTACGTTGCATTTTCTTTTGAGGAACATATTTATATATAACTTGTTTAATTGCAGTATAAAAAATTTCAGTCATTTGGTTCACTTCATTGACTGTTGACAGTCTTGACCAGTCAAAAAGAGCAAGAGCACTATTAATTGCATTATAATCAGCTTTTCAAAAATTATATCTATTCAATGTAACATTATATTTTAGATAATCAATTACTCCAGCTTTTATACCAATCAAAAGGGAAGGGTGATAGCAATCAACCTTACTCAAGCTATCACATGATTCTTGTACGTTACAAAACTCCATATCCATGGGCGTACCCAGGGGCAGCTGCCCCCCCCTGGAAGATAAAATTAACGTCAATTTTCCTGGCAAGTGAGAATTAAAAACGTGTTACCTTCTCTGCGCAAAATGAAGTGTTGGAAACAAAATATATCTTTTCAGTCAGATATTTTGATTTAATATTTTTTTATCTATAATTAAATATTCTACATTCTACAGCATTCGATATAGTATACTGTTAGCGACGCAATATAATTTAAATCTCCCGCGAAACCGTCGCATCTCGTAGTTTCCGCTCCCGACGAGACAGAATCAGAGCCATCTAGGATTAAAGCCGAATATAATTTGGAGAAAACAACATCTAGCGCTACCGCTATCTAGCTACGGACGACAGTACTTTTTACAGTAAAGAGAAATAGCATCAATTTATACGGTCAATAGCGACATCTTGTATTGAATAGCAATACCACGAAGAACGTTCTAGCATGGACTATTCTGGAAAGGAAATACAGTGATAGCAAGTATGAGACAAGGATGGAAATAGAGTCTAGTATTTTCTACGTATTTCGGTAGCGAGAATATTTGAATATATAAGCGGGATCGTGAGGCAGAGCAAGGCAATTCAGAATTCAGTTCGAATACAATTCAATTCAGTTCTGAGTTTAATACGAGCGAATATTTCATGCGCCATAGTGTCTTATAGTTATAGTTTAGTTGCGGCGACACGAGATTGAAGTTTACTGCACAACAACTGGAAATTACTCCTTCAAATGGATATCAGGAAATTCTTTGAAAGAGGTGAGTCAAAACAAAACACATACATATGTAGGTACCTAATATGATTATTTGATTTGTTTAAGGGGGGCTCTCTTGTAAGTGTATATCTTTAGCAATGCTTATATTACATCACATTCCTATAATATTATACATTATACCTATGAAATTTATAGGTATCTTGATCTTTATTTTCGTTCTATGCCTAAACACCGTAAGAGTAATAGTAATTTTGTGTATCCATTTTTTAGGAACAACACGCGAAAAAAGAAAAAAAGGCCGAGAAAGTGGCAGTGGAAGCGATGAAAATGACAACCATGATAAAACTACTCATGTAATGCCAAGATCATTGCATGCTCACATTGGACAAGCGTCTCATTCTCGAGCAGAACCTGTAAATATATCTGTTGCCGACTATTCTTCTCCATCGACATCCCAACAAACTTATGACGTCAACGTCAATCCTAAAATTATAGAGGACGATGGCTATCATCACTATCATGAAAATGATCTGGGTCGTTATGTTGGGTTGGCTACCCAGCTATCGACGGAAAAGAAGAGGGAGTTGTTACAAAATCCTTGGATCCCGCCCAGAAATTACGATTTTGAAAGTGATGCAAGCCATTTGAAAAGAAAATTTAATCATGCTTGGTTGGATCAATATGCACCATGGCTAGTATATTCCAAGCGACTAAAAGGCGCTCTTTGTAAGCATTGTGTTTTGTTCCCTCCGCCCATCAGCACTGTGAGAGGAATTTTGGGATCATTTATGGTCAGGCCATATATAAAGTTCAAAAATATGCATGAAGACTGCCGAAAGCATGCAACGACCAACCTTCACCTAACAGCGACAAATGCTGCGAAAAATTTTCTCGAAAATGTTCCTGTAGACATCCAACTGCAAAGTTGACACCAAAAAGCAATCGATGAAAACAGACAAATATTGGCATCAATTATTTCTTGTATAGTATTTTGCGGTACACATGATATGCCTCTTAGGGGAAAACAAGCAGATGAGGGTGTTTTATTAGATTTATTGAAGTTGAGAATCAATTCAGGGGACGACAAATTAAAGAGTCACCTGGAAAAGTGCCGTCGCAATGCAGTTTACTCATCGGCAAAAATACAAAACGAATTGATAAATTTATGTGGCGAAGTTATTAAGGAGAATATAATAAGTGAGGTTCAGAAGACCATGGCTTACGCAGTCTTAGCTGATGAAACAGCAGACGTAGCTGGGAAAGAACAGCTGTCAATAGGCGTGCGGTTCTACGACGAAAGCAAAAGGAAAATCAGAGAAGAATTTGTAGGGTTCGTTGAACTAAAAGCACAAAATGCTTCAGCAATTGCCGAAGCAATTGACAATTTCTTGATTAGTTCTAACCTCCCAATCGAAGATTGCGTGGGGTTTGGATTCGATGGCTGTTCTACAATGGCAGGGAAAGAGGGTGGCGTACAAGCCATTTAGAGAAAAAAATATCCTCGTGCTTTATATTTTCATTGCTCAAGTCACAAACTCAACCTTGTTGTGAATGATACGAACGCAGTGCCAGAAATTAGAAATACTATCGCCACTGTAAAGGATGTTATAACGTTTTTCAGAGAATCGACTACACGTCGAAACTACGCTCCAAACCTATCACGATTGTGTGAGACGAGATGGTCCGAAAAATATAAATCAATCAGAAAGTTTTCTCAACATTTCCCAGAGCTTGTGAAATCTCTAGAAACGTTATCCGTACAGGGAAATTATTCCACCAGAAAATCTGCATATCAGTTGCATTTAGCCGTTACAAAACCAGTGTTTATTGTTGCTCTACAAACAATAGCCAAATATTCAGCAGTTTTAGAACCAGTAGTTAACGCACTGCAAGCTAAATCGATCGACATGATCTCGGTGGGGGAACACATCAAAAATATCAAGGACATTCTCAGAAATGACCGCGAGTTTCCTGATAGAATAAGTAATGAAATGCTTCAAAAAGCGCGAGCTGTTGCAATGGATTTGAACATAGAAATTTCGGTTCCACGTCTTGCTCACAAGCAAACACATAGAAGTAATCCACCATCAGACAATGATAACGAATATTGGCAGCGTTCTCTGATAATACCATACATTGATTCACTCATTTCATCGTTGAATATTCGATTCTCCCAAGAAAATACTCCAGCGTTTGCTTTAAGTAAGCTACATCCCTTGTATATGACCAAAACCAGCATTACAGACTTACACAAGAACGCAGAATCATTCCAAGAATTTTATAACCTAGATATCACCGGAGAACTGAACCTTTGGCATAATTTATGGGTGAAGAAGGCTTTATCAGATGATCAATTAAGGGACATAGAAGTAGTTGATCTGTTCCAAGAAGCCAACATTTTTTACCCTGCTGTCAGAAAGGCATTGATTATTTTAAGCACTATCCCGTGCACCACGGCGACCGTAGAACGGTCATTCAGTACGTTGCGAAGAGTTAAAACGTGGCTTAGAAGCACCATGGGTGAAGAAAGGCTTACGGGTTTATGTCTGATGAGCGTACATCACAATTATTTAAAAGAAAACAGTGAGTTTATTGAAAAGACTGTCATACACAAATTTTCGGCAAACCCGAGAAGATTACTGTTAAATTAATATATATATATATATATATATATATATATATATATATAATATTTTGTTTTGTGTCATATTCAAACTTAATTAATAAAAGTCAATTTTCATAGCCCCCCCCTAGCTGTAATCCTGGGTACGCCCTTGTCCATATCAGTGAGTACTAAATCCAGCACCTTATCCTGATGATTAGGAATACATTGCCTAAGATTGTTACAAGTAATAAAATCAATCAACTTTTGACCAATTGTACTTAACTGATAGTTATTAGAAGAACTGTTTATTAATTTCCTTTTTATGTTATTTTATTTTTATATATAACCAGCTGACCCAGCCACGCGTTGCTGTCTTATAAATTAAATTGAATTCTATCCTATGTCCTAAGTGGGAACAAATCTAGGAAAACGAAAAAAAACATCAAAATCAGTTGAGTAATTTCGGAGTTCATCACGGTCAAACACTGTGATAGGGAATTTTTATTTATATAGATGTAGTTGTTCTAGGTGTACATAGTCATAACACTTTTTTGTTTTTAATGAATTGATCTATAGCAGAATCAATTATCTACCACAAATAATTCTTTCCTAATCTTAATGTATATAAATTACGTGTCACGTTGTTTGTCCGCGATGGACTCCTAAACTACTTAACCAATTTTGATCAAACTTCGTAACTATCTGTTATTTGATCTAACTTAAAATATAGGATAGATAAATTATTATAATAGAAAAATACTAGAAAAACTCGACTCGGGTCACAAGTGAATCTCAGGCGGGAATCGAACCCGCAACCTTTGGAAATCCGGTCCAATGCTCTCCCAATTGAGCTACCGAGCCTTGCGAACACTCGTCGAAATTTTCTAGTACATTCCTGATTTTACGCTGTAGGCCAGCGTTGTTTCATCAATGAGAGGAACATCCTCTCGTATTCGAAAGAAACATTTTTACAAATGTTTGATCAATCGATTAAGATGAAACAGCCATGTTAGATTTATAATTTTTTTTTTTTTTATATATTTTATGCATTTTCAATGCGATCTTATCAGATAAATTATTATAATAGAAAAATACTAGAAAAAATCGACTCGGGTCACAAGTGAATCTCAGGCGGGAATCGAACCCGCAACCTTTGGAAATCCGGTCCAATGCTCTCCCAATTGAGCTACCGAGCCTTGCGAACACTCGTCGAAATTTTCTAGTACATTCCTGATTTTACGCTGTAGGCCAGCGTTGTTTCATCAATGAGAGGAACATCCTCTCGTATTCGAAAGAATCATTTTTACAAATGTTTGATCAATCGATTAAGATGAAACAGCCATGTTAGATTTATATTTTTTTTTTTTTATATATTTTATGCATTTTCAATGCGATCTTATCAGATAAATTATTATAATAGAAAAATACTAGAAAAAATCGACTCGGGTCACAAGTGAATCTCAGGCGGGAATCGAACCCGCAACCTTTGGAAATCCGGTCCAATGCTCTCCCAATTGAGCTACCGAGCCTTGCGAACACTCGTCGAAATTTTCTAGTACATTCCTGATTTTACGCTGTAGGCCAGCGTTGTTTCATCAATGAGAGGAACATCCTCTCGTATTCGAAAGAAACATTTTTACAAATGTTTGATCAATCGATTAAGATGAAACAGCCATGTTAGATTTATAATTTTTTTTTTTTTATATATTTTATGCATTTTCAATGCGATCTTATCAGATAAATTATTATAATAGAAAAATACTAGAAAAAATCGACTCGGGTCACAAGTGAATCTCAGGCGGGAATCGAACCCGCAACCTTTGGAAATCCGGTCCAATGCTCTCCCAATTGAGCTACCGAGCCTTGCGAACACTCGTCGAAATTTTCTAGTACATTCCTGATTTTACGCTGTAGGCCAGCGTTGTTTCATCAATGAGAGGAACATCCTCTCGTATTCGAAAGAAACATTTTTACAAATGTTTGATCAATCGATTAAGATGAAACAGCCATGTTAGATTTATAATTTTTTTTTTTTTTATATATTTTATGCATTTTCAATGCGATCTTATCAGATAAATTATTATAATAGAAAAATACTAGAAAAAATCGACTCGGGTCACAAGTGAATCTCAGGCGGGAATCGAACCCGCAACCTTTGGAAATCCGGTCCAATGCTCTCCCAATTGAGCTACCGAGCCTTGCGAACACTCGTCGAAATTTTCTAGTACATTCCTGATTTTACGCTGTAGGCCAGCGTTGTTTCATCAATGAGAGGAACATCCTCTCGTTGATGAAACAACTTGGGAGAGCATTGGACCGGATTTCCAAAGGTTGCGGGTTCGATTCCCGCCTGAGATTCACTTGTGACCCGAGTCGATTTTTTCTAGTATTTTTCTATTATAATAATTTATCTGATAAGATCGCATTGAAAATGCATAAAATATATAAAAAAAAAAAATTATAAATCTAACATGGCTGTTTCATCTTAATCGATTGATCAAACATTTGTAAAAATGTTTCTTTCGAATACGAGAGGATGTTCCTCTCATTGATGAAACAACGCTGGCCTACAGCGTAAAATCAGGAATGTACTAGAAAATTTCGACGAGTGTTCGCAAGGCTCGGTAGCTCAATTGGGAGAGCATTGGACCGGATTTCCAAAGGTTGCGGGTTCGATTCCCGCCTGAGATTCACTTGTGACCCGAGTCGATTTTTTCTAGTATTTTTCTATTATAATAATTTATCTGATAAGATCGCATTGAAAATGCATAAAATATATAAAAAAAAAAAATTATAAATCTAACATGGCTGTTTCATCTTAATCGATTGATCAAACATTTGTAAAAATGTTTCTTTCGAATACGAGAGGATGTTCCTCTCATTGATGAAACAACGCTGGCCTACAGCGTAAAATCAGGAATGTACTAGAAAATTTCGACGAGTGTTCGCAAGGCTCGGTAGCTCAATTGGGAGAGCATTGGACCGGATTTCCAAAGGTTGCGGGTTCGATTCCCGCCTGAGATTCACTTGTGACCCGAGTCGATTTTTTCTAGTATTTTTCTATTATAATAATTTATCTGATAAGATCGCATTGAAAATGCATAAAATATATAAAAAAAAAAAAATTATAAATCTAACATGGCTGTTTCATCTTAATCGATTGATCAAACATTTGTAAAAATGTTTCTTTCGAATACGAGAGGATGTTCCTCTCATTGATGAAACAACGCTGGCCTACAGCGTAAAATCAGGAATGTACTAGAAAATTTCGACGAGTGTTCGCAAGGCTCGGTAGCTCAATTGGGAGAGCATTGGACCGGATTTCCAAAGGTTGCGGGTTCGATTCCCGCTTGAGATTCACTTGTGACCCGAGTCGATTTTTTCTAGTATTTCTCTATTATAATAATTTATCTGATAAGATCGCATTGAAAATGCATAAAATATATAAAAAAAAAAAAATTATAAATATAGGATAGATTTGATTTTAATTTATAACACAGCAACGCGTGGCCGGGGCAGCTAGTATATTATAACAAAATGTTTTAACTTAAGTAAATTGGCTCTATGCGTCACGTTATTCCGATAAACAATATACCCAATATTATACATAAAGCTGAATTAAATATTTTCAATTCTTGTTATTCAAAGGCTGCTATTCAATATTGTGAATTATAATGTGTATTTCTGGAATCTCAATATCACTGTGAATGATATTGAGTACCTATATCAGATGACAGGAAAACTCAATATAACAGGAATTTTCCAATCCAATTTTCTTTTCTTATAGCACATCTATTGCTACTTACGATATCCTTAAAACAGCAGATGGTAATTTGAAATATGTTATGAGCAATGAGGTCAGAAAAGTTAAAGTCACCGGGATCCGGATAGAAGATGAACGAGACATCAACGGTGGACAGGGTGACTCATTTCGAAAATAACAGTCTTTTAACTTGTCCTCTTCTCAACTCGTCAACTCTAACTCTTCAACCACTGCACTTTATGTGCAGCCGCTACATAGCATCGAACTGAAGAAAAATATCTTACTTGCTTTGTTAAACGAATTAAGAACAGTATCAACGATAAGTGAGAAATATTTCTGTCTGTCTTGTTAATTAATCTATTAGAATTATTTTTTTAAAGTTTTTTTATCACAAAACATCGCATTGTGTCAGGTGTCAAACGGGTCTCGAACCCGTAACCCTTTGCTATATAGGCTATTGCTTTTCCAAAACAGATACCGAGACCTTGCTAGAAGTGTTGAATTTTAAGTCGTTTAAACAGAAGCATAACAGCCTTTCTCCACGTTTGAGGACGGAAGGGGGATGGAAGCGGCGCGCAAGCACGCGTCGATCTAGTGATGAACATTGAAAAAAACATTAATATTTTATCGATGCAATGCATGGTCTAGTGGCATCGATGTTATATCGATAATCAAAAAATACATCGATGTTTTCCATACATCGATTATTTTTCTGTCCTCAGGAATCAGGAATTAAATAAGAAAGTACCAGCTAAATACCAACCAGCACAGCCGTAGAATTTTGCTTTGTTTTGTGTTCTCTTTGCTACAAGTATTTAGCATTTACCGAGGTTTATAGTATAAGAGTCGTTCACCACATAGTATAAAAAAGTTACTTTCTGCTGTCTGTCTGTCCCTATGTATTAATAATCCTTAAAACTACGCAAAGGATTTTGATACGGTTTTTTTCAATAGATAGAGTGATCCAAGAGGAAGGTTTATAGGAATAATACATGCATAATATAGTAGAGAAACGCTGACTATTTAAAAGGTTTCTAATGTGATATTGTAAATAAACACTTTTTTGCGCTTACATTGCAAACGCTGGCTGAATCCTACGAGGTAGATCAAAATAAATTACTACAGTATTGTACACCTTAAAAAGGTCTACAAAAAATTCTGCGATGGTATGTCTAACTTTTAGTGATAACCCACAAATACCATTTCTTATCCATTAATTTTTACGAGAAATAAGGGCTTGTTTACGAAGCGATTTTAAGCAATTAATCCTTATCCAATCAAGTACCTTAAATACATTGCGCATTTAATATAGATTAATATAACCCTTTATAGCATGTAATTTAAATAAATAGTATACTTCGTATAGGCATTGCATCCGCGCAAAGCCGGAGTGGGTCGCTAGTTCTATTTAAATAAATTGTTCGTATTAGCCCCGACGCGTGAGTAGAGTTCACTCCTTGAAACGATTATCTAAAAATATATATAATAGGCAAAGGAAGTAAATGGATATATATATTTTTATTTATATTAATTTTAATAAAATATATCACGGTAATATGTAAAATGATATTATTATTTATATTCTTTTTTTTTTATTTATGATATTTTCCATGTGTAATGAATCCTATACTAAGAAAAAAAGAAAGAGAAAATGTGTACTTGGGGCTGAGGAACGGAGAGCGCTATAGATGTGCGAGTATATTACGCACAGGAAATGTGACCCTTCACATTTAGTTAACGTTTGATTTCACTACCCATCTATTTTTCATACCGTGCGCTATATATGAAACGATTCTTCGTCTAATGTTACTTTTGACTATTGGCTATTGGCATAATTATTGTCTAGCTGGGCAGGTCAATGTCAAAGAGAAGATACATAATCATTACCGTAGGTAACCATAGCTAGTGATTATATATAATTATCTGCGTTGCCAGAATGTTACTTTTGAAACTTTTAATGTTTTAACGGCTTTCTCATATTATTTTCAAGTTAGTCCTTCGCTGGCTTGGGACTCTTGGGAGATGTAGACACTATTAATATAACTAAACTTTATTGGACGAAAGACCGTGCGTGTGCCTATAAATGAAACGTGTAGACTTAATTAAAAGAGACAAAAAATAGTTATTTATCGTAGACAGAGAATCTTTCATCATCATCTATGCATCAAATAAAAGATAGACATAGAGTGTTTTTAATACATCGATATATATCGTCCACTCCTACGCAGCTCCCTGCGCCCGGCCAGCCGACCGGTGGCACTACATATGCCTTACACTTTTGTGGCTAATACCTAATTGTGCATAAATATAGCCCAACAGTGGAGGGTACTGCAAACGGGCCGGTCGCCTGGCCACAGTGGTGTTTGCAACACGGGAACCACGAAGCCAACCGGCGACGTGACGTATAATGGGGGGTTTCAGCGGGATATGCCGCTGTCGCAGCGCTACTCATCACACATCCAACCCTCAGGAATTCTTTCAAAACCGTTCAGCCCTTAAAGTATTATATATTTAATTCAAATGAGACAATTTTTAACGAGTCACATATTTATTTATTCATATAGGTATTAAATGTATTTAAAGAGAATATTATTATTAGTATTTAAAGAGAATTAACTTATAGCTAATCAGGTTTCGAAAATATCTCATAATTATTATAACCTACCGGCACCCGGCATGCTCTTCTTACTGTTTTTTTGTGATGAATGTATATATAAACCTTTCCTGGCATGCATAAAACAACTTAACAAAATTTCATCACAATCTTATCAATGTTTTAGAAACGCAAAGGGAACAACAAACATAAATACATATTTATATAGATATCAAAGTATTTGATAGTTATACTGGGTATTGAGAAATGAAACTAAATTAGAAAAATAAAGGAAAAATCTTTTAAATTCAGCACACTATTTAATTAAAACTCATATAACAAGAGCAAATCACCATGACAACAACCAAAAAGTACAAGGTAAAAGAGCAAACAAAATAAAAAGTATAAAATACAAATAGGTTCGCCACATGCTCCCCTTTTTTAAAGAAGGACAACCTTTTTTAATGGTCGCCTCAGCATCCCACCTGCAGTCCTAATATCTACCACCCTGACTATACCGTCTCGACCTGGGTACGTAGCTTCGACCACTCCCCGAGGCCAGGTTCCTCTAGGGAGATCACCGTCCCCAATAAGAACCGGGTGGGGACCCGGTTCTTATTGGGGACGGTTGGCTTAATCGACGCAACGGTCCCCGGGACGCGGCGAGGAGCTAAGGTTGGTAGGTATTCAGAGATCCACCGACGCCAAAAATGGTCAGCAAGCCTCAAGGCTTTCCGCCAACCGCTTCTGCCACAAAGATCAGAGTCCGCAACTTCGACTGGGAACGGCCGCCCTGACGACTCTCCGAGCAAGAAATGGTTAGGGGTCAGTGCCTCTGAACAATGAGGATCGGGTGGTACGTGTGTAAGTGGCCGTGCGTTTACTACGGCCTCTGCTTCCAACAAAAGCGTATAAAGAATCTCTTCTGACGGCGCTCGATCTCTTAATGTAGCACTGAGCGCCGTTTTCACAGACCTCACCATTCGCTCCCACGCTCCACCCATAAACGGAGCCGAAGGGGGGATGAAACGCCACTCAATCCTCTGATCCGTTGTAAAGTCTGAAACCGCGCGATCATAGAGTGCCCGCAGCTGTCGATTAGCACCTACAAACGTTGTCCCGTTGTCTGACCATATCGTGCTCGGTGATCCGCGACGTGCTATAAATCGGCGGATACACATAATTGCGGCATCAGCCGACAGACTGTAGACCACCTCCAAATGGATAGCCCTCGTGACCAAACACGTAAACAAAGCCACCCATCTCTTTTCTCGTCGCCGCCCAATCGTAACATTCAATGGGCCAAAATAATCTACGCCCACAATGGAGAAAGGACGCTTGTGGTGGGCCAGGCGGTCTTCAGGTAAGTCGCCCATAGGAGGTTTCAATAAAGGCGCTCACAGCAATTTGCATAGTTGGCAGTTTCGGGCAACAGATTTTATAGCATTTCTCGCGCCAAGGATCCAGTATTGCTGGCGTAATTCATTCAATATCGTTTCCTTGTTGGCATGAGCAAACTTGTTATGAAAGTGACGTATCAATAGGCGCACAGCGGGTTCCTTTCCACATAAAATTATCGGCCGAGTTGCCTCTCTCGACACTCCAGGTGCAGCAGATATTCGGCCACGTAGAAATATCAGACCTTCTTCATTCAGAGCGGGAGACAAGCTGGCTAGGCGGCTTTTGGTGGGTAACTGCTCACCACGGCTCAGACTAACAAGTTCCTTCTGGAAGGAGTTTATTTGACACTGACGTAAAACATGCCTTTCTGCGCGGTTGATGGCTTCCACATTTAATGACATGATCTCTGTGGCAGGAGCAGTGATGGCAGCGACAATCTTATCGGAAAAGAAATTTGAAACAATATCGTGCAACATAGGATTTTGGATATTATGAGATCGACTTTTGAAAATGAGAGCTATGAACTGATGCAGTCTAGCAGTGGCTCTAACTAATTTCTGCCAAGAACTAAAATGAGTCACATCTACGACTGCTGGCAAAGGCAAATTAAAGGTATCATTAAAAAGAATGATTTCAGACAGTGGATGAGGTGAACTTAAATGAGGTTTTGATGAAATATTACGACGAGCCTTATAACTAGGTTTTAGCTCATCTTCTCCCAGCGATGATGAAGGAATTATTAACGATTCAACCGGCCAATCGCAAGGAGGAGATAATAAAAACGTTGGACCACCTATCCAGCGTGACTCGATAGACAGAGAGTTACACTTGCCCCTCGTAGCATCATCCGCGACGTTAAGATCACTGGGAACCCAACGCCATTCACGTATGGCGCTTGATTCCAAGATTTCGCCGACGCGATGAGCGACGAAGGGCTTAAACTTTCTGGCATCGTTACGCAGCCAGCCCAAAACGGTCATCGAGTCAGACCAGAAAAAACGACGGGCTGGTTTATAACAAATGGTCGCACCGAGGCGAACGGCTAATAAGGCGGCTTGTAGTTCCAACCGCGGGATGGAGACGGGTTTGAGGGGAGACACACGTGCTTTGCTCATAATTAAGGCGAGCTGTACCTCGCCAGTCTCAAAGGTAAACCGCCAGTAGGCAACTGCAACATGCGCTAATTCACTGGCATCGGAAAACACGTGCAGCTCTAAATCAACAATTTTATTCCCACAAAGATTATAGCAACGCGGCATCTCCATATTAGATAATGACGCTACACTATCAAACCACTCTCTCCACACACGCTGGTCCGCCTCGGGCAACTCGTCGTCCCACTGCAAACTCTTACGCCACAAACTTTGAAATAAAATACGTCCTCTAACTACAATAGGCGCAAGAAGACCCAGTGGGTCGAAAATACGCATAACCTGCGCTAAAACAGTACGCTTCGTGAAATGATCAGGCGACTGATTACACAACTTAGAATTAAAACTAATTACATCCCGACTGGGAAACCAAATTAAACCTAATGTTCGTACAAAAGCTGATGACCCTAAATCTACACTACGATCTACATTAGTAATAAGAGCGGACACTAGCTCGTTTGGCAGCAAACATAAAGACTCTGGGGTATTAGATACCCAATCGCGCATTTTAAACCCACCACGACTGTAAATCGTCGCAATATCAGACGCCAAACGAGCCGCGTGTGCTGCATTGTCAACACTGCCGATGTAGTCGTCCATATACGTGTTGCTTTCTATTGCGCTCACAGCCTCCGGAAACTCTTCCCGAAATTCCGATGCGTTCAAGTTGGTAATAAACATCGCGGTGGAAGGGCTAGAACAGGATCCAAACATCATCGATGACATACGATATGTTTTTACGGGCTCTGCTGGACTGTCGCGCCAAAGGAAACGTTGCGCGTCACGGTCACCCTCCTGAATTTTCACCTGAGGAAACATCTCCTGAATATCCGCAGTCAATGCTATTTTTCCCTCCCTGAACCGCATCAAAATTCCTAGGAGAGAGCGAAGTAAATCAGGGCCGGGCAATAAAAGGGAGTTTAGTGATACGCCATGGGACTTAGCCGCGGCGTCGTGGACTACGCGGAGCTTGGTAGGCTTGTTTGGATTTATCATACCAAAGTGTGGCAAGTACCAACAAATCGGCCCTGGTGTCTGCCCTGTGCAGTCTTCAGCGTAACCCTTGCTTAAAGTGTCGTGAATATTTTTACGATAACGTTCAGCATAAAGTGGATCCTTGAGCATCTTCCGTTCGAGGCTATGAAACCTGGATAATGCTAAAGGATAGCTGTCAGGTACGCAAGGATTATCCTCCTTCCACAACAGTCCAACCTCAAAACGCCCAGATGGCAGCCTGTGAGCTGTGCGCTTTAAAATTTGGAGAGCGCGTTGGTCATCATTACTACGTGGTTCATGTTTTGTAATACCTAAGGCGTCTAATTTGTACTGCTCCTTAATAAGGCTCTCTAGCTCATGTTTAGGGTCAGAAAAATCGAAAGAACTTACATGACAAGCAGTTGCATAATCTATAGGTTTAGTTTTACTACTTGAGAAACCAAAGAGAACCCAACCTAAAACCGTCCTTATAGCCACAGGTTGCGACTTTGAGCCCTTCCTGGTCTCATGGGAAGCAATAAGGTGCCAATTGTCAATACCTATTATCAACATAGGCGTAGCAACATCGTAACACAGCTCCTCGGCCAAATCACTTAAATACAAATAATCACGTAAACTATCACGGCTAGCCGTTTGAGAAACTAAACCTAAATTCTTGATAGCACGCGCCTTAGATATTACAAAAGTATCAGATAAATACTTACCTTTTATCTTAAAATCTACATAATTAACAGTACTATCTCGGGACAAGCCTCCAACGCAATCTAAGCGTATATGTCCCTCCGGGCCCTTTGCACCTATTCGGACAGCAACGTCCGCATCAATGAAAGTCCCCGTAGAGCCATCATCTAACAAAGCGTATGTCTCGACGCTTCCGGCAGGCCCACAGACTGTTACGGGTAGCATTTTTAGTAAAGGTCGGAGAGAAGATGAGACTGGTGTTGAGGTAGTCCCAACAATAGCTTGATCGGCAATATCTACATTGTCTTTCTGCGGGGACGGAAACGACGTAGATGCTACAGGGTTATCTGGATCTTGCATATCGTCACGGTCATCACTAATATTGACGTTATAATTAGTCACTTCGTTACTGTGAAGTAGTGTGTGATGACGACGATTTTTACAAGATGCCACAGTACAAGTCGTCTTACAAATTGCATATCTATGGCCACCCTTAACCAAGCACTTCCTACAAACTTTGTTTTCCGTAACCCATTTCTCTCGCCTATCAATTGACAACGAAAGAAAACGCATACAAGCTGAAATCTCATGACTCTGAGATTGACAAAAAGCACATGAATACGGAGCCTTCGGCTTGTCCTTTAAATAAATTGCTTTTGAGTTTGAGTTTTCTTTAACGTCTAAAAAATGAGACTTTTCTTGACCCACCTTGTCGTGGGGTATGAAATCAGTTAAAATTCCGAACTTAATATGGATGTGAGCCTCGTGATCGAGGAAGTCCGAGAGAAGTTCTAACTTAAAATTGCGAGAATGCTGTCGAGAAAATGCAAACTCAACCCATTTTTCCCTAAGATGGGGAGAAAGCTTACCGAGAATGGTGTTCACGAGCTCTGGGCTGGCTAAATATTCAAAATGATTCAGCATTTTAATAGTAATGACACAGTTATGGACTTTACACGCAACATAGTTTAGGTCTCTGCTGGAGACGAAATTACTCATCTTCGGCAAAGCTTTTACTTCAGACAAGGCATTTAGAACAACAATTTCTGGATTACCGAATTGCTGTTCTAAATCTGTCATCACAGCTTGCGGGTCGTCACACGCGATCAAGAGAGTTGCTACAGCTTCACGTGCTGCTCCCCGCAGGGCCGTTGATAATCGGACTAGGTTATCCGCGTCCTCAAAATGAGCCCTAGTGCGCTCGTAACTTTTGCGAAAGCAGAGCCAATCTGTGGGCGAGCCGGAAAAAACAGGAAGATCACTCACCTTCCGTCCGGTCCGCGCGAGGCTCTTGATAGCTTCCGTGAATTGTGTAATGGTTTCATATGGTTTATTTGTGTTACTATTACAATTGATATTTTGATTACTGGGGTGTGTGCCTATGCGTGCATGTGTAGTGGTCGTGTCGTCCGCATACACGCTCTTAGCCTTTGGGGCATTCCGCTGATCTGGCAGCGTCGCCGGCGGGGAGCATGTGGCCTCAGCAAGGTATGGAAACTGTCCTCCTTTGGCCGAGGCACGGTCGTTAGGTGCGACCTGAAATTGAGTACAGTCATTAACATTAATACTGGAATGAGCCTTTACCCAATTTTCAACATGTTGCGCTGAAGTTCGGCTGGCGGTACAACTGGTATGGCTAGCGCGGCTGGAGCGCACTTCTAGAGCAGCAATCTGAGCTCGTAATTCTGCATCCGCAACTGCACGCTCAGCAGCCGCGGCGCGCTCGCGTTCCTTCCGCTCGGCAACCGCGGCACGCTCGCGTTCCTCACGCTCAGCTACCGCGGCACGCTCGCGTTCCTCACGCTCAGCTTGAATCCGGTTCAATTCCATTTCTGCCATACGCCGAGCATGTTGCGCTTCTAACGCAGCACGCTGGGCGACGACTGATGAATTTGATGTCGAGGAACCTGCGGTTGTACTATTTCGATCAGCCATGTTTTTTGCCTGAGCCCTAGTTTTCACCATTAGCAATAAAAATAATAAAATTGAATAAAATGTAATACGTGAATTCTTTTAAAATAAATACTTCTGACACCACTTATTGAGAAATGAAACTAAATTAGAAAAATAAAGGAAAAATCTTTTAAATTCAGCACACTCTTTAATTAAAACTCATATAACAAGAGCAAATCACCATGACAACAACCAAAAAGTACAAGGTAAAAGAGCAAACAAAATAAAAAGTATAAAATACAAATAGGTTCGCCACACTGGGATATTTATAATTTCTAATTTATATTCCTATATAATCAATTTGCCTAGTTTGAATTTTAAATTATTAAGATATAAAATACGTGTGTAAAAAACAACTACGCCTCCGAGCTCTCAGATGGGATTCGAACCCACGACCTTTCGCTATCCGGGCGACTGCTCTGTCCGCTGAGCTACCGAGACGCTGGCAAACGTGTCGAATTTTACAAACGTATTTCAACTTCTACAATGAGCTAGGCGTAGTTGTTTTTTACACACGTATTTTATATCTTATAGAAATATTGCATTGTGAATGCAAAAAATTAAATTAAAATTTTAAATTATTGTTTCAGGTGTAATGAATTCAGAAAATTAACTTTCCATTACTCAATGGAATTAAATTAATTAATTAAATTAAATTAATTTTAATTAATCCCTTCTAAGGCAAATACCTACTTATTTGTATTTTCAGTCATCATCGACATTTAGTATTTAAGGAAATAACTTCAATTTATAATCCATTTCTTATCGATTTAAAAGAAATCTCTTGTTATATAACAACTCAACTGAACAATCTAATTTTGCTCGAGCGCCTTGGTTTGTTAACTCCAAAGTTGGAGATATTCCCACATGGCCTCAAAAAATTCCAAAACAGCATGTAAACTCTGAAGAGCGATCACACCAGCTACTATCTAAACGTTAACTTTTAGTATAAGTACGTCATAACTTTTATTACTGAAAATAATTTTCTTAATATATGTTGGGATTGATCTAGAAACAAAAAAGTAGGCTAGATTCATTCGGACGATACAGATGTCGTCACAATCGTCATCAAATATGAAATGCAGTTTAAGCCATATAGAGAAATAAAATAAGAAAAGTGTGCTCTGCGTGTCTGCCCGGGAATACCACTCAGATCTGTCATATTTAACTGATAATCGATACAATTAGTGCACTTACGTAGCTTTCTATAATATTTACTTAATAAATACTATGTAACTCAATTTATTCCTAAGATGTGGAGAATATGTTATAATTTTCATATTGCTTTTTTTCTCTTACCAATAATCCTAGCCTTTGGGCTGTAATTACTGAAAGGCTTGTGTTGTGTACAGTAGGGTAACAGATAGACGAACATGTTATGATACATAGATATGTAATATTCATATAAATACCTATGACTCACTTGACTCATTGCCTAATAATGATCGTATTCATCACAATAATATCTGCCCCTGCCGGGACTCAAACCCAGAGCCGTCACAATGAAAGTCAGGATCACCACGCTCACACCAAACGGTCGTCAACGTCCGGTGTTATATATAAATGGAGATAGTGCCATTTTCGTATAAAAAAACTTTTTTAATGGTGAAAGAATTTCCCAATAGATTGAAGATCGCTCTTTCTCTTTAAATTGGTAAAGACGTTGTCTCATTAAATAATTAGAAGTTTACATTCTTAAAGGACCTCGTTTGCATAAAAAAGCAATACCTACGCAGTAGCACGTAATGTCGTTAGAATCTTCGCCCGATGTCATCAGGTTCGCGGAAAAATAACTATGGTTTCAACAGAATGATTACGTATATCTACCGTGGCGTGCACTCGTGTTACTTAGCAATTACTATTTTTTTTTACAGAACTAACACAGAATATTAGTTCAGTAAAAATATTCATAAAAAAATATTTTCACACAATACATTGTAAACAATATTTATTAAATCTCTACTTTGTTCTTTTAAAACAATCATATAGTACATTCTATACTATAATTTATACGATAGTGTAGCAAGTGCTTATAGTAACACAACGGTATTAAACAACCTTTTACTTTTGCATTTAATATATTTATGTTTTTTACTTCTATCTCGATTGTTTGCAGTGCTTATTGTCGCTATTACCCACAGAGAGAGTGCAATTTATAATAGTAATGTAGTTTCGCTTAAAAACAAATTCTGTTTGTACATTGTAATAACCAACTAAAAAGGAACAATATTTTATTGTTTGAAAAAACTTATTAAAATAGATTCCACTGCAGTGCGGTCTGAATGAAATATGAAATAAAGAGAAAACTGAAGCATTCCGTCTTTTTTGTAGTTCACTGAAAAGATTTTTAATGATAAATTCATTTTTTTCATAAAGGAGCCTGATTGCATTCATAAGAATGTCTTAAGTTCTCAGTTGAGACATTCTTGTGAATGCTTTTTAAAATCGTATGCTGGCAACTTTGTCTGTTATGTTAAAATGTGAAGTTACAAACATTCTAAAATATAAGATATGCGAAAATTCATAAAATGACCAAAAATGCAAATCATGTTTATGCATTACGCAAGAATACAAACCTCAACTGACAAACTAGCACAAGATTTTCTATGTAGTCAAGAAACCACGAACCTTGTAGGAGGCGTTGATGAATTACTACGATGAACTTACTTAATAGTTATGTAATAGTAGTATGTAACGCATTACAACCTACAAAGAAATTGAAAAATAACACACTTTGATTCGATTTGATTGGATTTGAGCCGCTCGATTCGATAGCTATAACCGATGATCTGATTTTCCATTAGGGCTTGTTCAGTTTATCATCACCTGTCTTGCCCACTGCAAGACAGAGGCCTTCGCCGAAAACCTCCATTACTATCGGCCGGCCCTACGCTGCCAGCCGTCATTCAATAGATTCCCGTGACCATCACCAGATTGTCAGTCTACCTTGATGCGTTTCAGTTCTAGTTATTAAATGCATTAAAATGGCAAGCACACCAGTTTTTATTCGATTAAGACTTCGAGTGCATTTCTTGGCGGGATTTATGTAAAAAACTATTTTATAAATATTATCTCTAGCCGAAGTGGTCTTGATTCCCGCTACAGGATAACAGAGATGGCCCAGTGCGGATTGGTGGTTGCTAAAAACTGCACATGCAGACGAGACCGACGACGAAGGAGCTTGACATACTCTATACCACATTCAAACTCTACTACATATTATACATGATCCCTACTCTAACCTAACGTAATATTTTTGTTTTCTATCCAATTTTGTCGTGAAATATCGCCTGTTCTAGAAAAACATGAGACAATTTTTCCATACAAGTAATATACTGAGTGTCTTATACCCTGAGATATAGGGACTGATATACATCCCTGCAGGATCATTGCTAATACAACGTGGGAGGAAAGTAAAAATAACCGTGCATTTTATTTTCACTAGGAAATAAAAAGTAGTTTGGTTATTCTTTAAGAATTAGTTTCTTTTTTATTATTGAGAGTATGTATTCTTGTAAAAGAAAAGTATTGTGTACGTGGTTTACTATAAATTAAACAGAGGCAAAACATAGGCAATATATTTTTTTCACCTCACACGCTCGGAAAAGTTAAGTTTGTCATTCAGACGTGAAAAGCTACATTTTATCCGCTAGCGTGGAAAAGTGTTTTAAAATTAGAACCTTTACATCAAAGAAAAACAAACACGAATCGTCATTATAGTCTTAAAAAGTTACATTTTATTCTTATTTAAATTATTACTTTAGTACTCCGTTTTGGTTTTATTATATTTTTTAGTTTCTTAGATCATAAAAACAACAAGATAAATAATATTTACAACATAATATATGCTAAGGACAAGAATTTTAAATGTATGGTGGGTGAGATTTTATAAAATTATAATTGGATTTTGGACCGCACCCAAAAATAACTATCAAATTGTACAATTTAAAAAAATCTCCGTCATCTTAGTCAATTCACATTTCTAAAAAAAAAACAATTGTCTAAATAAACCAATTAACCATTTTATTAAAGCTGCTTTTCTTGCACCTAATAAAATTCCTATTGAGGTGAAAATTTGAGTGTTTCACCAGACAGCAAAGTTTTTAGAGACTCGTACCTTTGAAACCCTCGCTACGCTTAGGATACTATCTTTGAACAACTCGCTACGCTCGTGGTTCAATCCTAGAATCCTTCTCTGGCTCAGGTTTCATTAGAGGTAACTCGCGGTCAAAACTCAACTTTTCAGCCTTGCACAACAAATAACTAGCTAGGCCGGCCATAAGTTCTGTTACTAATGAAAATGCAATTTTTCGTTTATGAAATTTAATATAACTTAAACGTAAATGTACATATTTATTAGTCTCAGGAAAAATAAAAAAAAACATAGTATTCGAAATGCCCACCTTTGGCTTTTATACAGGCCTTTAATCTGTCTGGCCACGAATCTATGGATTTACGCACTGTTTCCATGGGAAATGTCGCCGTGTCGTTTAGAGCAGGCCATGTCCTCTAAAAGTGACCATAACTTATAGTCTAAAGGGTTGAGGTCTGGGCTATATGAGGTCAAGTATTTAACTTTTATAAAGTCCGGAACGTTGGCTTCAAGCTATGCTTGGGTATTTTGTGCCTAGTGACCAGGTGCAGAGTCTTGCTAAAAAGTCCACATTTTTAGAAAGTGCATTGCTGAGAGGTTTCAGATTACGATCCAAGACTGTCTCTTGATACACTTTAGCTGAAGTTTTCACTCCTTTCTTACAAAAATGTAGCTTTGTGACGCCTTGATAAGACACGCCCCACCAAACCAGCACTGACGCAGGATGATGATCACGTATCTTTTCAACCACTTGAGCAGCTTCTTTAGAACTGTACACTTTATCATATTGCTTCAATCGTGAATTTTTTTTATCGGTAAAGAGGATATTTCTGTGCCTTTTACTGTATATCGACGATAAGCACTGAGTTTCAAGTCTTGTTTGATAAAACAGAGTCCTAGCGGGAATCTCCATTTCTCGCGATAAGATTTTTACCTTCCAAACGGGGTTTCAACGAATTCTTAGCGACGAAGGCTTTAACAGGATAAACAGCCTTTGTAGTACTAAGAGCACGCAGCCGCCCCGATATTTTATGGTCTTCGACAGAGGAAGTGTTGTTGTATTTATTGATGGAATAATATACGAACATACGGTTGATACCAAGCTTTTGAAGTGTCTGGAATATGACCGACGGCTCCATACCCACTGTTAGGTGATCACTGCAATCCTATTTTCTTTAATATTGTAATTTGATAATGAACACGAAAATATATATGAAATGGCGCGAAATTGAAAGAAGTTTTTAAAATATAAACGCGTCCCAAATTTAAAATAATTAAAAAGTTGAAAAATTATTATAATTATATTTATATTATCATTTAGTTCATACACTTCCGCGCACATTACACATTTAAATAAATCACTTTTTTATTTAAATGTGTAAAAAAAGAATTCACTTGTGAGCCGAGTCGATTTTTTCTAGTATTTTTCTATTAGACAAAATTATCTTGAAAAATGCAAAAAAACAATATAAAACTAAATGGCGGTTTCATCTTAATCGATTGTCCAAACATTTCTAAAGACGTCTCTTTCGCAAAAAAGGATATTTTTCTAATTGATGAGATAACGCTGGCCTACGTCGTAAATTTATAAAGGTACTAGAAACCGGACACTACACAGCAACTCAACTATGATAAGTAATGTTTATGGGAAACATGAATTATGAAAATATATAAAATTAAGTACTAGATGCACTATTTATGCGACCTGGTTAGTATCATCCAATTGGAGAGGAGGTTCTTACTCTTTCGAGAGTGCCTCTCACACATTCAAATGAATCCGCTTTACTGGATTCACAGTGCATTTAATCTAAGAGATGATACAATAACTAAATAAAATTGTATAATAAAACAAATGTTACTGTTTATCTTATAATTGGATAAATTGATTATAACACTTGTGATAACCATAACCTCAGTCATCCTATGAGCAAGACTCCCATAAAAGAATCAAAACGGCAGGATTAAATGTAAAAAACACGATCAATAATAATAAATTTCGGAAAATTGACGATAATTATTTAGTCCAAAGTTAAACAAAATTAATAATCTGCTTAAAAAGAGTTATTTATTTCAACAAAGAAGAGATTTATGGCGCAGTTCTCTTTCATCCTACGGTTACGATGGAGGTTAAGCAACATAAGCAAAGATAAGTCATCAGATGGGTGACTAAAATGACCATCACGAATTCATCCGTGCTCTGTAGGGCACTTTAAGACATTAGTTATGACCCATTCTCTTTGTAGTATTCTATCCATAGCAAAGGGCAGTGGGTACATAAATATGCTGGATTTAATTAATTGGATATTTTATTAATTCATAAGGATAAAAAATATAAAATGCTTTTTTCTATGAATAGACCTTATTTTCTAACGCACAAACTACCTTATTCCTACAGAACGCTTTTCATTTACATCTAATAATTGCATTGGGACTGGATTTCCTATACGATATCTCTAGATAGTATCAAAAGAAAAGAAAATATAGAAAATTCGCAGTTCAATCGGAAGTTTTCACGTTCATTCTGACGATTCTGTTGAGTTTACAGTCTGTTGCTGACAACGTACCTTGCTTTGATCATAGTTTTATAGTTGAACTTTATTAACATTATAATAATTGTATATTTTTTTGCAAGAAGTGATGAATTAAAACAGTGTAATAATCCAAAAACCGTTATTAAGGTAGGTCTTCAAAAGGCGTATGGCTATTAATCTTAAAGCATCACATAAACACTAACTAATAACGGCATAACTGCAAAAAACGAACTGCGAAATTATGCAGCTTTACCAGTGACCCTTCCATTCGGAGTAAGTAAATCCTTACTAATATTATAAATCGGAAAGTAAGTTTGTTTGTTTGTTTGTTTGTTTGTTCCGCTTTCACGCCGTAACTACTGAACCGATTGCTTTGAAATTTTGCAGACGTAAAGATAAAAGTCCGGATTAAATAATAGGGTACTTTTTATCCTGGAAAAAATTATATTCCCGAGGAAAAACAAAAATATTGTTTGCTTGATGGATGGATTGTAGATGGCGCTGTGTGTCGTTTAAAACAAGGTAAAATATTGCAAACGAATATAAACATGTAAATTTAAAAGCTAAATGATACGATAATGAATCCCCAAAAATGAGGAATTCCCGAGGGATGACGTACAATCTGTTTTATCGTCTAAACTGTTTTTTTTACATCTACTTATATGTTGCAAACGAATATGAACATGTAAATTTTGAAGCTAAATGATTTACTAAATGACTCATTCCTCGGATTCCGATTATTCCAACAGACCTCCCATTTCAATTTAAAAGACTACAATTTCCTATAAGGGTTTCATTTGCAATGACCATTAATAAAGCACAAGGCCAAACTCTAAGGGTTACTGGAGTACACTTGGAAAAACATTGTTTTTCGCATGGTCAGCTCTATGTAGCGTGTTCCCGGATTTCTAGTGCCCAAAATCTGCATGTTTTTGCTCCACAAGGGAAAATATATAATATAGTGTACCATTCAGTTTTGGTTTAACAACTAATTGTATCCAGCGTTACATCGCGCTTCTTAGATTTTTCCGTGGGAATGAGAAGTTTTCTTATAGTTGTACTTTATACCGCAATATAACCGAATTCCACGCGGGCGAAGCCGCGGGCGGAAAGCTAGTATATTGATACGCCATTGAATGTTTAACGATTAACAACAGCAAGAAGCACTGTCCAGGCAAAAACCTACATCAAAAAGTTTATGAATAATATCAAGAAACTCCATAATATTAAGTCCGATTAGCATGGACCATGACTATTTATGATAAATTTTCTTGGAAAAAGGCCACAAATAAAAACAATTCATTTTAATTACCCAAATATTTTTTCTTCTTTTTTTATTATAAATACCGAAGTCCGCATGAACCACGGAAGTGATCGTTATTGCTCGCAGCACGATATTATAGTATCCGATAAAAATACGAAAACATACTTATATTGCGTGAAATGGTAGGGACCCGCCCGTTTTGATTTATATACTTCATTTGTCAGCGAGGACGTATATGTACGTATCATAATGTATGCATGTGGCGATCTTTCGGTTAGAGCAACCGAACGCTTGCGATTAATGAATCACTAAAATAAGTTAATAACAATAATATTCTTTATAAAGAAAAAATAAACCAGGAACAAACAATGATCTATGCAGTTCCTATATTTAGTATGAATTCAAAAATAACTAAAGGAAAGAAAATTTCACTCGAACAAACGTTATTTGTTTCTAATTGGTAAAATATTGTACTTTTTCCTACTCTGTTTTTGTTACTAATAAATTGTTCAAGGGAAAATAAAATTTTGTGTTTCTGAAACAAGTGATAAAATCGAAACATTAGAAAAAGATGCCGGATATTCCCCATCTGGTTGTAAAGAGATAGTCTGTGATTTGATTTCTACAATTTGATTTAATAAAATATTATTCTCTCTCGACTAACATAATCCCGCGAACAAGGCAAAGGCGTTAAATTCGGAAAATGTTGCCGCAAAACCGCACTTGCCGTTAATTAGGCGGTTACCTAAGCAACTGTGCCATTGTGATCCTAAAATGAATTTTGATATTTTGGTGTATAAACCTCTAACGATTTGTTGAGATAAACTTGCTCTTATTGATGACAGCTAAAATAAGACAAATCCCGTTTTTATGTACTTTCGCTTGTCTATTTTATTCCATAAAATTAATTTTTAATAAAATTTGTAAAAAATTAAGCTTTAATTTTTGAGATGAATTCAAACAGTCTAACAGAGTTCAAAAATTGTAAACGTGACCTTATTTAAATCTTTTAAGCAGTATTACCTTGTATAGAACATTTGTTTTTTAATAAAGTATTACTTGTATGCTTACATCTTAATGGCAATTATACGTATTAGAACATATTTGTAAATTCCATGTTAAGTAAAAAAAGCAATATACTCGTATTGCCTAATGAGCGTAATATCTAAATTTGGAACCTCTTTATTGCAAATTACTTTTCAGTCGAAAGTGTTCGATCTCATAATAAAAAGAAATACACCATTTATAAACTTTCACGATCCACAGGCGTGAATATATTGAAGTAATGGTGAGGTCAACTTACGAAAAATGCGCAGTAATTTTTCGTAGTTTTCGCCCCGAAATGGAACGAGCAAATTTGTAATACAATATTCTTTTATTCCGAACCAGTAGCCTTATAAGTGGTCATTATAGTGTAATCGAAAATGGAAAATCTTCAGAAATACAAAGGAATCGTTTCAATGCCTATTTTTTCTGATCCATCGTCACAAATCTGATTCTGCACTCATTATTTGTTGATTTCCCTTGTCATGTTTTTATTATTCAACTAAAATAGAACACTCATCCTATAGAAATATTAATATTATCTTTGTAGCAAGAGCATCATATAAAATATGCGTCCCCAAGAAACTTCCATCTTATTTTGAAGCATAAACCGAAACATATCTAATACACTTCTCATTCCCATCAGACACCATATAATTTTCTTTAATCCGGCTGCAAAGAGCTTTGAAACTTGAATTACTTTTGAGCTACATCGATATGTGTGCAATCATGTCTTCAATATAATCAAGTTTCATGATTAAACTATACAGATATAAAAATGTAAGCAAAAGTTGCCTTTTAAATATGCTTTTAGAAAGATACTATTACGAAATTTAAAGTAAGGACAGATACTGTACTTTGGAGAGTGTGCTCAGGAGCTGCATTTGCTCATACCGCCATCTCCTTGTTTCCATTGGATATCCAGACGCACTGCGGGCTACCACCCTTACTTGGTTGCCATTCCTACCTGTTGCATCAAGCGCTTCGCATCGTCCTTCATAATGCGCACAACAAATGAACGGAACTCCCTTCTTGCGTCTGTATTTCCGAGAGTTTATAGCCCTGGCTTTGGATGAATAGGCACCTTTTGGGTTAGCTCGATCCATCGTGGATCCTGTCTTGGCCCCGGGCTTGATTGGAATCAAGAGCGAACCTATTCTAAATCAAAAACATCCTCTCTAAAGAGCATCCTAACTACTCAGGGTAAAAGTACATCTAGGCAACCAGCTTGGCGGACTGGGTAGCCTTAGTTTCGAAGCCAAATAGGTTCAAGTTCAGGCTCCGGACGAGGCAGAGGTATATAGGTAGGTATATATTTCTATAAATATTATTTATTTACTTCAATTATATTTGTTAATCAGTTACCCTAGTAGCCATAGCATAGCCTTTCAGTGCTTTCTTAGGTCTTGGTTAATAGGTGTGAATTTATTGTAATTATTGTGATTATTATCTACATTAATATTATAAAGAGATAAAGTTTATAAGTTTAGATGTAAGATGTGATCTGATTTTAATAATTCTTCACCGATATTAAAAATAGACTTTTGGGTGTATATAGGCATTAATTATACTGTAAAAACTTTAAATTTATTATTTCATTATACCGTTATAATTAATATTGTTTTAAACTGGCATAAGTATTATTTTGTCGGCTGTGCTATTTTAGGTTGTTTTTTGGTAAATATGCATAGAAATTATTTTGTAGAGACCGATTGATAGCAATCGTGTATAACGTAAAAGGTGCACGGCCTGCGAAAAGTGCAAATGTAAAAATGACGCATAGAGGTGATCCTATTGCTAACGAGCCATCAACATAAAGGAATCCTAAAACACGCTTGCAAAGTCCTTACGTCTTCTGAATATATATTTCGTACAATGTTCAGCTCGAAATAGTCTGAGAATGGCGATAATAATTAAATTATTTTACTTTTAGCCGAATTATATTGTACCTACAGTATAATTCGGCTTTTTTTTTACCTTCCTTCAAAGATTTGATATAAAGTTGAACTGAATGAAGGGTTTAAAAAAATGAACAAAAGAGAATAGAAATTAAGTTATTGAGAAACGCGAACACAATGTTAGTGATCTTATTCCATTGCTCATGAAGTTATTGATAAAATAATTATAACTAAACATAATAATAAATAAAATGTATGTCAGACTTTTGGCAACGAAAACACAACTTGGTGTAACACTCCTAATTTGCCCTAGAGCGCTTGAAATTGAGAGGCTGGTTTGTATTATATGGGTTTTTCGAATACAATTTTTTTTTCTTCTATTATTAGGCTAACCAACATCTGTACACAATAATACTAGGAACAAAAAAAAAAGATTCTTAACAAATTGGCAAAATGTTACAGATACCTAAAGGTTAACTCAACATGCACATCTGAAATTTTTATTTTATTTTGACAAACTTACAAATTGAAATACAAAAAACTTAAAAAGAAAAATAATTGAATTTAAATATAACACAAATCAGTAATTTAGATAATCAATAACAAGAATTTAGATAATTTAAAACAGTTTTATAGAATTTGGTATATGAATCGGTATGAATGTCAAGCGGTGAATGTCAAATGTCAATGTCAATAAACTGCAAGAGTTTAAACATTTCGCTAGCCTGCACACTGAAGAATTTACACCTAATACTGTTCTTCGTAAGGGTGGGCATAAGGGTGTTATGGTACCGCGAAGCATTCTAGAAGGCGCACGAAACTTAAGACTTAATGATATATAAGTGCAAGAACGTCACATCTCTCATGCAAAATAAAATAATAAATAAATATTTTTAGCAATCACACCAATTAGCATAGCCCAAACTAAGCACTGTAAGGCTTGTGTTATGGATACTAGGATAACAGATTAACGTACATATACGATACTAAGATATGTAATATATATAAACACCCATGACTCAGGTACAAATGCTCGTATTACATACAAACATCTGCCCCTTCCGGGATTCGAACCCAGGACCGTCGGTGCGAAAGGCAGGATCGCTACCGTTGCACCAAACGGTCGTCTAAAATCTCGGAACCCTTCGGAATATGTGGGCTATGAGTAGAACTCGGTGAGGTGATGGGGTTAGGCCAAATCGTTTATGAACACTGCCAACGGTTCATTAACCGATCCATATAACCTATAAAAATAATTAAATACACACCGAGCCTTATGAACACCCGTCGAAATTTTCCAGTTCGTTTCTAATTTCACGCTGTAGGTCAGCATTGTCTCATCAATGAGAGGAACATCCTCTCAATTAGGAGAGCATTGGACCGGACTTCCAAAGGTTGCAGGTTCGATTCCCACCTGAGAATTCACTTGTGAGCAGAGTCGATTTTTTCCAGTATTTTTCTATTATAATAAGTAATTTATCTTATAAGATAGCATTGAAAATAATGCACAAAATACAAAAAATTATAAAAGTAAATGGATGTTTCATCGTTATCGATTGCCTAAACATTTGTAAAAATGTTTCTTTCTAATATGAGAGGATGTTCCTCTCATTGATGAGACAACGCTCACTGGAAAATTTCGACGGGTATTCACATGGCTCGGTAGCTCAATTGGGAGAGCTTTGGAACGGAATTCCAAAGGTTGCAGGTTCGATTCTCGTCTGAGAGTTTACTTGAGAACAGAGTAGATTTTTTCCAGTATTTTTCTATTAAAATAATTTAACGTTTATTTAAAACAAACTTATCTCAATCGATGACGATAGGATTACCCAAGAGGGTGCTCTGTATCGCGGTATCATCGATAATTTGTCATCATCTCGATATCATCGCTGGTAGTCACTTCTATGTTTTGTGTGATTAGTAAATCACACTACGACCACTTTAATAACGGGTAGATGCCAGACGTGTTGAGGCTTGGCTGTCAAGTAAAAACAAATACTTAATTTACTAATACATGGCATAGGTAAAACGAGTCACGGCATAAATTGGGCAGTTATTGCTTACAGGGACGTGCAAATTAGCATTATTATTGGGTTTGTTTAACCGCCGTATACACTGTATTAAATGAGCTCTTATCTTGTTTGTGTACAAGTATATACGCATGTTGAACTATGCTTCTTATTATATTATTCTGGTTCCATATAAAAACAAGTCTATTATGGCGGCTTATGAGAAATTTTGTCGTAACACTAATGATTGATATTAATAAGTAGTCAATTTATAAGAACTGACTTATTATTTTACCTTTTTATTTAAATATTTTAATAGCTTATTTAAGCAAGAAGTTTAGGATTTCATGCAAATTTAAAAACTAAACATGGAACTCATATTTTAGAAACCTTTCCAATATTCTCTAACTTTAACGAAATCAATAATTCAAGTAGGTATTGAGTCTCGACTCCTGTTTTTGCATATTCAACGACTATCTAAGTCGCCCTCATAAATAAATGTCCCATCTATATCTGTCTAAAAATGTTGATTTTCACATTTATAAAAATGTTTTAACGTAAAAATAACTTCACGATAATTAATTTAATATAGTTTAACGGAGTCACCACAGTATGCATTAGCACCGCCTGACTAGATTACTAGCCAGCTACTAGATGATTAGTAAACTACCAATATATAACGCCAGCAATCAATAAAACCATTCAAAAGATTCAAGTATTTTGGGATATTTTTCATCCATCAATTTAATACGATTCTATAGTTTATTAGTTAATCTTTGATTTGACAAGTAACTCTCAAAAATATTCAAAAGGTCAGAATGAAAAGATTACAGCCTTTTGGAAAATCAGCTGTTTCCATCGAGGACAAAGTAGGCTAGGTTTAATATGATTCAGTAATTTTTTCTTTAATCTTTGAATTGACAAGTAACTTTTACTAATTTTCATGTCAAACTTTCATGTTATCATAAAAGTTATTTCATCTCTCAAAGTAGATAGATATTAAGACTTTTAAAGCTAATGACCCCTTACAGCCTGCCGCCCTAGGCCATAAGTTTTTGTCCATTAAAAAAAATACTTATCTCTTGCTGAGCTCAAAGTGGCGTTAATATTTTCTAAACAATATTAATAGTGCGTTAAACACATCTTTATTAATATTATAAACACGTAAAATTTGTAAGTTTGGATGTAGAAGGTAAACTCCACAATTACCCGAAACCAAAAATTGTCTCACCAATATTTAGAATGAACTTTCAGAGTGGAAATTTTAATACAATACCAATGTATAAAAGTACCAAAAATGTTACACTATTTCTTCTGTTTTGATTGTTAGATACTTAAACTATAAATAACGTCAGTTTAAGAAATAGGTACTTGGAAAATTTCCACGGGTCTGTCAAAGTAGCTCTACTGGAAGAGTACTCGTCCAGATAGCGGTGGCATCTGGGTTTAAGTGCAGCGGAATTGCACAAATTTGATTCGCCGTGCCCATTTTTGCATCGGACAACCAGAACCAGGGGTATTCAAGTCAGGAATGAATAGGCAAGCGCGTCACATCCTAGATCACATCGTCGCTTGGTATCCAGCGAGATAGTGGTCAAGCGTCTGCCTATCTACTATAATATATATTTCGGTTAAGTTCCTCGTGGTAAGCTAAACTCTCGTGTTGCGAGTGAGTCCACGTTCTTAGTACATATGCGTGGATTAAACTGAGTTTGCTACGTACAGTAAGTGCTGACTCAACCTTTTTCAAATTTTCCTATGCTTTTTGGTAGGTAACTGATTTAATGTTAAATGCCTTATTATTTAGATTTTTGGTATCAACTTAGTACTAGATGTACGCGATAATTAAGATTAGTGTGATTCGTTTATTTAAAATACAAGTTTAGTGACTGAGAAGGGTTAACATTTAGATTGAATCTACGATGTAATCTATGTAATTAAGTACCTTGAGTGTGACTTGATTGTGTACCTTAACAAATAGGCGTCTAACTAAAATAAACAGTTCGCATTATTTCAAACCTGAGTGGTTTGTTTAAATACAAATTTGCTAACATGTACGAACGTATCAGTACATTCTTAATTACATCATTTACTTCTTATACTTTCGCGACAATTGCACATTTTAATTAACCGGATTTACGGCTCGTTTATTCTATTTTACTGTGACATAAATTATGTTTTTATATGGTAAATGATAAATGTACAAAAATAGTTTGTAGAACATATTAATGATACTAAGTACAATGGTTAAAAAACGGCAATACAATTTACTTATAAAATGTATGCCGATTATTGGTATTAGTTTTTATTGGTATTAATTTTAATTAGTTTCACACATGCCTACTATTCATATGTCACGGCTTCTTTTTACGCCCAATATACTATTATCGAAATACGTCTCTCAATATAATTCCAATCTAAATTATTTTAATTTATCAATTGTACTTTTGTGATTTTATGTTATTTTGATTGTTAGTATATTATGTATTTTAAATTAAGTTTAAAATGCATTTAAATTTAAATGCATTTTTTATTTTGATATTTATAACAATCTTTGTTGAAAAAATGTTATAAGTTTGGAAAAAAATAAGAGCTTATAAATATATAAGTGACGTTTTTGATCGCATTATTTTGGATTACAAAATCCTTTTGATATATTTTTTACGTTTTTAGTGTTTCAAACATTAAATTTGTAGGTGAATAAGTCCTTGAAAATAAAGGGGAGTTTACGATGATTCAAGCACCTAAAAACGCGGCGGGTGTCGTGTCTACAACACATTAAAGCTGCTAACCGCCTGCTTCCATCGGCTTACACGCCAACTATATTCAATAGGGAATAACTTTGTGATTATTCACCGTAAAAATACTAGAAGAGACATAAATATATTTTTTAAATTTATATGTTTTAAAATGTTGTTCAAGACCAAAGTTTTTATGCAATTGCATAATTCTCATTTTGATACAATACCAAAGGAAATTGTTAATCCTTGTCAGCACGGCATCCTTATAGGTATCTAACATCGAAAACTATATATGAATAAACCTATTACTCATAGCAAGTGTACATACGCACATTTTTCTTATAAAAATATTATTAACAGTGCGTTCAACACACTAGTAATAACCCCGTGATCCCCTTTTGGTAAGTGGGCGAGGATCCAAAGAACTAAGGCCGCCTTAATTAAACCCTATATTATAATAACAATACACTATATACATAATTAAGCAACATAAATCTTCTAATCTGAAAGTATGCACACTAGACACTTGTTCAAATAAAGACATGAACAAAAACGTATTTTGACTTATCAAATGCATATAGTAAACATCATTTGACTACTTCCAAACCCTATGCCCAATCAATGGGGCATAACAAGCGATTTCCGCAAGTGTATTGAAAAAATCGTATAAAAGAAAATGTTGATTGTCGCTTCCACTTATTTTTATTGTTGGATTGTAAAAACCAAAACAGACGCAATTCGTAGAAAAACGTCAGGTTAAAAAGTCTTCCATTCACTCATGTGGCATTGTGGTCTAATTGATCATTATTGGCATTCCACCTTTGCTTTTTGATAGGTTTGTTACTGTTCACTTTAAGTTCACAGTCTATTTAACAAGCGTATGAAGAGATATAATATATTTTTTTATCAGCTTTGCACGGTCACTCTAAACTTTACTTGCTTCAATATCCCATAAGGAGCTGTAGTAGTCTTCATAAACTCCTAAATTATACCTGAAAGCAGTTATAGCCATTTGTTCTCTTTAATTTTCTTTAGTGATAATGTTATGTGCATATGTAAAATTTACAATTAAGAATAGAATAGAAAAGATATTTATTCATGATTGTGATCAAAAGTCATTATAATGGCCGATAAATAGTGACTAGAAAACATGAGAAATGTTTACAGAGCGAGTATAGTATTATATAACATTACTTTTATACAAACTAACGTGATAGAATAGAGGAACAAAAAAATATATTTTCGGTCAATGTGTCTCATTGAGGTTGTGACCTTTCACTGAATTGAAAAACATTCCATTTAGTCCAATTGCATTGAAAAACTTATGCGGGTAATTTTTGCATGCACCATTGACACTTAATTTCAAATTATACAAACTCTGTAAAATTTTATTTAACTGCTTTGAATAAATTTTATATGTTATGGTATCGAAAATTCACTTCATTTATAACTGAAAACCGTGTTTTCTGGTAATCCCGATTAAATGTCGTTATTTTAACTACAGAGGCACTAACCAGGCTTTTGAAATTTAATTACTGCTTGCTACATTTTCTTGTTTAGAGGTACTTTTGAAATAGGGGCGAAACGTTGGAATAATTAAAATATACGTTACTGCATAATGCACTTATTAGTTATCTGGAAAAAAGGTTTACTTTAAATGAATTACTTGATCGTTCATTATGTATATAAATTGTTTTTTTGTTTGTGAAATTTCTTTATTGACATAAAATTAATACAATGTTTATCAAATAAAGATTAAACAAATACATATCAGTTAATAAACGCTTTAACGGGCTAAATACGCCTACAAAAGTTTACAATAGTGTGAGCTAAAAAATATTACTCATTACAACTTGAAGTTAATGACAAAGAAGCAATATACAATAATTAAATTTTGTTGTGTGAGTTACTTTAAGGTAAAATCACTTAATTCATGAGCGGGTAGGTTTTAATGTATATAAATTAAAATTCCTTACTCAGTGAGTCAACCTCATCCAACCCACACATTTGGACACAAAAATTTATATTTTGCACGAGATTCCTTTTATTATGTAGATCAAGAGTAATGATGATTATGTTAAATTCATACTCCTTAAATGATAAGGTAGGTGTTCAAGAATATCACTAATCAAATTATTTTATAAATAATTAAGACCAACGTGCTATGTGGGATAGGGCTTTTTTGTTGCATTTTAGATTGTCCTGATCTACTCTCAATAGTTAATATAAACGTATTCGACAAATTTCCAAGAAAAGCTAGATACAACTTATTTCCAACCAGACATTCTAAATCAAACTTAAGCATTTTCACTTTTAAATAGAACGTTCACACTGTATAACTCACTGTCAAAGTCGAAAATCGCGATACATACTCCGAACTTTGAATAGATCGTGATCTATAGGTCTGAGCAAAGCCACATAATTTAAAAGGTTAATATTAAAGAACTTTCTGTACTTTACTAAGATAGTTTATAAAACTTTATTATTCTCACTTTTCTTTGAAAGAAAGAAAAAAAGAGACAACTTTATAGGCTTCGCAAATAAAAACATTAACAACACATAACACACATTTACAACACATTACATAAAAATTATAAAAAATAATAATAACATTAAACACAAAGATTACATTTATTTAAACATTACATAACACAGATAATATAACATACAGCGAGGCCAATTCGGAACCTGCCTCAGCATATGCGTCTGCGTCAGACTTAGGCGGTTCACACACTAGAGACGCGTCCCGCCGCGGTGCGCGTAGCGACAGAAAACGCGCCCCCGCGCGGAGGCGCAGATCTGCCTACCTTAGCGGTGAAATCTGCTTCCCCGCGCAGATTTTCAATACAAGTTGACCCTACTTCTTCACGCCCCGCGCTCCCGCGCTGAATCTGCGCGCGGGGCGCCTACCCGCGCGTTCCCGCGTCGGCAGTGTGTTGTCATAGGCGTGTTTTCTATATTAATTGAGATTCTTGCATACAATAATAAAATCTGCGGCCACGCGCTACGCGACGGGGCGCGGTGCAGTGTGTTAACCGCCTAAGATGGACAGAGTGACGCAGAAGCGCTGATATTCTGGCAGGGCCTCAGGACGTACGGACGCACACGCACAAAAACAAAAAATAATAAACATACAAGTACACAGAATAGATGGAAAGTAAAACATAAAATGGATTAATAATAAAATAAAAGTAATAATAATACACCTAAAAATAGATACCTAATTCCGAACAATTATAACTTGTATAAGATATAAAATACGTGTGTAATAAACAACTACGCCTCCGAGCCCTCAGATGGGATTCGAACCCACGACCTTTCGCAATCCGGGCGACTGCTCTGACCGCTGAGCTACCGAGACGCTGGCAAATCCAATCCCATCTGAGGGCTCGGAGGCGTAGTTGTTTTTTACACACGTATTTTATATCTTATAGAAATATTGCATTGTGAGTGCAAAAATTAAAATTAAAAGCATAATTATAGCTGGTTCCATCTTAATCGATTGTTTAATATTTGTAAAAATATTACTTTCGATGTTGAAGGTAGTTAGCGTTCAACATTGGTGGAACGATACTAGCTCATAGTAGAAGTTGAAATACGTTTGTAAAATTCGACACGTTTGCCAGCGTCTCGGTAGCTCAGCGGTCAGAGCAGTCGCCCGGATTGCGAAAGGTCGTGGGTTCGAATCCCATCTGAGGGCTCGGAGGCGTAGTTGTTTTTTACACACGTATTTTATATCTTATAGAAATATTGCATTGTGAGTGCAAAAATTAAAATTAAAAACATAATTATAGCTGGTTCCATCTTAATCGATTGTTTAATATTTGTAAAAATATTACTTTCGATGTTGAAGGTAGTTAGCGTTCAACATTGGTGGAACGATACTAGCTCATAGTAGAAGTTGAAATACTTTTGTAAAATTCGACACGTTTGCCAGCGTCTCGGTAGCTCAGCGGTCAGAGCAGTCGCCCGGATTGCGAAAGGTCGTGGGTTCGAATCCCATCTGAGGGCTCGGAGGCGTAGTTGTTTTTTACACACGTATTTTATATCTTATAGAAATATTGCATTGTGAGTGCAAAAATTAAAATTAAAAACATAATTATAATTTGCATATTATTTTAAACTTTCATGGTCACTAACATTATAGTAATATAAGTTATAAACGGGATTTTTACTATGTACCTTGTTTTTGTTTTAATTGAGTTTCCGATATTTCGGCACTGTTGCAAGCGCCATGGTCACGGAGCAACCGAAATATCGGAAACTCAATAAAAACAAAAACAAGGTACATAAACCCGTTTATAACTTATATTACTATAATATAATAACTTACTACAAAAAACTTAAAGACTAGACCATATTGACTACGTCACCTTTGCCTTCCGAACTTTCGTAATTAACCTATAGTCTTTAACCTGTAAAACCACGTAAATCTATGTACTTGTAATGCTATTGATGCTATTTCGTGAATCGCATGTCGTTGTCGCAACTTATTAAGGTTTCTTTTGAACAAATAAATATAAAGTTTGTAGATGTTTTATAATTGTATTAGTTCAACCATGTTGGTGATGAGTTAAACAAATAAATAATAAACAAATAACTAAGAACACTCCCGGCTATTACACCTTTCAAACAAAAAAAAACAAAGTTAAAATCGGTTCATCCGTTCGGGAGCTACGATGACAGACACACACACAAACGGACACGTCAAACTTATGACACCCCATCGTTTTTGCGTGGGGGCTTGAAAAAACGCACTTCTCGACCATTAGTTTTGTCGATTTTAGTTTTAAAATAAGTCACCATGACATTTAGTGGTATCCCCTCTTATTATAAAGGAATAATTAAGGAATGTGTGCCGAGCCTTTAATGATGTGAAATATGGCATTTTTTATCGACAAATTGCCCCCCAAATTTTGTATTTCTCTTACGGCCGCCATTTTGTTTTCTTGGTAACCAAGACCTGGGCTCTTATGCTAATTCGACCACCACTACTCATGTAAATGTCCTATCAACATTAAAAAGGTGTCATTTGCTTAGCTAAAACTAAACATGTAGACAACAGTTACAGCCATCATGTTTCAATTGTCATGGAATAAAAAATAGAAAAAATTATTAAAGAAAAACAAATAGATTCTTTTTTGTGTATTTTTAATTATTGGCTTTTTGAGAAAACCCAAATTTGAGGGGCAATTTGTCGATAAAAAATGCTATATTTCACACCATTAAAGGCTCCGACACTGGTGACGGGACACATTGTATAGTCTATAAATATTTACATTTCACTACTGCTGTTTTGTTTTATTGCATCGCTGTTTTACTTATTCACCTTTACCGATAGATTATTAGCGAATGCCGCAATGCATGAATCCTATTATTGTATTTGTTGTTTTAAAGAATAAATAAATAAAATATTTCTAATTCGATCAGAAGATTCAGAGATTAACCTCTTACATCCAAATTAGCAAACTTTACCTATTTATAATATGAGTATCAATTCTTAAACAATAAACTTTTAATTTCTCTAAAGCAATAGGCTTATCAGAACGACTACGGACCTAATGGTTTTTGATATCGGTAAATAGATCACACTACTTAGGGTGAGTAAAGTATATTTAACAGGTCTTTTGTAGCTACCACTGCTAGTGTTGAGTTGGTATATCATTAGATAAACAATAAAGTTCGCCCATTGTATCGTGCTATTTGGAACATGCGATGAAAAGGGGTCGTTACTACCATGAAATCGAGTTTTTAAATGAACAAGGATTTGTTTGCAATAGTCAAATAACACACGGTGGTACGTATGAGAAACTTGATATTGAATACATTTCATTAATTATTTTTATATAGTTCATTTAAGTTCTGTTAAGGTAAACAACGTGTATCTTTTGTAATTTAAGAAGGAGCGGGGCCCTCTAGCACATGTTTTATACTTAAATAGGACCCCAACCACTCGTTATGATATGTATTTAAAAGATACTGAATAAATATTTTTCATTTTTTATATGCTGTTATCGAATCAAACAACTTAATATTAACTGACAAAAAACTTTATATTTAATTTATTATATTTATTTATGTGAAATAGGTCGAGTCAATGAGTACAGTATACCTTCCGCATCCGTATGATCTATCCATATTTGGGTATAACTAACGCATTCTACTGCTCCAAGGACCTTTGACCTTTTACGCATCGACAAATCGCTACCTATATACGCTAAGTTTCATGCCCCATAAAAGCGTAACCCTTTACCAACAAAGGAGTATTAAGAAAACTATTGTCTTAAATATTAAGTGAGGTAAGGATGAGGAGATGGTGAGGTGAAGCACCTAATAGCACGAAAGCTTTGATTGAAATACAGGCTATACATATGTTTAAATTTTTAAATGGCCCAAAGTCACCTATAATAATTAGTATTACTAGTATTAATAGGTGTAAGTTTTCCAAGTATAATATTAAAGAATAAAATCCACCCAAAATATAAAAAAATACCTAAGCGTCTATAACGATTATACTTGTACAAACTTCAAGAAAAATAATAAACTAAGAAAAAAACTGCATCATCATGCTTGTCAAATGAACTAAACGACTTGCGCGAGTATAATATCGTATAACAAAGCAATTTTCCTCACAAAATTCTTGCCTTTTCTACAGCACTCTTATGATAAAAACAAACAGGATTCTTCAAACAAAGGCGAAGTAGTTTCATTTTCGACTCTATTTCCCACAGGTATATCCGATGAAAAGCCTTCGTAAACACTTGCTTGTCTGGCTCATACAATATCTTGACCGTTTGTGTTGTAGCTATAGTATAATGCAACAAGGAAAACATCAGAAAATTACCAATTGAGTTAATCTGTTTAATTAATTTAATCACAATATAATATCTACTTTTAAGGAAAATCAGAATGACAAAGGAAGCCTTATTAGAACCGTAAATAAACCTGATTTCGAGGAAAGTAACCGTCTTTAATTAAAATTAATGAGGAAATTCTTCACCTGTATTGACATAATCTGATTAAACTGATCATTACGTTTTTAAATCAACTGTTAGATTTTTGTGTCTAGATTTTTTTACGAGAAATAATACACCTTGTCTCAGGAATCGAGCAAGACTGAAATCCACAATGTTTTGCTATCCGATCAAGTGCAATCGAAGACCTGTCAACAGAAAAGTCCGATTTTACTGTTTTGCTTAAAATAAAAAATAAAAAATCATTAAATTAGTTTCTGTTATACTTTTAAAAATAATCAATTGTAAAACACTCGCTCGGATAATAGGAGATTGTGAGATCCAGTCACGCCCTTAATATAATAATTAACAAAAAATTACTAATTTCACTGAAAAACTTCACAGCCATTTCTTATTTATCAATTGTTTAATATTTTAATATTTATTACATTGCATCTAGTAGATACCTATAACACAAAATAATCGCGCTGGTATTGAAGCAAGTAAGTGAACTAAAAAATGCATAGGAAATTTCAGCGGGTTTCTCAAGGTATTGTTATTTCAATTAGTAATACTCGCCCGAAAAATCGAGAAGAGAGGTTGTGGGTTTGAGTCCCACGTGCCTCCAGGGACAAGATAATTTTTCTAGTAAAAACCTCTCTAGATAGCGCAAGTACAGACTAATAATCTCTTAATAAAATAAAAACTTACTCAAAAGCTATTTTAATTGCGCGTTAATAATGTAATAAATGACTACCTACGTACCTGCACTTTTAGGGCATTCTTATATAATTTAATCTTGGCTAATTTTACTCCAACAGTCTTAAGATAGCAATGTCTCATAATATCGTCATAATTAGTATCATTATAATTTAATCTTACACAAATGCTCAAAGATTTTCTAAAAGCTTTATAATACTGAAAATTAATCTCATGATAAATTAGCTCAAATAATATTAATTAGCTTTAGATATGGATAACTACAATTTGCTATCTATTGCTTAATAAGCTTCTTATCACACATGTCTTTTACATTTCAACTAAATAAAGTACAGACACCATTAGAAACGACATAAGATGTAATAGTAATTGGTGTTTGCTTGATTACTTAGACGCCAACAGCATTCGGTACCTAACCTAAAGAGTGAACCAAACACAAAAACTATTTACTAATAAACGAGTATAAACGAGCGAAAACGCTCTAAAAGGCTCTCATCCTTTACAATCTTCTAGGCGTTACATAATTAACGTGACCATTTTGTTTTTGCCACGGTTGTTGTGATGCTTTCTCTCAAGCTTTTTTCTACGCATGCGCACACATTATTGAGACTTATTCAAGACTATTACAAGACTTTTTAACATACGTACATAATGCTTCCTATCCCATTTTCGCCTACGTTAAATCTTATGAATTTGTGTCTGTCTCTTTTTACTGTTGCTTTTTCATTTCATCGACTTTCAAATCACAACGATGCCAAAGAAGTTTTCACTTCAAAAAGTTTTTAGTGTTTTACAAGTTTTTCATTATAGAAGATAGAATAACAAAAAATAATCAAAGCACTAAACACAAAATAGTTACGTAGGCTTACTAAGACCCAGTAGTGGCGTGACTTCTAAGTCGCATTTTTGTATTTGTCGGCCGAACAAATTTGTTTTAAAATATCGGGTCTTGTTTTCAGATAAGTGTGGAACTGAGTACATGATTGATTTATATTTATCTTCGTAATCAAAATAGCTTTCATTTCTGCGACACTTAACTGTGTTTTATCACTTATTCATGTTTTGTTCATTTGAGAAAAAACCTTTTCAACAGGTGCGTTACTTCCAGGCAGACACATAATGTACTCAATAATTATGGAAAATTTTGTTAAATAAAAATTGTTGGAACGAAAGTGCTGGGATAATTCGAGACAACGGTTTTCAGTAAAAATATTCTCGACATTCAAGCCAGAGATTTATTCATCTGTCGCAAAGTTGGAAATAAGTGAAAACTCGACAAAAACTTTCGTATATTGGCTGCTGCTAATAAACTCTTGCGTGATCAGTAAATCCAGCACTTTCTGTACCTCTTACCATGTGGGCAATTTTGTTGCCCATCCAAACACTTCTAGTTCTGTGTTGAATTGACACTACTGCTCTGAGTATTCTTTGTTTGTTTTATATAACTCAGCCGCCACAGTTTTTACATTCTGCTGGGCAACAGAAGCTTGTAATTTTACAAGCAGTTACGGACGATGTGGGGAAGGAAAATCGTATTCTCTTTCAGTGCCAGGTTATCGGAGACAATTAATTTTCTTGGCAGACTTTATGGCGGACACATTTTGCCCTTCGATTTTCAACACACCTTCATGAAAGTTCGCTGCTTGTGCGTACAAAAAATATAATCACAATTCTGAGCTGGGATTTTTGAAAAACTTCTTTATAATATTTAGGCATTTGTCATACTCAGAAAATAGTTTTTCAATGCCTGAATTTTTATAACTCTATCAAGTGCGGGCATTAACGAAAGCCACCTTTTTTCACTGTAGCCCAGCAGTTTGTGATACTCTGTCTCAGTAGAATTACAAAACTTTTTCAAAGCTTCTACTGTAACGCTGTAGATGAAGAAAAATTAATAAATTTTCACTATGATGGACTCGAAGTCAACAGGAAGACAATCAGCGGCAGTTTTGATCGCGTTGTGGACTACGTGGGCTCCAATTCCAATAAGCTGTCTGCCGAGTGATTCGTTCAATTTTTAGTAAACATTATTACTTCCTTTTCGATTCTTTCCCCAGAAATTGCAGTTCGTGTTGTCGCCACAAAATGCAACAATTTTTTTATTCAAGTCATTGAAAAGCAATATTTCCTTCTTATCTTCGACAATAATATTTAATGTTTTGCCTGGCTGCTCTCGAAACTCTAAAACCTTGACTTTCACACCTTCGTACTGGGAATAATTTGATTGAGCCATGATTTGAAGCATCCGTTAATAAAGTTATGCAGCGGGATTTGAGTAAATGCTCTTTTAAATCTTCGGTTGCCATAGTTGACAGCACACTTACAACAATAGCTTGAGACTTCGTACGTGCACATCTAATTTTTTGCTCAAAACATGTTTGGATTAAAGGAGAAGAACAGTCATTTGAGCGAAAACTGTGATTATGTTGCATGGTGTGAAATGCCCAAGTATCCTCAGCTGCAGCTATATCCAAATCTTTGAAAGTAGGCAAATCGGTTCTCTTAAAAAACTAAACATTGTTGAGCTTGAAGCAGCAGCTTGATCGGCAAGCCTTTGTTTTTCTGACTTTAAATGTTTTTCTATTATCACTGCCACCACCGTGTACAACACTAAAATCAGTACGACATTTTTCACTCGTAACGTCTGCGGTGTCATCTTTTCTTTGTTTTATAAATGGATACTTCTGTTGCAATTTAATATTAAAGGAACACTTGCGTTTAGGCATTATTGTTGTGATACAAATCACTGCGTTGCGACTATCCTAGATCCTAGTTTCGTCTGATTTGAACTAAAACAAAACATTGCAGTCGCTAACTGAATATCAAGTAAGCGCGGGCGGGAGGGGTTTATCTATCACACTATACACACACGCGAAAAGTATATTTTAAATTATCGTTTGGTCTGTTTGCAAAAGAAGGACTATGTCAGCCTCGCTGGGGACAACGGGACAGACTGCCTGAAAGCGAGATTGGGTCGCCCAAAGCTGGACGTATGTATGGTCACGTTGTACATAATACATATATTATGTAATTACCTCTTTATATATATAAAAAACATGCAAATTAGTAAAAAGCAATCTGAATATGTTCCAAAAAAAGAATGATATTTACTGTGTCGGTATTAATTTAAGGCGAAGAAATAAATTTGTAATAACAAAAACTAGTTTCATCTGGGCCTTACTCTATGGTTATAAGACTATATAATAATAAGACTGTAAAATAATAACGTACCAAAATGTATTAGGGATATTGATAATATTAATGAATTTGTGGCTTGTCTAAATACTTTCTTAATTGACAAATGTTTTTTATAAATTAAATGAATTTTATAAAATTGTGCACTAATAGATAAAATATATTACAGTAATACTGATTTGAATGATGGATGTTTTCTTTTATATTATATAGTAATTAATATTCATATAAATAGAGTGTTCTTTTTCATTTCTTAAATTTTTAAGTTTGTATTGTTATGTCCTTACGGGGCTCATGTGTTTGTGTCAGAGGTATGCAAGACCTTAAAGTAAGACAATCATCAGTTTCTATTTTAGAGCTTATTTATCGAAATATATCAAAATCTATAATGTCCTGGACTAACTGCGAACGGGCATTAGATATTATTAAAAGAAAGCCAGAACAATGACAAAAAAGATCAAGGTTTCAGATGGAAGCCAATTAGTTTAATGTAACGTCAGCAAAAGGTCGTACTTACATAATATATTTTATTTCGTACATTGATGTTTTCGTAACTTTGTTACTAAAGGTAGACATTTTGTGAAAAAGACGTTCTGCACCTAAAGGATGAAATATCATATGAAAATTTGAATCTAAGCAAGCGTGTTCACGGGATCAAACTATTTGGTTGTTATAATAACTTTAAAAATATTACCAGCTAAATAACAACATTTTGAAGTTTGGTTATTTTTCTTCTCTTTTATTACTCTTAATATCAACACTCTTCTAGTTTAAAAGTATATATTTAATTTTTTTTTAAGTAATAAACTTTTAAAATCCTACACTCTTAAAATGAGTAGGTATTTAAAACTTTCTTAATCTTCTAGTCTGTAGTGAAAGTCTACATTCCTTCGAACTATTTCTACCAACTTAATAGCTGAATAGCTATTCAGCATGAAACGATTCTAAGGTTTCTCTAATAAAAGAGATGTTCTAGCTAAACGTCCAGTTCGAGTGCTGAAATACACATTAAGAGATTATTGCGAACAATTAACTTTGTTTTAAGCCGGATGCCATCGTTATTACGCATAATTTTATTGAAATTTTTAAAAGTAAACATTTATTACAATTTATTTTATTATATGTAATTCAGTGTATGAAATTGCCAACATTTCTTGAATGAAATACAGGCTTTACTTCTTGATATGGCAAGTTTCCAAAAGCTAAAGTGATAGTGACCTTTTCCTATTAAGGGAGACGTATGTTTGAGTGCGGATTTTGACCAGAGGCTTATTTGTACAAATGTACTAAATGTAAAAAGAGTCATAAGCGACTTGATAATGCAGTGCATGCATGTGCAAGAAGTCACAAACGATAAACCGAAATAAAAATAGTAATAAGAAATCATATAGCTTTTAACCATAAAAACTTTGATAGCACCAATGTATCTCATTAATCACTTAAGTGTAAATCCAAAACCATATATTTGTTTTTGTTTAAGTTGCTATAAACTAATTCGACAACTCCTGATTATTTCACTAATAACGATAAACAGAGAATGCCTCATAATAAAAACAAAGAGAACAAATTTTGTAAATGGGTAGGTAATCTGTAACCCGCACATACATTAAAAGATTAGCACGAACAGTTAATTCCACGTGAGCCGAATTACACTGTAATTACACGTAATTTTATTCAAATTGAGATTTGAAAAACGCCTCACCATTTTGTTTTCATGCTGTGATTTACAAATAATAAAAGTTAATTAAGAACCTGTTATAAATATGTTGAAGCACAAATTGGAAATGCTAATAAAACCGAGAAATAGATTGATAAAATATTGTTATAAAAGAAAATATAAACTGGCTTAAAATTTTCCGTGCTTCGGGGGTAGTTCTCACGGTGTTGTTATACGTGCAGCGAACTTTTTGACGGAACGGGAAGCATTACTTTAGTAGTTTTGGTTTTCTTGTTAAAATTAGTGTAGCGGTGGATGGTGGGTAGAGCGAACGGTGCCTTTTGAAGCTCTGCTAAAAATTCCATAGAGGTTTTAGTCAGTCCCCATATCTTTACTGAAACCTACGAAAAGGGATTATTTCTATTCAAGCACCGTCCATTGATCATTCATAAACAGATTTTAACACCATTCATCATCGTCAAATTGAGATTAGAAAAGACTAAACACTAAACTATTTGGACTTTTACACTTTGCCTTATCTTATGAGAAAATTTTACAGAAAAAAATTCACGTGAAATAATGTCGAAATTAATAGATTGATAATGATGAGTAAAATTTTATCTATGGCCTTTAAAAATTCAGACCAAAATGAATATTTCACTTTGCAGCACATAAAATTATTATATCAATATTATTCAATAGTAAATAATTGAATATTCCAGCTGAAAATACACAATTGTTCTATAAAATTCAGAAATTGAACGTATGTACAGTGTCAAGGAAACTCAGAGCTTTTGAAAACAATGGAAGGTAACGATAACTGCCTTTGTTGTATTTTCTTTATAGACAAACTCGTACATTCAAATAGCTACTAACTAAGGAGGTCGATAGCACATATTAGCAAAATAGTCGCCCAACCTTGGTAAAATAAACATCGAATATGGTAATACCTCTCTGTTCATATATTGTGTTCACTGATTTCACGTTATTAAGTTTACACACAATTTGTGTTGTGGACTAAACGATATGTGGGAACGAACATAAAAATTTACGAAAAACGCAACACTACAACAAGGACCCGACTATTTCAATTTACGTCTTAAATACAGACAACATCTTTGTTTATAGTTTTAGTTTCCATCGTCTTTCATTAATTTGAAAATTTATGACACTTTTGTGTGTGAAGGCTAGTGCTATTATATTCTGCCAGACACAACACGACAATATTGAATTATTAAAATTCAATGTTGCGGATCCGTTTAGTCATTTCTGCTTTGCACCCGTCAAATCTACATCGAATAAGAGTAAAAAGAAATAAGCGTGAAGATTAAAAGCGTAAAAAAATAAATTAATATGCAAATTCTCTTATAGTTAACGTTGTGGAATAAAAAACAAAGAAGACGTAAAAAGCTTTGGCGTCACCATTTTTAATAAGCGATAAAATGAAAATTGAAAGTCGTTTTATTTCCATGAGCAAAATATGATCCTATGAAATAAATCTCTCTGTGTTGCCAACATGACTTTAAAATTCTATTAGCAATTTGAGGTAGAGTAAAACGTTACATTCGCAAGAGATATATTTCAACAACTAAATGTCAGAAATGAAAAGCATAACAATACTAAAGTTACATTACTTCTTATGTATAGATCTGTTATTTTGTCTATAAAAATAGATTTTAGCCAGTTAGAACAAGCAACTTCCGAAAATGCTAAACAAACCAATCACCAATGTACTTCCCGCCATTTTTTTTTGTTTTCGCAGAAAATGGCATTAGGCATTCCATCGTGTCGGGAGAACACGATGGATATGTGGGACTCTCCTCCATGCTCCTACCCGGCCGAGTGCCCGGTTAAGGCTTGCAGGCCTACCCACTAAAAACTGCGTCCCAATACACAGTGGTGCGAGTCGCGCGGCCCCTTGCCGATTTTATATATTTTGTAAGTATCTTTCTAAGTTTACTATTAAAGTATTTAGAAAAATTTTAAACAATAAACTTTAAATAAAATCAAACATCTCAGGTGGGAAACGAATAAATAGCTTTCGCTATTCGTCTGTTTGCGCCAAATTCTACACGTTTGAGATTTTGGTTAAATATGAGACAGAAAATATAACTTAATACAAAAAAATATTCTAAAGTTTATTAAAAAAAAGAGTACCTACCTTTATTTATGTTAACTTCACTGGAAGCTTTTTGTGTCGATAAATACCTATATAAAAAGCAACCTGTGTGAGACTTAACTGGGCTTAAAAAATCATGCCTATTTGAATTTTAATTTTCTTGTTGAAGCTGTGGATTTGTGTATAAGCTGTTTGGTATCCGGCAGAATAAAATAGTACTAACTTTTCACAGTTAAGTATGTTGTGATTATGAGTAAAGTGACTTTTAAAACAGGAGGTTTTACACTGTAAACTACAAAATGTGCAGTAAAATAATGGAAGACCATTATAGCAGTAAAAGATTACTGCGATACCCAACTTACCTGCTAAGCATGGACATTATGGTAAAAGCTCCGATTTTTGACAGAGATATCTATTCAGCATTTATGTCTTTCGGCTGAGATGATCATTTAGTTTTTCTATTATTAAATTTCTTAAAATTTATTTGAGAAATTGTATTCCAAATTGTAGAAGTTGTACATTACAACAGATCATTGACATGAAGATGACATTACTTAAACATTTAACTGATATATTTTAAAGATTATTTTACAAAAATAATTAAGTTATCTCAGGAGTTACTCAGGCTCGACGATTGGTTTCTAATTTTTTTACATATGAACGGGACGTAGCTTAATTGGAAAAGCTTTCGCCCGGATAGCAAGAGGCTATTCAAGTGCCGTCTGACCCACGAGACAAGTTGAATTTTTCTAGTAAATTTTATTTACTTGAAAATTTGAACCTTGAAAACAAAATATGCACCGATATTTTTTAAGCTAACCATTAAAGAAGTCTGTAAAAGCATGTAAAAATGCATGGCTGGAACGACGATACTTTTGTTGCAGAGAAACGCTACTATACACTGCGTATAGCGGTGTCTCACTTTGACCAATCGAACTTGCATCGCGCTGACGTCGTATCTGCAGAAAACTCTCCCAGTATTAACAAAGTGTGTGAAAATTAGAAAGAATAATATATTCCCATTTTTTTAAATATTGAAAACCAAACCTCCAGATCTCGGAAGGGTAATTCTGTCTGCAACAGGCAATGATTTTTCAACATTTCGATTTCACTTTCCGTTCATCACCAGCCTATTATTGTTCCTTGTACTTGTACTGATAGAGCACAAATATTCCCTACGTGGGCCGGTGCGAATTTGTGGTCCCTAACCACTGCAGATACAGTCGGAAGCAACTGCTTACTATGTCTTTCGAAGCACGGCGGAGCTCGAAAAAGGGCTTTGATCATCTGTCCGATGACCTAGCCGGTGATGTGTGAAGTTTGCTACCTCCGCAATCATAGGTCGAATGCTCTAATAATTGCAGCATCAAGCCTTGCGTTAAAATAACTATGTATTATTTTTTCTTCTCAAATATACAAACCATTCCATATTCAACATACCTAATAATAATTCAATCACGCATTTTTCATTTTATTCTATCATTTTTAAGTTTGTGTACACTCTAACATTTTTATGTCCCAAAATGGCGTCACACTTATTATGGGAGTCTAAGCCATTAAAAACTGCAACTCCCTATAATTAAAACCCTTGCCTTCCCATAAATAACCGCATTAACCTGGACAATTAACCCAAGTGTGAATACTAATAGCAATACGTTATTTTAAAAAAACCTTTTACATTTTTTCTGACACTCGCATGGATTAAGATTATATTTGAATAAAATATTTTAATTAACGGCTTAGCAATATTTGGAAGGCTTGTTGATCACGCGATAGTAGTAAAAGAATGGGATGGAATAAAACATTATATAAATTTATTTTTTGTTTTTGTATGTGTGTACATTTAATGTCTTCTTATACATAGTATGTGCATATTATATTCAAATAAATCATTTGTGATAGATTTACTGTCTTTATCTTTCCTTAGTTTATAGTAAATAAGATTTATTTTTGCTTATATAATGATACATTGCAGTAGATGTATGGACAACCTCAGAATAAAAAAGAAAAAGATTACATTTCTTACTTAAGCGTTACTTCTAGCTTATAAATACATTAACAAATGTAGCATCTGTTGCCGAACTAGGTAATACATTACCTGTATTTCAGCATACAGCGCCTCTTGCCTCGGAGCATATAGGACACATCAATTTAAAAGCTACATTAACAATTTTATCTTATACTATTACTTATGATTAATTTTTATTGAGGAAATCTAATGATGGTCCTCTCTGTGTGTAATATGTTGATGAGTGAGTGTATGTAAGAGGGTGAGTATAATTTATTTATTTAAATTCAGATGGATTCTATTTGACACTTTCAATTACCATTCATCGTAGTATACCAATAAATTTTTCTGTTTCGTCATAAGACTTTGTCACAAGGAAGGCTGACACTGCATTTTTTACCGCTGTTTTATTCATAGGATATATATTAATTATTTTATTGATTTTGTTGTACACAATGGGACCTAAAAATAATATTAACACTTTAGCACTATGCCAGACAGTTAATGCACTAGTTAATGTGACATGATACTAAAGTATTAATCTACTTTCAGTGCTGAGACGCTTTACTAGTTAAATTAATTATTATGAATAATAAAAACAAGAATTCCATTATTGGAATCTTATCATAAATATAGTAAATAGTACATCAACGTTAAATTAACTCAAGGAATTTTTAATTTAAAAACTATTGAAACTGGTAGGTATGTGAATTAAGAAATTTGACGTTTGGTTTAGTATGCTGTTGTTCGCACAAGAGTCTTCGTGTTATAAACTTCTATGGTCACTTACACTAATATTTGTTAAAAGGGGATTGTTACCATGTTCATTAAATTACTATTTAGGTTCCGATATTTCGGCAGAGTTGAATGCGCCCTCGTCAAAAAAGAACTGTGACGATGGCGGCGAATGCCAATTAATACTAAAGAGTCTTCTTCTTTTGATTAAGGGTATGTATTGCTTTTGCAATTCTGCCAGTCTACAATCTGTTTGTCTGACAGTCTGACAATTCAGTATGTCAGGTAAGTGGAAATCTGTGATCCCTGCCTACGCCTCCGGGAAAAAGGCGTTATTGTGTGGATGGATGGAATTCTAAGAATGTCACGTGAGAAGCATTTACACGTTAGGGTATGTTCTGACAGGGTTGCCAACCGTACTATAATATATAGTATTGTACTATATTTCGGGTTTTCGTACTATATACTGTTAAAGAAATATATAGTACCTACGCAAGAATACTATATTTTTCAACACTGAAACATAAGAGGTTACGGATATTTTTTTTATCTACTAGTAAGTCTCGTGCAAGAATATCTTTACCTTTTGACTAGAGTATAATGTATGTGTGTCCGATCGTTCTAAATCTATGCGCATTCAGTCTTGTCAATGGCAAACAAACGGATCTCTGGTCATGTCACTGGTCGGCATGCGTTGTTTTGTTTTTTGATAAAATATATCTTAGTTTCTTTTTAGATATTTCCATAAAATACTACTTTTTTATGAAATGTACAATATTTTTTATACTTTAATTTGAAAAATACTATATTTCGTCGAATAAATGTTGGCAACCCTAGTTCTGACTTATAAATAAATTTAAAATGAAGATAGACTCTCTTAGTACAGGTTTACCTAAAAAAATCATATTAAAAACATCACATATAAGAAATAAAGTAAGATTCAAATTCGATAGCTTAATAAAACAAGTTTATGAAGCTAGCCCATAGTTTCATTTTGTTTATTGGCAGAAATGTAGTCCAAATTTCTAACAACAATGGGTTCAACATATTGGGGACAATTTTATATTTTTTATATATTTTATGCATTTTTCAATGTCATCTTATAAGATAAATTATTATAATAGAATACTAGAAAAAATCGTCTCGGGCACAAGTGAATTCTCAAGCGGGAATAGAACCCGAACGGCGGATTTTTGTAGTACTATGTAGTATGGTTGTTTCTAGTATTTTTCTATTATAATAATTTATCTTATATTGGGGACAAATTTTATATTAGTATCATGGGAAAGGACATCATAAAAGAAAAGAGTTCATTTCTTGGCTATTGAAAAAGATGTGGTCTTTACTTCATAATTCCATACGAACTCGCATCCCTGACTCCGATTTTTGTGACATCTCAGACAACTGATGATTGATACGGCATTCTTGGCACAGAAGAACCAGGATGTGTTTGGGAGAGACTTCTAGACCTTAAAGTATCTATTAGGCAGGCTGCCACGACCTTAACAAATGAGCGTAAGCTACTTTAAAGAGGTTAGGAGTAGGATGGTATACCTTTTCGTAATCTGAGGACATGCTAGAGTACAAGTCATATGGCATTGCAGTCTTGTCAAATAAAACTCATTTATAGATTTTGAGCAGAATAGTAAAACAACAAAAACAAAAATCATACGATGTATTATGTTTTTATTATTAAAAACATTATTTAACAAAAAGTATTTAACAAACAATACTTCTTGTACAATTTGTAATTGTAATAATACTGTAGTTGAACTACCTAAAACTTTAGGAGATGGCACGAATATTTTAACTTAAGATACACTTCAAAAATATGAGTCCAGCAAAGTCTTCGTAGCTCGTCCGTGGCGATAGCCACCAACGGCCCCAAGGAGCCGATGGCAAGGTGAAGGCGGGGCCAAATTTGGGGGAGAGCAGGCGGGGCTACTGCCTTGTGATCTCCACAAGAAAGGGGGCCCCAAAATACAGATAAAAAAATACAAATTTCGGACTAGTCAGCAACTGTCACGTGGTTTCAGTTTTTTTATTTATTTTAGAGGCTAGAATACAAAAGAGTTTTTAACATTGTTATCGCAACTGTATATCCCATATTCTCAATAAATCATTTTGATTTTGAATAATTAGGGCTTTCCGTTGCCCCAGAGTCTCCAGACCTACAAATCCGGCCCTGGGTGAAGGTGAATACTTAGGTATGCCTCCGACCCTTCATCGGGCACTTAGCCGTATGGGGGGATGGAGAAGACTTTCACATAACTGCGCTGCTTGCCACGCAACACGATCACCAAACCAAAGCATAAATAAACTAAGTAAAATAGCGAACGAGCACTAAGTAAAATGAATAAGTAGGATAAATAAAGTGGTGTGGTAAATAAAATGGTTTAAATGAAACTGGAAAATATAAAAATCCGGTAAGCGATAGGTTACTGGTTAAGGTCCCGCCTGATAACTGAGACAAGTTAAATTATTTGATAATAAACATTTGCTTCTTATAATCTGTAAAAGAGTTATTCCAAATTTAATTACTAGTGTACTTAAAAGATTGATACGGCTTTATTGAATCATCAGCTTACAAGACCTTATTGCATTTTACCGTAGTACTTTCGGGTAGATGTGAGTCTACAAGTAAACATCGACTCCGTGTTAATTAATTCGAAATAATATTAATAATGTGTTTTTCTTCTATTTTTCTTAAATAAAAGTGATTATTAAGTAACAGCTATCGTGTGACAGTGATAGTGGCATAATATTTTGAAAAACCAGTGAAAAAAATAAATAATTAAAAGTGCAGATATAAAATCTTGTGATAGTGTAAAGCTATAAAATACGATACACAAAACTTTCATATAATGAACACAAATAAATTCAGTCTTGAACCGTCAATAATTGAAGTCGGGTGAATTAATAAAATAAACGTTAAAGTATTTAATTGCTTCTAATAAAAAAGACCGGTTTAGACAACAACGTCTCCATAAACAAAGTGCAAATAAAATGCAAATAATTTTCAAGAAAAAGTGAATACAGTGAACCTATGAGTACATATTAAAAAAACCAATTAAAAAGTGTGTTTTACGTTGAAACAGTGGCATTAAGTACTAATTTTTTATTTCATTCCATACGAAAGAATGACATCGGTTAATCATTGGATGTAACCGGTGATTTCATCAAGAAAATAGAGGTAAAGAATATTGTTTTATTTAAACCATTGTGATCTACCTTCTCATCAAAATATTAACTTGTGAGTACCATTACCTATGATAAATTCGCTCACTCGGTTACATAGCTACGTGGAACAGTGGCGTGAATGTAGGTCTCTGCAAGCAACCAAGGTTCGAACCTCGTCGACCAAAAAAATAATTTTTACTTATAAAATTTATTTTATAATAATATTTTACCCAGCCATACTCCTCAGTCTAAATTCTACCCAAAATTTGTAACTAGCACCGAGTTTAAAAATGTTACTCAACGAAAAAAACAGTGCTTAGTTAATGTACCCACAGAAAATTCGTTTGAATCCTTATCTATAGATGACGAGGAAGAGGATACAATACTGTCATCTCCCGATCTCAAGTCTTTAAGCATGATAAACAGAAGCTGTCCGGATCTGAGACTAGTAACAGATCTTGAAAAAAGACAAAAAATGGAACAGACTATTCATAAATTAACAGAAAAATTAGCGTCCGCTGATCAAGAAATAATAAATTTGCTTTCCGAGAATAAGTCTCTTAAAGATATTATTACAAAACAGAAGGGAAAAATTTTGCAGCTTACTAATATTTGTAGAAATACAAAAAAGGTTACATCATCGGAAACGCATAAAAACACCAGAAAAAGTTCCGAGCTGACACTTCCTTGTTTATCAAAAGAAATAAACATGATAAAGACTCCAAATACAAGTAAAGATGACAACTTACTATGCGAAAAAGACAGTGAATCATCATCAACTCATAAACAAAGTAATGGTAACATTTCGAAAATAAAACATAAAATAAGTATACTAGGCGATGAAAGCCTTTCAGGGCTATCAGCTACTCTTTTGAAATCCAGAATAGGAAAATGGAATGATGAGTATCAACCGAGTGCATTTATATTGAAAGAAGCGCCTAGCTACCAGATATTGAGACATTGCAATGATAAGTTTCTCGAGTCTTTATCCGAACAGGACATTGTGGTACTAGGAGTAGGAAATCACGACGATAATCTTATAAAATTGGAATCGGAATTGCATATTGCACTCAATATGCTTAAGAACTGTACAGTATATATTGCACCAATACTACAAAATAAGTTCTACAACGTAAAATTATTAAATTATTGATTAAAGGAATGTACTAAAATTCATTCTAGATGTATATTCATTGATTGCTGTTTTAGTAATAATAGTTACTTAAAAACAATATGTAATAAACTTAATATTTATATAGATAGTGATAAGTACAAATCTACATTTCTAAACCCAAAAATGATTGTATCATGTTGTAAACAATCTAAAAAAGAAATCCGTAATCCGCGCAGTTTAAAAAAACAATTAACTTTACTTGACTATTATCCTGTTATTAAAAACATAAGTAAAAATATGTTAAATAACGAAAAAAACAACCAATGTGATAAACTTTTTCGTACCTAATGATGAAAATCTTACAGTAAGAATATTTCATCAAAATATTCAAGGATTAATAAATAAATTAGATACAATGGAGTTATGTATTGATGAATTTTCGGAAAAAGGGAAAAAGCTGGATATTCTTTGTTTCTCGGAATCTTTTATTAAAAGAGGAACCGAAAACAATATTCGTTTTAAAAATTTCAAATTAGCCTCATCTTATTGTAGACCTAACGAAAAGCGTGGGGGAGTATGTATTTTAGTTCAAAAATCCATATCTTTTAAAACTATCAACATATATTATGTGCAGAACTATCGATTGAAAGAATATTAGAAGCATGTGCTATTGAAATACCATTGTTTAGCTGCATTGTTATTTGCATTTACAGAATACCAAAGTATTCAAATTTACCGCAGTTTTTTAAATCCTTAGAAGTCCTCTTACATAGAATTACGAATAAATGTACAAAAAAGATTATACTTACTGGAGATCTAAATATAGACACTTTAAAAGACACTAACATCGCAAGAGATCTGAAAATTTTGTTGGCAACTTTTAATCTTGAACTGCATGTCAACTCTCCTACAAGGATTAATTCATGCATCGATCACATTGCTAGTAATTTAAAGAATCCCAAATGTGATGTACACAGTTTATACCTATCTGACCATGATACCTGTCAGACACTAGAGTTTTCGGTTTTAAAAAAAAGTGATATGCCGACGTACTTTTATAAATATGTACGAGAAATAAATGATGAAAACAAAAAAAAGTTTAAAAAATATTTGTCTTGTCTCACTTGGAATGATGTATATCAAAATGAAGCTGACCTGAATAAAGCTTTTAATAGCTTTTACGAAGATATTTGTTTATTCTTCAATTTATGTTTCCCAATCAAAAAACTAAAAACAACTTAAGATGTGTCAAAACCAAAATGGATAACAAAAGGTATTAAAACTTCTAGTATAAAGAAAAGAGAACTTAGATTTAAATACTATAAAAAAAGAACATTAGATAATAAATTAAATTTTAAGAAATATACTCAATGTTTAAGAATATGTATAAATAAATCACAACAAATAAACAACAACAAATTTATTAATAATTCTAAAAATAAATGCAAGGCAGCGTGGAACATAATTGGAGAAAAAAGATGTTGCACTAACATTCATGAAGAGATACCAAATATAATATTGGGCAACGTCACAATAAGTAACCCTAACGATATAGCCGTAGCATTTAACAATTATTATATAAATCAGCCTAATACACTCAAGCAATTTGATGATAAAAAATTAATGTGTGATAATATAATTTCTCCCAATGAAAGTCTATTTTTGTCACCAATAACTGAATTAGAAATTATAAAAATAGTGAAGTCCTTAAATAATACTAAGGCAGTGGGTATTGACTCCATCCCGACTAACCTTTTAAAATTGTGTATTGACGTAATTGCTCCAGTGTTAGCCTTTATAGTGAATCTATCAGTTAGCCAAGGCAAATTTCCTGAGGCACTGAAATTCGCAATCGTTAAACCAATAGCGAAAAAGCAAAATAATAAACAAGATATAAGTAACTACCGTCCTATAACACTAATTCCGATACTCTCCAAGGTGTTCGAAAAAGCAATGGCAAACCGGATTACTAGCTTCTTTGAAAAGCATAACATAATCGCTAATGAACAAAATGGATTTCAGAAGAATAAATCCACAACTTTGGCTACTTTTTCATTAATAAGTCGGTTACAGAAAACATTGACAATAAAATACCAACAGTAGCGGTATTTTTTGATATGAGCAGGGCGCTTGATCTCGTTGATCACCAGATGCTCCTGAGAAAATGTGATAAATACGGAATCAGAGGAATAGCTCTGAATTGGATCGCTAGTTATTTACTAAATCGTCGGCAATGTGTCCAAATAACTAGATTAAATGATGACAATGAAATCGCTTCTTACAAGTCCCCTTTCTTAATAAATAAACAAGGCATTCCTCAAGGAAGTGTAATGGGCCCACTCCTTTTTCTGATTTATATTAATAATCTACCAAAATCAATTGACTACCAGAGTATCTTATTCGCTGACGACTTATCAATTATTATACCCAAACAAAAAGAGACCATTGATTACGAACATGACATAAACATGGGCGTTGATAATGTTAATGAATGGCTAATTCATAATGGACTTAGTGTCAACTTTTTAAAAACCACCTACATACAATTTTCAAATTATAAAGCAGATCGTTTTAATCTAAACATAAAATGTGATGGACAAAAAATACAGGAAGTAAATCAGTCCAAATTCTTAGGCATCATTGTTGATAAAAATTGTAACTGGAAAGATCACGTCCACAGCATTTGCACAAAGTTAAGCAAGTTTTTTTATGCACTGAAACGGCTAAGACATACAGCAGGTGAAAAAGTAGCTCTGACCGCCTACCATGGTTACGTAGCAGCGGTGTTAAGATACGGAATCATATTGTGGGGGAATTCGCCGGATATAAATAAGGTGTTCATCATGCAGAAGAAATGTATCAGGGCTGTTTGTGGGATAGGGCCAATGGCAACATGCAGACTTTTATTTAAAAAAATGAATTTATTAACGTTAACCGCGATGTATATTTTAGAAGTTGGAACATTTATTAGACGACACCAAACAATTTCATATTAAAGACAAAAGAAATCCCCGTTTACGTCCGAAAGATACAACTCTGCTTAAAATGCCTCCTAACTACAGTGCATTTTACGAAAAAAATTGTGTTGGTATGTCAATACGTATTTATAATAAAATACCAATTGAAATAAGAGAATTACCTACGAATAAATTTGTACCGCAATTGCGAAAATGGTTAATAATGAGATCCCCTTATAATCTGAGAGAATATTTTGACATTGTGTAAATTAAAATAATTTTAAAATGACGAAACTAATTTTTATATATTGAAATTGTTATTTTAGATCATTCTCATGTAATATTTTATGTAATTTTGCACGCCAAATTATGGCAAAACATGTTGGTTTTATCATGTGTGTTATCTGTATTTACCATGTTTAATGCAAATAAAATTCTTGATTGATTGATTGATTGATTGATATACTTGTCTACACTAATATTACTAGGTCTGCAATGCTGCTGCTGTTTGCAAATACTGAGCGAAGCACTACCTTACCTAACCTTACCTAAATTTCATCAATGTAGTCTCAGCGGTTTGGCTGTGATCAGCTTTTGAATTTTTCTTTCGGTGATTATTCCTCCATGGTAAAGTCTATTTATTTTTACATAGCCTATGTCCGTCAGGTTATTATCATGTATGTTCATGCCAAAATTCGTTCGAATCGGTTGAACCGTTAAGTAACAGGAGGGAGATAAGCGAAATTTGTGAGTTGCCTAAAAGAGAGCTTCGCTCAATAAAGAGGAAAGATTTGCATTTTTGTATGTTTCTATGTTTGCAATGAATAAACTGAAAAACTAGTAAACCGATTTCTTATTTTCCGAGAAGAAAAATTCTTTCACCATTGGAAAGCTACATTCACGCTGAGTAATATAGGCTATATTTAATGCTAGAAAAATTTAAAGAATTTTGTCCACCCGTGCGAAGCCGGGACGTGCCGCTAGTAGAGAATAAAACAGAGGGAAAAGGACATCACCTCTACCTCACCGGATTTTTACCGTGAGCAATCGCGTGCCATACAAATAGATTTATACGCATTTTTTAAAGGCTCATAAGTTTCCGAAATGTTTTAGGTAAATGTTTCATGGTATGACTTATATCTAGTGAACTCATAAACTCTGTATAATATAAACTGAAGTTTGTAAATCATAGCTTTAGTATTCGTTACCTTCAGGAGCTCGATGTCGCAGTGGCTAGCATGTTCGACCTTCGGTAACAAAGGTTGATCAACTTTACAAAGGGCAGTCATTCGAATATTGATAAAAAAAATATAATATCGAACTCCTGCGTATGATGTATTTTGGTCCTGACTTCACTCACACAAAAGTGTCAAAATGTTATAAATCAAAAACGCCATGTTTATTTACTAAAGGAAATATTTCCGTTTTATGCTGTCCCTCCGAGACCCTCTGCAAAAGGGAGGATATTTTAATAAAAAACCTTTATTACTGGCTTTATTAAAATCGGTAAACGGTAAACCCTTAGCAGCTCCGAGAAATTAATGTCTGCGGCTGAAATCTTTCGTATATGAAAATTTTACGCACCATCAGGAATTTTCCTCCTCAACGCACAATCGAAATCAGAAGTGAATTATGTTTTTTTTCTTCTGATTTCAACAAACACTATGCTCTTCGTTAACTTAGCGATAAAAATTGGCAATATACTAACTATAGGGGTTATCATAAATGATTTTGAAAAACTTAATTGCATTTAATAACTAATTAAATTTAACGAACGAGCGATACATAATATAAAATAACAATAAGATATAAAATACGAGTGTAAAAAGCAACTATGCTTCCGAGTCCTCAGGTGGGTTTCGAACTCACCACCTTTCGCTATCCGGGCGTGTGCTCTGACCGCTGAGCTACCGAGACACTGACAAACGTGTCGAATTTTAAAACGTATTTCAACTTCTACTATGAGCTAGTATATTTCCACCGATGTTGAACGCTAACTACCTTCAACATCGAAAGTAATATTTATACGAATATTAAACAATCGATTAAGAGGGAACCAGCTATAATTATGTTTTTCATTTATTTTTTTGCATTCACAATGCAATATTTTAATTCAAATCTCGGTAGCTCAGCGACCAGAGCACTCGCCCGGATAGCGAAAAGTCGTAGATTCGAATCCCACCAGAGGGCTCGGAGGCGTAGTTGTTTTTTACACGCGTATTTTATATCTTACAGAAATATTGCATTGTGAATGCAAAAAAAAACATATAAAATAACAATGTTTTTTCTGAGCTGAGTTTAAGCTACATCCTTTAAATGTTTTTTTACCTCAATAACTCAAACATGAAATAAAGATCATTATTAAAAAATAAATTCTAAATAAAAATTAAGATATTTGTCCCTGATCCAAAAATAAATCCCAAAATTTTGAAGTGGAAACCACTATTTATACGATATACCGGTCAGTAAATTCACTATTGAGTCAATTAATACTAATTTAAATGATCATGCAAATTGAAAACAAGGAACAGGTTGTTCATGCAGCTTTTAACTCAAAAATATAGGATCGGAAAAAAACTCACGACAGGCTAATTAAAATTAAAATCCATAGTATATTTTTATTCTATAATGACGCAGTTTTGCGAAATTAAACAATTTCATTATATTTTTAATTTTATTCAAAATCTACGCCCGAAGTTTAATTCTGCTCAACTATTTAGCGGTCATACATTACACTGAGGCATGTCCTGGTTTAAAATTCTGAGCGCCAATAAATAAATCTCTAAATAAAATTGTCTCGCACTTTAAAAACATAGAATTTTAGACTGCTGTTCATTTTTGTCATGTGTGATTGCTGTTGGTCTTAGATGACCGTAACAACGCCACCGGGTTTTGGATCGGCAAGATCTTGAGATGGACCTCAAACCGAGAGTAGCGAGCCACCGTAGTGCTCTCAAAGATGGATGAGGGAGTCTCGGAACCAGCATAGATTCACTTTGGCGCTCTAGCCGGAAAGGGAATACAGGGTGCCATAGGATACCTCTAAAGACACGGACTTCGACTATGTTAAGCCGTATCGTGGGTAAAAGCATCATCTAGGTACATGCCTGTAGCAGATAAAGCGCGAATTGTGTAGATTAGGTTTTCTCACTCTGGACATACGAGTGCGGTGTGCAGACACTACATCAGTGTGTATGTGGTGAGTAACTGAACTGGTAACTAACCCGAGGCATCGCAGAGAAATCGGTTTTAGAGGGTCTGTAAGCGATTGATGTAAGAGGCGGGAAGCTAATAATTTAGCTTTTAGATGGCTTATTTACAAAACATAATAATGTAAAAAAAATAATAGACCTAATCTAAAGTTTAAAAAGACGTTTTTCGGTTAAAGAGTTCGTTAGTCTTAAAAACTGCAGACATCAAAAAAAACTTACAACAAATTCAAAGCAATCACTTTAATTTGAGCATTCTATCAGCGACAGTACAGTCGTAAGGGAATTTATTACGTCCACGCCCACTCGTCTGCAGTAACATTTTCATTTAATGTTTTTACCCGCTGAAATAAGGCGCGCTAAACGTGTTAACCCTTAATGTCTCATTGACACGAATCGTAAGCACACTCTAGTACTTCGATGTACGTTTTGTTTGCTTAGCGCTTGCGATTGTTATAGGCAATGTTTTGTCTAGAAAAAAAAATATCAAGAGTTATCCTTTGTGGGGAAAACCCTCAAAAGCACATGGTACCTCGTATCAATAGTAAGTTCTCTATCATCCGAAGTGCGGAATATAATGTTTACTTGCAATATTTGCTATGAGCCGTACACTTCTCTGAAATATATTCAATAAGTTCATATCATATTTTTAACTGGAGGTATATACATACAAGGATAGTATATACTACCCAACAATCAACTAGAGAGACCAATTTTATAGTTGACACGCTTTTTTATTTTTTTTAACTCAAGCTAGCTTAATACTATAACTTTTTTTTTATATTATATACCAACCTTCCTATTGTTGAGAACATAAATAAATTTTAATTTGACAACAGAACTTAGGCACACTTGAACATTAACTAACTAACGTAATGTTTATTAAAGTGATATTTGCATGCGTAACAGTACCTACAGTACACAAATAGCAGCTAAGCTCCACATTTTATTCACAGCTAGACTTACTATTTGACATTACATTAAAATAATGTAATTATCATTATTTTGCTTTTATTAATTAAGTACCTGATCAAACTACTCATTTGTATTGCGTGTGCGACAGTACCCATGCTGAACGAAACGTGGAGGGGATAGCTGCATCCCCTCCACGTTTCGTTCAGCACTAGAGTTACGTGCTGCGACCTGTACGTACTAACGTGGCATGGACGAGATATATGTCTAATGTCTCTGCCAAATGTCGACAAAATTCTGTTGCCATATTAGAGTTTGTAGACAAAATGCCTCGGCTAAGTAAAATCACTCTTTTGGCATAAGAAATCAATTCTTAAGAGCAAGCACGTTAAAGACTTTAGATAACAAATGAATAATACACGAGAAAACGGGTCGACAAAATTTTTTCGTATATAGAGAAATCAAAGATTTCGTCTTCAATTTCGATTGTAAGTCTCCTTCCACCACCTACTTGAGGGTGTGATACAGCATACAGCATTTTCCGTGCCTGTCTTCTCAAAACAGTATTTCTACTCGGCATTTTCACTCTTTAAAAACTGTTCAAACTTAATAAAACAGTAAATTAACTAACCAATAAATAAACAAAACCAACATAGCAAAAAAACAACAACACAAAAATTTAGAAACGGGGGATGAAGTACGACTGGAGAGCCAATCGGCCCGCCCATCACCACTGTATCACCCAAGACATCTTATTTTTAACTTCTGCACAGTAACGGTCAGCGCTAGAGTTTTGTGCCACTAATTTAATGTAAATTGTGTAAATTGTAATTTATAGTGTCTGGGTGTTAAGGGTACCGTGTATGGGTGGTAAGGGTACCACCCCCCACGAACGACACCCCCGCGAACCAATATGATCTGTCCATGAGCTTGAGTTTCCTTTAACCACCCGTTTTAAAGGCAGCAGCGTGTGGGATCCCTATGGTTTTTTTTTAAGTGGCTATGGTTAGATACACCCTTTGCTATACTATAACTAATTATTTTACACAAGTTGATTCAAATTTGGGCCTTATTACAAAAGGTATGGTTTACTTTGACGTTCAATTTTTTTATCCTTTATTAATTTATTTATTAATAACATTCTAATCAAAGAACAAAAGAACTCGTACCTTATGAAATTTGATGGTCCTAAGCCCGTAAATCATTGTTATGTTTATGTATCAATGAAATATGGGATTGCGTGGTCGTGACATAGTTTTATTTGAGATAACTTTGTAAAGATGTAACTTAATATTTCAGTACTGGGTGATATTAAAAGAACAAATATTTGTTTCGTTATTTTCTTCAAATAATATAAGATATAAATTGGAGTGGTTTTATGTAAAATATCCTATTATAGTCCAAGTTTACAAAAGAAAAATTCTTATTGAGAAAACACAATATTTTTAAGTTTCTTTTCTTAAGTCTTAGTTAGTTTCTTTTCTAAAGCCCTACTATTCATCCTTTTTTATGATAACCTTATCAATTATAATAGTATACAGCAAAGTTTGAAACATTAAATATATAAAATGCGATACCATTTATTATAATATTAGATTGTTTATTTATCAACAATAAGCAAACTTAATGCTTGAAGCTTTATTCTCTACCAACTAAGCTTTGGGAAACAATTAAATATATCGTAGATAACAAATGATATACTTAACCTTAACTTTTTACTTTATATAAGACACAATATAATTTTATGAATGTTGTGTTTTTGACATAACTCATATATTTTAAAATCTGCATTTATTATAAGGAAAATAATACAAGCAATCTTGTGAATTAAATAGCGTAGCTTAGTCTTTTTAAACTTTGATACGACAAACTAAAGATGTTTAATTTTGCATGGAGAATTTTTTTACACTTTACACAGTCAATAGCACATTATAAATTAATGAATTTATGTGTTGGATTTTCAGCGTACAGCCCAACATATAGAATTTCATTTGTGATAGGTTGACGTACTATTGTCCATACTACTACGGAGGGTTTGATCAAATATATGTACTTGTACTAGATACAAGTGTTAACAACATTATGACTTGGGAAAATTTGCAACAATGTTATCAACATTAACAAGTAAATTCAAACGCAAATCTAAATCCGAGATAACAAGCAAAACTCAACAAGGCAGAAACAAATGTTTAACATGTCCAAATCAGAAATTTATATACCTGGGCACAGACACACGTCACTCATATTTAATCACAAAAGGGAACAACTGACAGGCAAGAACGAAAGTGAAAAATACAGCGGTTTTTTTATCTAATCTGGCAATATAATTTAGTTATTTCCTTTTTTGTCTTCATATTGTTGAATTGTCACTCGAAAAGATAACGTTCACTTCCATGCAATCGTTAAGTCAGATCCAATCCTTTATTGAATAAATCTTAAAATAAGCTTTTCCTAATAATTACGAAGTTTTTCTAAGTAACATTGGTTTGGATTATTGAAAAGTACTTCTATATTTTTATTTTCACACAAAAATGAGAAAACATACTAAGTTAATATTCTTTCTCTTAAATGCATGTATATTTATATGGTAAATTTCGAGTATATGGTGTACACATCGAGTCTTGGCATTAAAATATTTCCTCTTATACACGCATGAGGTAGCAAATGTATATAGTTTGTTGTTTTTGTTGATGAAATAATAAGATGAGATAAATAATTTAAGAATTAATACATCCGCAATTTATTTTGTTTTTAATAAAACTAACACAACTTTACTCAACTTTACTCTTTAAACTTTTTTATTTGGGCATTATGAACATAACATTAAAAAGCCTAAAGCAACAATCGCAACTCCAAGTAAATAAAGCGAACAAAAGTAGTAAAGTAGACGATTCGTGTCGATGAGGCATTAAGGTCAACGAGTTTAGTTCGTCTTGTTTCTCCAAGGGATTTTTGCTCTACTAATATAGACCTCGAATACGTTTAAATAATAAAACTGCTTCCACTATCTATAAAGGCTGTTTTACATGTTTAGTATTGAATTTTACACAGCTTTCCGTTAAATGAAACTCTAGTACCTACATATTTATATAGAACCAACTTATAACCGTTAATTTTTAACTAATTATTTGTTACCAGAATAAAATAAAATCTGAAAGATTAATTTTTGGTCTATGGTTATAATAATAATTTGCTGTCATATTTATCACGACGCCGACGGTTCCCAAGTTTTAATCATCAAATTAATATGAATTTGTTAGTGTCTAACATAATAGTGAGATTTCTGTTTTATACTGCTTGAATATAGGCTAGATCCTCAAAAAGAGAAGATACAGATAGAAACAATATATTTGAATCCCAAGTTGTAAAACTATCACCTATTTAATTATATTCCATTATATGGATCATCTTTATTTCTGTCCTTTGATATGACAATTTGCTACACGTTTGCTTGAACGACATAAGAAGCAGAGGGATGTAGACCAGCCACCGACTCCGGAAGCTTAGCCCCTAATAATAAAAAGAAAGCCTTTTCTTATGTTAGGTTAGGTTAGAGCAGTAAACAATATAGTCTTTTTAATTATTTTTTGTAAACAGAATCCATTTTTCAATTTGTTAATATTAGTTTTAGTGTTTATTTTTTCACCTATCATTTCATCATCATGTATGGTCCAAGTTTACTAGCGTCAGTGGGTTTTCAACCTCGATGTCCCACACTTGGCCCCTGGGTGGTGCTAAAGGGTAAATCCCTTTTAGGTAGTAGGCTTAGGTAGCGGTGTGTTACCACCCACCAGGCTAAGAAAGTACTGCCAAACGGTCCCAACCGTTCGTGCTCCAGTACTGATGTCTGGTGAAACCACACTGGAGGACGGGTCAAAACAGTTGTGCTGGTTGCAATGGCTGGTTTTATTTAGTAGAGTAGGGGCAATGTATCGGATATCCAAATTCGGAGAGCAGGGGGATCCTAGGCACGGTTCTTCCGCTGGCCGACCGCAGAAAGGCCCAAGTAGAGAGTTAGCCGTGCCGATTGATGCCCGGACAAGAGGACCCGATGGACACCCTTGGAGGGCTCGGGCTTCCCCGCGGTCTCCGATTTGGCTATCCCATGGTATGAGGCTCTAACTCGTCTTATTTGGCTCACAATCAGCATCTCGTTCTACTTCCGTTTTACGGCACCATCCTTCACAACAATATGCAAAGTAAGAACAGGAAACTGGTAAAACAGCGGCCGCACGTACTCTCTTTCTTAGTATACGTTTCTAATATAAGAGGTTTGAACTCTAATCTCAACCCCGGCCATCACCCCCTCGAGACTAGAAAACCGCACCTGTTCTTTCTCACGGAGTCACAGATAAAATGTCCAACTGACGCAGCGTACCTTATTTATCCGGGTTACATCCTAGAAAATTGTTTTAGGGCTCATGCATCGGGTATTTGCATGAGTCCTAAAACAATGTTCTAGGACGTCATGTATGCACTCGATGACATTTGTTATTTGCGTCTCCGTGATCTTGAAGACTCCACCCTTTCAAACATCAGGGTTCTAGTGGACACTGAACTAGAACAAATTATCTATGCTTGTATCTTTACCGCTTGCATAGCGGAGACGCGGAGATCTTCAGGCTCACCAACTTAACATAGATCCAAAATCCATAGAATGGATAAAGGACGGTATTGTGAGAAGGAGTTTGGATTGGAGGTTTTGGGAAGGGGAATGACATTAGCCACGCCATTCTTCCACGCATCAGGAAAGCCATTGTGAGCTATTTAATAATTAAAAATGTGAATCACACGCACAATATCATCCAAAATGGTAAGAAGAATGTCAAGACTGACGCCATGACTGTCAATAGCTTTAGAAGATATTACACAAAGATGTATTACTATTACTGGCACTTTCGAATTCGTCAGATGAGCGCGAGTAGTATATATATATATATATATAAGATTTTCCAAGACTTACATCACAACCACACGTCCAAGTTGACTTTAGCTAGTTTACAATAAAAATAAAAGAGATAAAATGTCTAGCAATGCAACTGCCTCTACAATATCAAATTACAGAATCAGAATCCTTACTAATATTATAAATCGGAAAGTGAGTTTGTTTGTTTGTTTGTTTGTTCCGCTTTCACGCCGTAACTACTGAACCGATTGCTTTGAAATTTTGCAGACGTAAAGATAAAAGTCCGGATTAAATAATAGGGTACTTTTTATCCTGGAAACATTGATATTCCCGAGGAAAAACAAAAATATTGTTTGCTTGATGGATGGATTGTAGATGGCGCTGTGTGTCGTTTAAAACAACGTAAAATATTGCAAACGAATATAAACATTTAAATTTAGAAGCTAAATGATACGATAGTGAGGAATTCCCGAGGGATGACGTACATTTTGTTTTATCGTCTAAACTGTTTTTTTTTACATCTACTTATATGTTTCAAACGAATATGAACATGTAAATTTTGAAGCTCAATGATATGAAAAATGATTCCTCGAAAATTCCTAATTTTCGAGGAATCGAGGAAGGATGACGTACAATTTTTTTTTATCGTCTAAATTGTTTTTTTTACATCTACTTATCCTGAAATCACTAAAGTCAACGAATTAACGAACGAAGGTATAAGTATTTGTGACATTATTTAGTTCTTGAGGTATGCGATAGATGGCGCTGGGTGTTTTTTAAAACATGGTAACGATGTGTTTTTTAAAATACATAAGAAGTGGAATGATAGCTTACGCTATTTAGTTCTTGAGGTATTTGATAGATGGCGCTGAGTGTTTTATAAAAATTGGCAACGACGAGTTTTTTAAAATACATAAGAAGTGGAAAGATAGCTTGCGCTATTTAGTTCTAGAGGTATGCGAAAGATGGCGCTGGGTGTTTTTTAAAACGTGGTAACGAAGTGTTTTTTTAAGATACGTAAGAAGTGGAATGAATTATATGAAATTTGTATCCAGCGTTACATCGCGCTTCTAAGATTTTTCCGTGGGAATGAGAAGTATTCTTATAGTTGTGCTTTATACCGCAATATAACCGAATTCCACGCGGGCGAAGCCGCGGGCGGAAAGCTAGTAGTAAATAAAACAAAAATATATGAGTGCAAAGAGAAAAAAAGGTACTAGGTACTAGTAAACGAACCATAGTTTAACATATGTCTAATCTGTGATTAAATGTTGAGTAATATCACAATATGATACCTTGGGCCGATAAAATCATTGAAAATGTGACATGAAATTACTAACGTCAAAAAACAGACAATAATATTAGACATATACATCATCAGTGAATAACATTGCAAATAAAAAAGACGCCAAACTCATAAAAAGTATTTAGCGATTAGGTACAATAATAATAAAAAAACAACTCAGTTTACTCCACGATAAAGAATACCCGACCAAATCAGAGAGCACCGAAAACAACTCCGATAAGTGCAGCGTTCGTTTACAATTAGCGCTGGTTGCTTGTGGTGGTCTTGGGATGCTGGCTAGTGATTTGCTGTAGTTCCGTTATAGTAGAAATCTTCTTACGCGTATTATCCAGAAGAAGTCCATTAATTGTGCCCTCTGCCGACCAATACTTACTTACGCCGAAGTTATTACAAGCCGCTACAAATACGTCATAAAGTTCTCACAACCGGTTAAAAGAAGCAACCAGGAATCGAAAACCACAGAGTTATATCTCAGAGCAAGGAGTATGTAATCAGTATGTTTTCTCAGAGTATAGACTCGGGGTAAAGTGTTGCTAGGACCCACGGAGTCGATCTCCGAGATTCATTTCCAAACGATTAGTCCTACATGATGAATATGCTACTTTTCCGTTTGTTTATCATGGCATTTGTTTGACATGGCAAAAATGAACGGTTCATTTCCCATACACGAAAATAGTGTGTTATTATTTTAGAATACATATACGCTGCAATGGGTTGTTTTATTAATCAAATTTATATTGCAGAAAGTATTTAAGTGCCAAAATTTTAGGTATAAATTTATCTAAAAAATGAAAACTTTGGCTTGGAAAAATGTATGAAATTTAACGGTGCGCACTTAATTTACGTTTTTTCTGTCATAATCGGAAATATCACATATATAAAAATGATTATTTTGATAGTTTTAAGGTTAAAATTGAATATGTACTTGTTTGGGAGAATTAAATTTTACTATCGTAGGTTGTTTTCTATTTAAAATACGGATTTTTTTTGAAAAGTTCGTAATAAAAATAATATTTAAATCTTGATTAATTTCATATTATTATAGCAGTTCCCCGACTGCAAAACGACATCATCTGTACGAGCTGTTTTCTTTTTCTTCCTTAGTCCTAATGATAACACATTATTCAAAATGTTATTCACCCATTATCAGGGTAAAACTCCCCATTTGAAGCCTGTTCAAAAATGTTAAAAGTAAGAAAACAGGCTTTACGCAATTGGTATCTATATTTAGAGAAATTCATTTGCAAAGGATTTTATTATTAAAATCATGCCTAAACTAATTAAATATAAAGCATAAAACATGTCAAAGGAATCCTCCCACCAGTATTTTCTTGAACAAATATAGGTATTTAAATAAAAGGATGTTTGGAGTTTTCCTTTTTTAATATAATTTAATGAGGCCTCTTTTATTAAAGCGTCCATTAATAAAAGTTGATTTGAAGTCATTCCATGGATGAGGTAAAAAATTAACATAGGTTGCTATAATTACCTTCCTGCTAACCTTCCTCCTATGACAGAAATAATATAGTTTTCTTTAAAAAATATAATGTCTAAGTGATAAACACGTTATTAATTATTATTAGGTTACGTGTCGTACAGTCGATAGCACTTTAACCCACCCAAAAACCGGGGCCGCAGTTTTCCTATTTATCTGTCGACACTACCATAGCACGATGCTGATTTTGACTATTGTCTATGTAGCTTTTAAATATTTTACATCCCTGAACAATTGAAGCATGGTCCCATACCTGGTAACTATCGGCATTATGTTTGTAATTATTTTTTACATCATGTTTCAACTAATTTCAAAGCTGCCTGCATGATGTCACTCTATATTAAGTATGTCATCTTCATAAAATATTGTATGTAGGTGATTGTCATTAAGTAAGATGATGAGATTGTTTACTACCAAGAATTCGTAAGAAAGCGACGTAACGTTTGACAATGTAGGTCACACAACGTATCTACTAACCTACCTAAAATTCTTTTGATATAGGTCTTGCTTTGGAGACAATTTTCATCTTAGTTTTCCTGAAGGTGAAATGTAACGAAAAGATTGTCTAATAAAATAACTTATTTCATAATAACTGCTCAGTATAAGATTTAATTAGAAGCATATTTATAACTTTCATTTACTTATAGAATTTCCTTAAGTCACTAAAATTTAGTTGTAGACGTCGCGTGCTTAACAAAGTCAGTAACGAGTGGTAGTTAGTGAGCTACATCGCCCACCTGGACCCAGTAACAAAGGGCTGCTTAGCTCCACCATTTTGATTTAGATTGTTACGACTTTGGCTAAAACTTCTTCAGGTCGTTATCATTTTTTGTTTTTGCTTTAGTGGAATATTTATATTTTATCACAAATTAATAATCGTAATTACAATTTACTTTAAAATCAAAATTAAAACTTACGCAACACTTTTTAAAAGGAGTATCTATTTGTATTTATCTGATGCACAACCTTTCGTCTCAAAATTTAAAAAAATTACCTTTATAATATTTACTTCTGTAAATTATTTATTTTGGTACAAAAATAAATGATGCATTATCTTTTAAGACAAATAAAACCTTACAATAAACAAAATGTGTATCTCTGGATTTAATCCTGCGTCTACTGGCAAGCCGAGTCGACTTCGTTATCGCTACTGAATGCAAATTCATTATTATAGCAATAAATATTGAATATTGGCAATACAAAAAGATTAGAGAGTGTTGGTATCATTTAATATACATATGGTAGTTTTGTCGCCTATGATATTTAACTGTCACCGTTAATTGCACCTAACAATAAATTTTCAATACCCAGTCACAGAGTAGTATGAATCATCATAGAATACAATATCATACTAAAACATTAACTTTTTAAATTTCAAAGAAATTAATAATTGGAACCATCTCGTTAGTTCGTTCACCGAGCCCCGAGAAAGTTTTCCCTTTTCCGAGATTAACTGTGATTGTTTGTAGTGATGTGTCGCTGTCGCTTTAAAAATTTATGCTACTCATCATAGTTGAATTTTAAATAATGTGTAATTTACTTGACTTGCATCTGTTGATGTTATACGTTCACAAATGGTTTGAGTGAAGTTGGAGTTGTTTAATAATGGATTAAAATTTTTCTTAATCTCCTATTGCTTAAGTTTTTATTGATTCTGAATACTATATACAATATTATGTATGTATGTACTTGGCATTATGTTTTATTTTTTCCTTACACCTCCAAACTAATCATATAAGCTCTTTTTAATTTTGACCAACATTTAATGTCAATATTTGCAATTTTGCGTATAATTTAAAATATAATAGTATTGCATGGTTCTAATAATAAGTAAATGCAATGTCATTATAATAGAAAAATACTAGAAAAAATCGACTCGGGTCACAAGTGAATCTCAGGCGGGAATCGAACCCGCAACCTTTGGAAATCCGGTCCAATGCTTTTTCTATTATAATAATCGCATTGAAAATGCATAAAATATATAAAAATTATAAATCTAACATGGCTGTTTCATCTTAATCGATTGACCAAACATTTGTAAAAATGTTTCTTTCGAATACGAGAGGATGTTCCTCTCATTGATGAAACAACGCTGGCCTACAGCATAAAATCAGGAAGGTACTGGAAAATTTCGACGAGTGTTCGCAAGGCTCGGTAGCTCAATTGGGAGAGCATTGGACCGGATTTCCAAAGGTTGCGGGTTCGATTCCCGCCTGAGATTCACTTGTGACCCGAGTCGATTTTTTCTAGTATTTTTCTATTATAATAATTTATCTTATAAGATCGCATTGAAAATGCATAAAATATATAAAAATTATAAATCTAACATGGCTGTTTCATCTTAATCGATTGACCAAACATTTGTAAAAATGTTTCTTTCGAATACGAGAGGATGTTCCTCTCATTGATGAAACAACGCTGGCCTACAGCGTAAAATCAGGAAGGTACTGGAAAATTTCGACGAGTGTTCGCAAGGCTCGGTAGCTCAATTGGGAGAGCATTGGACCGGATTTCCAAAGGTTGCGGGTTTGATTCCCGCCTGAGATTCACTTGTGACCCGAGTCGATTTTTTCTAGTATTTTTCTATTATAATAATTTATCTTATAAGATCGCATTGAAAATGCATAAAATATATAAAAATGATAAAAAAAAAAATGCAATGTCCTTTGGCATTTTGTACATCCAAGCATTAAAAAGAAAGTCTTAAGGCTTCAAAATTCCTACCATCCATTCCATTCTCACTTAAATAAATGTCGCATATTCGCCACCCTATGTTATATATTTACTATAGAATACACAGTAGTACGACGTCAAATTGACAGTTTATAGTGACTGCCAAAAGTGCACACACACTCTTGGGACAGTAAGAGCACACGCGAATCAACTACTCAGTCTTGTTGGATAGCATCGTCGTGACATTTGGAGGTGAAAGTAGCGAGTACTGCACGCCATTTCGTTGTCTATTTATAATCTTCGTGAATATATAAAACATTATTTCTATATTTAGTCCTTATCTCGTACTATGCTTTTATTGGGGTTTGGTTACATAAGGTAGAAGTTGTAAGGAACATAAATACATATTATGCCTATTCAATGTCTTGTCACATTAACATAAATTTCGTCAAAAAGAGTTTTAGATATTTAAAAAAACGCAAGTTTAGTGTTAAAACTGAAAGTATTAAAATGAAATAGTGTTTCATATACCAATTTATTTATCTTTCTATAACTGCATTAGGAGTACACCTCATTAAATTCATTGTGTAAGTATAACATTTTGTAAAGTTTCAATTCGTATCTCTCAAATAAACTCAAAGTTAGTTCCCTCTTGTTGATATTCGGTCTGGCAAAATGTCGTGTGCTCTAGTGGCGAAACATTTTTAAGAAGCTGTTTACATTTAGCTGACATAGTTTTGTTTTGTAGGCTCCGACATGTATTGTCCAGTGTTTTGCCAGCGCTACACATCAGATATATAACATACTACCAGTATAAATATAACTAATACCAGTATATATAACATTAGCCTATGGTTTGTACGACGCAGTTTACATTTGCGGATATCGGGTCCGGAATCCATCCCAACTACCCGTTTCCCACGAACACTCGTTGTCCATTTGCAGTCATACAGTGGTAGCGCGCAAATCGTGTTATATTGATGTGTTTTTATAGTGAGCAAGTTTTATACTAAAGAAGAGTTAAATCCTTAAGATTTAATCCCACTTGTTCACAAAAGTGTAATTTTATGGGATAATACCTGAATACCTTTAAACCTGTACAAACTCAAATAACCAATTGAAACTTTCCCTTTAGCTACATATTTTTAGCCTACCTATATCCGACTTTGACAAGATGGATGAAAAAGAAAGACAATATTACATTGATGATTTTTATTCTTTAAGTTTAATTTAGAGTAGGAAATTTGGCATAATGTACAGGCACAGTTTAATTGTTGTGGTTTAATTTAATTAACCAATGTGGGCGACATCCACATTGCTAAATTAAATTAAACGATACTTAAATATTCTATTCGTGGTAAAAATTATTCCTTCATAAGCATATATTTTTTGAAAGTGTTAGATGAAGCGGCTTTGCTTTAGTATATTCAATCTACCATCGTCATTATTTTTACCCAAATGCTAGACTTCGCATTTTTTCGATATGAGTCAACACTTAGATAAATTAAACAATATTTTGCTTCAATACCAGTGAGTAATAAATATTTTTTGTAAATATATTGACCCATCTATGTACTTTCTGTCAAACGGCTCCGAAACAGTAACAGTTTTGATAATAGTTTATATTTAAAGTACGTACATTTTTGTTTATATTTTATTTAAACAATTCCTTAATGAGCAAGCATCTCGTAAATTCGATCAGAATAAAAATATCCGATGAGATTTTTGCAAACAGTCACTGATCCGAATGAATGAATCCCTATCATCTAAATCAGATCCCATGGCGAATTCTGAGCCAGAAGATATGTCTATGGCTGCAAAATAGTAACCGTAAACCTTCTTAAAAGAAAAGAGAATAGACCTAGACGTTAAAATGAGCCAAGTTATAGACAACAAGTTAACAGTTGGCAATGATCATCTAATGGTTTCTTTTTTTAAGTTGTTTATTGACCTTGATGATGATGAATTGTTATAACTTCGATCAGTCGTGGTGACATTGTACACAGTCAAGAGATCACAAATAACTATCTGTATATTCGACACACAACAAAAGCATGCTCCCCCCTTCCCCCACCCCACTTGGTATGAGTATTCGATTCCTGCAGTCAAATGCAGTGCGTAAAAATTGTTTTTTTAATAGGTGGTGCTCACTGAGCCATGTTAAGTGATCGTTGAATGTAGTCTTGGACATTCTGAAATAATCAAAAACTACTGTTCATTATATCTTGATTGAGTGATTCAAACCTGAAATGCTGCTAAGTAAATCTTTTTCTCAGGACTGGGTTAACCCAAATTGTAAAATAATACATCGCAATAATGAAACATCGTCGTTCATCGCGTGCAGTGGCTTCCCAAAGTGTGAAACATTGGCTCCAGCTATGTTCAGGTCCGACGTACGAATAGTGTTAACAAAGACGTCGATATCCGATTTAAAACCGGAACTCGTACCCGATATAGTGGAAAGGGGCTACCATTTCACGGGTAAACTCTTGAAATTAACTTCGTTAAATTTAATAGATCGAGCTTGTTGGGCAGAAAGATTTCGATTTATTCTAAACCATATTTTTATTACTTTCTTTATGACGCAGTTTTTATTTAAGCTTCTATATATTTTCCCTGACTTAACAGATCCCAATTCGTAACAAACGTAAAATTTGCCATTTATATTTAATTTCTGGAACAAGAAAAGTTGCGGCCTACAGGCAAAATAAAACAGACTCAATCCCATTGGGATTATCTTAAATTCGTCCTTCACAAAGGCCCACGGGACTAAAGGTGCGAGGGATGAAAAGAGCCAAATTTTTCCCCGTCAAAGAGTCTAGGCGGAAAATTAAGCGCCTTACACCATTGTTCGTTTAGTCACTGTAGTGCCTTTCGTTTCGGGCAACTACGAATGGGATTTTTTGAAAGGCTTATCCTTTCTTTATATTAAGATTTGTAAGTAGATGGTGATTCTGAAATCCATAATAAGAACTTATTAATATCTGATATCGGTTTTGATCAAAAAATCTGTTGAGAATTTTGAAAATATTTAGGTAAATATCGAAATAGGAAGAATTTGGCATATACTCAATATAAAAAAATACAAAACAATATGGTAACGGTATTGAAACAAGTATAGTTTCGCGTCTTTCCAAATAAGTATTATTAATTATTACTTTAAAAAAATACATTATTTTCATTTGCTTTAGTTTTTCCACTCGGATTTCGTATATGAATACTTCAAATGTATGTGTACATAGACAAATTTACTGATAAAGATTAAACGCGCAACCTTTAAGATTTAAGGCAAAGGTTAAACGCTGCACGTTCGTAGGTATTACCATAAATAATTGAAGCCCTAAAAACTTACTCTTACGCGTATTAGAGCATTTTTAGCAGACTTTTATGAGATTATGTAACACAAAATTATATTTCATATCTAAAGTTGTAAAAAAATATGTTAAAGTTTGAGATTATGATATGATCTTACTATAGCTGATGGTTAATAACATATAACTCATGTCGTTGCAAATATAACTTTTAAATATAAAGAACGGGTATATTCAAATATTCATAATTCAAGGCCATCACAATGGAAAATATATTAAAACCTTAATCTTTGTTCACAAATCTATGTGGGAAGAGCCGGTGATCGAGAAATATGTTTTTCCCGCTTATCGTCCAAATTTGTCACGACATGCAGTGGCACTCATATTCACGTTGCATCGATCTCAGAACAAACTTGTATCTCGTATTCAAAACTCGCGCACCAAAGGGCCATGGCCCAAGCATAATAAATTAATAGATATTCGCCGTGTAAACGATTGTATCGTATACGGTTTTACCAATATATTCTTATCGAATAGTCGCCGTATGAACGTAACTTAACATTGTTACTTGGCCGATACAACAACATAACACCAACAAGCTTTTTGATGAACATAATTACAAGCTTGAAACGTAAGGAAGCTTGAATTTCATTGAAAAATTAGCGAATCATGCTGCAGACACGATTCTTGTAAGTGAGTCGAGTTCATGGTGCAATAAAATCTATATTATCTTTTACAAAGTAACTAATTATATGTTTAACAAAAGATTTAATATAAAATGATATATTTATAACCCCAATTTGAAAAATAACAAAAGAAGTCCTTTAAATATAGTGTTACAATAGATGGTCGTATGGTTAAAAACTAAAAGCAATCTTCGCAAGACTACTTTGTGATGGAAAGGACTACAAGGAAGCGTAAGAGGCAGCTGTATAAACAAACAGTTGAAAAGACAACACTAAAGGAATACTCACAACATAAATACATACAAGCACATTATTATATGGTACATATAAAATAATACATATATGCAAATGCAGATGTTGGTATTTGTTTAAAAAGTACTTAGCAACATAGGATATAAGATTTATTAATTGTTATTAACAAATATGGATTGTAATATCAGAGTTTAAATCGATTTTAATTATATAGGTTTAGTCAATAGAGCTAAATTACTTTAACGAAACAACTTTTAAAGCCATAAGTTCGTTCTTCAAGACATTAAAAACAATGTACCTTAGAGACCTTAGAGTAGTATACGACAATAGTCGACGATATATTCAACATCGATTTTATTATTAGATTCCGGTGTCACTCTTGCCTAATTGCCGACAGAACGCGTTGTGTGATGCAATCACAATGTACTTATCAATCATCATTATGTATGGAGTACCGTATTCGAATCCTTTATCTCATTAATTATTAAAGTACCGAGGACTAAAATCCAGCCTCGCTTGCATTTACGACCATTACTCTCACTGTGGTCGTAATACCTGCAGTACTTTATTTTGGAAAGATATTCAATTATGTTATTATACCATCCACAGCATAAAACAGCAGATTAATTTTGGTACTGTAGAGTACTGTAGAGTCACCTATTACAGAGTATGGTTTCATGAGCAGATAAATGAAGATAAACATTTCTAAATGAATTTAAATTAAAGATTTTATAATTTTTATATATTTTATGCACTTTTCAATGCGATCTTATAAAAAAAATATTATAATCTGTTACAAGATCATGATATTAGGGCACTGTGTGCAGAAAAGCTGACATCGTCGCCTTACAGGAGACTTCGTTGTTACCGCATGATATTGCGTAAATTGGTAGCATCAGCCGAGTTCACGAGTAAGTCAGCGGTGGACACCTCTGCTGGCATTCTTCGTGTCCGACCTTATGTGGCGTCGCTATTATATGGCGTAAAAGCCTATTTACATTATTGTCCGTGGTACTCTGTGCTAGTGCAAGAATATCAGCAATCAAAATTGCACTTTGTGATCGTGCGTTTCAATTGTTTTCTGTGTATATGCCTACGGACTGTTTGGATAATCTGGGAGAGTAGAGAGTATACAGACTGTTTGGGTGAGTTAAACGCTGTTATTGAAAGTATTCTAGTAGACTCGGTTTTTATGTTACGAATAGGTGACTTTAATGCACATCCGGGCGAATTATTTCTCAAAGAATTGCAAAATTTTTGGGATGATCAGAATTGGTTGTGTGCGGGCGTATAATATGTAGGTATAGAACCTGGCAGCTACACGTATATAAGCGAAGCTTGTGGTTGTAGGCGCTGGCTGAAACACTGCTTAGTGATGGGCGCAGCATTTGAGTCTATACTGGGAATAACTATACACTACGATACACACTGGTCTGACCATTTGCCATTAGAAATTAGACTCAATAGTGGTAATATTAAGACCAAGTTTACTGTAAATAACAAAAAGAGAGAGATAATACACAAAAACGGAGCTTACACCTTATGTCATGATAGATTAAGGGATATTAATTTTCCTATGGAATTTGGATTATGTTGCAATAGGATGTGTCTAATTCTAGAGCATATAGTGTGGCAATTGATAAAATGTATAAAGATATTGTTCACATACTTAGTGCGACAACAATATCTAGTCACAATATAAGGCATAAGTAAAAAACATGTTATTGGGTAGAAGAAATATGTTAGCGATGCTTATAGGGAAGCTCGACTTTGTTTTAAGTTCTGTATTTAAGTTAAGTTTTGTTGCTTTACCTAGTGAGCCCTACCTTTGCTGACTAAACCTACACCAAATAGGTATAAAAACATTTTTTTAACAAATACATGTGTAAACATATGTCTTCAATATTAAATATAAGAAGGAAAAGTGTGAGAAACAAGTACAGATTTTGTTTTAGAAAGTAAATATTATGTTACAATATATATTTTCCTGCCGACAAAAGCGAACATAAGTAACGCATATCACAAAACCTCATATTGCTTACCTCTCTACCTTGAATAGTTTCTTTCAGAGAGACTTTTTTCTTTGAACTCTTCCCGAGGAAATCTTTCGTTCAAATACTTCCTGGAATATCTTTTTTTATTTTAATGTTGCCTTATTATTCATAAGGTCAAAAATAATGGAAAAAAAATAAAACGTTTTTATCTTATGATATTTTGGAATAAGATTAGATCACGACTTATGATTGACGACGACAATGATTTCCTAAAAATATTATAGGCGTATCTCCTAACACGCAATAGTAATTTTAATTTCTGTATTTCATTTGGAATACAGATCATATTTTCCCACGTTTTTCACAGGTCGCTTTCTTGTTTATCTGTCTGTCTGTCTGTCTGTGCAGTTGGATTCTTGCAACTCAATTTTGAGGCACTTTCCGGCCACCTAGCGAGCTGAAATTTTTGGAGCAAGTCAGAACCCGATGACAATGCATCCTAAAACAACTTTTAACTTTCTACGGCCACTTTCAGGTCAACTTTCGGCAACTTTCACTTTCGTATGGGGCTTATCCGATTGTTGCGTAACACATGGTTACTTCGTTGAGTTAATAATTAAAAATAATAAAATAATAATACTAGATTTAAAAATCTAAAAATCCCACGTTTTTCAGTGACCAAAAAATAATAAAATAACCCAGCGGGGCCAAGCGAGGGGCCACTCAGAACGTGGGGGCGCATGTTACTTATGGAGATATAATGAGATGTATGATATGCATAGATGTTGAGAGTATTTGTAAAGATGCGCCCCCACGTTTTGAGTGGCCCCTCGCTTGGCCCCGCTGGGTTATTTTATTCTTTTTTGGTCACTGAAAAACGTGGGATTTTTAGATTTTTGAATCTAGTATTATTATTAACAAATCCAGTTATAGGAAATGAATTGGCATCAAACAATACATTTATTTGATTCATTTTAGTTTCATAAAATTAATGCTTCATGCCTCAAAAAAATTTAATTGCAAAAATGCCGCCTGACGTCTGGAACAAATAAAATCTAGTTAAACGCTTAAATAACACAATATAAAATAATTGTTGCTTTTTACTTTGTTCTTTCTTAAAAGTACATTATTCTTTTATTTTACATACCTAAATAACTATTAATAAAACTCACAAAATTATGTATGAAAGGACCACATAATTTATAAGTAAATTTAGAAAAACATAAGTAAAAAAACAACTTTCTCGAAAAAAATCCACACCATTATACAATTTAATTTAAAATTTAATATAATTAATGTGAAAATATAAATAGAATATTCTATCTTGTACATCACATACGACAAAAAGACAACGAGAGAAAAATATACAAAGTACAAATGGCGACGTTCTTTGGATGGACCGGAAACTAAACAATAAAATATTTTAGTCCAGGTCAATAAAAACAACAATCGTCTTCAATAAAAACAACAATTCTACTGTGCTCAAATGTGTCATCTATATATAATGTGTGTAAAGAAGGGGTAATTCACTTTAGACATCTAAGTTCTTTGTTCTTTTTGCTGCATACAACATATTCAATAGGTATATTTAATTAAGTTAAAAAATTTAAATATCAGCATTTCTCAAAACACCCATTTAAATAAATTCGATATCTTTAAAACTACTCCTTATTAGTTCTTTCTTTCCTTCTATCAGGACCGAACAAAAGGTTTTATATATAAATATATAATTTTGTATTTTATATATATAATTTCATTAGAGGCGTTTTTTTAACCTATACATATGCTTTTAAACAGCTTAAATAAAATCAGTCGTAGCAAGTTTGAGTTCGTATGTCTCTAAATAATACAAGTCAAATAACAGAGGCAGAGTACTGCGGAGTTTACTTACAGCTTTATGTTTAAAATAATCACTTTTTAAGTTTGTAATTTTTTGCCGATTTTTTGTTTTGAAGATCTCTTAAAAATACTCTGTATAGTAGTTAAAACAGTTATGAAATATTTCACTTGAACCCTTTGTTGACAAAAGGGTTTCCACGAGGGTTTGATAAAGAATGTTCATAATGAAATATTATTAAATTCTTTTTCTTGTAACGATTCCCAGAACGTGTATATTAAGGTCTTCCAACGATATTCTCGTTAATAATCGGTTACCTGCACGGTGAAAATTTTATTTACTATTCTGATTGACGTGCCTACATGTATTTCGATGGCAAAAGTTAAAACTAAGCAATTTTTCATCAAACTATTCGAAGTCAAACTAATCGATGTACTGCATCATGATGATAAACATGATCAATTAAGTAATTTGTTCTGGCGAACATTCGATGTTATGTACGTCGTGATAGTATTACTTTCGCAATAATTTTATGTCATAACATACCTACTTTTTACTATACCTACTTCAATACTTTATGATTACAATACATCGCATTTTAAACTTTGAAGTTCAATATGGAGTCACTGGTCTAAGTTTTTTCCCGTCAAAAATAAAATTTCGGTTGTAATATATAACCCTTAGGCCATGCCTGTGTTTCGCGGTCGTATTCTGTTTATTACTTCCAAGTACCCTAGATGGCGCAGCGCTAATTTCCAGTTTTACTGTCCGTCGGAACTTTGTTGTAACTTTAGACTTTGCTTGTAACCATTCCGTGAGTATTACTCATAATTTACACTCTTCTGCAGCGTACCGAACATTCATTTAGACACTTTATTGGACTAGTAAAGTATTTCAACAATTCCCCTATATCTACTCACCGATTTTATTAAATTGTTAAACCAAATAAGATACAGATATACAGCGTTATTCTATAAACACCATCCAAATTCTTTCTAGGCATAAAATACCATTAAAATACTTCAGTTTTGAAAAAAAGAATAGATAAGTAAAATTTTCGAAAAAAAAAATCTCGGAGCGAATTATGACATCAGCTGGTTACTGGTAAATATACCTACAGGTCAACAATCGCCCTAAATCTTCTGAATTAAACAGCGCCCCACCCCGTTGCGCATTCAAAACATGTATCCGTGTAGGATTCACTACCTCCCTCCCCCGAGTCCGGAAAAGAAAAAATAAATTTTTTACTTCTATTTTTGCCAGTGAACATCTGTTTCTTGAAGTCCTACTATAGCAAACCACGGTGTTGCTTGGAGTTTACTATAGCGTCCTTACAAGTAAATTTCTTTAGTTCTTTTGAAAAACTTCTAGATAACCTAATACCATCTTACAGTGACTCTATAATAATGGGGGATTTCAATGCCTGACTTTTAAAGGATAATTCCCAAGCTCATTCAATCCGTTGTCGAATCTAGTAATTTGCATATTCTTCCAATTAATGCCACCCATCATTTCCCAAATGCTACCCCTACACTTCTAGACTTATTAATAGTTTCCTCAACATGTTATAAAACATCGTCAATGTCCGGCCGATGCCTTTTCTTATCACAATTTGATTTTTATCTTACAAAATTCGTCAAAATAGACCTTTTGTTTTTACTCAGTTTTCGCAATGTGATGTTAAGAAGAACATGTTGTCGATTTCTTCCAATACAGTCGGTGATGATGGTATTAGTCGCAACATGTTAATTCCTATCCTAGATATCATCAATCCTGTTCTAACCTTTATTTTTAACAACTCTATCACGAACTGTCTTTCCAGAAGGTTGAAAAAATGCTCAAGTGATTCCACTGCCTAAAAACCCACTGCTCAGTCAATCTCTGATTTTTGACCCTGATTCTTCCCTTTCTATACAAAGTTTTTGAACGTCTTGTCCTCAATAAATTAAATTATTTCCTTGCTCGTCATACTCTTTTCAATCCTCTTCAATCCGGCTTCCGTTCGAGGCACAGTACCTTAACAACTTTGCTTAAAATAATAGTGACATTCGTTCTGGTCATGTCATGGAAACTGGTCATATCACGGTTTCGACAATGTTGGACTTTAGTAATGCTTTTAACACTGTCAATTTTGACATTCTTTTGGCATTACTACGCTCTCTTAACATATCTCCATCAGCTACTGAATGTTTTCACAGTTATCACTTCGGACGCAAGCAGCGGCTTCGCCTGGAGAACAGTGTTCCTTCCCGGAGTCACACAACTGCTGGTGTTCCGAAAGGCTGTCTCCTCTCTCCACTTCTCTTTGCTATCTTTATTAACTCTATCTCAAATAATTTATCTTCTTCCTATGAACTGTATGCAGACGACCTTCAAATTTACTGTCAAACTCCCGTCACTGAATTACATAATGCAGTCTGTGCCATAAACAATGATCTCTGACGAATTGCAGAGTGGAGCAAATTCAATGGCCTTTAAGTTACTCCCATCAAAAGCACAGCAATTATCGTGGGAAGCTGCAGGATGATTGCTAGAGTGGACTGGCAATTGCTGCCCAGTATACATTTTGCTTGCACCGATATTCCTTTCAGCTCGTCAGTGAAAAACTTAGGTTTATTTTTTGAGAACTGTTGTTGGCAAATTGCGTTGGCGACCTCAGTCAGACCGTTAGTCGCAAATTATATGCTTCGGCAGCTGCGTTGAGAAGACTGCGTAATTTTTTGCCTACTTCCACCAAAATTGCACTAACATTGTGTTAGTGCAATTTAAGGATTTTTTATTAATCAACTCGAGGATTTTTAATTAATCATTGTGTTGGAGCAGAGCACACAGTTTGCTATAGCAAAGTGTGTGCAGGGCGCCTAAGACTCTATTATTTATACATTTTGTTAGCCTATCGTGTAAAATGGACAAAAATAACAGCTTTTTACTCTTATTATTTTTCTTTCTGTAATTTCAGTTTCGGTTTTAGCGGTAAATGAGTTATGTTTTTATTTAATTTTTTTGCATTCACAATGCAATATTTCTATAAGATATAAAATACGTGTGTAAAAAACAACCACGCCTCCGAGCCCTCAGATGGGATTCGAACCCACGACCTTTCGCAATCCGGGCGACTGCTCTGACCGCTGAGCTACCGAGACGCTGGCAAACGTGTCGAATTTTACAAACGTATTCCAACTTCTACTATGAGCTAGTATCGTTCCACCAATGTTGAACGCTAACTACCTTCAACATTGAAAGTAATATTTTTACAAATATTAAACAATCAATTAAGATGGAACCAGCTATAATTATGTTTTTATTTAATTTTTTTGCATTCACAATGCAATATTTCTATAAGATATAAAATACGTGTGTAAAAAAAAAACAACCACGCCTCCGAGCCCTCAGATGGGATTCGAACCCACGACCTTTCGCAATCCGGGCGACTGCTCTGACCGCTGAGCTACCGAGACGCTGGCAAACGTGTCGAATTTTACAAACGTATTCCAACTTCTACTATGAGCTAGTATCGTTCCACCAATGTTGAACGCTAACTACCTTCAACATTGAAAGTAATATTTTTACAAATATTAAACAATCAATTAAGATGGAACCAGCTATAATTATGTTTTTATTTAATTTTTTTGCATTCACAATGCAATATTTCTATAAGATATAAAATACGTGTGTAAAAAAAAACAACCACGCCTCCGAGCCCTCAGATGGGATTCGAACCCACGACCTTTCGCAATCCGGGCGACTGCTCTGACCGCTGAGCTACCGAGACGCTGGCAAACGTGTCGAATTTTACAAACGTATTCCAACTTCTACTATGAGCTAGTATCGTTCCACCAATGTTGAACGCTAACTACCTTCAACATTGAAAGTAATATTTTTACAAATATTAAACAATCAATTAAGATGGAACCAGCTATAATTATGTTTTTATTTAATTTTTTTGCATTCACAATGCAATATTTCTATAAGATATAAAATACGTGTGTAAAAAACAACCACGCCTCCGAGCCCTCAGATGGGATTCGAACCCACGACCTTTCGCAATCCGGGCGACTGCTCTGACCGCTGAGCTACCGAGACGCTGGCAAACGTGTCGAATTTTACAAACGTATTCCAACTTCTACTATGAGCTAGTATCGTTCCACCAATGTTGAACGCTAACTACCTTCAACATTGAAAGTAATATTTTTACAAATATTAAACAATCAATTAAGATGGAACCAGCTATAATTATGTTTTTATTTAATTTTTTTGCATTCACAATGCAATATTTCTATAAGATATAAAATACGTGTGTAAAAAACAACCACGCCTCCGAGCCCTCAGATGGGATTCGAACCCACGACCTTTCGCAATCCGGGCGACTGCTCTGACCGCTGAGCTACCGAGACGCTGGCAAACGTGTCGAATTTTACAAACGTATTCCAACTTCTACTATGAGCTAGTATCGTTCCACCAATGTTGAACGCTAACTACCTTCAACATTGAAAGTAATATTTTTACAAATATTAAACAATCAATTAAGATGGAACCAGCTATAATTATGTTTTTATTTAATTTTTTTTGCATTCACAATGCAATATTTCTATAAGATATAAAATACGTGTGTAAAAAACAACCACGCCTCCGAGCCCTCAGATGGGATTCGAACCCACGACCTTTCGCAATCCGGGCGACTGCTCTGACCGCTGAGCTACCGAGACGCTGGCAAACGTGTCGAATTTTACAAACGTATTCCAACTTCTACTATGAGCTAGTATCGTTCCACCAATGTTGAACGCTAACTACCTTCAACATTGAAAGTAATATTTTTACAAATATTAAACAATCAATTAAGATGGAACCAGCTATAATTATGTTTTTATTTAATTTTTTTGCATTCACAATGCAATATTTCTATAAGATATAAAATACGTGTGTAAAAAACAACCACGCCTCCGAGCCCTCAGATGGGATTCGAACCCACGACCTTTCGCAATCCGGGCGACTGCTCTGACCGCTGAGCTACCGAGACGCTGGCAAACGTGTCGAATTTTACAAACGTATTCCAACTTCTACTATGAGCTAGTATCGTTCCACCAATGTTGAACGCTAACTACCTTCAACATTGAAAGTAATATTTTTACAAATATTAAACAATCAATTAAGATGGAACCAGCTATAATTATGTTTTTATTTAATTTTTTTTGCATTCACAATGCAATATTTCTATAAGATATAAAATACGTGTGTAAAAAACAACCACGCCTCCGAGCCCTCAGATGGGATTCGAACCCACGACCTTTCGCAATCCGGGCGACTGCTCTGACCGCTGAGCTACCGAGACGCTGGCAAACGTGTCGAATTTTACAAACGTATTCCAACTTCTACTATGAGCTAGTATCGTTCCACCAATGTTGAACGCTAACTACCTTCAACATTGAAAGTAATATTTTTACAAATATTAAACAATCAATTAAGATGGAACCAGCTATAATTATGTTTTTATTTAATTTTTTTGCATTCACAATGCAATATTTCTATAAGATATAAAATACGTGTGTAAAAAACAACCACGCCTCCGAGCCCTCAGATGGGATTCGAACCCACGACCTTTCGCAATCCGGGCGACTGCTCTGACCGCTGAGCTACCGAGACGCTGGCAAACGTGTCGAATTTTACAAACGTATTCCAACTTCTACTATGAGCTAGTATCGTTCCACCAATGTTGAACGCTAACTACCTTCAACATTGAAAGTAATATTTTTACAAATATTAAACAATCAATTAAGATGGAACCAGCTATAATTATGTTTTTATTTAATTTTTTTGCATTCACAATGCAATATTTCTATAAGATATAAAATACGTGTGTAAAAAACAACCACGCCTCCGAGCCCTCAGATGGGATTCGAACCCACGACCTTTCGCAATCCGGGCGACTGCTCTGACCGCTGAGCTACCGAGACGCTGGCAAACGTGTCGAATTTTACAAACGTATTCCAACTTCTACTATGAGCTAGTATCGTTCCACCAATGTTGAACGCTAACTACCTTCAACATTGAAAGTAATATTTTTACAAATATTAAACAATCAATTAAGATGGAACCAGCTATAATTATGTTTTTATTTAATTTTTTTTGCATTCACAATGCAATATTTCTATAAGATATAAAATACGTGTGTAAAAAACAACCACGCCTCCGAGCCCTCAGATGGGATTCGAACCCACGACCTTTCGCAATCCGGGCGACTGCTCTGACCGCTGAGCTACCGAGACGCTGGCAAACGTGTCGAATTTTACAAACGTATTCCAACTTCTACTATGAGCTAGTATCGTTCCACCAATGTTGAACGCTAACTACCTTCAACATTGAAAGTAATATTTTTACAAATATTAAACAATCAATTAAGATGGAACCAGCTATAATTATGTTTTTATTTAATTTTTTTGCATTCACAATGCAATATTTCTATAAGATATAAAATACGTGTGTAAAAAACAACCACGCCTCCGAGCCCTCAGATGGGATTCGAACCCACGACCTTTCGCAATCCGGGCGACTGCTCTGACCGCTGAGCTACCGAGACGCTGGCAAACGTGTCGAATTTTACAAACGTATTCCAACTTCTACTATGAGCTAGTATCGTTCCACCAATGTTGAACGCTAACTACCTTCAACATTGAAAGTAATATTTTTACAAATATTAAACAATCAATTAAGATGGAACCAGCTATAATTATGTTTTTATTTAATTTTTTTGCATTCACAATGCAATATTTCTATAAGATATAAAATACGTGTGTAAAAAACAACCACGCCTCCGAGCCCTCAGATGGGATTCGAACCCACGACCTTTCGCAATCCGGGCGACTGCTCTGACCGCTGAGCTACCGAGACGCTGGCAAACGTGTCGAATTTTACAAACGTATTCCAACTTCTACTATGAGCTAGTATCGTTCCACCAATGTTGAACGCTAACTACCTTCAACATTGAAAGTAATATTTTTACAAATATTAAACAATCAATTAAGATGGAACCAGCTATAATTATGTTTTTATTTAATTTTTTTGCATTCACAATGCAATATTTCTATAAGATATAAAATACGTGTGTAAAAAACAACCACGCCTCCGAGCCCTCAGATGGGATTCGAACCCACGACCTTTCGCAATCCGGGCGACTGCTCTGACCGCTGAGCTACCGAGACGCTGGCAAACGTGTCGAATTTTACAAACGTATTCCAACTTCTACTATGAGCTAGTATCGTTCCACCAATGTTGAACGCTAACTACCTTCAACATTGAAAGTAATATTTTTACAAATATTAAACAATCAATTAAGATGGAACCAGCTATAATTATGTTTTTATTTAATTTTTTTGCATTCACAATGCAATATTTCTATAAGATTTAAAATACGTGTGTAAAAAACAACCACGCCTCCGAGCCCTCAGATGGGATTCGAACCCACGACCTTTCGCAATCCGGGCGACTGCTCTGACCGCTGAGCTACCGAGACGCTGGCAAACGTGTCGAATTTTACAAACGTATTCCAACTTCTACTATGAGCTAGTATCGTTCCACCAATGTTGAACGCTAACTACCTTCAACATTGAAAGTAATATTTTTACAAATATTAAACAATCAATTAAGATGGAACCAGCTATAATTATGTTTTTATTTAATTTTTTTGCATTCACAATGCAATATTTCTATAAGATATAAAATACGTGTGTAAAAAACAACCACGCCTCCGAGCCCTCAGATGGGATTCGAACCCACGACCTTTCGCAATCCGGGCGACTGCTCTGACCGCTGAGCTACCGAGACGCTGGCAAACGTGTCGAATTTTACAAACGTATTCCAACTTCTACTATGAGCTAGTATCGTTCCACCAATGTTGAACGCTAACTACCTTCAACATTGAAAGAAATATTTTTACAAATATTAAACAATCAATTAAGATGGAACCAGCTATAATTATGTTTTTATTTAATTTTTTTGCATTCACAATGCAATATTTCTATAAGATATAAAATACGTGTGTAAAAAACAACCACGCCTCCGAGCCCTCAGATGGGATTCGAACCCACGACCTTTCGCAATCCGGGCGACTGCTCTGACCGCTGAGCTACCGAGACGCTGGCAAACGTGTCGAATTTTACAAACGTATTCCAACTTCTACTATGAGCTAGTATCGTTCCACCAATGTTGAACGCTAACTACCTTCAACATTGAAAGTAATATTTTTACAAATATTAAACAATCAATTAAGATGGAACCAGCTATAATTATGTTTTTATTTAATTTTTTTGCATTCACAATGCAATATTTCTATAAGATATAAAATACGTGTGTAAAAAACAACCACGCCTCCGAGCCCTCAGATGGGATTCGAACCCACGACCTTTCGCAATCCGGGCGACTGCTCTGACCGCTGAGCTACCGAGACGCTGGCAAACGTGTCGAATTTTACAAACGTATTCCAACTTCTACTATGAGCTAGTATCGTTCCACCAATGTTGAACGCTAACTACCTTCAACATTGAAAGTAATATTTTTACAAATATTAAACAATCAATTAAGATGGAACCAGCTATAATTATGTTTTTATTTAATTTTTTTGCATTCACAATGCAATATTTCTATAAGATATAAAATACGTGTGTAAAAAACAACCACGCCTCCGAGCCCTCAGATGGGATTCGAACCCACGACCTTTCGCAATCCGGGCGACTGCTCTGACCGCTGAGCTACCGAGACGCTGGCAAACGTGTCGAATTTTACAAACGTATTCCAACTTCTACTATGAGCTAGTATCGTTCCACCAATGTTGAACGCTAACTACCTTCAACATTGAAAGTAATATTTTTACAAATATTAAACAATCAATTAAGATGGAACCAGCTATAATTATGTTTTTATTTAATTTTTTTGCATTCACAATGCAATATTTCTATAAGATATAAAATACGTGTGTAAAAAACAACCACGCCTCCGAGCCCTCAGATGGGATTCGAACCCACGACCTTTCGCAATCCGGGCGACTGCTCTGACCGCTGAGCTACCGAGACGCTGGCAAACGTGTCGAATTTTACAAACGTATTCCAACTTCTACTATGAGCTAGTATCGTTCCACCAATGTTGAACGCTAACTACCTTCAACATTGAAAGTAATATTTTTACAAATATTAAACAATCAATTAAGATGGAACCAGCTATAATTATGTTTTTATTTAATTTTTTTGCATTCACAATGCAATATTTCTATAAGATATAAAATACGTGTGTAAAAAACAACCACGCCTCCGAGCCCTCAGATGGGATTCGAACCCACGACCTTTCGCAATCCGGGCGACTGCTCTGACCGCTGAGCTACCGAGACGCTGGCAAACGTGTCGAATTTTACAAACGTATTCCAACTTCTACTATGAGCTAGTATCGTTCCACCAATGTTGAACGCTAACTACCTTCAACATTGAAAGTAATATTTTTACAAATATTAAACAATCAATTAAGATGGAACCAGCTATAATTATGTTTTTATTTAATTTTTTTGCATTCACAATGCAATATTTCTATAAGATATAAAATACGTGTGTAAAAAACAACCACGCCTCCGAGCCCTCAGATGGGATTCGAACCCACGACCTTTCGCAATCCGGGCGACTGCTCTGACCGCTGAGCTACCGAGACGCTGGCAAACGTGTCGAATTTTACAAACGTATTCCAACTTCTACTATGAGCTAGTATCGTTCCACCAATGTTGAACGCTAACTACCTTCAACATTGAAAGTAATATTTTTACAAATATTAAACAATCAATTAAGATGGAACCAGCTATAATTATGTTTTTATTTAATTTTTTTGCATTCACAATGCAATATTTCTATAAGATATAAAATACGTGTGTAAAAAACAACCACGCCTCCGAGCCCTCAGATGGGATTCGAACCCACGACCTTTCGCAATCCGGGCGACTGCTCTGACCGCTGAGCTACCGAGACGCTGGCAAACGTGTCGAATTTTACAAACGTATTCCAACTTCTACTATGAGCTAGTATCGTTCCACCAATGTTGAACGCTAACTACCTTCAACATTGAAAGTAATATTTTTACAAATATTAAACAATCAATTAAGATGGAACCAGCTATAATTATGTTTTTATTTAATTTTTTTGCATTCACAATGCAATATTTCTATAAGATATAAAATACGTGTGTAAAAAACAACCACGCCTCCGAGCCCTCAGATGGGATTCGAACCCACGACCTTTCGCAATCCGGGCGACTGCTCTGACCGCTGAGCTACCGAGACGCTGGCAAACGTGTCGAATTTTACAAACGTATTCCAACTTCTACTATGAGCTAGTATCGTTCCACCAATGTTGAACGCTAACTACCTTCAACATTGAAAGTAATATTTTTACAAATATTAAACAATCAATTAAGATGGAACCAGCTATAATTATGTTTTTATTTAATTTTTTTGCATTCACAATGCAATATTTCTATAAGATATAAAATACGTGTGTAAAAAACAACCACGCCTCCGAGCCCTCAGATGGGATTCGAACCCACGACCTTTCGCAATCCGGGCGACTGCTCTGACCGCTGAGCTACCGAGACGCTGGCAAACGTGTCGAATTTTACAAACGTATTCCAACTTCTACTATGAGCTAGTATCGTTCCACCAATGTTGAACGCTAACTACCTTCAACATTGAAAGTAATATTTTTACAAATATTAAACAATCAATTAAGATGGAACCAGCTATAATTATGTTTTTATTTAATTTTTTTGCATTCACAATGCAATATTTCTATAAGATATAAAATACGTGTGTAAAAAACAACCACGCCTCCGAGCCCTCAGATGGGATTCGAACCCACGACCTTTCGCAATCCGGGCGACTGCTCTGACCGCTGAGCTACCGAGACGCTGGCAAACGTGTCGAATTTTACAAACGTATTCCAACTTCTACTATGAGCTAGTATCGTTCCACCAATGTTGAACGCTAACTACCTTCAACATTGAAAGTAATATTTTTACAAATATTAAACAATCAATTAAGATGGAACCAGCTATAATTATGTTTTTATTTAATTTTTTTTGCATTCACAATGCAATATTTCTATAAGATATAAAATACGTGTGTAAAAAACAACCACGCCTCCGAGCCCTCAGATGGGATTCGAACCCACGACCTTTCGCAATCCGGGCGACTGCTCTGACCGCTGAGCTACCGAGACGCTGGCAAACGTGTCGAATTTTACAAACGTATTCCAACTTCTACTATGAGCTAGTATCGTTCCACCAATGTTGAACGCTAACTACCTTCAACATTGAAAGTAATATTTTTACAAATATTAAACAATCAATTAAGATGGAACCAGCTATAATTATGTTTTTATTTAATTTTTTTGCATTCACAATGCAATATTTCTATAAGATATAAAATACGTGTGTAAAAAACAACCACGCCTCCGAGCCCTCAGATGGGATTCGAACCCACGACCTTTCGCAATCCGGGCGACTGCTCTGACCGCTGAGCTACCGAGACGCTGGCAAACGTGTCGAATTTTACAAACGTATTCCAACTTCTACTATGAGCTAGTATCGTTCCACCAATGTTGAACGCTAACTACCTTCAACATTGAAAGTAATATTTTTACAAATATTAAACAATCAATTAAGATGGAACCAGCTATAATTATGTTTTTATTTAATTTTTTTGCATTCACAATGCAATATTTCTATAAGATATAAAATACGTGTGTAAAAAACAACCACGCCTCCGAGCCCTCAGATGGGATTCGAACCCACGACCTTTCGCAATCCGGGCGACTGCTCTGACCGCTGAGCTACCGAGACGCTGGCAAACGTGTCGAATTTTACAAACGTATTCCAACTTCTACTATGAGCTAGTATCGTTCCACCAATGTTGAACGCTAACTACCTTCAACATTGAAAGTAATATTTTTACAAATATTAAACAATCAATTAAGATGGAACCAGCTATAATTATGTTTTTATTTAATTTTTTTGCATTCACAATGCAATATTTCTATAAGATATAAAATACGTGTGTAAAAAACAACCACGCCTCCGAGCCCTCAGATGGGATTCGAGCCCACGACCTTTCGCAATCCGGGCGACTGCTCTGACCGCTGAGCTACCGAGACGCTGGCAAACGTGTCGAATTTTACAAACGTATTCCAACTTCTACTATGAGCTAGTATCGTTCCACCAATGTTGAACGCTAACTACCTTCAACATTGAAAGTAATATTTTTACAAATATTAAACAATCAATTAAGATGGAACCAGCTATAATTATGTTTTTATTTAATTTTTTTGCATTCACAATGCAATATTTCTATAAGATATAAAATACGTGTGTAAAAAACAACCACGCCTCCGAGCCCTCAGATGGGATTCGAACCCACGACCTTTCGCAATCCGGGCGACTGCTCTGACCGCTGAGCTACCGAGACGCTGGCAAACGTGTCGAATTTTACAAACGTATTCCAACTTCTACTATGAGCTAGTATCGTTCCACCAATGTTGAACGCTAACTACCTTCAACATTGAAAGTAATATTTTTACAAATATTAAACAATCAATTAAGATGGAACCAGCTATAATTATGTTTTTATTTAATTTTTTTGCATTCACAATGCAATATTTCTATAAGATATAAAATACGTGTGTAAAAAACAACCACGCCTCCGAGCCCTCAGATGGGATTCGAACCCACGACCTTTCGCAATCCGGGCGACTGCTCTGACCGCTGAGCTACCGAGACGCTGGCAAACGTGTCGAATTTTACAAACGTATTCCAACTTCTACTATGAGCTAGTATCGTTCCACCAATGTTGAACGCTAACTACCTTCAACATTGAAAGTAATATTTTTACAAATATTAAACAATCAATTAAGATGGAACCAGCTATAATTATGTTTTTATTTAATTTTTTTGCATTCACAATGCAATATTTCTATAAGATATAAAATACGTGTGTAAAAAACAACCACGCCTCCGAGCCCTCAGATGGGATTCGAACCCACGACCTTTCGCAATCCGGGCGACTGCTCTGACCGCTGAGCTACCGAGACGCTGGCAAACGTGTCGAATTTTACAAACGTATTCCAACTTCTACTATGAGCTAGTATCGTTCCACCAATGTTGAACGCTAACTACCTTCAACATTGAAAGTAATATTTTTACAAATATTAAACAATCAATTAAGATGGAACCAGCTATAATTATGTTTTTATTTAATTTTTTTGCATTCACAATGCAATATTTCTATAAGATATAAAATACGTGTGTAAAAAACAACCACGCCTCCGAGCCCTCAGATGGGATTCGAACCCACGACCTTTCGCAATCCGGGCGACTGCTCTGACCGCTGAGCTACCGAGACGCTGGCAAACGTGTCGAATTTTACAAACGTATTCCAACTTCTACTATGAGCTAGTATCGTTCCACCAATGTTGAACGCTAACTACCTTCAACATTGAAAGTAATATTTTTACAAATATTAAACAATCAATTAAGATGGAACCAGCTATAATTATGTTTTTATTTAATTTTTTTGCATTCACAATGCAATATTTCTATAAGATATAAAATACGTGTGTAAAAAACAACCACGCCTCCGAGCCCTCAGATGGGATTCGAACCCACGACCTTTCGCAATCCGGGCGACTGCTCTGACCGCTGAGCTACCGAGACGCTGGCAAACGTGTCGAATTTTACAAACGTATTCCAACTTCTACTATGAGCTAGTATCGTTCCACCAATGTTGAACGCTAACTACCTTCAACATTGAAAGTAATATTTTTACAAATATTAAACAATCAATTAAGATGGAACCAGCTATAATTATGTTTTTATTTAATTTTTTTGCATTCACAATGCAATATTTCTATAAGATATAAAATACGTGTGTAAAAAACAACCACGCCTCCGAGCCCTCAGATGGGATTCGAACCCACGACCTTTCGCAATCCGGGCGACTGCTCTGACCGCTGAGCTACCGAGACGCTGGCAAACGTGTCGAATTTTACAAACGTATTCCAACTTCTACTATGAGCTAGTATCGTTCCACCAATGTTGAACGCTAACTACCTTCAACATTGAAAGTAATATTTTTACAAATATTAAACAATCAATTAAGATGGAACCAGCTATAATTATGTTTTTATTTAATTTTTTTGCATTCACAATGCAATATTTCTATAAGATATAAAATACGTGTGTAAAAAACAACCACGCCTCCGAGCCCTCAGATGGGATTCGAACCCACGACCTTTCGCAATCCGGGCGACTGCTCTGACCGCTGAGCTACCGAGACGCTGGCAAACGTGTCGAATTTTACAAACGTATTCCAACTTCTACTATGAGCTAGTATCGTTCCACCAATGTTGAACGCTAACTACCTTCAACATTGAAAGTAATATTTTTACAAATATTAAACAATCAATTAAGATGGAACCAGCTATAATTATGTTTTTATTTAATTTTTTTGCATTCACAATGCAATATTTCTATAAGATATAAAATACGTGTGTAAAAAACAACCACGCCTCCGAGCCCTCAGATGGGATTCGAACCCACGACCTTTCGCAATCCGGGCGACTGCTCTGACCGCTGAGCTACCGAGACGCTGGCAAACGTGTCGAATTTTACAAACGTATTCCAACTTCTACTATGAGCTAGTATCGTTCCACCAATGTTGAACGCTAACTACCTTCAACATTGAAAGTAATATTTTTACAAATATTAAACAATCAATTAAGATGGAACCAGCTATAATTATGTTTTTATTTAATTTTTTTTGCATTCACAATGCAATATTTCTATAAGATATAAAATACGTGTGTAAAAAACAACCACGCCTCCGAGCCCTCAGATGGGATTCGAACCCACGACCTTTCGCAATCCGGGCGACTGCTCTGACCGCTGAGCTACCGAGACGCTGGCAAACGTGTCGAATTTTACAAACGTATTCCAACTTCTACTATGAGCTAGTATCGTTCCACCAATGTTGAACGCTAACTACCTTCAACATTGAAAGTAATATTTTTACAAATATTAAACAATCAATTAAGATGGAACCAGCTATAATTATGTTTTTATTTAATTTTTTTTGCATTCACAATGCAATATTTCTATAAGATATAAAATACGTGTGTAAAAAACAACCACGCCTCCGAGCCCTCAGATGGGATTCGAACCCACGACCTTTCGCAATCCGGGCGACTGCTCTGACCGCTGAGCTACCGAGACGCTGGCAAACGTGTCGAATTTTACAAACGTATTCCAACTTCTACTATGAGCTAGTATCGTTCCACCAATGTTGAACGCTAACTACCTTCAACATTGAAAGTAATATTTTTACAAATATTAAACAATCAATTAAGATGGAACCAGCTATAATTATGTTTTTATTTAATTTTTTTGCATTCACAATGCAATATTTCTATAAGATATAAAATACGTGTGTAAAAAACAACCACGCCTCCGAGCCCTCAGATGGGATTCGAACCCACGACCTTTCGCAATCCGGGCGACTGCTCTGACCGCTGAGCTACCGAGACGCTGGCAAACGTGTCGAATTTTACAAACGTATTCCAACTTCTACTATGAGCTAGTATCGTTCCACCAATGTTGAACGCTAACTATAACGCTAACTATACTAACGCTTCGAATCCCATCTGAGGGCTCGGAGGCGTGGTTGTTTTTTACACACGTATTTTATATCTTATAGAAATATTGCATTGTGAATGCAAAAAAATTAAATAAAAACATAATTATAGCTGGTTCCATCTTAATTGATTGTTTAATATTTGTAAAAATATTACTTTCAATGTTGAAGGTAGTTAGCGTTCAACATTGGTGGAACGATACTAGCTCATAGTAGAAGTTGGAATACGTTTGTAAAATTCGACACGTTTGCCAGCGTCTCGGTAGCTCAGCGGTCAGAGCAGTCGCCCGGATTGCGAAAGGTCGTGGGTTCGAATCCCATCTGAGGGCTCGGAGGCGTGGTTGTTTTTTACACACGTATTTTATATCTTATAGAAATATTGCATTGTGAATGCAAAAAAATTAAATAAAAACATAATTATAGCTGGTTCCATCTTAATTGATTGTTTAATATTTGTAAAAATATTACTTTCAATGTTGAAGGTAGTTAGCGTTCAACATTGGTGGAACGATACTAGCTCATAGTAGAAGTTGGAATACGTTTGTAAAATTCGACACGTTTGCCAGCGTCTCGGTAGCTCAGCGGTCAGAGCAGTCGCCCGGATTGCGAAAGGTCGTGGGTTCGAATCCCATCTGAGGGCTCGGAGGCGTGGTTGTTTTTTACACACGTATTTTATATCTTATAGAAATATTGCATTGTGAATGCAAAAAAATTAAATAAAAACATAATTATAGCTGGTTCCATCTTAATTGATTGTTTAATATTTGTAAAAATATTACTTTCAATGTTGAAGGTAGTTAGCGTTCAACATTGGTGGAACGATACTAGCTCATAGTAGAAGTTGGAATACGTTTGTAAAATTCGACACGTTTGCCAGCGTCTCGGTAGCTCAGCGGTCAGAGCAGTCGCCCGGATTGCGAAAGGTCGTGGGTTCGAATCCCATCTGAGGGCTCGGAGGCGTGGTTGTTTTTTACACACGTATTTTATATCTTATAGAAATATTGCATTGTGAATGCAAAAAAAATTAAATAAAAACATAATTATAGCTGGTTCCATCTTAATTGATTGTTTAATATTTGTAAAAATATTACTTTCAATGTTGAAGGTAGTTAGCGTTCAACATTGGTGGAACGATACTAGCTCATAGTAGAAGTTGGAATACGTTTGTAAAATTCGACACGTTTGCCAGCGTCTCGGTAGCTCAGCGGTCAGAGCAGTCGCCCGGATTGCGAAAGGTCGTGGGTTCGAATCCCATCTGAGGGCTCGGAGGCGTGGTTGTTTTTTACACACGTATTTTATATCTTATAGAAATATTGCATTGTGAATGCAAAAAAATTAAATAAAAACATAATTATAGCTGGTTCCATCTTAATTGATTGTTTAATATTTGTAAAAATATTACTTTCAATGTTGAAGGTAGTTAGCGTTCAACATTGGTGGAACGATACTAGCTCATAGTAGAAGTTGGAATACGTTTGTAAAATTCGACACGTTTGCCAGCGTCTCGGTAGCTCAGCGGTCAGAGCAGTCGCCCGGATTGCGAAAGATCGTGGGTTCGAATCCCATCTGAGGGCTCGGAGGCGTGGTTGTTTTTTACACACGTATTTTATATCTTATAGAAATATTGCATTGTGAATGCAAAAAAATTAAATAAAAACATAATTATAGCTGGTTCCATCTTAATTGATTGTTTAATATTTGTAAAAATATTACTTTCAATGTTGAAGGTAGTTAGCGTTCAACATTGGTGGAACGATACTAGCTCATAGTAGAAGTTGGAATACGTTTGTAAAATTCGACACGTTTGCCAGCGTCTCGGTAGCTCAGCGGTCAGAGCAGTCGCCCGGATTGCGAAAGGTCGTGGGTTCGAATCCCATCTGAGGGCTCGGAGGCGTGGTTGTTTTTTACACACGTATTTTATATCTTATAGAAATATTGCATTGTGAATGCAAAAAAAATTAAATAAAAACATAATTATAGCTGGTTCCATCTTAATTGATTGTTTAATATTTGTAAAAATATTACTTTCAATGTTGAAGGTAGTTAGCGTTCAACATTGGTGGAACGATACTAGCTCATAGTAGAAGTTGGAATACGTTTGTAAAATTCGACACGTTTGCCAGCGTCTCGGTAGCTCAGCGGTCAGAGCAGTCGCCCGGATTGCGAAAGGTCGTGGGTTCGAATCCCATCTGAGGGCTCGGAGGCGTGGTTGTTTTTTACACACGTATTTTATATCTTATAGAAATATTGCATTGTGAATGCAAAAAAATTAAATAAAAACATAATTATAGCTGGTTCCATCTTAATTGATTGTTTAATATTTGTAAAAATATTACTTTCAATGTTGAAGGTAGTTAGCGTTCAACATTGGTGGAACGATACTAGCTCATAGTAGAAGTTGGAATACGTTTGTAAAATTCGACACGTTTGCCAGCGTCTCGGTAGCTCAGCGGTCAGAGCAGTCGCCCGGATTGCGAAAGGTCGTGGGTTCGAATCCCATCTGAGGGCTCGGAGGCGTGGTTGTTTTTTACACACGTATTTTATATCTTATAGAAATATTGCATTGTGAATGCAAAAAAATTAAATAAAAACATAATTATAGCTGGTTCCATCTTAATTGATTGTTTAATATTTGTAAAAATATTACTTTCAATGTTGAAGGTAGTTAGCGTTCAACATTGGTGGAACGATACTAGCTCATAGTAGAAGTTGGAATACGTTTGTAAAATTCGACACGTTTGCCAGCGTCTCGGTAGCTCAGCGGTCAGAGCAGTCGCCCGGATTGCGAAAGGTCGTGGGTTCGAATCCCATCTGAGGGCTCGGAGGCGTGGTTGTTTTTTACACACGTATTTTATATCTTATAGAAATATTGCATTGTGAATGCAAAAAAATTAAATAAAAACATAATTATAGCTGGTTCCATCTTAATTGATTGTTTAATATTTGTAAAAATATTACTTTCAATGTTGAAGGTAGTTAGCGTTCAACATTGGTGGAACGATACTAGCTCATAGTAGAAGTTGGAATACGTTTGTAAAATTCGACACGTTTGCCAGCGTCTCGGTAGCTCAGCGGTCAGAGCAGTCGCCCGGATTGCGAAAGGTCGTGGGTTCGAATCCCATCTGAGGGCTCGGAGGCGTGGTTGTTTTTTACACACGTATTTTATATCTTATAGAAATATTGCATTGTGAATGCAAAAAAATTAAATAAAAACATAATTATAGCTGGTTCCATCTTAATTGATTGTTTAATATTTGTAAAAATATTACTTTCAATGTTGAAGGTAGTTAGCGTTCAACATTGGTGGAACGATACTAGCTCATAGTAGAAGTTGGAATACGTTTGTAAAATTCGACACGTTTGCCAGCGTCTCGGTAGCTCAGCGGTCAGAGCAGTCGCCCGGATTGCGAAAGGTCGTGGGTTCGAATCCCATCTGAGGGCTCGGAGGCGTGGTTGTTTTTTACACACGTATTTTATATCTTATAGAAATATTGCATTGTGAATGCAAAAAAATTAAATAAAAACATAATTATAGCTGGTTCCATCTTAATTGATTGTTTAATATTTGTAAAAATATTACTTTCAATGTTGAAGGTAGTTAGCGTTCAACATTGGTGGAACGATACTAGCTCATAGTAGAAGTTGGAATACGTTTGTAAAATTCGACACGTTTGCCAGCGTCTCGGTAGCTCAGCGGTCAGAGCAGTCGCCCGGATTGCGAAAGGTCGTGGGTTCGAATCCCATCTGAGGGCTCGGAGGCGTGGTTGTTTTTTACACACGTATTTTATATCTTATAGAAATATTGCATTGTGAATGCAAAAAAATTAAATAAAAACATAATTATAGCTGGTTCCATCTTAATTGATTGTTTAATATTTGTAAAAATATTACTTTCAATGTTGAAGGTAGTTAGCGTTCAACATTGGTGGAACGATACTAGCTCATAGTAGAAGTTGGAATACGTTTGTAAAATTCGACACGTTTGCCAGCGTCTCGGTAGCTCAGCGGTCAGAGCAGTCGCCCGGATTGCGAAAGGTCGTGGGTTCGAATCCCATCTGAGGGCTCGGAGGCGTGGTTGTTTTTTACACACGTATTTTATATCTTATAGAAATATTGCATTGTGAATGCAAAAAAATTAAATAAAAACATAATTATAGCTGGTTCCATCTTAATTGATTGTTTAATATTTGTAAAAATATTACTTTCAATGTTGAAGGTAGTTAGCGTTCAACATTGGTGGAACGATACTAGCTCATAGTAGAAGTTGGAATACGTTTGTAAAATTCGACACGTTTGCCAGCGTCTCGGTAGCTCAGCGGTCAGAGCAGTCGCCCGGATTGCGAAAGGTCGTGGGTTCGAATCCCATCTGAGGGCTCGGAGGCGTGGTTGTTTTTTACACACGTATTTTATATCTTATAGAAATATTGCATTGTGAATGCAAAAAAATTAAATAAAAACATAATTATAGCTGGTTCCATCTTAATTGATTGTTTAATATTTGTAAAAATATTACTTTCAATGTTGAAGGTAGTTAGCGTTCAACATTGGTGGAACGATACTAGCTCATAGTAGAAGTTGGAATACGTTTGTAAAATTCGACACGTTTGCCAGCGTCTCGGTAGCTCAGCGGTCAGAGCAGTCGCCCGGATTGCGAAAGGTCGTGGGTTCGAATCCCATCTGAGGGCTCGGAGGCGTGGTTGTTTTTTACACACGTATTTTATATCTTATAGAAATATTGCATTGTGAATGCAAAAAAATTAAATAAAAACATAATTATAGCTGGTTCCATCTTAATTGATTGTTTAATATTTGTAAAAATATTACTTTCAATGTTGAAGGTAGTTAGCGTTCAACATTGGTGGAACGATACTAGCTCATAGTAGAAGTTGGAATACGTTTGTAAAATTCGACACGTTTGCCAGCGTCTCGGTAGCTCAGCGGTCAGAGCAGTCGCCCGGATTGCGAAAGGTCGTGGGTTCGAATCCCATCTGAGGGCTCGGAGGCGTGGTTGTTTTTTACACACGTATTTTATATCTTATAGAAATATTGCATTGTGAATGCAAAAAAATTAAATAAAAACATAATTATAGCTGGTTCCATCTTAATTGATTGTTTAATATTTGTAAAAATATTACTTTCAATGTTGAAGGTAGTTAGCGTTCAACATTGGTGGAACGATACTAGCTCATAGTAGAAGTTGGAATACGTTTGTAAAATTCGACACGTTTGCCAGCGTCTCGGTAGCTCAGCGGTCAGAGCAGTCGCCCGGATTGCGAAAGGTCGTGGGTTCGAATCCCATCTGAGGGCTCGGAGGCGTGGTTGTTTTTTTACACACGTATTTTATATCTTATAGAAATATTGCATTGTGAATGCAAAAAAATTAAATAAAAACATAATTATAGCTGGTTCCATCTTAATTGATTGTTTAATATTTGTAAAAATATTACTTTCAATGTTGAAGGTAGTTAGCGTTCAACATTGGTGGAACGATACTAGCTCATAGTAGAAGTTGGAATACGTTTGTAAAATTCGACACGTTTGCCAGCGTCTCGGTAGCTCAGCGGTCAGAGCAGTCGCCCGGATTGCGAAAGGTCGTGGGTTCGAATCCCATCTGAGGGCTCGGAGGCGTGGTTGTTTTTTACACACGTATTTTATATCTTATAGAAATATTGCATTGTGAATGCAAAAAAAATTAAATAAAAACATAATTATAGCTGGTTCCATCTTAATTGATTGTTTAATATTTGTAAAAATATTACTTTCAATGTTGAAGGTAGTTAGCGTTCAACATTGGTGGAACGATACTAGCTCATAGTAGAAGTTGGAATACGTTTGTAAAATTCGACACGTTTGCCAGCGTCTCGGTAGCTCAGCGGTCAGAGCAGTCGCCCGGATTGCGAAAGGTCGTGGGTTCGAATCCCATCTGAGGGCTCGGAGGCGTGGTTGTTTTTTTACACACGTATTTTATATCTTATAGAAATATTGCATTGTGAATGCAAAAAAATTAAATAAAAACATAATTATAGCTGGTTCCATCTTAATTGATTGTTTAATATTTGTAAAAATATTACTTTCAATGTTGAAGGTAGTTAGCGTTCAACATTGGTGGAACGATACTAGCTCATAGTAGAAGTTGGAATACGTTTGTAAAATTCGACACGTTTGCCAGCGTCTCGGTAGCTCAGCGGTCAGAGCAGTCGCCCGGATTGCGAAAGGTCGTGGGTTCGAATCCCATCTGAGGGCTCGGAGGCGTGGTTGTTTTTTACACACGTATTTTATATCTTATAGAAATATTGCATTGTGAATGCAAAAAAATTAAATAAAAACATAATTATAGCTGGTTCCATCTTAATTGATTGTTTAATATTTGTAAAAATATTACTTTCAATGTTGAAGGTAGTTAGCGTTCAACATTGGTGGAACGATACTAGCTCATAGTAGAAGTTGGAATACGTTTGTAAAATTCGACACGTTTGCCAGCGTCTCGGTAGCTCAGCGGTCAGAGCAGTCGCCCGGATTGCGAAAGGTCGTGGGTTCGAATCCCATCTGAGGGCTCGGAGGCGTGGTTGTTTTTTACACACGTATTTTATATCTTATAGAAATATTGCATTGTGAATGCAAAAAAATTAAATAAAAACATAATTATAGCTGGTTCCATCTTAATTGATTGTTTAATATTTGTAAAAATATTACTTTCAATTTTGAAGGTAGTTAGCGTTCAACATTGGTGGAACGATACTAGCTCATAGTAGAAGTTGGAATACGTTTGTAAAATTCGACACGTTTGCCAGCGTCTCGGTAGCTCAGCGGTCAGAGCAGTCGCCCGGATTGCGAAAGGTCGTGGGTTCGAATCCCATCTGAGGGCTCGGAGGCGTGGTTGTTTTTTACACACGTATTTTATATCTTATAGAAATATTGCATTGTGAATGCAAAAAAATTAAATAAAAACATAATTATAGCTGGTTCCATCTTAATTGATTGTTTAATATTTGTAAAAATATTACTTTCAATGTTGAAGGTAGTTAGCGTTCAACATTGGTGGAACGATACTAGCTCATAGTAGAAGTTGGAATACGTTTGTAAAATTCGACACGTTTGCCAGCGTCTCGGTAGCTCAGCGGTCAGAGCAGTCGCCCGGATTGCGAAAGGTCGTGGGTTCGAATCCCATCTGAGGGCTCGGAGGCGTGGTTGTTTTTTACACACGTATTTTATATCTTATAGAAATATTGCATTGTGAATGCAAAAAAATTAAATAAAAACATAATTATAGCTGGTTCCATCTTAATTGATTGTTTAATATTTGTAAAAATATTACTTTCAATGTTGAAGGTAGTTAGCGTTCAACATTGGTGGAACGATACTAGCTCATAGTAGAAGTTGGAATACGTTTGTAAAATTCGACACGTTTGCCAGCGTCTCGGTAGCTCAGCGGTCAGAGCAGTCGCCCGGATTGCGAAGGTCGTGGGTTCGAATCCCATCTGAGGGCTCGGAGGCGTGGTTGTTTTTTACACACGTATTTTATATCTTATAGAAATATTGCATTGTGAATGCAAAAAAAATTAAATAAAAACATAATTATAGCTGGTTCCATCTTAATTGATTGTTTAATATTTGTAAAAATATTACTTTCAATGTTGAAGGTAGTTAGCGTTCAACATTGGTGGAACGATACTAGCTCATAGTAGAAGTTGGAATACGTTTGTAAAATTCGACACGTTTGCCAGCGTCTCGGTAGCTCAGCGGTCAGAGCAGTCGCCCGGATTGCGAAAGGTCGTGGGTTCGAATCCCATCTGAGGGCTCGGAGGCGTGGTTGTTTTTTACACACGTATTTTATATCTTATAGAAATATTGCATTGTGAATGCAAAAAAATTAAATAAAAACATAATTATAGCTGGTTCCATCTTAATTGATTGTTTAATATTTGTAAAAATATTACTTTCAATGTTGAAGGTAGTTAGCGTTCAACATTGGTGGAACGATACTAGCTCATAGTAGAAGTTGGAATACGTTTGTAAAATTCGACACGTTTGCCAGCGTCTCGGTAGCTCAGCGGTCAGAGCAGTCGCCCGGATTGCGAAAGGTCGTGGGTTCGAATCCCATCTGAGGGCTCGGAGGCGTGGTTGTTTTTTACACACGTATTTTATATCTTATAGAAATATTGCATTGTGAATGCAAAAAAAATTAAATAAAAACATAATTATAGCTGGTTCCATCTTAATTGATTGTTTAATATTTGTAAAAATATTACTTTCAATGTTGAAGGTAGTTAGCGTTCAACATTGGTGGAACGATACTAGCTCATAGTAGAAGTTGGAATACGTTTGTAAAATTCGACACGTTTGCCAGCGTCTCGGTAGCTCAGCGGTCAGAGCAGTCGCCCGGATTGCGAAAGGTCGTGGGTTCGAATCCCATCTGAGGGCTCGGAGGCGTGGTTGTTTTTTACACACGTATTTTATATCTTATAGAAATATTGCATTGTGAATGCAAAAAAATTAAATAAAAACATAATTATAGCTGGTTCCATCTTAATTGATTGTTTAATATTTGTAAAAATATTACTTTCAATGTTGAAGGTAGTTAGCGTTCAACATTGGTGGAACGATACTAGCTCATAGTAGAAGTTGGAATACGTTTGTAAAATTCGACACGTTTGCCAGCGTCTCGGTAGCTCAGCGGTCAGAGCAGTCGCCCGGATTGCGAAAGGTCGTGGGTTCGAATCCCATCTGAGGGCTCGGAGGCGTGGTTGTTTTTTACACACGTATTTTATATCTTATAGAAATATTGCATTGTGAATGCAAAAAAATTAAATAAAAACATAATTATAGCTGGTTCCATCTTAATTGATTGTTTAATATTTGTAAAAATATTACTTTCAATGTTGAAGGTAGTTAGCGTTCAACATTGGTGGAACGATACTAGCTCATAGTAGAAGTTGGAATACGTTTGTAAAATTCGACACGTTTGCCAGCGTCTCGGTAGCTCAGCGGTCAGAGCAGTCGCCCGGATTGCGAAAGGTCGTGGGTTCGAATCCCATCTGAGGGCTCGGAGGCGTGGTTGTTTTTTACACACGTATTTTATATCTTATAGAAATATTGCATTGTGAATGCAAAAAAATTAAATAAAAACATAATTATAGCTGGTTCCATCTTAATTGATTGTTTAATATTTGTAAAAATATTACTTTCAATGTTGAAGGTAGTTAGCGTTCAACATTGGTGGAACGATACTAGCTCATAGTAGAAGTTGGAATACGTTTGTAAAATTCGACACGTTTGCCAGCGTCTCGGTAGCTCAGCGGTCAGAGCAGTCGCCCGGATTGCGAAAGGTCGTGGGTTCGAATCCCATCTGAGGGCTCGGAGGCGTGGTTGTTTTTTACACACGTATTTTATATCTTATAGAAATATTGCATTGTGAATGCAAAAAAATTAAATAAAAACATAATTATAGCTGGTTCCATCTTAATTGATTGTTTAATATTTGTAAAAATATTACTTTCAATGTTGAAGGTAGTTAGCGTTCAACATTGGTGGAACGATACTAGCTCATAGTAGAAGTTGGAATACGTTTGTAAAATTCGACACGTTTGCCAGCGTCTCGGTAGCTCAGCGGTCAGAGCAGTCGCCCGGATTGCGAAAGGTCGTGGGTTCGAATCCCATCTGAGGGCTCGGAGGCGTGGTTGTTTTTTACACACGTATTTTATATCTTATAGAAATATTGCATTGTGAATGCAAAAAAAATTAAATAAAAACATAATTATAGCTGGTTCCATCTTAATTGATTGTTTAATATTTGTAAAAATATTACTTTCAATGTTGAAGGTAGTTAGCGTTCAACATTGGTGGAACGATACTAGCTCATAGTAGAAGTTGGAATACGTTTGTAAAATTCGACACGTTTGCCAGCGTCTCGGTAGCTCAGCGGTCAGAGCAGTCGCCCGGATTGCGAAAGGTCGTGGGTTCGAATCCCATCTGAGGGCTCGGAGGCGTGGTTGTTTTTTACACACGTATTTTATATCTTATAGAAATATTGCATTGTGAATGCAAAAAAAATTAAATAAAAACATAATTATAGCTGGTTCCATCTTAATTGATTGTTTAATATTTGTAAAAATATTACTTTCAATGTTGAAGGTAGTTAGCGTTCAACATTGGTGGAACGATACTAGCTCATAGTAGAAGTTGGAATACGTTTGTAAAATTCGACACGTTTGCCAGCGTCTCGGTAGCTCAGCGGTCAGAGCAGTCGCCCGGATTGCGAAAGGTCGTGGGTTCGAATCCCATCTGAGGGCTCGGAGGCGTGGTTGTTTTTTACACACGTATTTTATATCTTATAGAAATATTGCATTGTGAATGCAAAAAAATTAAATAAAAACATAATTATAGCTGGTTCCATCTTAATTGATTGTTTAATATTTGTAAAAATATTACTTTCAATGTTGAAGGTAGTTAGCGTTCAACATTGGTGGAACGATACTAGCTCATAGTAGAAGTTGGAATACGTTTGTAAAATTCGACACGTTTGCCAGCGTCTCGGTAGCTCAGCGGTCAGAGCAGTCGCCCGGATTGCGAAAGGTCGTGGGTTCGAATCCCATCTGAGGGCTCGGAGGCGTGGTTGTTTTTTACACACGTATTTTATATCTTATAGAAATATTGCATTGTGAATGCAAAAAAATTAAATAAAAACATAATTATAGCTGTTTCCATCTTAATTGATTGTTTAATATTTGTAAAAATATTACTTTCAATGTTGAAGGTAGTTAGCGTTCAACATTGGTGGAACGATACTAGCTCATAGTAGAAGTTGGAATACGTTTGTAAAATTCGACACGTTTGCCAGCGTCTCGGTAGCTCAGCGGTCAGAGCAGTCGCCCGGATTGCGAAAGGTCGTGGGTTCGAATCCCATCTGAGGGCTCGGAGGCGTGGTTGTTTTTTACACACGTATTTTATATCTTATAGAAATATTGCATTGTGAATGCAAAAAAATTAAATAAAAACATAATTATAGCTGGTTCCATCTTAATTGATTGTTTAATATTTGTAAAAATATTACTTTCAATGTTGAAGGTAGTTAGCGTTCAACATTGGTGGAACGATACTAGCTCATAGTAGAAGTTGGAATACGTTTGTAAAATTCGACACGTTTGCCAGCGTCTCGGTAGCTCAGCGGTCAGAGCAGTCGCCCGGATTGCGAAAGGTCGTGGGTTCGAATCCCATCTGAGGGCTCGGAGGCGTGGTTGTTTTTTACACACGTATTTTATATCTTATAGAAATATTGCATTGTGAATGCAAAAAAATTAAATAAAAACATAATTATAGCTGGTTCCATCTTAATTGATTGTTTAATATTTGTAAAAATATTACTTTCAATGTTGAAGGTAGTTAGCGTTCAACATTGGTGGAACGATACTAGCTCATAGTAGAAGTTGGAATACGTTTGTAAAATTCGACACGTTTGCCAGCGTCTCGGTAGCTCAGCGGTCAGAGCAGTCGCCCGGATTGCGAAAGGTCGTGGGTTCGAATCCCATCTGAGGGCTCGGAGGCGTGGTTGTTTTTTACACACGTATTTTATATCTTATAGAAATATTGCATTGTGAATGCAAAAAAATTAAATAAAAACATAATTATAGCTGGTTCCATCTTAATTGATTGTTTAATATTTGTAAAAATATTACTTTCAATGTTGAAGGTAGTTAGCGTTCAACATTGGTGGAACGATACTAGCTCATAGTAGAAGTTGGAATACGTTTGTAAAATTCGACACGTTTGCCAGCGTCTCGGTAGCTCAGCGGTCAGAGCAGTCGCCCGGATTGCGAAAGGTCGTGGGTTCGAATCCCATCTGAGGGCTCGGAGGCGTGGTTGTTTTTTACACACGTATTTTATATCTTATAGAAATATTGCATTGTGAATGCAAAAAAATTAAATAAAAACATAATTATAGCTGGTTCCATCTTAATTGATTGTTTAATATTTGTAAAAATATTACTTTCAATGTTGAAGGTAGTTAGCGTTCAACATTGGTGGAACGATACTAGCTCATAGTAGAAGTTGGAATACGTTTGTAAAATTCGACACGTTTGCCAGCGTCTCGGTAGCTCAGCGGTCAGAGCAGTCGCCCGGATTGCGAAAGGTCGTGGGTTCGAATCCCATCTGAGGGCTCGGAGGCGTGGTTGTTTTTTACACACGTATTTTATATCTTATAGAAATATTGCATTGTGAATGCAAAAAAATTAAATAAAAACATAATTATAGCTGGTTCCATCTTAATTGATTGTTTAATATTTGTAAAAATATTACTTTCAATGTTGAAGGTAGTTAGCGTTCAACATTGGTGGAACGATACTAGCTCATAGTAGAAGTTGGAATACGTTTGTAAAATTCGACACGTTTGCCAGCGTCTCGGTAGCTCAGCGGTCAGAGCAGTCGCCCGGATTGCGAAAGGTCGTGGGTTCGAATCCCATCTGAGGGCTCGGAGGCGTGGTTGTTTTTTACACACGTATTTTATATCTTATAGAAATATTGCATTGTGAATGCAAAAAAATTAAATAAAAACATAATTATAGCTGGTTCCATCTTAATTGATTGTTTAATATTTGTAAAAATATTACTTTCAATGTTGAAGGTAGTTAGCGTTCAACATTGGTGGAACGATACTAGCTCATAGTAGAAGTTGGAATACGTTTGTAAAATTCGACACGTTTGCCAGCGTCTCGGTAGCTCAGCGGTCAGAGCAGTCGCCCGGATTGCGAAAGGTCGTGGGTTCGAATCCCATCTGAGGGCTCGGAGGCGTGGTTGTTTTTTACACACGTATTTTATATCTTAGGTAAATGAGTTGTAATAGTTTTTGGCACCTACCTTACCTTTTTTTTATTATTCTAAAATAATATTGATGAAAAATATGAAATGTGTAAAACTTGAATTTCATGATGCTGTAGCATAAAATTGCAAAAAAATAAACACTTTTACTCTTGTAATTTTTTTCCTCTAGCTTCGGGTTTAGCAGTAAATGAGAGGTATTTTAGCACAGAATAATTGTTATGAAAAATATGAAACGTCTAAACCTTGAATTTATTGATGCTGTTGGATAAAGTGGTAAATCTGGTTCAATTTTGGAAAATAATCAAATATTGAAATGTCGTATGGTTGAATTTATTGCTTTGTTATACCGATATGCGAATTGCCTATGTAAGCCCTGTGTTTTTTGTTTGTTTCAGCGGTTAAAAACACCCTTTGCTATACTCCAACCAATTAGTGTACCTAAGTTGATTATTTTTTTTAAATGCGACTTATTGCAAAAGATATATGTAGTTTACTTTTAAGTCCAATTTTTGAATATTTTAATCGAAGTGTTATCGATTCATGAAGTTTTAATCAAAGGATAAAACAACTCCATCCTTCTGCAATTTGACGGTCATAAGCCTTTAAAAATTTTAAAGGAAAATGAGCAACTTATGAAATTCATTGTCGGGGGCGGGGTCATGTAATCATCTGCTACAACACCGTGCGTAGCGTAATTGTAACAACAAACGAAGTTTTATTTTAGATAACTTTGTATAGTTTTTACTTAATATTTTTAAATTTAATACTGCTTGATATTAAAAGAAAAAATACGTGTTTACTATTTTCTTCAAAAAATTAAAAATATAAAAATTTGGATGGTGTTTTCAAAATTTCCCTGTATTTGATTGTGTGTGTGTATATTATGTATGTTTATAAGTATGGATTTTTGGATTGTATATTTGTGTATATAAAATATTTCATCAAAAGAAGGGGCAACATTCAGGATAGATAAAATCTATATAACTATAATAACGACACTTTTATGGAAACTGATTATCTGGTTACAATTATTTTGTAACCAATATTTTGGTTTCGTTTTGATTTATTTTTCAACTCAAATCGTCGAAAAAATGGTCAAGCGGTACCATTTTTACGAATGCTGCATTAATAATATTAAATAAATATTAGTGACAATGTACTTATATACCTAAAGCTGTGACAGACCATTTAATATACAATAACAGCACAGCTGTTATATTGCTTATTGCTATCAATTTTACTGCGTCCTTAGTATATAAATATCTGAATTCTAGGAGGCAGATCCTTCTCTTTTTCAATTAAATTGAACGGTGAGAGATATTCAAATACTTTATACACAGTAGTTTTAAAACTAAAAAAAAATCTGCAAAAATTAGCGACGACTTATATATCTTCTAAAAGTTATATTTTTAATGTATCATGGAGAAAATAAATAGGTTATCTACTTTTAATATGAAATTACTTATCACCAAAAATATTATGTGGAGATAATAATTGCCTTCTACACAATATTATTTGGACCAACAGTTTAGATTTTACGATCGTGATTTAGGGACGAAGAGCGCGAGGAGCAAGGTGCGTTCATGTGCAAGGCAAGCAGACTCGAGGCACTGTCGCCTGCCTGCTCGACGTGATTCGACAATTGTGTATGTGATTTATTTTCAATAAATATATTTAATAAACTATTAATATTTATTAAAAAAATAAAAAATGTGATAATTTTGATACATAATTGACACGATTTCATAACTAAAAATACACAAAATATTAAGAAATATTCAATAGTTAAAATTAACAATAATGGTTTATGTGATTTTCAATAAAAATGTAGATGTGCTAATTCTCTATATTGAATTTTGTTGTTGCTCTTCCTATTAAAATAATACAAGAGCGAAAATTACAGATCTAATTTAGAAGAAACTACAAATAGCTGCAAAAGTAATTTAGTAGTCTCATGGAAGACCAATCGCTATAACCTAACAGATGTGTAAAAAACGTAACACACACAACTATTCGTGGGTTTATTATCCTCGCAGCCGGATGTATGAAGTATAGATGTATAGCTTGTGTTATTCCGACGCTTTCCCCATGGAAAGCGGGATATTGCAAAACTAAGTAAACATGTTTAGTGCTAGATAAATAATCTTAATATATATAAATTACGTGTCACGTTGTTTGTCCGCGATGGACTCCTAAACTACTTAACCGATTTTGATCCAACTTCGTAACTATCTGTTATTTGATCCAACTTAAAAGATAGGATAGGTTTAATTTTAATTTATAACACAGCAACGCGTGGCCTGGTCAGCTAGTGTTTTATAAAACACACTAACGAGTTTACCAGGCTACTCAGAAAGTTTTGTGAAAAAAAGTTTTTATGCATGAGGTCTTGGCCGATTATCATAATTTAAATTAATTACAAATAAACGTACAACATTTCCAATTCCAAATTTCCAAGCATATTTTTAAGATATAAATTGAATTATCATGTTTCACTGAATTTATGTAATAAATAAATGTATGGAAATATGAACCCTAAAACCAGACGGATCGTTTAATACCTTGGCAATGGCATTTATGGATGAAAGCCGTTTTAAATTACCATCAACTGTTAGGACAAATTCAAGCGATGAGTGAGTGAAGGGAAGGATGGTTATCCACCGCGAAGTAAACGCGAGGTAAAAAATAAAAATAAATGATAAAAATTAAAAAGAAATAAGGCGCAATACGTACGAAGAGATTCAGTTTTCCCAATTGGATCGAGAAGTGTTCACAAGATTCTATCACGTGGGGTGGATAGTTTCGCGCCGAATACCGTACAACCTCACCAAAACTAAACGGGCAATTTGTCTGATTCGAACCAAACCAACCAACTCCACGGGCTACTGTGTCACCACACCTGTTTTTTGTCTTTGGTCACCCTCCTTACAGACCTATTCTAGCACCAGCACTTTATACTATTTTCTGAAAAAAAAAAACTAAAATGTGCTAACAGCTATCGAGAAAACTGTAGAGTATGTGACTGCGGTGAACTAAAATAAAAGTATTTCGAATAAATCGAATAAAAAGAGTTGTTTGAAATTATTTAATTAAAATATTATATCCGTATAAGTTGGTTTTCCAGTTTCTAAAACTTTTTTAAAGTCCCACGTATTCGAACTTTATATATAAGCTTTGTCATCCTCGCCCATAAATCGCCCCGAACAAGACTAATTTCTTCTACAAGTTGACATGGGGAAAATGTCAAATACTAAAAATCTGCGCAAGGACTGTAGCTTGGGTAAGCTAGTTATTAATAATCAAGTAGGCGATCCCATCAGAGTTTTATCCATCCTTTTTTAAGGTTCCATAACTGAAATGGAAAAAAACCTTTATTTTTTTTTATTCCCAGTTTGTCTGTGTCTCTGTGTCAAAGTTTTTTTGCTTGATAACCGCGTGGATTAGGCCTACGTTCTCTCGGTGCACAAAACCAGTCATTGTATAGCATAGGACTTTTTGAAAGTTAATAAATTCTCATATCATACTTTTCGACCTAGAATCTTAAAATTTATCAAGATACAAGAAAAAACAGAAGTATTAATTTGTTATTACAGTACATGTGCCTATCACATAAAACACTTTTTATTAGAAAAAAATATATTTGTATACATTATATTTACATGAAAATATAAGAAATGTCACTATTATTATTACATTTGCAGTTAATTGTACGGTATGGGAAACAAAATTATCGTTAGCCTCGTGTTACCTTATCACGATCACGGCTCAGCTGAGCAACCGGTACTGGAGTCGGGGTTGAAAGTTTCATCTGCCATTTCCAATATATATACGAATATCTATTCGTTACCGTAGTATCCATAACATGTCTCATTGTGCTTAATTACTTTAGGAAACAAAATAAATATTACTATAACCAAAATAAGCACTGTGCAAGCTTCACAGTTATGGATACTACAGTAATGGATAAATATACTTGCATGCATGTATATAAAATATACATAAAGAAATAGTCATATTCATAGACATTTATAATAATACCCAAGACTCAGGTATAAATGCTCATGTTCATCACGCAAACACCCTCTACCGAAACTCGTACCGGGGATGTATAGTTTATCATTTCCGAACGGTCGTCAATTTAATGTTGTATTAAGTGAAAATTGCTATTTTTACGAAATTACCAGTTTTAGAATTTTTATCTATCTCTAATAGACTCCTTAACTCCTAATGGAAGACAATATTTCGGGACAGAATATTATACTTCTTTCTGTGTTTTTTTCGTTCTTTTATCATGCAAAGTTTCAAAAACATTAGTGTATAATATAGAATATGTGTACAGTGTCTTAATATAAAATTTGTAAAACTGGCAAAGCTTTTTCTATGCTATATTTATATGAACTCAGTACTAAACCCCAACAATTCCTCTCGTGTTGACGAGTAAAGAAATATGATCAATAAAGGATAACTACAGTGCCTAATATGCAGAAAATGAATACCCAATCCAGTAAAACCAAGTCTGAGACAAAAATAAAACAATAACCGATGTGACCTCAATCGAACGATACACCTAGGGTTACCAACTATTTAATAATAAACAAAATTGTATGTTAAATATTTGAATACCGTATCCTACGCTTAGAGAAATATAGGTGCAAGATACTGGTGCAAAAGTATATTTTTATATATAACATGTAATAATTAAACACACTTTCAATTTTCTTATTCTTTTATATAATTTTACTTTTAAATCAAACTTAATTTTTTTTAATTAAATTCTGTAATATACATTAATCAGCCTAAAATGGTAGCAACCTTAGAGGGGTCCTAAAAACGCGATTTAAATTTTTTAAGCTACAAAGTTGCGAGCGAGGTAAGGCGATCCAGTTTGGAAATCTTCTTACTTGAGTAAGCTGCTTACGGTAAGTCTTCGACAATCGAATGGAGGAGATTGGGGACCGCTTCAGTTCCGCGAACCGAATTTAAATTCCCGCGGAAAAGGCAGAATTAATGCGGACTGTTAATCCGGACACCTTTCAAATGTATCGGTTGTTTTTACAACAAAAGGTCAGATGGGAAACTTCCTTCTTAAGTAGAAATGAATTAAAAGGTTACGTGAATATAAACTCAATATAGTTAAGAATAATATGTATGACATTTTTATTTGAGCAATTATTCTTAAAACATATTCAAAAATGTGCTAGTGATCTGTCTCAGGCAAGATCGAATCAATTTCTTGTCTCAGGCCAGATTCCTAATTAAATTTAAAATCGATACAAATATATTCAACAATCACTATATACGTTATCAATCCTGTCTTCTATATATTTTAGTAACTCCTTAACTAGTTAGGAACGGGCACGTTTCTAACAGTTAAAATTTATATAAATCGTAATAATTTTTATGTTAATTTATATAAACAGTTTATATAAATTTTGACAGTTAGGAACGTGCCCGATGTTTAGTTTTATGATTTTAATATATTTTTGGTATTTCTCAATGCTATCTTATATGAAAAATCATTTTAATTAAAAAATACTAGAAAAAATTGACTTGGCTCACAAGGCTCGGCTTCACTGCGTGACGGGAATTCCTGCCTGAGAATTTACTTCTGAGCCGAGTCGATTGTTTCTAGTATTTTTCTATTAAAATAATTTATCATATGAGGTAGCATTTAAAAATGCCAAAAATATGATTTAAGATATTTTGTTGTAAGAAAATACTTTAAATAATAACAGGGAACTATTTTTTTCTTCCTTGCCTTGGTAATAAATACCCATTAGTAAGAAATAATCATAGTCGACTATTACTCGCTATTTCCGGCTTAAGATCCATTTATGGATTTTGTGATGCCAAACCTAATAACAATAATAATTTCTTTTAGAAACCATTTCTAGATCTCATTGTGATATTGATATGGTGAATTATTTTTATTAAGTTAATCACATTGTTGATTGGGCAACTACTATATACTCTTTACCAACAAGTATTGTTTTGAATAGTCGGCACCTATGATTTTTTTTCATACATACATTGTCTATAACTCAACACAACACTCTCATAGATCAATTTTATTGTCTAGTTAAATGTAGTGATAAATCTCTGTATTTTTCATTTCCCTAGGACATACATACTTTGTTGTAGCTACAATATTCTTAATTCTTACCTAACCATTTGTATACTAGAAGTATTATAAACTACTAGTGGCCCGTTCCGGCTTCGCACGGGTGGACAAAATTCTTTAAATTTTTTCTAGCATGCAATATAGCCTTTGACACTCAGCAATAATGTGCCTTTCTATTGGTGAAAGAATTTTTAAAATCGGTTTAGTAGATCCCGAGTTTACCCCTTACAATTTAACAAATATACAAACACACAAACTTTACTTCTATATAATATTAGTATAGAAGAAGTCTTTAAAATACTGCATTTGTCTTTGACATAATAGAAAAAGTCTATTATTTACAGTACCGGCAAATCAAATTTTCTGATAACAGATTAATATAAAATCCCTTCATCTTAATCCATTTCTTATGTATCTCATCTTTAGTATTTCATCTTGTAATACTTACAAAGGAAAAACATCATTCATTGCGGCGGTTAATTCTGCTGCAGCTTTTTGACGACCGTTTGGTTGAATGAATGAATGAATGAAATGAATGGTCCATTGAAGTATCCATTAGTCAAGTCTTACAGTGCTTACTTTGGGCTAGGTTAATTGATATGAAAGTAAGAAATATTATTATTATTGTCCTCAGAATAAGAAAAAGTTGTACCTTGAAAATAAAGAAATGGCGCTGGCGTCGGCGTCAGTCTATCAAGGTCTCGGTAGCTCAATTAGAAGAGTACTCGCCGGTAAAGCAAGAGGATGATGAGTTACAGCATTTTCAGAAATAAGACTGATTGGCATTTTAAATTCAATGAATTCAGTATAAATTGTCGATAATCTAAAACGCTTTGAAACGGACCGACTAAGAACGAAAACAAAAATAAATAGTAGTATTTGCATAATCAACATACTCCCGTCTCGCCCCGAAGATGAACCTTCTGTTTTAGGGTAGTTAGATAAAAAAAACTAATATTCTCTTATTTTATACGTCATCATCACGAAGATCCTGTGCACAATAGTTATATTTGTCACCGTGACTGTTTTGTCACTCTATGAAAATTTATGTGAAATCACTAAGTCATAACGTCATCGCTCTGTGAGCATACCTCGACGTAGAGATCCAGAGAGGAGTGACAAGATGTAGTCACTGTAACAAAAGGTACCCAAGTGCTCAGGCTCTAAGACTTAGTGCCTAATTGTGTGAAAAACAGTGTGGATTAAAACTAAAAAAAATGTCTGCGTCTCTCAATTATCGCTACAACGATGAGTTGAACGTTTTAGTTATTTATGGGGTTTTAGTTATTATACTAGTGGCCAGCAAAGTCTGATATGATATTAAAAAATTTAAAATGAAATTGGACTTCATTTTTTTTTTTTGTGGAAATGTCCTTTACTGACCGCGTCGAGTACTTCGGCGAGTTGTGTAAGTGGACACTTAGTCCTGCGCATTATCTAATTGCCAACATTAATAAAACAAATATGTCAGGTCATATAATATTAAAATAGAAAACGATCAGTAAAAGATCGTACCCATAGAAGATGATAGTAACGGTTTGATGGCACTGCAGAAAGAAAGAGAGAGAGAGAGAGAAACATTTATTGATCAATACATTAAATAAATTAAACAAGCAAAAAACAGTATATGAAAAAGGTTAAATAAAATATGACATGAATAAGTACAACACGTCAATGAGGTCCCCGCCTCTGCTTGTGTTGTTACGACACGAATGCGTGTCGCGGCAACGCTGCTATTCTGACGGGGCCTGTTCGATGCGCGGAAGACGGAAAATTGAAATATATGTCGCAGAGCGGAGTATCTTAGAGTCGATACTAGATATACGTAGTGGAATGTCAAGCAACTTTCGTAATTATTGTTAATTTTGATTTATCACATTCATTTGAAATGATTGTTTTAATTCATTTGCTTGAGTGTGTTTAGTTGTGACGCGATCTGAGGAAACGTGGCAGTTGACGTTGGACGTTAGAGGGCGGTTGATTTGGAAGGCAGTCTGTGGACAGCGGCAGTAACTAACGGATGTGCGTGATCGCGACACAGCTTGTAACGAGGCGCCATAGCTATATTGGCGACTCGTTGCTTTCATTGCGCTCTTCTCTGGCCATTTTTCATATTTTCTTTTCTCTTCGTTTCCTGTTTTAAATTTACTGTCTGTCTCTGTTTCCTATTTTAAATTTACTGTCTGTCTCTTTTTATTTGTTTTGTTCGAAGTTTATTCTTACCAGAGTCAGCGCGTAGAGTGGTTGACTCACCGATAACAAATTATTTAAATATATTTATAGTGCTGAGCAGTTATAATAAGCTCACAAGTATAATAAGCTCATAAGCATAATTCACAAGTTTCCTGTATATATATATTCTGTACCACCAGTTCCTGCTTATAAGTCTATAAGTTTCTTTAAGGCACTATTGTAAGTAGCCCTACCTTTTATAATATATTTTAGTGATAAATGTGAAATTGTTTTTGTATTAAGTGTAATTTACCTTTTTTATATAATTGTTTCAGTTGTGCCTTAATTCCTTAAATATAAAAACAAGTGACCTAAACGAGCTTTTATTTCTCCGGCTGCACCCGTCACAAGCTAACCTCACTTTTTTTTTTTTTATTACGTGTGAAAAATGCGTTGCGCATACGCCGCCGCTGGGAGCACGGCGGACGTTATGTGGGACTCTCCACCATTCCCCCACCCGGCCTAGTGCCCGATGGAGGATTGGAGGCCTACCCACTAAAAAACACACGATGTACCCTCAGCTTCGTCGCATTCCGGTGGGGCCGATTTTGGCACTCACCACCCTGGAGAGCGACCGGTTGGCCCATCGGCCTCCTCACGAATAGGGGACCCCGTGGTACATTCCGGGATCCCCTCAGGCTGGCAAGGCTGTGCAATGCCGACAGTCGGACTCCCAATCCTCCGTCGGCTAGCCTCGCACGGGGTAGGAGGCTACGCTCGCTTGCGCGGCGCCGTACCCATCCCCTTCGCCCGCATCCACAGTCCACCGACCCGAGCGCCTCCCCGTCCGAACCCCGTCGGGCCGCCACTGCCCGTTCCGCTCTCATCTGAGAGAGGGGGGAGAAGCGGCCAATGTGGGGGCAAGCGAAGAGGCACCCAGGTCGGCGGACCGTAGACGCAGACTGTGTCTTAGGGAGACATTCTGCCCTCCGTTGCGTCATCGTCGGCCGCCTGTACTGCCTGGACCCGCCCGGTCATCGGCTTTCCTCTTGCTTTTGGCGGCCGGCAATTTCTGCCCCCCATTACGTGTCCAGCAGGCAGTTTTGCCGCTAGGCACACCGCGCACTTTGGGTCCCTGGCGCAGTCTGCGGCCCTGTGACCCTCCTGGCCGCAACGGAAGCAGACAGCGGACCTATCCTCCCCGCTCGGGCACATTACCCTTGTGTGCCCGATTCCCATACACTTAAAGCACCGGAGCGGGAACGGCTCCAGTACCTTAACTCTCACCGAACTCCACCCCACCAAAAAGCGGTCAGCGTCCACCAGCGCTTTCGCCGCAGCCACGGGACACCTGATCAGGGTGGAGCTCAGCCCGCCCGGGCCTTCCCGTATGGGCCCCACTCTAACCTGCTCTCGGGAGCAGCCCCCTTTTTCGGCCACCGCCTGTGCTAGCTCTTCGGCTCCAACCGACTCGTCCAACCCGGAGAGCCGCAGGTCCGCAGTCTTGATGGGTCAAGTGACTGCAATTTTGCCGTCGAGCACCTCCCGCAGCTTATTAGCAAACGCATCTGCTTTTTCTGCTCCCAACGGCCCCGTTATCTCAAAGATGCGGGAGCCGTTCATAGCCGTCTTCGTGCGGATGCCATCGACTCCCACGTCACTCAGCCGGAATGCTTGTCTGGCCTCCTTGATGACTCGAGCATAGGTCAGACCCGCCTGAGCCGCCTCTAACGGAATGTTGATGACTACCGCGGCTGTCCTCGGGGTTGCCAATTTCACCTTCCTCCTTTTATTTTTTGGCGCCAGAGGGGGGTTCCCCTTTGACGTCGCCGTACCACCTCCACGGGCAGGGGCTGAAGCTGCGGGGGCTGCACCCGGCCGACTCGCCTTCTTCTTTCTGCCCCCTGGTCCTACCTCCTTCCAGAGACCATCGTCCCCTTCCATCTCCTGGGCACTCCGTTGTTCGGCCTGGGTCTCAGAGGATCCTGCCTTTTGTGGGCCCTCCCCCCCTCTAACCTCACTACATTCCACGTGTTTTCTAAAGTTCTTAAGTTAAATCTTAAGCAATCATTATCATCCGTAATTATTTTGTAGCCAAAGTTTGGTAATCAATAAACCTTAGTAAACAGAAGACTGTAGTGGTATTATTTTGCGACTTTCTCGATGTCTGAACATCATCAGCAAGAACATGAAGATGATGAGGTGCAGCTCCCGCCGATATATATATATACATACGAACATGGCAAAAAAAGTGCGGGAGTAGTCAACTAGTAGCAGCATACTGACATTTCCCAACTCCTGTGCCGTCAAAAGGTTATCTACAATATCTGAAAGTGCATTTGCTCTACCACGTCCCTTGCGAAAGCCCGACTGCAACTGAGGAAGTAATCCATGATCCTCGAGGTACCCGGTGAGTTGATCGCACACTATTCTCTCTTATATCTTGAACATGCAGGGAAGTATGCTGATTGGTCTGAGATCACTCATTGACATAGGCTGCATAATTTTAGGTAACAATTTTTACCACTGCCTGAAGTGATTTATTAAGCTGGGGATATCATCAGTTCCAAACTTGCATCCAATAACTATGGTACTCCAACATTCCCTTGTTATTATCCCCTTGGGCATAAGATGAGAAGCTTCTTATAGCTCTCATAACTACCTCTTAACTAGAAGCAACTTGAAAGTACCAACTACACTGTGTCTATGGTGTACAAAATAAGTAAGTTAAGAGATTGATGTGGTCCGCTCAAGAGGCACATCAAGAAAATGCTTATTTGTTGCAGAGGGGTCTTCTAAAGATACCAGCAGACGCAGCTCTGCTATTGCGCAGAATAGTCCTTTTAAGGTTCTGCCACAGCACTTCCGAATTTCTAATATTATTGATGTACAAAAGAAGGTAGCTATCCTTGAGGACTGGGGTTTTGAGCCTTTTGAATTTCTGGTGATATTTATTGCTAGTGTTCATCATTAATTTAACGGTATCTGTGATCCAGGGATAAGGAATAGACTAAAACCTTCTTATAGAGACTGGAGCATAGAGATTAAAAAGAGTGCTAATGGTCAGTCACAACTTTTCAACCAGCACATCAACACCGTCCCCATATTGTTTGAAGTGATCCCAGCAGACCGAATCTATGTCAGTATTAAACTGTTGTATAACAATATTTCAGTACTTAACATTTTATATTAAGCACTGCCTAATATAATATTCATAATAATATTCAATATGGCATGCCAACAGAGTTCCGAGATGTGTTTCACTGTGACATTAAGAACCTTCATATCTGAACAGATAACATTAATTAAGCTGTGTCCTTGCTGTATAAAATGAGTTGGCTCTGTGATGACTTGTTTCAGTTTCGTGCAGGTTTATGTTAAAATCTAGTATAAATCCAACATGTTTGGAAAGAGAGGAGATTGACTCGACAACAGACTCGAAAAAAACCTTTGAATGCGGCCTTGGAAGATGGTAAACAGTTCCAATGGCTATATCCTGATTACAAAGACGCACCCTTAAACACATTTGCTACAACTTCCTCATATCCAGTTTTTCAGATCGAAACGATAATATCATACTTTAACGCCTTATATGTCTTATAATTTTATAAGTAATATTTATAAGTTTAAAGCACTTTGTGGCTCCTTGCTTCTTTATTATTCTCTCTTATTTTGTAACCATATACGTATACTACTAACTATATTAAGTTAAAATTAATTTCAATCTACAAATAATTAAAGTTAAATAAAATTTATTACAATCAAAATTTCGTTCGTTGCAACTCTTTGCCTGAATCAGTGTTTCCTAACAAATACAATTTAGGGGTCTTCACGTCACTTCTAGGCAGGTGCGTCATATCCTAGATCGCATCGTCGCTTACCATCAGGTGAGAAAGTGGTCAAGCGCATACCTATTTTCTATAAAACCTAGGTTGAATTACGCTACCAAATGGCGTATTTGATATCAGATGAATATTACATGCAAGACGAATCATGTCCATTCATATGCAAATATGATTATGTCCAAGAAGACACCCTTAGATCTCTTAACGAATATCAGTATAGATTTGAAGATCCCAATTATGATTCACTAACAATTTATTAAGGGCCTTGGAATCAAATTAACCGACTGAACTCATCGCAAAAGTTTGAAGGGTCTATTCCCAATAACTTTCTTAAATTTTTTAAGAAATCATTTAGAAATAATTGTTTTATATATCCTCCTAGTACTATTTTAGGGTTTTTTATTTACAATAAGGTATTTTTATTTTATTACATATTAATTTCTTCGAATGATATTTGTTCTGCGAATTCCTTCCTAACAGCTATCTTTATCTCTTGATTTTTTATTCTAGGTAAGTACGTTACCAATACGAAATAATTAAAAGAGTACAAATTGGAATACTTACCAAATCTCATATGGAAGTAATATCCCTCTACGAAAAATGAAAAGATTCAAATCGTTATTAGGTATGACGTCATAGCTCTCTGTGGGTTTGAAGCTTAGAGTGGAATTGTCTGACTGAATTTTGCTGGATGTGGTATATATTTCTAAATTCAAACATAACAGAACAGTTTCATTTTTATTTGAGAATTTGACTGTTAGATTTTTTTGTCTAAAGAAATTGTTACTCAAATTGTGAGCCAGGCGGGACTCCTGAGACTATTTACTTAAGATGACATATCCCGCATGACTACTAAAACAAGTTGATTTTTCTAGTTAAAAATATACTCTAGTATAATTCTCGAGGAATCTGGTATAATTACTAAGGAGTTTAGTGAACATTCTCGTCAAGCAATTGGAATCTGAGATAAAAGAAATCAAATTATTCAGGCTTGTCGCATTCCAGCTAGTGTTAAATGTCTTTTACTATCAAATGTCAACCACTACAAAAATTACATAATCTCTATGCAAGCGCATGAAGTAGACCCAAACGTTAAAGTTTGCTAAACATTAAGCATGTGTGCTGTTGACCGTATAATAAACTAAATAAACGGAATATTAGCAATATTTCCAAAAAGTAGATTTATAAGAGTAAATATAATATGGTAGAACGCCGCTAACACGGACACCTCAATAAATTTTAAACAAGCGCAGCTTTCATTACTAGTAATATTTAATATGTGGTTTTGACAACAAGTTTTTGTAAAAATCTATTGTATTTTCTATCCTTCCCCAAATGGGAGGCTGTCACTATTACCTCTACGCTTTGTAAGCGGATCGCACTAAAGAACCGTAAGTCGGAAAAATCTTCGGCCCATTTTATGGTCTACGGAATTCCACTATAGTTATATTTTACGACACCTTTAAATGTAATGTATATCTTATTTGTTTGTTTTATTTTTTGCATCCACAATGGCATATTCCTATAAGATATAAAATAGTCATGCACAAAACAACTACGTCTGCGAGCCCTCAGGTAGGCGTATTTTATACCTTATAGTGTTATTATATCACGTGCTATTCTACTCAGCCAGACACCACATAATATCCTATACTCAAAGTATACTCAAAGAATACTCAAAGAAAAAAACAACGGGTTGCACTCCGGGAGTGCCGGCAGAAGTGAAAAACATGAACATTAACGTTGTGCATTTTTGATATTTTGAAATGGTTAAGGAATAATTTCGCACGAATTGCTTTAATGATCAGTATAAATGTGCTATCATTTATGTAGTAAAATACAATATTCATCTATTGCGCTATCGTATACAAACATGTCAACAAACACACCAAGTCGTGTTCTTTGCATTTTTTGTGCGCATGTGCAGGATTTTGCACATGCGCAATGAATAAAATCAGTTGAACGCATGCGTTACCTGACATTACCTGCTATTTTAAAATTTCATAATGACAGTTTAAAAAAAATAATAATGTAACTGTCACTTTGAAGTTTAAAAATGACACGACTATACGCACATCGCGCAAGCGCCCTACGCCGTCTTACGAATTTTCGATCAGGTCACGTGACCTGACGCGAGTTTATCATTTTTTACCCATCCCAAAAAGTGCACAACGCAGCTAAAGAAGTTTTCGCTTCAAAATTTATTCCTTTATATGCCTAAAGCGTGATCTCCCTCGATCTCATTAAATTCGGTTATCAGCTCATATTTTCTGTCATCAAGCAAAAAATGGTTAGAGAAAACTTGGGAGTCCTTTGAGCTTCAGAAGACAATATTTTTAATATGTATTTATTACATACTCCTGACATATCTAGTAATCTTTTACTCCATGTACTTCCACTACTCACATCCCACAAAGATTTTTCAATTGGCGACGGATTTCCTCGGACGCCCCGTACGGAAACTATTTACCTTTACCTATTCGACGCGGCGCATAGGAAATTATGGAATACGGGGCGGCGGCGAGGGTCCCTGCGGTGGGACTTTATATAGCATTTGTTCCGCTTGTGATATGATCTAGTTATACAATTTACGATAACTATTTTTATGTATATTATAAAATTAATGCAATAGTCAATTTACATATGAGATTTTAAATATTTGTCCATTCACAAGTTACTAAACAAACCCTTATCTAGTAGTTTTAGTATAGGTTAAAAAAAGCTAACGAGCCCAGCAGATCTTTCCCTGGCTGAACACATCGCCACCTCCGTGGTCGAATCGTAAATCGAAGTCATCCAGGGACTTACTCAAAAATTCGCAATTTTTTGTCAATATGATTTCAGCCGTTTACTGGCATATAAACATACAGAACGACACATACATTTTATTTAATTCAAATATGTAATGTGCGCGGAAGTGTAAGAACTAAATTAGTGATTGTAACGATTGATAGATTCTTATAAAAAAATGAAATGGATTGCTTGTTGGAAAAAAATCTTTTTTCTTATGTAAATGTAGTACACTGTACCACAAACTGTACTAAACTTAAGTCTCTCTGAGAAATTTTCCGTGCTTTTAAATTAATTATACGTACGTGTCTTTAGTTTACTACTCTTTTAGATGCCAAATATGACGATGAAAGATTCTTCTGAACGTAATTATATGCTAATGTGTGTTTGAGTAGATTGATTTAGATTCACAATTGATCCCTGTCAGGGGCGCTGGAAGAGGGCAGAATAACGTCTGACCGCTAATATTTTATAGATATTTAAACTTTCGTGTTACACCCTAATACAGCATTTGTATTTTATAGCTGTTTCGTTCTAACTTGTAAGCCTATTTCAGTATCATCAAAATCAACCTTTTATGTCTTCATTTGCTGGACAAAAAGCCCTCCTTACGGATAAAAAGCATGATCCACAACAACAATGGTGTTAACAACTTTTTTTTTTTGACGCGGGGAATGGCGTTACGCATACGCCGCCGTTTGGGAGAACAGCGGACACGTTATGTGGGACTCTCCCCTGCGTACCTACCTGACGATAAAAGCTCGTCAGGTTGGTGCGCAGGGGCCTACCCACTAAACCACCGCGGTGTCCCTCTAACACCTTGGTGGGGATTATGTGATCGTGTTAGGATTCTTTCCACGATCCCCACCAGTGTGCGTCCGCCCTATAGTCCGTTTTTTTTAGCATTAGAAAGAACAAAATTTGGGTACTTTTTTGTACACATATAATGTAACAAGCAAAACGTAACATCGTGAAAAGTTTAAACTAAACAGTACCTTAAGAAGCAGAAGTTACAAACTTGTGGAACGAAACGTTGGTCAGTTTAACACGACAAAATTTAAAAGTACTAGCCGATGTTGTAATACGTACCATATTAGGTGATTTTTAAAATGGTCGCTTAACATGGCCGCCATTTGAAATAATAGCGGCAAATGTCAACGTCTGCATTTGTCTGTTTTGACTATTTTCTTTGCTTTATTATTAAGTTTCTATTGTTTTTGTGGAAGTTTTTTGTTTAAAGTTTTTGTTGTTATTTGTTATTTAATCTGTTCAACAATGGACAAGCCTAAAGCCGGACAAAGTGGACTCCAGCACAAGGTTAGCCACCACTGCTTCTTTGTTTACATAATTTCTAATGCTAAAAAAATGGACTATAGGCGGAGTCTCCTCCGCTCCGTGGGGTGACGGAGCTGCGGGGGGCACCCCGTGATGGTGTTAACAACTGCAGATACAGCACATATGCCTTAACGTCCCTTCCGAAGCACGAAGGAGATCGAGATCATATTTTTTTATCTCCCATCTGTAAACCGACTCCTGAGAATTTCTTTTATCTTCCGCTTACATAGGCCGAACGTACTAACCGCTGCACCATCGAATCCTCTATTTCAATGGAGTTATAATGAGGGTTTTCGATTTAAGGAGAAATTCGGGCCAGCTTTTTATGTAATACTTGTACGAATCTAAGATCATACCTCAATTGGGATAGGACAAATTAATTCGGGGCAAACAGTAAAAAGTTGTACATTTCAGACAACTCAAAATAATCGTTTAGTCTCAAATTAAGAAGAGTGTCTACTATAGACACTAAATAAGTCCTTACGGATATGGCTTATAAAAGAATCCCAATAACCATGATTGAACCCGGCTTTTTGTAGGTAGAAGCAAGATCGATACGAAAATTAGATTTTTTAACCCAAAAACCGGAATGTAATTATTAATGACAAATGTTTTGTTGTTTAATGTATCTCTAAACCAAAAAACAGTTATTTGTTAAATTACTAACACTTTAAAGACTATATTATATTCAAGAAAAATAATGTTGTTTAACTTGCTTAAGGTATTCTGATTCCCAATTAACTAAAAAAAATAGAATTCGTGTTACATTCATGAAATTATAAAGTTTGTAACAATTAATTTATTCCAAGACTAGAATGTACAACTGACAAAACTTTCTTGAAGGTATCCCCAATTAATTTAGAAACACAATCAGCACTTTTCCTGTAACCACTTTAAGTTAAAAGGGGTGTATTGTGACTCCAAAGGGTAATTCTGAAGACCGAGCAAAAGAATAATTAAGCTGCCTATTACGGAAGACACTCAGAGATGCAATTTATCCTCATTAAAATAATGTCGTCGCGTCCATTAATCACCTTTTGGTCCATTAGTGTTGGAATGGCGTTCAGTGGACGATTCGACGCTACGTTTAGAACATAGTAGAAATGTAATGGTAAAGTTTGTAAAGAACTTTGGTCATAAAATTACCAGGGAAATGTTTATATCAGCAAATTATCCAAAAATATATTACCTACTTGCTTAAATAATTCTTACAAAGTATACAGTTTTAATCTTTGTAGAAGTTATGCCAAATAATCTCATTAATAAACAATTTATAACTTACGTTAATTTCATACTACTGTGTAATAAATAATACAGAAGTTATTTGCTTTTTGAAAAGTGACAAACCGTTGACAAATTACGATATAGGTTTTTTTTCCTCGTGGGTTGACAACGGAGTTATGTGGGGCTCTCCTTCGTTCGCCCACTCGACAACGAGGAAGTCCAGTGGGCGATCGAAGTCATAGGTACCTAGATAGCCTATTCTTAGCGCAGTTGCCCGAATAATGAAAGGTGCGTGCGTTTCAGCGTGAAGCATCTACTTTTCAGTGCAATATATTAATGATAATTAAGAGAAATTAATGCAGGATTTAAACTTTTTAAAGAAACTTCAAGAGTTGAGTTGAGGATTGAAAAGTGAGCTAAATAGATATTCTGGATTAATATTGTTCTAATTTATTATAAGGATATTGTTATTGTAACTATAGTTATAGTTTCTAAACTTCACTTTTTGTTGTATTTTGTTGATGTCGTTTATCATATCTGTAGCTTCAGCGTGGTGTTTTGTTTTTTATTTTGGCACTACGGAAAACTAGCATCAGAATGTTTATTTCGGACCTCAGTCGTTCGTGACCTTTTCTGTACACGGGTTGTACGAGTAATTCATTTTAATTATTTGTAAGTGAACAAGTTTTGGGCCGCAGGTGTAAGTCATATGAAAGTCAAGGAGAACGTTAATTGCATGTAGTTCGAATAAGGATACCAATAGTAAATACGATCAACCCTATATATATTTCGCCAACAAACTCGATAGCGTGATTCAGAAACGTGCAGCGCCATCTTTCGACAAAGTTAAAAACTAATGTTGGTATGCACATTTTTTAGTTTACTTATAGCCTTATAGGGCTTGAACATACCGCCCGCCAAGGACATACTGACCAATGTCCTTAAAGAAATTTATAGTACTCAGGAATAATACAGGTTTGTTAAACTAGATTACTGACAAAACAAAATGAAAGGAAAGAAAATGATGTTTATCGCAATAATTTAATTTGCTATTGAGAGTACGCATACCTTGAAGACTTGTTTATCGTCACGTCATACATGCTGAGGTAAGTATACCCCATTTTTTCTTACTTCTTCTGGCAACTTTACCATATGATTAAGTTCTAATTATTCATTCATAACATTACTATATTCTAACTTCATTTCTAAATGTTTTAACCTTTTTTCAGATATAGCTCTGGACTCATCATTTATACAACTGTGTTTACTCTCCCTAAATGGTGACTTTGGTGTGTAACGCCCACTTTTATTTCCTGTCGTTGCGGTCGCAAGTTGCTGTTTACATTTTACCTCTTCCTCACTAATTACTTTTTCAGCTATAGTCGGCTCTGCGTCGAGTACACACAGTCTTTCTAAATAATCATCCGTTTCGATGTTCGCATGCATAACCGTGATATAAGAGGCAGGCTCTGCCCTTGAGAGAGTATTTGCTGCAATGACGCCCGACAATATCCACCCAAATGCTGAATCTTGCGCTATGAGCCGTCCATTTGAACTTAGCTTAATATTTCCTTTAATAATTAAACTGCAGATTTCAGCTCCTAATAAAATATCTATTTTATTAGGCCTGTGATACTCTGGATCAGCCAATTGCTCACTAGCTAGACTTAAACATTCAACGCGATTTACTTCCACAGATGGAAGTAGAGATGTGACTGACTTCAAAACAAACGCGTTCACATGTACAATAAAACTAGGATCCACTCTTGATTGTATTTTTAAAGCCACGACAGACTTAGAAGTTATGGCTTTACCTCCTACGCCTTTTACAGTGTGGTTTGACGATATTTTCTTCAAACCCAAATACTGAACCATCGCTTCAGTAATGAATGAACCTTGTGACCCCTGGTCTAACAAGGCGCGAATAACACGATACGAACCATCCTTCGACTTAGCCTTCACTAAAGCCGTAGTGAGTAAAACGGTATCACTACGATGGCCTGTTAAAGGGCAAGCAACGATTGATTGGTCATTAGACCCCTCCGCTTCTACAGCGGCCGTATGACTTGCAGAAGAATTCTTACCCACTGACTCTGGATTGCCACTAGGGTGCAGCAACGTATGGTGACGCCTTTTACAAACATGACATTTGAATTTAGTTTTACATGCCCTGGCAGAGTGATTATTATAAAGACAAACGAAAAGTCGCGACGAGCATCATTATTTTCCTTTAAAAAATGTTTACAAATTGAAATTCTATGATTGTTAGAGCAATAAGCACAAGAAATATCCTTCTTATCATTGAGTGTGTGGAAAGATTGTGAACTCTTTGGACCTATTTCTTTATGGCTCTTAGTATCTAAATTTTCTTAACCTCGGAATCTACTAGTTAAAAACTCTGTAAACTGTGCAAATGTTGGCAACTCGTCACCTGCATCGGAAGACACCTTAAATTCCCATGCTTTTTTAGTGTCTCTATCTAATTTTGATCTGATTAAATGAATAACAAGTATGTCCCAAGATGATACATCAACGCCTAAATTTTTAATTGCTTCTAAACAATCTGATGTAGTACTGAATAATTTTTTAATTTCGGTAGCGGACTCATATGTCAAAGTGTTTTGATTAAACAATCGTTTTAAAATATCATTTGCCAAAAACCTTTTGTTATTGTACATTTGTTCTAATCTTTCCCAACTTCTTTTATAATTTTCGGCGGTGATGTTAATATTTCTTAATAGTTGTTGAGCATCTCCCGTTAAATGTCCCTTTAGGTAATATAATTTTTGGGCGTCGTCTAAGGACTTATTTTTGTGAACGAGACCGGAAAATAAATCTCTACACGTTTGCCACTCCACATATTTGCCTGAAAACGTAGGAATTTTAATTTCAGGTAACTTAATGCTACTGATTGTTTCTACCTTACTACTAGGCCCTGACACTGTAGTCGATGTCATCTTTAATTTAATTAAATTCTCCTTTAATTCCGATTTCAATTCTATGTAAAACTCTTCCACTTCTTCATACATACTATTCCTATGATAAGTGGAACTGTGCAATTCTGACTTTTTAGCTTCACTGATAATTTTAGTATGAGTACTACGAAATAATTGCCATTGCTGTTCAATGTTTTCCAAACGAGTCTCCAAATAAGAAGCTGTTAAACGATCTTTAGGAGTTTTTTTATAGTTCGATTTCGCTCTTACTAACTTTGACTTAATGTCCTCCTGTATATCGATAAACGACTCCATATTATGTTTTTATTTTCACAACAAACGACAATTAAACACAATACTTACAAAATAATTCTCTTGATGTAAGTGTTAAACCTTCAAGAATTTTTATAAGTCCACCACTATGAATTCTCCGAAATTTTTCTAAGTCTATGATCAATCTTGAAAATTTTACGAGTGTTTGCACTTTTAATTTGAAACAAAATCGGACATAGGTTCCGCTGCATCCACTGTCTGCTTGAGCTTCATTCCTCCCCCGCACGTAGTTCTTCCTCCAGTCACCAGCTGGTACTTATACTGCAGTTACGTCACCGCTGACGTCTTGCTGCAGGTATGCTCTAAGCAGCAATCCACTGCCTATTACTAACGTAACGGGTGGTAATTCCACCAAAATCGAGGACTACCAAAAATCACCGACAAACAAACCGACTCGAAAGGACCATGAACAAGTTTGGGGCCGCAGGTGTAAGTCATATGGAAGTCAAGCAGAACGTTAATTGCATGTAGTTGGAATAAGGATACCAATAGTAAATACGATCAACCCTATATATATTTCGCCAACAAACTCGATAGCGTGATTCAGAAACGTGCAGCGCCATCTTTCGACAAAGTTAAAAACTAATGTTGGTATGCACATTTTTTAGTTTACTTATAGCCTTATAGGGCTTGAACAGTAAGTGTAATAACAAGTATTTATACATATATGCAGCTTGTTAAATAAATGTTTCATTCATTGTCCGTTAAAAATAAATTATTAAATACTATATAATTATACACTATGCCTATATTCATGCGAATCTAGGAAAATTGTTAGGCGTTTTAAACAAAGTAATTGTGTTAATCTTCGCTATTAGAAGTTAAGACTTTGTATAAGGCAAGAACGGCTCGGCTGTGATAACTCAATTGGTCACTTCAGACGCTCATCTCCATGAAAATTTGTATTTTACCAAGAGGTAGTCTTTTAAAGGAATGTAATTGATATTTAACTTCTGAGTTCCCTTTAACAATTTACAGATCTCAAACTTGCTGAATAGACAAGAAGTTCATCATTGAATAGCAAAATTGACGCTTCGTCCATTTGAAAAGAGAAACTTTTAAGGGGGAAAGCCACTGTGATGGGTCAAAAAAAAAATTTTTTTTTAAATCAAAGTTTATACATTCAAAAATATGTGTACAAAATTTCAAGTCAAAATTCCAAAAATTGACTAAGTTACAATGACTTTAGTGAGAGCAGGTAGGCCGACCGTTTCTCGCTCGACCTTCCGATCACAATGTTACGCCGCTTAGTCCCTTGCTCTAATGTATAAAGTTGATAAAAAAATTAATAAAGTCAACCAAAGCCTTGGAGATGAAGAGGAAGAACCGTCATATGGCCCAGGACTCGATAGTTTAATATAGGTATAAAAATTTTGAAAGATACATTATTTCATTACGAGAGAAATGGACTAAAAACTTTAAACGCGTTTTTCTCGAAACGACTTTTTTTGAACTGGTCGCATCAATAACTCAAACAATTATTAACCGATGTTCAATATTTTTTTTTTGTTTTGTTCGTCTCAGCAGTGGCTAAGGCTAAGCGTAGCCGATTTTGAAAATTTTGATTTTTACTATTTTTTAAACTGTCAGAAAACCAAAAAAAATGGTCGAAAAAAAGGAAAATATTTTCCATCGGTCGCCATTTTGTGAAAAATCAAAATAAAAAAAAACGGCTACGTACAACGATAACTACATTCATACAGATTACAATATATATATATTTTTTTTCTTAGATTAGCGGTTTTCGATATATCGATGCGACCATGGAGGGGGAATTTTTTTTGAGGTGCTACGGAATCGATTATATTGTTAAAACTATTTAATATTTTTCAATAAAAATTTGTGAAAAAGTCATTCAGTGTGTACTTAATAAAATAAAAAAAACCCGATCCAAAAATTCCTCAATTTACTTGGTCAAAAAAAATGTTGAAAATCACCTATTTTTCCGGCCGTCACAGTGGCTTTCCCCCTTAAATGAAGAAACATTTAGAATAGTTAACTAGTACTTTAATCCTAAAAGAGATATTTATATACAACAAAATTTTTTGAGTGGATTTACAACGGAAATCTAATAATCAATAATTAAATAATCAAACATGTAACATAAAAATAATTGAATCGAACACTTTCCAATTCACTACCTGAGTTTAAATCTGACACGGTAGGTATTTTTTATTTTTTAATAGGCTCCAGCGCCATTTACAATGTTATGAAAAACAAATCTGAAATTGTCAATGGTTTTATATTTTTTGGTATTGCAATTTTTTTAATGTTTTTCAAAACAAAATATCTAGTGTACTTCCGCAAAAGGGACCCCTAATAAATGCCCCTTACAGAAAAATAGAAACAAACCTTGTGTCTATACCAACTATTCTACACATGTTTCTACTAAGCAACATTTGAGAAATGTTGTTAAAAAAGTATTGATATAATGAAAATTTTATTATAATTTATATAATAGTCATAGAGGCTAAACATGTGTGGAGTGGTAAGTGAAGGTGTTTTGGTGTCTACATTTCTACATTTATTTGGCTTGGTACTCGCTTTTTTTTTTAAAAGGTTCATCAAAAATCGGCAACTAGACCGTTAACTCGTCGCCGTTCTTCACGCACAGTCTAGCATTAAAGTCCTCCATCATAACATTCTAGTGAGTATCAGAAGTATATATGGGTTTGGAGATATCCTCATACATAAACTCGATCTTATCATCGGAGTGTCGAGGTCGACGCGTATGCCTATGAATTTCAGGCTTCGAGTAAGTATAAGATAAGCCACCGTCATCATCAACCATCCGATTTCGACAACGTTGTTAACTAGGGGATTGCTTTCGAAAAACGTGACATCACCTTATGATAGCTGTTTTTCCTGTTGAGGAGCAGTTGTGGCACTATCGCTATGTGATAAATTTAATCCATTGTCCATGTCATAGTCCACACAACAATAACGAGGTGTCAATAGTATTTATGTTATATATTGACTTTCAATGAATGCATTGTAAGTGATCATATTTAAAAAAAGGCATTTTATCTTTATTTACAGTTATGCTCGAAATTAGCTCGCCATGTCGCACTTTTAGTTAACATTCATAAATTGTTTAGACCTAAATCACTTCCTTACCAGAACTTAAGCTAGTTTAGTTACGGTAAATAACAGTAACAGACAAAATAATGCTATCTGATCCCAATTTCTATGAGAATCAACTTATCGATATGTTGATAGAGACAGACGTATTTTGAGATTAACTATCTGACGGGAACAAACTTTTAAGGTCCTTTTCTTAAAAATACGAAGCTGGGTTGTATAGTATCTAGTGCTGTCGTTTAATAATCATAAAAAATAATTGCAATTTCTCTCAAATTTAATTTTTTAATTTCTATCAATATATGATAAGTATTCACGTATTTCGCTATCGAATCTATCTAAATTATAAACAGATACACGTTGATTTTGTTCACGAATAAATCGATTTAGGTCATATGAGTCGTGTAGATTCTAATGCAGATACTCATAATTTTATGCCACATCACGTTGTACTTTGCGAGAATGCCGAATCCAGTATGCTAATGTCATTGAATAACCTACACATAATCGGGCTCCCTATACAAGGCGAATTAGCCGCAATTTTTCTACGTGTCCGCGAGCATGAAATTGTCGCTTGAACGAAAATTGAAAATTTTATGAGCAGGCCTTAATTGTAATCTATAATTAATTTTATGGAGAGATAATCCAACTAATCCGTTAGACGTCTATAGACTTAATACTCTTACATACGACACAGCATCTCTACTTTACTGCTGTAGGCAATTGGCGCAAGAGTGTTCAAATCAAGACGTTATTCATTCTAAACTGAGTCAGTTCTTATATTGAAGATCTCTTATTCTCCCCCGTTAAAAATAAATATAAAACATTTGTAAAAGCACGGCAAAGCTTTTAAAATCTGCAAGCTTTTCCATAAGAAAATGGGTTTATAACTTTAAAAATTACTCTCGCACTAAAAAATGGTTAGTGGCTGAACATGTTCAAAGGAAAAATTGGTATGGGTACACAACATGATGAATTATACTTTCATACCCAAAGATAAAGATGGCATTTCAAAACGTTCAATTTCATCAAGCGCGTCTTAAATCTTTGATCTACTTGGATTATTAAATCATACGATAATAACCGCAAAAATATTGCTGCACAAATTCTAGTCATTAAAGTTATAGTAGAAGTTTTAAGTAGTGCTGCAAATATTAAACGGAACCCTGGCTATGAGCAATCTGCTATGAACCATAGAGTTCGACGTGAAAAACAGTAAAGTACAGTAATAGGTATGCTTCTTAATATTTTTAAGCTACACGAGCTATTCATTTAGAGCTCTTTAGCGACCTCTTATCAAACTCATACTTATTTGCCCTTAAATGTCATTTGTCGCAATGGTAAACCAGAGGAGACATTTCCATATAATGGAAAAAAGTTGTGAGCTCAATGAATGAGTTCAAAAATAGTCTAATCATTTTGGGGCCTGTGGGAGATCCCTGTACAAAACTGCAAGCATCGTTTGCGACGAGTGATAGGCAATGCACACTTGACTTTGAGAAGTAAAATTCAGTTTTGGCTGAGATAAGGCTATACTGAACTCCAGAAAAATAACTCCACTTTCCTCAGATTATTTGATTGGTCGTCCACTAACGGTATCGGTCTGCGTGACCTGAGCAACGTGTTATCTTCACGACTGAACACATATCAAAGACTGGAGACAGATATAAAGGGTATCCTGGCAATAGGAATGTACCTACATTTATTATTTAATCTAAAGTACTTATCGTCCCTTAGCTAACACCGCATAAGTCAGTTTCACCAACTTTACAGGAGACGAGAAAAATTGGCTATTTTAAAAAATCGGTGTAATTTTAACTAAAGTATACATCATAAGTTCCCTAGTTAGCGGTTAAGAAATCATTATTTATACTTATTTTGACGATTTACTTTATTTTAACTTTTATTTTATGACTTGAGCTGGAACTCATTGCCTGTAAAATTTGGGATCTTCTTCTTCTTCAAGTCACGATTGAATAGGTATCTTCTAGGCAAGCGCGTCACTTCCTAGGTCGTATCGTCGCTTATCCATCAGCCATCAGGCGAGATAGTGGTCAAGCGAATGCCTATTTTCTATAAAAAAAAAGCTTTGTTGACTTATATTTTATAAGATTAAGGTGGTATTGTTTGTGGAAATGTTAGGGAATAAGGTATTAATAGATAATTTACAAAGAAAAGTTTTTATTAAGAAGTATTTCAAGAATAATCGTTATACCTATGTTAGGTGTCTATAACCTGAATCTTAATTACCACATTGTTGAGATTAATTACTTAAAGTTTTTTGGTGACACGCGTAAGTGCAATTATTCTTATTTTTTATTTTAATATGTTAATATTTAAAACATAGTCTTTAGTTAACTCCAACGAAATAAGATATAATAGTAATAAAATTATAAAAATTAAAAAATAATACTCGAAATCTCTAGTCAAATAGTTAGTTGCAGTCTGTAGCGATTGTCATCATAAAAAGAGAAGCTATTAGATGGTAGTACACTTTTTAGATCTTGCAAATCTTCATATTTCCGCTTTGTAATTGGTATTCTAGCTATATACAATTTCTGCAGGTGATTTATATGTTTAATGCTGTTAATTGGCGTGGGACGATGTGGTAACGGCTGAAGCTCGTCATCCAAACCAATTTTATACCAAATTGTGCCATTTGGTCTGTATTCTAGCATACGTACATCTGTGACGACTGAGTCCACTTTTTTTTAACCAGGCCGTATAGATTTAAAAAAGTGTTTTTTTTTTCGAAAAGTCAATAAAAAGTTATACGAGCCTTTTTAGTTATAGCCATGTATTGTTGTGGAAGGTATTTTTTTAACCTTTTTATTTACACTATTGCACTGTGTACGGAATCGCATTCTATTTGGGTATTGCCTTTTTCCAGGTACTTTTGAGTACTCACTATATTTTTTCAATCACTAAACGCAATAAAGCTTTGCTTTAGGTAACATTGCGATTATCAGCACAACAGCCATCGGAATATAAAATCACAGGCAATAATTTCTGAATCAAAACCTCTAAATGGTCTATTAAGCATGAAGCAAAAACAGAGGATTCCAGCGTGCTATTTGACTCATCGAACCGATAACACATTACTTCTTTAGTTGCTAAACTGTATAATGTAAAATTATGGACGCATAATTTAGTTTTATAATAAATTGCACTAGCTTAAAATAAAAAAGTTTTATAATAAATTGCACTAGCTTGTAGATACGGGGCCAATTTTACCGATTCAACAGCCTGTGTGAACACGTGACAAGCTTCGGACAGTGCAATACTTTTGTCAGTATCTTTCCTAGCTCGATCTTTCTTCAAAACATGTCAAGCGTATTCTTCATCCGTAATGTTTCCAGTTTTATGACTGCAACAAATGTCAAATTGATCTTTCTTCGGGTAGAATAGGTTCAGATTGAGTTTCAAAAATAACTTGTCAAATTATTGCCTAATTAAAAAAAAAAAAAAAAAAAAAACCCCCTTTTTTTTTTTTTTTTACGGCCAAGGCATTCACCATCTTCTAACTTACAATTTTCTTTATATGTGTGATAGAGCTGTGTCATGTTGTAGAAAATTGCTTCTAAATATTCCCCAACTAGCAAAATGGTTATATAATACAGAAACTATATGACTCCCAGTCCTTTAAATGTTTTATAGTCGTTTTACCATTACTTATTAGTCGTATAGAAGTTGGAGATTTTACATAATAGTCGTATACCGAATTAGTCGTATTGGTACGTCCATTAAACGTTTTACCAACTTTCTTATATGACGATCATATAATGGTCTAATAGAAAACGTTTACCTAACATCAATTTAGTCCTATAAACGTTTTGGTTGAATAAAAGTCATATAAAAGACAAAATCGTTTTAAGGAAAACATTTATATAACGGCAATATAACAATTATATAATGTGGATAACCCTGACTATTCTAAAACATTTCAGTGTTTACAAAACTTTAATATAACTCTTTTCCGACATTCAGTCATATAAATTTAAACCCAACGTTGGTCAAGAAAGGTCACTGAAAGTTTTAAAGGTTCCGTTCAAACACTTTTTAATAAAGATACACCAGATCTCGAAAGTAAGTGCTAAATTACAATTTTGTAGCTTGCATTTATATTGGTGGTGATTTTTTTTTATTACGTTATACTTACCCATGAAAGTGAAATCTTATTTATAATTTTCTTGCGAACATATAAATAAACTTGCTAGTTGTTACTAAAAGATTTTGAAAGATTTTTCTTACGTATCAACAATCTGCCTAACAGATACATATATCGTAGGTACTGTACAAGATTTCGGTATTATAAATCTACTCTGCCACGGGGTTCACTTATTCACCTAGCAATAAAACATGGAGCTTATCAATAGTCACACCAAAACGTGTACATGACTATTTTGTTGTTTAGTAGTTGTATAGCAGTCTTTATATAACTAAAACAAAAATAGCTACTCTTAAAGATTGATTTTATATGAAATTAATATTCTCATACATCAGAAAAATTACGAATATCGAGAGGGCTTACGGAAAATAGTACATATCGTCACATACATTACCGACAAAATAAAGTTCCCATGAGAAACTAGTCCCAAACGTGCGTAATTCCACATTCACTTGTTCATGTTAATAATAAACCTTAATAATTACCTTTTTATGTCAATACAATATTAAAATTTCAATTGAAGCACAATACAAACTGACAGTTAGGATGGAGGAAAAATGTTTTATAAATGTCATAGCTTAATATCAATAAACCATTTTAATCATAATGAAGTCTTATAATTAACTTTAATAAAACGTTTAAGTCGGTCTCACGACTTTTACTGGACTACTACATGACTATTTAGTTCTATAAAATGGGCCCTTTTGACGTTTTATAAATGTTAACTTGATGTCTATATGACCGCCACATAATCACTTAAAGTCGCATAAGAAACGTTAACTTAACGCTTATATGACATTATTTTGCTAGTTGGGTCTCGTGATATTTTAGCACCACAGTAATGCGACAGCATCTTTGGAAGACCTGCTAAAAACTTTTCAACGTATTTGTGGTCTTCAATTTGGTAGACAAATCAGGAGACATGACATAGTCTGTTTTTGTCAGCCAATATCTGACAAACCAATCTTTAATGCCAAGAGTGGCCAAAACATTTTTTTACAAGCTTGGTGACGTACATTATAAATCGTCAAAACGTAAGTTCGACTATCAGTTCTTTTGGATGATTCTGGATATTGCGTAGTTTTCTTTGGTACTTTATTAAAATGAGAAGTTATAAAGGATCTTCGCTGCTCCCAGTCCATGTTCTTCCAGAAATTTTCAAACAAATATTACCGCTGTTGTTCATTTATGTTGTCACATTATCTGAGTTTCGATTTCTTGCAAAACGCAGAAGTGCACAGTTGTTTCTTGGATCTTTAAATTGGCTTAAATACGTCTTGGTTCACTTTAAATTTTCCATTACTCTTTGCTTTTCTGTCTCGTCTGTATCCTAAATAATTTTCACCTTTCATCCGTTTATTCTTTATTAATATTGCGTTTATATTTCTTTGGGTATTTTGTCTTGTTCTGTCGTTTTTATAACTTAACAAATCACCGTATTATGGAATGTTACTATGACTGTATGAACAACATGATGGAGTAGCAGAGGCATTAGCTTACTGCATATTGTTCAGGGTTATATTATTTTTATCTGTACATTGAGTATTGTTTTCATTATCAATGACTATATCAGAAATTGTGTATTGAGTATTCGTAGATACAAAAATATTTTGGTTAGAAGTAGGTAAAGATTCTTCATGATTTAAATTTATATAATTTATATTAGGGACAATATTTTCTAGTTCTTGCACAACGTTCGCACTTTCTACCGTGATATTGGAAACATTCAATACAGATGGCTGAGGCATGGCATACAGATAATCGATGGCCACCGTAGCGAATTCGGGTAGTTCCTATTGCGGATCAAAGAAATCATTAAAAACTTTTTCTATAACTTATAGATTGTTCATGTCAATGTTTTCAATATCGACAAGAAGAAGTCCTTGGTTTGATTCAAATCTAAAAAAGTAATAGGAATTATAGCATTAAAAATATTAATTAAAAAAAAAAAAAAATTTTTTATCTTCTTTGCAACTTTGTTTATGCCATTTATGTTTTGCCATCAGCCCTGCTTCTTATAACCAACTCACCTGAACTCGGATCACTCCAAGAATCAATTACTTCTCCATCCATAGTGTATTTAAATTATTGGGCTTTCTAAAAGAAATAAAATACATTTTGAAACACTGGCTAAGTTAAAAAAGAGAGTAAACACTGCTTAAGTAAATGAAGATATTATATTATCATTTCCTTCTATATTAATACGCGCAATTACTATATAACTTACCTCTTAATCTTCTATTAAAACTTCTTGCATTTCAGCGGTAAAACTCATATAAAAATATAATAATCACGGAGCGCGAAGTACTTTTACGAGAAAAGTATGACAGACTTACGACTTGTGCGGTGCTGTGAGGCCAACCGACTTGCGCGTGTTAGAATTAGGAATAATTCGGAGTGTATTAATTATGTTACTTAATCATATTCATTATCATTATTTATATTTAAATGATTATTTATTGATTTACTAAATTGATTTATTGATTGATTTAACTATGTACACTTTATAGTACAATATTTTTCATCATTGTCTTTGATCTAACGTGTTACCTGTCATAGCATAGACAACACAATCGGTCCACGTCACCTCCCCGCCAGGCGGTGGAGTGACGCGGTGCCTTTATAATGCCTCGCACTGAGTCAGACGGTCTCTTTCTTTGCTTGACGCTCAGAGCCGGCGGACGGCCGGTAGTCCTTATCGGATTATATTCAGCACTAATCGTTGTGCCAAAGATAAGTATATATTGGTAAAGTGCGAATATTAATTGTTGAATCATCATACAATATAAATTTAGAGCATTTGAATATTTAGTTTTCCATTTTGATGGCAAATACATGACCTAGATGAATAAACTGATTTTGGCCACTTAATAAATACTTTATTATCTACCCTCTTTTTGATATTTCATTTGATCAAAAGAAAATATAATATTTCCTCTTTTCCGTTTGATGACATCAGAAGTGGGATGGATCCTCACGCCCTGTACTAAATTTTTTTTTCTTTCTTTCAGCATGTGACCAAGGTCGGTTAAATAGTTCGATATAGACCCTACGATGCTGAAGGGATTGTTGTTGGCAATACGTGATGCTCTACCTCGTTATGATACTAAAAACTGTAATTTGAAACCACGTGTTCAGCAAACGAGTAAATTTAATGAATCGTGACTAAAAACTACTAAAATATTTATTCATGGCTGAGAAAAAGTAACAAAAAAAAAATATAAATAAAAATTAATGAATACCTACAAAAACACACATTGCAAGATCTGATGATGTGGTTAGCTCTTTATGCAAATAATAACAGTAAGATGGAGGTCGGTCCCCCTGCCCGAGTTTCTTTCGCCAGTTCTTCTCGGAAGGGCCTCCCAATTTCCGAACTGGTAGTAGACTCAGTAGTATACAATGTAATCATAGTAAGAATGTAATAACGAAATAAAATTTAAAAATAAAACAATTTAATTTTAACAATTTGGAACGTGCCTGATCAAAATATTGTGGAGGAAGTAGAAAATACATGACAACCATTGAAATATCGGGATTAAATATAAAATAAAAAGTGCGCAAAATCCGTAAAAATAAAAAGTGTTTTATTCAAGTGTGTGGTGTGTGCGGAGGTGTAAGAACTAAATGAGAAATAACTAAATTTCATATTAGGTATTGGTGTAAATTGTAGTCTGATAAGGGAATGTCTAGCAAAGCGTCTTAAATATCACTTCTCATCATGTTACTTATATTTCGATAGAATAGGAAAGGCATGTTATCTACACGTCTTTTCGAAAAATTTTAGTGCCTGTTACTACATGTTCTGATTCATCAGGCTGGCCGAACAGGCTTTGGAAAGTTCAAATTTTGATTACAACTGTCTTAAAATCAACCGGATTATATTCTCTTCGATTATGAACAGGTCGTACTGCAAACTTACCTTACAGGCTCGATTTAATGAGGTAACGAAAGGTAATGAACATAACTTCATAGATGAAATGCTTCTATAGAAAATGAACTTGTAAATAGTGATAATGAAAATGAACTTGTAAAAAGTGATAATGAAAATGAACCTGGAAAATAGTGATAATGAAAATGAACTTATAAATAATGATAATGAAAATGAACTTGTAATTGGTGATAATGAAAATTATTTATTGAGTAATAGTGCAACAGAATCGTATCATAAAAACAATGATTTAGAATAAATAAATCAGTTGCTGGGTACCGCTATGCTTGGTGTCAGTTTGGTCTTCACTAACCAGCAAGTGATGGAACTGTACATGTCTAGGCATAGAGGTTTATAAAAAAAAGATATGCTGGATAACCATGTGCTTGGTGTCAGTTTGGTCTTCACTAACCAGCAAGTGATGGAACTGTACATGTCTAGGCATAGAGGTTTATAAAAAAAGATATGCTGGATAACCATGTGCTTGGTGTCAGTTTGGTCTTCACTAACCAGCAAGTGATGGAACTGTACATGTCTAGGCATAGAGGTTTATAAAAAAAGATATGCTGGATAACCATGTGCTTGGTGTCAGTTTGGTCTTCACTAACCAGCAAGTGATGGAACTGTACATGTCTAGGCATAGAGGTTTATAAAAAAAGATATGCTGGATAACCATGTGCTTGGTGTCAGTTTGGTCTTCACTAACCAGCAAGTGATGGAACTGTACATGTCTAGGCATAGAGGTTTATAAAATTAAGAAACAATAACTTGGTTTTATGAAACGATATCTGATTTATGTCGGTGTTTTTTATATAATCTCAAAGTACTTCGGGGACGAAGTACTGTCAGTATGGCCGTGTTAGAATTAGGAATAATTCGGAGTGTATTAATTATGTTACTTAATCATATTCATTATCATTATTTATATTTAAATGATTATTTATTGATTTACTAAATTGATTTATTGATTGATTTAACTATGTACACTTTATAGTACAATATTTTTCATCATTGTCTTTGATCTAACGTGTTACCTGTCATAGCATAGACAACACAATCGGTCCACGTCACCTCCCCGCCAGGCGGTGGAGTGACGCGGTGCCTTTATAATGCCTCGCACTGAGTCAGACGGTCTCTTTCTTTGCTTGACGCTCAGAGCCGGCGGACGGCCGGTAGTCCTTATCGGATTATATTCAGCACTAATCGTTGTGCCAAAGATAAGTATATATTGGTAAAGTGCGAATATTAATTGTTGAATCATCATACAATATAAATTTAGAGCATTTGAATATTTAGTTTTCCATTTTGATGGCAAATACATGACCTAGATGAATAAACTGATTTTGGCCACTTAATAAATACTTTATTATCTACCCTCTTTTTGATATTTCATTTGATCAAAAGAAAATATAATATTTCCTCTTTTCCGTTTGATGACACGCGCTTGTCTACTTTTCGAATTACGGCTTCTGATTGGCTGAAATCTATATCATGTGACCAATGGTTAGACGCGCAATGAGCAGCTCCATCTAAAGGCATTAAAATGAGACAAACGCCAATTTTCGACTTGATCGGTATTGTAAGGTAAGGGACGTTATGTTATCTGTTTAAGGAAACCAAAATCAACAAGTCATTTTATGTAAAGCCAAATTTTCTCACTTTGCTGTTGAATTCTGTACTTTAGATACAAAATATTTTAGACAATGGCTGGTGCTTAATTCAGTGTTGTCTCCCCTGTTATGAAGTGCATATAATTTTGTAATAAAAGAACAGTCTTGTGGTCGTTTTCACATCTGAAAATCCCTTATCCGATTTTATCAGTATCGTATCGGTGTCGTTATCGGCTATTGTGAAACAGCCATTGACTGTTCTCCGACTGACGTAAAAATAAAAATCGCTCGATATGGATCCGCGCTCTGTAATCCGCCCGACTCGGGCTTTAATGAACAGATTTACATAACAGTTTTTAAGCCTCGATCTGTTTTAACCTGCTTAGATGTGTGTTTCAGTAGAACCAGTTCTCTTTGCATATGGATTCATTCGTTAAGCGCGCATGTTTTTATCATCGAAAATCGCATCTTTCACAAATGAATCCGATAATTACGTTTTAATTAAAATCTGACAAATCATTTATACCATAGAATTGTAATAAACGTTTTAATTCCCCAAAATCGCCCCGTTTCAAAGTAGGTATTTTCAGTAATGCGTTAATATAAGTTTGATTTAACAATTTAGTTTTGTTTTACTCAACCGCTAATGACTACATTAATATTTTTTTTATTTAAAATATTTCTTTTTATGATATTGCTGACACATTTGGTTTTATCGGAATTATCTTTAAAAGCATTTTTATTAAAATTTCAAAACCGCGTGCAAAGACATCAAGAGGCGCGCGCCGAGAATACTTCGCTTCGCCTTGCATGCCTCAGTTTTAGGTATGCGGCTTAAAGCTTAGCGAAATCAGTTAAGAAAGAACAATGAATTGACTTGAAACTAGCGAGACACTTAGAAAAGTTCTTATAAAAAATAAGAAAAATAAGAAAGTAAATTAGTAAGGTTAGATGTATTTCGTGAATAAATTCATAAATTCTAACAAAAATATTAATTTCTAATTATTTGGACGCATTTTATAACTAACATAAGTTTAACAAATCATAGTAAAAACACGTATGATGAAGGCACCAGTAAACCCAACATTTTAATAAATAATCAATAGATTAAATTTAAATTCAACTTCACCATCATTTTCCGCAACCTTGAAAATACTTTAAAATAATACCAACCCATTTCCTTTCAGTAACAATAACAATTTCACTCCCTTTAATATAAACAAGTTAATTGAACCACCTGGCGAAATTAAAGTCAAGCGTAAGGTCAACAGAGAATTTGTAGCCTTGTAGAGAATTTGTTCTTCGTCCAAAAACTTTTAATCAACAGATTGTAAGCGGAGTCGCGCCGTTTTTCATCGAGCTTGTAAAATGGCCGGTAATTTGTCTGTTCTTGGTTAAATCCTTAGGTTTTAGTACCTAGCTAAGCCTACGAGGAAAAAAGATGTTCTGACGTTTAGGATAATGGTGTGTGGTGTTGATTCCACTTTATCCGGTTAATAACTTTTGCGGCGTCTGACAAAATAAAAAACTATGAGTGTTTCATCGAATATAAGCCTCTTCACTAAAGCTTGCGGATTTGGGAATTTTATTTCGTCCATTGGCTGAACCAACACTTGAAAAGCCTTTAAGCGCTAGTTTTTTTTTATTGTATCAATACCTACATTTTACTGGTATCTCTAAGTCAACCAGATTCTTTTTTTACCCAGTAGTAAATCCTTTATGGTTTATACCCGCCACGGGTTGATTGAGGAGATATGAAGGACTCACTCACACCTTAGCGCACGAAGCGTAGCGTAACCCATTAATAAAAAACCACTGGGACTTACCATCTGTCTGCAGACGTTCACTAAGTTATTTTACGACAATCGCCACTATGCACCCAAGCAGGTAAATCAACCACTCTCAATCATAAATGAAAAAGTTCAGTACAACTTTTTAACAAAAATAATTACATAATGTATGGCCAGTCAAAGTATATTTTATTAATATTTTTAAGAATCCCATCCCATGGATCAACAATTAATTATTACAAATTAGATTGTTTTATGTGTCTCTAAATTTTACTGAAAAACATCTGCGCCTAAAGAAAATCAAATCTTCCTATCTTTATCTTTTATGCTTATCCTTATACTGGTTCTTGGCTACGTTGCCAGTTCATTTTTGATACTGTCTCTTTTGCTCTCTGGAACTTAGCTAGGTTGCTTTTCGGTCCTTCTCTGTTTCGATTTGGTCTTTAAGTTTATTTTGTTTTTTAAGTTTTTCTGATGCGTAGGTGAAAAAAAGTGATGAGAGTCTTGTTGTTGGTGTAAAATGAATACCAGGAAAAATGCACTGCGGCTTAGAAATTTTTTTGAAAGTTTGTTTCATTAGTTTTGGAAGAGAGATGACGAAATATTTTAATTGGTACATGTGCGGTATCATAACTTTTTATTTAATTGCTACATCACATGCTCCACGGAGGTGAGAAAAATTCTAAAGTAGCCATATTTTTATTTCCAACCATAGAATAATAAAGTATGGATACAGTGAAGTAAGGCTAAATAAAGCAATGTGTACGGCTACAAGTCAAAATTAAGTAAAACTTGCAAGCGCTAAGATTACTAACCTGTATCAAAGCTTGAACTTGAACCATTAGCAATGACAACAGATATCATACTTCAGCTTTGTTACATCACAAGAATTCACTTGGTTAAGTTACCTTGCAGAGAAAAATGGTAAGAAAATTACAATTCCAGTAAAACTGGAAGCCTAGTCTGGTTTACAGACGGGACTAAAATGGATCAGAATGTAAGCTAACGCCCTACTCGTATATTCCCAGCATGAATAAAACTGTGAATTTTGGCATATACGCCATTACATTTCAGCCGAATGTATACGCCATTATGGATTGTGCGGAGATTAATGTGTCTACTCAAATCAAGCTATCTATATCTTCTCAGATAGCCAAGCAACGCTTAACGCGAATGCCATATGTTCAAAACGGTGAAAGAACACTAAAATAAACTAAATCAGTCTGGTAAAAAAGGAAAATTTAAAAAAATGCGTGCGCGCCTTTTCACTAATCATTGTAATGAAAAAACCGATATAATTACAATAGCTGGAGCGTAGGATGAACAAATAGACCTAAAGCTTTTCTGCGGTATTCCGAAGAACCAGGCTATGCAACTCCTTGCGAACAGCCTTGTAGGTCAATCGACAAAATACTGGTTCAAACATACAAACATGGATTAGCATTTGCCAAGTAGAACTCATACAGTTTAACAGGACAAGATTGTTAGAGAATAGACACTGCAGTCTAAACAGTCATGAATAGGTTGCCTAGTAATCGTGAATTGCCAGTTAATTTTAATAAAATACTTTTACAAGGGTCACTTATCTGATGGGAGATAAAAAGAAACTCTTACGGCTCTCAGTGCACGGCTAGTTAAGTCAATGATCTCGGCTGCATCTTTGGTCGTTACCCCAACCAATACATAAAGTCACAACTGGATGGTAACTCCTCCCATTCAGTTGTGGGTTCATTGCCCATTACGATATTTTTATCCGCAGAAAAGGTTCATGCTCGAGATGTGACAACATTAATAAATAGCTTGATGATGATGTTCTCACATCGATAACACTAGACTGCTGTCAGTGTTGTTCAGTCTAAGTGTAAGTTTTAAATATATGAATCGCGATTAAGTTAATATTTTGAATTTCGACCTCTTTAGTGTTAAGTAAATACAAAATGATACAAATATTAACTCCAATGCGAAATTAGCGTCCGATCAGATCCATGCGTTGGATTTGAATTGATAGATTAACCTGTACTAAATCGGATGTGATATTTATAACACGTATGTTTTGAATTTGAAGAATTCTGCAGTCGTCGTGGTGTAGGAGACCTAAACTATCTGTAATTCAATTGTGTGTTCAATGTAATTGTGTGATTCGGGATCGCCATGCTATAGAGAACTTAAAACATATGAAACGTCTAAGTAACGTATAATTCTTTAGAGATTTATTTTTATTTTAACAATTTTGTAGTTACTTTAAAATTAATATATTATTTAGACTTAAAGAATAAACTTGTTTTTGTTCTCCGCCTATTGTTAAAAGAGATCAGTCTCTGGAACCAGGCACCAACAGTAGTCTGCAAACATTGCAAGGATCCATTTTCCCTGATAACGCTTTTCTATCGTAGTAATCTTTTGGTGAAAGTGCTCACCGTGCTCATCTCTCACTACACCTAGATTTTCTTAAAAAATCTAGGAGCGAATGCACGAAGTGCATCTTCAACGATATGTTGCAACCCAATTCTTGGTAAGTACACTCGAGAGCAATGAATCCGGGTCACTTAAAGAATCCTAAAAATCTCGGAAACTAAAAATGCTAGGTTAATGCAATAAATTGTATTTAATAGACAATGTAATACTCCTTAAATGAAGGTATTAAAACTTCTTAGTTATTGTAAAGTTATATCATAAAAAAATCAAATTTGAAAAAGGGCCACTTTCGAAGATGCAACTACGAAATTACAGCATTTGGTTTTGCTTTTGTTTGTAATCTGTCATTTATGTGGGTACATAAACCATGTTGATAGTGCTCTATATTCATTATTCAAGCTGAAATTATGTCGCTTACGCCTGAAGAATGCACCAGAATACTTACAATGCTGGAAACCGGCCGGAGTCAGCGCGATATAGCCAGGACTGTCGGTGTGTCGCTGTCAACAGTACAAAGAGTTCTCCGACGTTACGAAGAAACTGGTTCTAACCTACGCAGACCAGGAACGGGCAGAACCAGGTGTACCACAGCACGAGAAGACCGATACTTGGTGAACACCATGCTTCGAAATCGCTTTCTCACAGGAACTGAACTCACCAATCAGTTTCGACGCCTCGGAGGAAGTAACCCAAGTGCATGGACAGTAAGACGTCGGCTTGCTGAATCTAACTTAAAACCCCTTAGACCTGCAAACGGCCCTAAACTGGAGCGTGGGCATCGTATTTCAAGACTAAGATATGCCCAGAGCCACGTAAATTGGAGTATTGAAGATTGGTCAAAAGTTATGTTCTCCGACGAATCAAAATTTATGCTCTACAAGCACGATGGAAGACACAGAGTGTATCGAAGACCAGGGGAAAGATTCAAGCAAGCATGCATCGAAGAAAAAGTAGCCTACGGTGGTGGGTCTGTACTTGTGTGGGCCGGAATTTCTTCTGAAAGTCGCACAGAGCTGGTGATCATAGAAAACGGCTCTTTAACTAGCGTAAGATATGTGGAAGAAATCCTCAATGATCACGTTGGTCCATTTATGGTCAATTTAGGTGAGGATGCTATATTTATGCATGACAATGCCCGACCTCATACAGGTAGGATTGTGAATGACTACCTTCAAGAGATGAACATTACTCGTATGGAGTGGCCAGCGCGCAGCCCGGATATCAACCCGATCGAGCATGCTTGGGCCGAGCTAGGCAGATGCGTAAAACAGCGAAACCCTCCCCCAATCACGCTTCGTGAGCTCAAAATTGCTCTCACAGAGGAATGGGAGAATATTCCCCAAAATCGTATAAGGAACTTGGTGTACAGCATGCCAAACCGCGTAAACGCAGTAATGGAAGCACGAGGAGGCAATACGAAGTATTAAAATTCAAGAAAATCGTAATAAAGTTCAAACATTTCATGTTTCCTATTTTTGTTTTAAGGAGAGATCAGCAGTTTTTTCATTATGTAATTTTGTGTTAATAAAATGTATGGTAACTCATATTTTTTTTACTTTCATTTAAGGAGTATTACATTGTCTATTAAATACAATTTATTGCATTAACCTATCATTTTTAGTTTCCGAGATTTTTTAACATTCTTTAAGTGACCCGTATTCATTGCTCTCGAGTGTATTTAACAATTGACTTACAACTTTCATATGGAAGAGACTGTTATTTTCCAAAAATATTTCGTGATTTGAACAAATGCCAATTAAGTTTTTTTTTTTATATTGTTTAAGGTGGAAATAATCGAAGGATCTTTCATTAACTTCTTAACGTCTACGCGTCTGGGCCAAAAATCAACCTTTTAATTTTGCATTAGTTAATTGTATTACTTAATTTTTGCTTTATATACTTTGAGTTTGTAAATCCCTTTATGCATTGCTCTTACAATATTTTTAATTAAACCCTAGTTTAATGTGTAAAGGCGGCAAAAGTTCTTTTTTGAATACAACAGCGAGACATGGTGAAACAACTGAATGAAATCTAATAGGTACTACAAAATGTTATTATAATTCTTTGTAACAAAAAGTTAAAGCTACCGTCCTAAATTGATAACCAAAAATAAAATAAATCTTTATCTATACGTGATTGAAAAAGTGATTTGTTTTCTGGTATTAGGTGCAAGATTATTTACAAAATACGCGACGAATTTTTCTTGAGAAATTTTAAGTGTTTTAACAATTGTAAAATAAATTACATTTAAATTAAAATTCTATAAAAAGTATCATTATTTAAAACGTATAACACACATTTCGTCTAACTTTAACAAATAAACCTAAGAAGATTATTCACCTTTCATTTCAATTCATAAATAGAAATACGACTCGTTACCTAATCTACGATGATTTATCTTCTAACGTTCTATTTTGCATAGAGCAGATCGCGGTCACATTAACCTAACCTAAGCCGCTTAAATACAATTTCGTATTCCGTGCTCTCTCAAATACAAATAAGCATGCAGCATCCAAGCAAACATAGCATGCAGCTCACAAACAATCACAAGACATGCAAGCAAGCATAAATGCAGGAAACAAGAAAACATGCAGCATTCCAACAAGCAGTAGGCATGATATTACTCAGCTCGCTTCTCTGCGCGTAGTCACATGTCGAGCCTAATTTAACTCACTTACAGGTGCCATATTCTCCGAATATGTAAACAAAAATTAAACTAACTTATCAATATACGTTATATATTTAATATAAACCGATTTAAGATTAAATAATATAATTGAAAGATATAAGATATAATTGAAGAGACAAACTTACTCTCGTCTTATATATTACAATATTTTCAACTTTATATCAAAGATGTATAGATATGACAGTTAAAGTATATAGTCAAACTAAAAATAATACAAAAACAATAATTGAACCTAACGCCATCGAAGAAGAAGAATTCATTATTGACCTAATACATAATACCATATACCTAACACATTTAATCTCAAAAACGTTAATAATTGATCAATCTTAAAATACTAGACGGCATACTTTGCAATATTCTTTTTTGCTTATCTTATTATGCTGACTATACATAGAAGCCTTTCCTGGTATGCTCACAACATTTAACAAAGTTTCATCACAATGTGATCAATGGATTCGGAACGCAAAGGGAACAAACATTAATTTTTATTTTATAAAAGAATAGCTGACCCGGCCACGCATCGCTGTGGCTCAGATATAATCATTTGCATAAAAAAAACAAAGGGTTGCACTCCGGGAGTGTCGGCTAAAGTGAAAACATGAACATTAACGTTGTGCATTTTTTATATTTTGGAATGGTTAGGGAATAATTTCGCACGAATTGCTTTATTTAATTAGTATAAAAGTACTATCATTTATGTGGTTGAATAGAATATTCATTTGTTGCGCTATCGTACACAAACATTGCAACAAACACACACGCACACTCGCGCTAGCGCCCTGCGCGGCTTTAAAGAAGCAGCAGGAGCAGGCATACATTTTCGCCGCGCGATAGAAAGAGAGGGGGATATTACTTCCTCTCCTACGCCACGCCGGCGGTCTACTGTCCCTCAGTCTTACGAATTTAACATTTTTTACCCATCCCAAAAAGTGCACAATGCCGCTAAAAAATTTCACTTCAAGAAATTTGCTTATGTATTAAAATGAAACCTATCCTAGTCCTCATTTGGAACAAATCCAGCAAAATGAAAAAAGAACATCAAAATCGGTTAAGTAGTTTCGGAGTTCATTGCGGACAAACACTGTGGCACGGAATTTTTATATTTAGATTAATTTGAAGTTATTCTGAATGTTCGTGTTCGTTTGGTTACAATTTCAGTTATACAAAAAACAAGACCTATTTTGTGTAAAAATAAATGCAGATAATTTTCATACAATTAATGTTAACATTAACTTTCATAATAATTAGTATAGCAAATAATTAAACGTGACCGTAGCCATATTAGTACGTTTCTATTGAAGGTAGACATTCCTTATCTGTTCCCTAGCACTCACTTTTACGTAGTATTATACCACGGACATATTTTTATGATATAATAAACAAATTTCTAAATTTATAAATTAATTTCTGTCCTCTCAACCATATCTAAAATACTAGAACATCTTATCATTATGAAAATTATTTTCTATTGGAAATTAAAAAACTTTCCTCAAGTTCTCAATAAGTCTTCTGTGCTGGAAAATCCACTATTGATGAAGCACAAAATCTTACGGATCTTATTGTAACAAGTCTCGCATGTCGCTTTCCTATCTATAAGCTTTATATAGTCTGGGATGTTATTTCTATTATATAAACATTTACTCATAATATCACCCTTAGAAAACGTTGACAAACCTATACGACCCGGGATCAATACAGGAAAGCGTAGAAAGAATAAAATATACAACGTTCCCAAATTTAACTCAAGAAACTCACATCAAACCTTTTTTTGGTCACATCGGTGCTTTTATCTATACATATAAATAAAATTGGAGTGAAATACCCGTTTTTTACTTCATGCATATGAATATATATACGGTACATACACCAAAATAACATTTTTTTTTTCAATTTTTGTCTGTCTGTTTGTTCCGGCTAATCTCTGAAACGGCTGGACCGATTTTTATGGGACTTTTATTGGCAGGTAGCTGATGTAATAAGGAGTAACTTAGGCTACTTTTATTTTAGAAAAATAATGTTGCAATATTCCACGCGGACGAAGTCGCGGGCGACCGCTAGTGTACAATAAAACAAACTAAATATCAAAAAAATTACGCCTTACCTAGAATTAGTTGCAGGAAAAATCATAAGCAAGTGGCTCAAAAGGCGAACTATACAAAAATTAAAAGATTTCTTCGCTTAATAAAATTATTTCTTTCCATACGTCATATCAACATCAAAAACTGTACCTACGTTAAGGTTATGTACCTACTAATGTACTCGTCTGTTAACATTTGTACGCTAGTGTATAAAATAATGTTACTAAGACCAAAGTTGATACGACTTGCGAATTAGTAGTTTCATGCAATAAAAATATACATTATTTTTGAAGTCATCTTTGGATTAGCGTTTAAACGTATTTCCAAATGTTTTCATAAAATAATCAATTTCACTTCGTGAAACTATATGTCTCTGTGATAAAAGGTAATGTCCGGTAAATCTTATATCTAACTCTTTTTTTAATATTGCAAGTCATTCTCGTTTCCATATAAATTTTTAATGACAATTTCAGACGAATTTTTCTTTACTTTTAACTAAGTTTTATTTAATTTTATTATTAAATATCATTAAAAAAAACTAAATTAAATTTCTTCCTTGTGCAACTGTACTGCGAATAAATTTAATTAATCTACTAACTTGACCATCTTGTTTTAAAGTTAGCATTTTACCATTACCATTCTATCTAAAATTTAAAAAACAGGGTATTGGGCTACAATTCACATATTAATCATACTGTAGTTGGCTTAACAATATTTTTTTACACTAATCTAACACTAGAAATATATTTTAAAATTTGTGATTTTTTATAAGAAGCCTTTAATGAAATAATTAAAAAATCATGTGATTAAAAATACACGGAATCGACTAAATCGGGTGTGACGTCATCTGCTTGTTTACAGTTAATTTCAGACTAAGTTCTTGTATGCTCTAGCTATATATATAAGTTTGGTTAAAAGCAGATTACGTTCATGACATCAAAAAACCTGCATGAAGGAAACTAGTGTTTTGGTAGGTTATTTATTCATTTAAACCTCTCCTGCGATTCAAACTTGTGTTTTTTTAATAAACAGAAATTAACAAAGAATTATGCTATAACGAGCAAATTAGGACATTTTCCTAAAACATGTCAAATACCCTATTATTCCGTAGTTTTCTTGAATTTCAGACTTGCATCGCTAATTCAAAATCAAATATGAGTTGATATTTAGTACAAGTGCACTGAAAAATATTTAGCATAATCCTTTTACGAATCCAGTACTCGCACCTCTCAACTAACCTAACAGCAACATTTAAATATAAATATTTAAACAATAAATGTTTGCTGAAAGCAAACTATTGGTCGGCCGGCAGGCAGATTGAAAACTAGTGCATGTAAATTAAATAGTATATCTTCATTTTGTATAAAGTAAAAGGGGCGATAATAATTATTGAAAACATTAACTACTTTTTAGCTATTCGTATTATTCCATAATACAATAAAAATCCTCGACCATTAATTTTTTATGAATAGCATTTAGTACAATCCGCCTTTGCCCCTTTGCTGCTCCGTGAAGGTAATAAATAGTTAACAATTGAATGCGAAACTATTCTCGTCACTTAAGTTAAAGTTTGAAGGTTAAAACTAATCTAAAAAAGAAAAGTAAATATCTCTTTCGATTTTCGACTTAAAATTCAATATATATTAGTTTAATATCAATTGAGAACAAAGATAGTTTATGGTTGGTTGACAGGCCTTAATCCATACATACAAGTAGCTGAAAGTAACTCAGTACTGGTTTATAAAAGTCTCCTTTCTATGTTACATTGTCAACACATAAAAGTTATATATTCTCTGTTAAAATCGCCCCAACAGTTTAGCAAATGTTTTCCCCAAGCTTTTCCCCACGTTTTTTATTCTCCCAAAAGTTTTCCATATTTTTTTGTATAAAATAGGGAAAAAACCTCAATCAAGGGATACTGCAACAATAAATGATTCCTGTGCATAAGACCAAATTTTAAAGATCAAATTGGCCGATCGTGTACTGTTGATACTAACCTACCAAAACCCTTAATTTTTCCTAATCGATTTACCAAATGAAAAATAACCTATTAATCTCTTATGAATTATCACTTACATGGAACGAATTTTCTTAAATTATCATTGAAGACTAGTGTTGAAAAGGACTCCAGTCCTTCGTGTCCTTTTTGAAAAAAAACGAGACCCACATTTTTATAACTAGATTCTTTTGTATATAAAAAAAAACAACGTTTAATAAGACTCAAGTTCTTAGTTTAATCTGTTCTTTGAGTATCTGCTTCATCTGGTCCAAATGTGTAAAATATCAAAGGAATCAATATCATAAGGATCTATTTTAAGATAGTACGACGTTATTTGGAAGAAATCAACTCACCAAACTAAACTTTTGCTTTGCTAAATTACAAAAGAATAATGATCACTAAGTTTCAAGCTTCTTTTGTGAAGACTCTATGAGAGAACTCCTTCCGCTTTAGAACTTGTTTTAACAACTCTAATCTTATAACTCATTTTAGACACATAAGACGGAGCAAATCAAACAAAAAGAAAAAAACAACATCAAAATCTAATGTGTTTAGTCCGGAGTTCGAATATTTTTCTCGAACGTACCCGTATCTCTTTGTTCGTCTTCTTCTTATTGTATTTTGTGTTTTTAATATCAAAACATTTTAATATGTTTAATTTTATAATTTTTATATTTGCTTCATTCAGAAAAGTAAAAAGGGTTGATTAGAATTGTCGTTATTGTGTGAAAGTGACACTTCTCTGACTAACACACTATGACTAAAGAAAAAAGAAAGAAAAAGAAAAAAGAAAAAGCTTTAGACGTTGTCACTTTAACTTAACTTTTAAAAATTATCAAAGACATAAAAATACAGCAAACATAACAACAATAATATATGGGTACCTCAATATTGATTGTATTTTTAAATGGAAGATAAAAACAAATGGTTTAGTAACAATTTATGTTAAAATTGGGCTTATCGTACTCAGATTACTACAAATATATTTTTTCCAAGATTTATGAACTAAAACTTCATCATAAAAGCATCAGATATCATAAATATTCCTTGGGAGGAGTCTTATGGTAGGTATGTCTTGTGCATATGATGTGTATATTAAAAACTGAATTTCGCTTATATTATGAAAACAATATTTTTTAATTTATAAACCGGAGTTGGACCTCTGCCTGACGAGTGGTCTGAAGCGAATAGTAATTTTCTACATGGCTAATCACCGGTTAAAAAAATTCAATTCCCCGCGCACTGGATTGAATCACAATATTTCCAATTCCACTCTTTCTTTTCATTTTTTAGCCTTTAAAGAGTTCAATTAACTTTGCATTCGTACTCAAATACTAATAACACTAACCTTTGTTTATTTAACATAAAAACTTAATGAAGTCATAAAAGTAATCTACCATAATACAGGTTGTATTACGGTAGATTATATACATGAATAATAACATGAATGGAACAGGATATTTAGTTTCATATTTTTTACTTTTATTTTCATATTTCATTATTTGTATTCAACTCAGAAAGAAAAAATTAAAAAGTTTATGTAAATATGAGTAATTAATGAGTGTTAAAGAATTTTTATTCATGCACTAACAACGGATCGTTGCATCTTAAACTATTTTACTCACTTGTATTTAGTACACACTTTTTTCCTTATTTTTATTGCTCACTACCTGACCCGGCAGATGTTGTCCTGTCTAAATTTAAGTACTGAAAATGAGAAAAAGAACAAGTTTTTCCGAGTAATTATTATGAAATTCTGAATGAAAATTCAATGAGGTGAATGAATCCTGTCTCTTCAGTTTAATAACATAATCACGATTCAATTTAAATTCGCGTACAAAATTAAAGTAATTAACATTTAAGTTTGAATTAGTTAGGAGTCATGAGGTCAGAGCTACGTAACCAAAGGCCCTTGTGTAAAAAAAACTGGAACCCTAACTGATATGGCCCCTGTTTACTAGTTATTCCCAATACAAGTATCTGTAATAAGTTATTGGGAAAAAGTTTCTGGTATCCCTTTTCAGTTTTAAATTTTCTACATATCGCCGTTACATCATATATATTCTTATTTTGGTCTACTAATAATAATCAAATTACTCGGACGTTTTATCCGCATTGCTATAGGCTCCTACTTATGTATTTAAAAGGTCATGCATATGTTTATAAAATGAACATACAAAAACAACTGTATAGCAAACTAATACTAATCATATAACTACGTAAAATAAAATGCAAGTCTTGAGTTTTATGGATCGGAAAAGCAATCGGATAATAAATACTATAGTGAACAAATTAAGCTACTTTGAGCTCGCAATTTATTTCATTCATGTCTACATAAGGTATTCTTCTTCATTCTGCAATACTAGCTGCCTCGAGTGTGATTTGCAAAGCTCTTTTCTTGCTGATTTTTTTTATTGGCCATTCTGATACCTTCTCTACTATGCCTAAAACCTTCACGGTAGTGGATAAGTAGGCAAAGTTTTATCGCAATCGAATGAGCAGTACGGAAGTGCAAATACGAAGAAACAAATATTCATTATTATATATCCGATTACTTAGCAACAAACTTCTATTACGACATCAAATCAATTGCTTACTAAAACTGCGATTGATCATTGTGACTTTCCTTCGCAGAAGTCCAGAATATTAGGAGTAGGGTACTTCGGGTTGGCTTACTTACACTACCTTTTTAGCGAAGGCATTTTCAATTTCTTTTTCTGGGTAGAAAGAAAAAATTTATTTATATATTATTTTTCATAATAACTACCTAAAAGTTCATGTAGAAAGGAACCATGAACAATTACTTGAAAAGTTATCATGTTAATTTCAAAAGTATATGTGTATATGGTATACCCCTTTCTGTAATAGAAAAATAATACAGAAAATTATGGAATAAATTTATTTGCAAATATATACCGTAATGGATAAGGGCTTTATGATGTTAATCCAGGGTTGAGTCACGATCCGAAGAGGTTGATACCTCCAAGATATAAGCAGTCAGCCATAACATTTACTTTACATAACACTCTTAGGTCAGTTAGTATTATAGCAAATAAGATATTTTTGAAGATGAGTTTTGAATGAAATTCTAGATTTCTAGTATTAGTATGGATAAATTATGGACTTAATTTTGTTTAAATGGTTCCAGATATGATAATAATAAAAAGATAAGATCGTAGTTACTTAAAAGAGCACGCAATATAATTATAGATACAATACAATCGACATAATCCGATACCCAAGCAGCAAAATGTGGTCTAGTAATTGTCCTGGAACCACCATTTCATCAGGATTGTAACGGAATAGTAAGCAATTATAACCACAGAAAATGGCCCAATTTATAGGGTATGTAACTTAATTAAATATCTATAGCAGTCTTGGTGAACACCACTTTGACCAATAACGACCTCATAGTTAGACTACGTAGAACTATTTGTTCCCGCGAAGCTTACTATCAGCGCTTAATGGAACCAAACACGACAATAATGTACACGGTGAATCTCTTACAAGCTCAAATTGTTGTGAATTGCTGAATGTTGCTACGCACATTTTAAAGTAATATAATAAAGGTAAGTTATTCATCCATTTCTTATTATATTGTTTAACATTAATTATGAGTACAGCGTTAGTTAACAATAAGTCAAGATGTATAATGTCTTTGAATATGCGCACGTTTATTTTTGGTGAATTATAATAAGTTTTTATCAAAACTTTCACACGTCTCTTGGAATTAGCGTTTTTATAAAGTTGGATTTTAAAATAATTTTGGTTACGGTAAAATACAACGACAAGTCGCCAATTTGACAGAGTTGGTTTTCCCAAATATATTAACAAACCTTTATAGGCGTACTTTGCTAGAAAATGATAAACATCAGAACCATTGCTTAGCCATATTATTTGGAATTAGGATTCTGCAAATATTTCTATAACCAGGTTATTTTATATTGCTATTAGGTAGTAATATCTTATTTTAATATTTCTGTTTAGGTATCAACATTCAAAATAGTAATGTTTCTTGATTTCGGTCGCTTTTTGTATAAAAGGGATTTTCGAGCCTTAAAAGCCTTAAAAGCCTTAAGATGGCCTTAAATCGAAAACACTTCTAGTTGTCTCACAAATGTCGTGGTTTTAACCATTAAGTTCCAAAAAATGTTGCAAGATGTCCACGACACTTCGATCTGCATGAAGATCATTGTTAAAAGAAGATAATTTCTGGTATGAAAATTGCTGCTTCTATTCAGTTTATGACCACGTCAAAAGTTACGAATGTAAACTTAGTAACTTAGTCAATAGTACTAAATTTCTGTCAGTTTTGGTTTGATTTCTGTAATTTCTCTTTACCTATTCCTATAATTCATTTATGTTGCTAACAGTCTCCCAAGAAGCAAAAGATACTCGTATTATTTTATACGAAACCTCCTATATTTACGATAGGTTCTTCACGAGGCACAAAGCTAGAACCCAACTCCTGAATTATTTATTTATAGGTTTTCTTAACGTTTAGTTTGTAAGAACCATTTCCTTTTAGTCTTTTCCATTAATTCGGATCAATTTTTGAAAGAAAAATAAATAGAACGCCACGTTGGCAATGAATACGACACAACAAAATCAAAATGTCCGTACTGAGACTATAACGGCATTTGCAAGACAATTATACTCGTAAACCAATGTACAGGACACCATGAATATAGTTTCAGATACTAAGTATATTATAACGGGTCTTTCAACAAGGACGGGTCGATGTTGTAATTGAATAAAACATGCTGTGTGTGAGATATTAACGATTTTTTTATTTTATTTGAAAGGCCCATTTATGCCATTATTTATGGAATATTACATCGTTCAAATGTCCGCCGCGGCTTCAAACAGTGGTACGGATCCGAGAGGTCCAATTTTCAATGACTCTGCTGCATAGAACCGGCTGAATCTTAGCAATGCCTTGCGTTATATTCACTTTCAGGTCATCGGTCGATTGCGGCTTATTAACATAGACCTGCGACTCCACACAACCACACAAGAAAAAGTCTAGTGGAGTCAAATCGCACGATCTTGGCAGCAAATTCACATCACCTCTGCGAGAGATAACCCTATTATTTTTCGGCCAAAATCGGGGTCGTTTTCCAAACATTCCGAAGTCCACTGAGCGAACAAACGGCGTTGCCTATGGTCATTAACTTTAAGCTGCTGGGTCAGTTGGATCTTCTACGGGTGTTCGAGTTCTTGTGCACGGCGATAAATCGACTGCCTCGGAGTCTCCTGCACACTCTGACGGACAGCGTCGATGTTATCGGCCGACCTGGCGTTCCTTTGACGTAAGGGTGTTGGTTGGTTGTTTATCGAACCGGTTGTCTCAAATTTGGCTACCAAATGTTAGAGAGTCGACTTTGAAAGGCTACCGCGTCTGCCGTAAAATGGACGCAATGCGCGCAACGTTTGCACTAATGAACCCTTATTTTGATAATAAAGTTTAATCACTTGGACATGCTGCTCGATCCTGTAACTTGCCATGGTGATTTGGCATTAGTGACTGAACAAAATACAACAGATTTGACAGATGCCCTCAAAAGAACATGGCCGCCACACAGTGTCAACATCTACCCGTCCTTGTTGAAAGACCCTTTACTTTACAATCGTATTGAGATTTTAACAGTGTTGTATTATACCACTATAAAACCGCTGCATTTTACTTATAATTGTTTTTTTATTAATAAACCTATATAAAAGCATTTAATAAATGTAAATGACTTCCAGTATATTTAGTTTTTTTTCCATTCTTATTGAAGTACTTTACTTATAATAGTCCTATAATGTTTCTTGTTAGCAGTTATAAATTGTATAGCTTACCAGTTTATCTACTCTTGAGTGCATTTACACCCTCTCGAAACTTTTATAGGTTACCTAAACTTATATTGTACCAATTTCAAGTTAATGTAAAAGATCAGATATACTATAAGGCCAAAATAACTCCATGCTTGCTATTATAAGCGTAGCAGTAAATACTGAAATCGTTTAGAGAGAGTTATAAGTGCTTTAGGCCTATAACATCTTTTTTTTGTTTTATGGAGGAGCTGGGAGCGCACGAGAGCCCGCAGCACACCCCGGCCGCCTCCACCCCACCTGGGACGGGAATCCCACGCCCGCGGAGGTCCCCCGGGAACAAATTCCCAGGAGGCTCCGCCCGCCGGGGTGTGCTGCGGGCACTTCCCCTACCCACCTCAACCGGGACGTCTGTGTCCGCAGAAGCCCTCCGGAAACGATAGTTCCTGGATAACAGATAAAAGCTCAGATGCCGCCCAGGGATGACAAGAGTGGGCTCTACCCTCGGGAGATGGTACCGAGGACCCTCCTCAAGCGCTCCGCTCGTGGCAACCCGCTCGCGCCCGCGCTCCTAACGTATTCACGCCCCTCCCGCGAGCGGGAGGTCACTCCCAATGCGAACAACATGATTGCCGCTCTGAGGAGACCGCGCCGTACACACCTCTAGGGTGTGCTGGGCGGTGTCGCCCAGCCTAGTCGACGGAGTCGGCTCCCTTCGTATCCGGTACGGGTATTTACTGAAGCACCCGTGCCCGGTAAATACCTGTGCCAGCCTAAAGGTCACCGACCCCCCGCCTCTTTCTTTTGCAGGTAGTCCTCCCGTAAGGTACGAGCCTCCAGGTCCCACGAAGGCCCGTGTGCAGTTGCTGGAACTGCCATCGGGCGCGTCCCCCGGGTGGCGGATTGGGGGGCCTCCAGGTATGGGGGCCACCGGCTTAGCCGGCGCGGACCAAAACCAGCAGGAGTGGGCTCGGCTGGCTGACCCGGGTAGCCTGGGTAACGGCAGCCGAGCAGGGGTATACCGTAGCCCCGTACATGGTGCGGGGTCGGGGGCTGTCGTCCTTAGGGATGGGGGCCGCGAGGAAGAAAACCTCTATAAAAAAATACGAGAGGGGGGCCTTCGGGCCCAGCTCGCTACGCGAGCAAGTCGGGGGCGTGTTCCGGTCCGAGGACTGGTTCCGGCCCAACCGTAGCCTCGTACGTGGTGCGGGAGCGGGGGCCGCCACTTCGGTGGGGGCCGCGTGGAGAGATACCACTGTAAAAAACTCTCAAAGTCCTGACACTGGGACTCATGGTGTCGGGGCGCCTGAAAAGGTAGCTGGGGAGTGCATCAGCCTATTAGTGGTAACCCTGGGGTACCTCCCGACCCCCCAGGTGTAAGTAGGGTAGCCAGGGTATCGGGATCTCTGCCCTGGTGGTCCAGTAGTTCTCCCATACTCGTGGGTCCATAATGAATGTTCCAAACAATATAAAACAAAATAAAGACGTGAGGAAGGCGAAGGACAACACACAGCGTCCGTCTAAAAACTGTGTTGGAGGTGAAGGTCGTTCGAGTTGTGAGTACGACGATAGCATGGAGGAGTTCTCCTATGGTGATTGGGAAATCGAAGAGTACGGCGGCGGTCTTTCGGAGGACGAGATACGTGATCATGTCGGAAGCCGAAAGCGCCCGAGTGGTTCAGGCGACTCTGACTCCGAAGATACAGAGTTGACGGGGTCTAAGTCGCGGTCCAAAATTAGTACGGCCTCAAGGGGAAGAGCCCGGAGTGTGGGCTGTAGTCCGGATGTGCTAAGGATGAAGGCCATCCTTTATGGCAAGAAACAGCTGGAGTTAGTCGGGCTGCACGAAGAGGCGGAGGACCTGTATAGGAAAGCTTTTGGGGAACCAAGCAAACTGCCTGATGAACCCACCCCAGGTCCTTCTAACAGTGGTGGTGCAGCTAGTTGATTGTGCATCGACTGAGCGGTGAGGAACTGACCCGAACTCACGAAGGAAAGGAGGGTTCGAAGAAAAAGAAGAAGAAAGGCAAGGCTGGAGAGCCCTCCCCACCCATAGAGTCAATGACCGGGCTTTCTTCGCACACTCTACGCGAAAGAGCCATGGTCCAGATAAAGGCCATTCATGAAGTTGCAAAAGAGTCTCGCAACTTGAAGGGCACCTTAAAGAGGTCTCTCCTGACGGCGGTCGGAACCATGGAGCAGGTGGCGCAGGAAATTACCGCCCTTAACGCCTCGGAGGACTACAAGCGTCTCCGCGAGGAGCTGCAGAGGCAGACGGAAGAGATGGCGTCATTGCGGAGCCAACTCAAGGCCGCACAGGAGGCGCAAAGAGCAGGTGCTAGCGCAATTTGTGCCAGCGTCCAGACGAGCCCTATCGTCTCCCAAGCCCGGGTCAGCATGGAGTTGGAGGAGACGACTTGCTTGACAGACACGGAGGCCCAGCAGCGAACTCACGAAGAATCCAACCCCTCGATGGGGAATGAATTCACTGCTGCAACGTTCCGGGAATTCCTGGAAGTCGTCAAGAAGGAGGTTCTCCAATCAGTTGGGGTGATGCTCAATGCGAGGATAGAGGGCATAAGGGCCGATTTCCCGCCGGCTCTTTCAAGGCGTCCACCTTTGGCCGCAGATGGACGAGGAAAGGAGCGTGTTGCCGCGGTAGTGGACCGTCCGGCTGCACCTACGTCCGCACCGAGGGCCTCATCACTGAATCCAGTCGTGGGAGAAATCCCCTGGAATGAGGTTGCCAAGAAAGGCAAAGGGAAGGCGGCGGCACCACCTGCACAGGATGGTGGAGCGGCACCGGTAGCGAGGGCTGGTGCACGGCCCAAACCAAAGAGGAAGAAAAAGAAGCGGGGCATTAAGCTTACCCCTCCCAAGAGCGCGGCAGTGGTCCTTGCCATTCCTGAGGAGTCTGTCCAACAGGGCATGACATATTGCAAGGCCATATGCACGGCCAAAAAGGCGGTGAGTTTAGGCTCACTTGGAATTCAGGGGCTCCGAATGAGGCAGGCGCAGTCCGGGGCAAGAATCCTCGAAATTTCTGTTTTTTAGTGGGTAGGCCTCCAATCCTCCATCGGGCACTAGGCCGGGTGGGGGAATGGAGGAGAGTCCCACATAACGTCCGCCGCCCTCCCAGCGGCGGCGTATGCGCAACGCATTTTCCACACGTTAATAAAAAAAAAAAAAAAAAAGGTCCCACGAAGGTGTGAAGCAAAGGCACACGATGCCGCTCGCGACACTGTTCGGTATCTATTCACCAGCACTAGCCCCAGTTACTTTATGTGGGGCTACATCGGCAGCCTCGCCCTACCAAACACTACCTCCCTGGCCCGCACTGGGGAGCCCTCCTCGGGCCGTGGAAGTAGATGCAGTTGGTCTTATCGACCGAGACATCTAGTCCCATGGCCCGGATGCGCCCGATGGCGGTTTCCTTCACCTCTTTGGCCCGGAGTCTGGCCTCCATGTATGTCCTCCCCCTTGCAACGATCAGCGTGTCGCCGGCGTAGCACACTATCGTTGCACGGGGGAGAAGCCGCCCTCTGAAGACCCAATCATATCCCATGTTCCACAGGAGCGGACCCAGAACCGCCCCCTGTCGAACACCGCACGACATGGCCCGCTCCACCAAGTTCCCCCGCGAGTTGGGGTTACAGGTTGACCCTGTCCTGTAGGTAGTGCTCTATGACAAGCCGGAGGTACGGGGGAAGTTGATAAAACCTCAATGCCTCCCGGATGACGTCGTAATGCAAGGAGTTAAACGCGTTCCTTATGTGGAAAGGACACCACGAAAAATCCCAGCCCCTACGCTCTTAAGACCTCATCCTGGAGGGCAAGGACCGCGTCCACCGTCGACCGGTTTCTCCTAAACCGAACTGTGTGTGCGACAAGTTCGGGCCAACCTCCTCCAAGTGCTGCACGACGCGTCCGGCAATGACCCTCTCCAGTCCCTTGCCAGCCTCGTCGACCAGCACCACCGGTCGAAATGCGGATGGGGAATCCGCCGGGCGTCCCTCCTTCTTGAGCAAGCAGAGTCGTTCCCTCTTCCACAGCCTGGGGAACTCGCCTCTCTCTAGGCACGGACTATATTTGTCCTGAAGAAACTCCCCAGGTAGTCTGATGCTCCGCACCTGAAGCACTGGCGGCTCCTGTCGTCCTCTGCTGGGGACATGGGTTTGGCATGACCGACGCCCATGTACCTGTAGCACCGCAGAGGGCGGGGGTTAAGAACCCTGACCTCTGCGGTGCTCCATCCAATACGGAGCTGCCTTGTGGGCTGAGCAACAGGTCGGCTTGGGAGCTGGGAAGTTTGCCAGCTAAGGCTTGGGTGCCGAGGGATCGTAGGGCCTCTTTCACACAATAAGCACGTAAATTAAAAAAAATATTTATTTGCTAAGGACATAGTATATCAAAATTATTCCACAATTCAAAGTACCTACAATATAGTCGACTATCAGAAGAGTATGCAAATTTTAATTTGTAAAATTTATATGTATATTAGATTAAAATAAACTTTTGATTTCATGACATTCTAGTGCATAGTGCAATACAGTTTTAAAAACTTAAATGAGCAAGATTTTCTGATACTTACTATTCATATCATCTCACAAAAATTAAACACGTGAGTATTAATTGAATAGCAGATGAAAGTGGAAAGATTACACTCTATTATTATTAAAAAGCGTCACCCACAGTGTTTGGGACTAGCGTGAACAATTTCCATTAAGCTAAAATCATGTACTAGTCTATGCGTCAATATGATTACTATAAGCTCACTCAATTATAGTGCGCAGGCTATTAATGTTATTATTTTAAAAGCAACCGTGACCGTCGTTCGTGGAGCTTTTGTGCCCTTCTAAACACTCCACAATTAAGGCCATAGAATCTGGCTGTAAATTTAAATTTCAAGCCGAGATTCAAATGAGTCATCGATTTATCATTTAAACAGAACCATGTAGCAGTGACGTAATATTGTGCGGAATTGCAGTGGTAACTTTAATTTATGGCTCTTGATTAGCAATTTTGATATCCCTTGACAAGAATGAGCTTTATTTTTAATATATAAAGAACATAAACAGGTAATTAAAAACTCCTTTCATATAGTCCAAACTTTGTCAATCTTATTTTGCCCCTGTTTTAATTTTACCTACGATTTGTCACGAATTTAAAACAACATCATTATAGCAAAATCGCTCTTCAAATAGATAAGGTTGTCGCGCAATTCTGGGCTTTTGTTTTCTAGGAACTTTATTATAGATCCAAACAGACTGTAAAATCGAGTTAAGCTAGTACCTTTCGACTGCTTCTTATTTGTCGTTCTACAATACAAAAAGATTTTTTTAACTTCACCTGTAGGTTGTACAATAAATAATACCCATATTAAATTAGCCATTAAGTATTCGGAAATTTGAAAAAAACAAAAATAATTTATTAATAAATATTTATTTCATTGACTTTAAAGTAGACAATGCAATTCAATAACGACAGACCTTTAGAGAACTATCTTTGATGGCTTCTATTGAAACAAAATTTTGTCGACTTCATCGGTAATTTTAATATGAGAAATATAAAAATATTGACTATTCCAAAGCCTGTGAATATTTTTACGGCATTTTGAGTTGTCATAATCCAAATCTGGGTGTTTTTGATGTATAATTTCGCAGTAAATTCTCATAATCCTATAAAGGACTTCATACCGAGAACCCTTTTTTATTTTGTACTAATTATTTGATGTGAGTTATTTTTACAAGTTTGCGATCAGCAATAATAATTTGATCGCACCATAACCCGTCGAATGTATTATACCATTAATTGGACGTGAAATGCGCGTACGCTGCTTTAACCCGCAGTGTCTCCTAAACAGCGGTGACATACAGACAACATTGTTTTCACGCTTTATATTTTAACAACAATCCAATTTTTCGAAACAATCGTTTTGTTTATAGAGTAGTCATCCGCTTATCGGCAGTGATGGCACCGGATGTGGCAACTAAAACCTCTATTGTGATCGGTTTTGCTTTTTTTCTGGGTGAGTTTATTGTTTTACAAATTTATTTGATTTCGTTTTCGGTTTTATTCAATTATTTTAAGTTGAATATGATAGAACGTTTTACCCTAAATTTGTAAATAATATTTTATTATCATAAACGGAATAAGAAAACTTTCAAGACGATATAGGAATATAGTATTAATCCTTATAATGTACTACTATTAAAGAGACACTTTTACAGTCTTTTTTATATTTAGTTCTTACACTTCCACGCTCATTACACATTAGAATAAAACACTTTTTTGCGCATTTTTTATTTTATATTTAATCCTGACGTTTCGACTCCTTTACAGGAGCCGTGATCACAGGATGAATTTGTCTTGACCTGTATTTTTGTTTGTTTGTATGTTGAAATATTCGTGTGTTTGTTTGTAACTGAATCTTGTAACGCGATTTTTGCACACTTCAAACGTCAGATTAATTTGAAATTTTGCACACTAATCAGAGATACAATAGGTACAATAATTTGAAAAAAAAATTTCGTCGGAGAAATTTAACAAAATTAAATCAAAATACGAAGAACTAAAAGATTATAAAAAATGACATGAAATCACGCAAAATATTGACGCTTCTATCGAACTTAAAATAATTTTATACTAAAAAAAAAATACATACTTTATGGTAAACCGAACAAAAAGTAAGAAATAAATTTTAATATAAAAATAAGTAATTAACGAGATAATTAAACATTGTAAGAAATGAGTGTAAGAAAAACATTCTTCTTACACTAACTCTGAATTTCGAAACAAAAATAGTAACATTAATAATTAAATAAAATACAACAATCCAAATCCAGCAACCAACGCTTTTCTTACAATAACATTAATTTGCTCTTTAATTACTTAATTGAAATGTATTTCTTTTTTTTTTGTTTGGTTTACCATAGAAAGTGTTTTTAGTTTTTTAACTAGTATATTTTTTACTTTTTATTGGAGGCAAGGCGACTGAATACTTAATGTTTTTTTATTTCCTAAATTATTAATTTAATTATAATAGAAAAATACTAGAAAAAATCAACTCGGGTCACAAGTGAATTCTCTGGCGGGAATCGAACCCGCAACCTTTTGAGAAATCACTATTTCCCGAGTCGATTTTTTCTAGTATTTTTCTATTATAATAATTTATTATATATAATTTATAATTAATTTATATTATAATATTTGAAAATGCATAAAATATAAAAAAATATAAAATTATTAATTTAATTTTAATAATTTTTAATTATTTAATTGAATACCCACATGAGGCTAGTATACTTTTAAAAATACAGCATTAAACTAAAAAAATCAACATAATATTTTAGCACAAAACTGTTATTTTATGCCGTTCTTTTAAATGCATGCTAGTAGTTACTGGTTCAAGACAATAAATTATTAAATGGGGAATCGAAACGTCAGGATCAAATGAAACAAATGCGTTTAATGAGTGCATGCGACTGTGTGAGAACTAAACATGAATGTACCTAACTTAATCTTTTAAATGAAAACTAAAAACTTAACCAAGTCAACGAATGTACCTAATACGCTCGATGAGGCTTTATTGTAACTTTAATAATAAATAAAAATAAGAATATCATTAAATTGCATTAATTAACAATAAACGTCAAAGTAGTCACTTAGAGAAATTATTAATACAGGTGAAGTATCGCCCACTGATTTCATTGAATTTGATGGAACGTAGATTTAAGTTAACTTTAATTTACATTAAATAGTTTGAAGTTAAATTTACATTAACCAGTTTGAAGAAGTTCGATTATTCATCTCTAATCAATAAGATTCTTAAGACATTAATAATTAATAAAATATCTGTAGTAAATTTGCCGGTACTAAATTTATTTGTTCATAAAATTTTTAGTGCGATAAAAAATATGCAGATGCGAAAGTTCTAGGTTTTTAAATTAACATTAAACAAGCGATATATTTTAAATATAGAAAATACAAACTTATGTTAAAATTATTGAAAAATTAATTAATAGATGTGAACAACAGCAGTCAACCTAATACAAACTATCAATTGATATTGAACTGTATCTGTTTGAATTTTAGCTGAAAACGATACAGTCAACAGCGTATTAACCAATATAAAATGGTTACCAAATATAATACATTCACAGTACAATATATAATTGAACTAGCTGACCCGGTCACGCAGTGCTGTGGTTCAGTTATTATTATTTGCAAAAAAATATATTTTTGATTGAAATGAAAACTATCCTATGTTCTAAGTTGAAACAAATCCAACAAAATGAAAAAAGAATATCAAAATCGGTTAAGTAGTTTCGGAGTTCACAGCGGTCAAACACTGTGACAGAGAATTAATTTAATTTTACTTAAAAAAAAGCCTACCTACTTTTCAAGCGGGATTCTTACAAAGACGAGTAATAGACACGGTGCCTAGCAGTAGAAGCGTTTAGCTTTTTAGAGCCGAGTTCGGATCCCACCAGACACATTTTTTTCAAAAGAATATTTCAACTGATTTAGGCTAACATTTATCCTTAATACAACGGACTCACAGTTCTTCCTCTTCTTCTAAGACAGCGTGACACATTGCAATAAATAAATAAAAACAGAATTACGTCAATCTGAAATTTAAAATAAATTCAGTACTTTCCTAAAGGAAGTACTGAATTTCCTTTAGGAAACGAATACGGTTTTATTAATTAAAACTAAAAAACTGAAGGCCTTGACTTTGGTACGCAGGGCCAAAGGTAGTTAAAACAGTGTTTCTAGTCGCAGGTTTAAGATATCTCAAGTTTTTTTAAATAACTTAAATTGGATTCCGAGGATTTCTAATTTTAGTAGTAATTCTTCACAATCAAGAAATAATTAATTTATTTTTGTAAAGTGATACTAGTTACTTTTATCCAATAAATGAAATATGTCTAATAAACCGTTTGAATTGATAAAATGACAATTTAAATACAACTACAACACTTTTCATTTCAAAGCTTTTTTTTCTCAATTAGTCTTAATAAATAATATATTCTACCGTTACACTACGATAACGTTGTCTTTTAGTTCTATGTATCTCCCTAAAAGAGGGTCAAATTCTTAGTTGATGTAAAAACACAATGCAACTCGTTCTTAAAAGGACACCCTTAAGATTATATGTTTTTACAATTTAAACACACGCTTACACTTTAAAAATATTGTTACATTAAAATTTAATCACTGTTACGTTTTATGTTGTGAAAACAACCGTTGTTGAGATTATTGATTAAATTTCCGATTCTAACGAGATCATTAATTTTGCTTAGACTAAATACCACATACCACATGAAATACCGCGATTTGGTAACAGTGAAAACTATCTGATCCAGCCACGCGTTGCCGTGGCACAGTAATTTTATTTTTCTAAAATAAAAGAATTTTTCTAAAATTAAAGTAGCCTAAGTTACTCTTTATTACATCAGCTACCTGCCAATAAAAGTCTCGTCAAAATCGGTCCAGCCATTTCAGAGATTAGCCGGAACAAACAGACGGACAGACAGACAAAAATTGTAAAAAATGTTATTTTGGTGTATGTACTGTATATATATTCATATGCATGTAGTAAAAAACGGTTATTTCAATATTACAAACAGACACTCCAATTTTATTTATATGTATAGATGAGCTTAATATATTTAAAAAAATAATGTTACACAAAATTTTAACATAAATTGTAGACAAATGAGTGCCCAATATCAATTAGATACATAAATGTAGGAAAATATAAAAGTACATTAAAATACAAATTATCTTATTATGAAATTTCTATGACAAAGGCAACAACACAATTTAACAAATCAGTTTGACAATGTATAGGTGTGCAATAATAAATATAATTTTACGCAAAATTTATTTATAGCCTTATTATTTTACTTTAACATATTGAAAATGTCTGACTTGATACCAGTCAATGTGTTACAAAACAGGTCTAATTTGTAAAATTGTTTAAATGTTCCAATATTTCTTTTTCATTTAATTGCATATATGTAGTTAAGCTCTACAGGTGTATTATGTGATGGAAGAAAGTCAAATTGAATGCTACCCTTAGTGGGTGCTATAAAGACTAAGTGAAAGTAATCATTAAAGACCTAACATATATCAGCGCCGTTGGAGAGTCTGAGTTGTTTGCTGTGGAATACTACCAGTCACCTTTTTAGATTTAACATAGAAAATTTTAAAATTCTCTTTGATTTTTTGTTCACAAAAAGCTATATGATTCCTATATGTACTAGACTCTAATTTTCGTAGACAAGATCTAAGTACGCATATGTTTTCCACTTTCTATGATATCTTCTTTTTTCGTTACTTAAATTTATTAGGGAATGTGTATACATTAGTTTTATTTAAATTAAGCTGACTAGGTAATGCTTTTTTGTAAGTTAATAACTTAATGCCTTACGAAATTTTAAGACAATTCTTTTTTTTACTTTTTTTATTAACGTGTACTACACCCATCCATTTGCCATCTGTCCTATTTGTTACACTATGTATTTACGAATATAAAAGAAAAAAAATTTGCTATCTAGTACTATTTTTAAAGAAATCAAATTATTTTTAGAAAAGATTGGACAAATCAATTCTAGATAAGCCAACACAAATTCAAGCATAAAGCCAGACGAGCTAACAAAAAAATAATAATTTTCTTTGTTACTGTGGCCTGATTGAACCTGGATATTGAAAGTTGTCTTGTTCGGTGATTGAGCGGTACAGGGTTTACAATAAATTAATTGATATTCTTACGATGACCATATTTTAAATATAAATTAGAAAATTTTAAAATTGCAATACAAATTACTAATGAAGAAATAGGTATACTTTATTAGTGTAGGGAATATGATATTCATGTAATAGCACGGTAGCGGTACCATTTGTGTGTTGTTCATTTTTTCTCACAAGAAAGCACGCAGCGAACAGTTGTTGTAATCATGTCCAATTAAAATCAATTATACTGAACGTTCATATAAGCTCTTATGACTCCATAATGTACTATGATGGCTGACATTAAATGCATATTTGTTATACCGTACGTTTGAATAGAAAATAAAAAATATTTCAGCGTTCTATGTTGTTTTTAAACAACGCTGCAAGTTTTTATCTTATAAAAGTCAAAACCCGAGACGAGAAAGATTTTCATTAGGGATATAATTATTCTCGTAAGTGTGTTATTTCGTGATGTAAATTGGGACTAAAAAAAATAGATAAGTTTTATATTATATTAAATGTGGGTTACGAAAACCATTTGTTATTAGTTTCGTTTCGAGTTGAAAAAAGCAAAGGGCTATGTGCCTTCATATAAGTCAAATAAAATGTTTTATTTGCTGTAAATATAGTTTACATTGGATAGGTTAGTCATCTTAAATATATAGTGTTTAGACTTATTTAGCTATTTTAATGCAATCAAAATAAAAATTAAATTACCCTGTGAAGCCAAATTACATTTCTAAATTAGATTTAAATTATATTGCATAAATAATATTACTTAAAATATTAATAATCAATATTGACGACCGTTTGGTGCAACGGTAGCGATCCTGCCTTTCGCACCGACGGTCCTGGGTTCAAATCCCGGAAGGGGCAGATGTTTGTATGATGAATACGAGCATTTGTACCTGAGTCATGGGTGTTTATATATATTTCTATGAATATTATGTATGTATCATAATTATGTATGTTTATCCGTTACCCTAGTGTCCATAACACAAGCCTTACAGTGCTTACTTTGGGCTAGGCTAATTGGTGTGAATGTAAGAAATATTTATTATTTATTTATTTAACTCAAAAATGATTAAATTACAAAAAATAATTATAATACTTTTATATAAGTTTATTTTAAGATTATTATTTTTAAGTCATTCCAATATAAATGTCTGTGTAGTTTTAATGTCAATTTTATGCTGTTCTTATGACAAAATTTTATCAGTAGTCACTATGGCAAATATATTATCAGCAAATAATATAAGCTTCTGTTGATTTATGACGATTAGATTATTGATAAACAGCACAAGTAACAATGGACCGAGTGCACTTTCTTGTGGTACCCCTATTTTATTGCGCTGTAATTGTGATTGTATTATTTTCATCTAATTGAGTTACTTAAATATTTTGTATTCTATTTGTTAAATAACATTTTAAGAGTTAGTTCGTCTAAGAGTAATGCTGTTGTGTATTTTTACATTTTATTTACATTTAGTAACACCTTATTAACTAAAGAAATTCTGCGTATGCTGTCGATTTATTTTAAACGATTAGAAAGCCGAATTGATTTTTATTCACTATGTCAAACTTATGTAGAAGGCAGTGAGTTAATTACTTAACTTTTTCAAAGTTTTTCGAGAGAATTTGTACATGAGTAATAGGGCGATACTTACATAAATCCGTCTTTTCAACTTTTTATGCACAGGGCTTTAGTATAGAAACTTTTAACACTTTCGGGAATTTGTTTTTTTGAATGGGTTCGCTCTTGATCCCAATGAAGCCCGGGGGCCAAGACAGGAGCCATGGTGGAACGAGCTAACCCAAAAGATGCCTCTTCACCCTGGCTTTAAAAACGGTCGGGTTATAAGTACTCAGAAATACAGACGCAGGGAGGATGTTCCACTCCTTTGCTGTGCGCATTTGAAAAGTCGAGAAGCGCTTAGTGCGGCAGTTGGGAACAGCAACCAAGAAATGGTGGTAGCCCGCAGTGGGTCTGGATGTCCGATGGTAGAAGGGTGATGGCGGTATGAGCATATGCAGCTCCTGAGCATACTCTCCAAAATACAATCTGTACAAGACCGACAGACGGGCAACTTTGCTGCGGTGAGCTCCGGTGTGAAGCTTGCTCTCCGCCAATCTGCTATCAGCTCTGCGCTGAATCGTGTCCAGTGCAGCAAATTGTTTTTTTTTTCGAGCCGTCCCAGAGGTGGCTGCAATATTCCATGCAAGATCGGACTTAAGCTTTATACAGAGTTAAAAGCTGTCCCGGCGTGAAATATCGCTGGACCTTATTTAGGACGCCCAGATTTTTACCATGAGCAATAACAGGTGTAACTCATCTTTACATAGCTTTAATACCTAAGTACTTATGTTATCATAGCTTTTAGATTGGATATAATTGTCATTATGACGTAGTTTGTATCTACGGGCGTTATAAAAATACTGTTTTGTAAAATTGTTTTTACTGTATTCTGTTTATTGTTATTTGCTTTATTTGTCATATTTATAAAGTATTGATTTAACGCTGACGCTATAGTTTTTTTGTGGTTTCTTTGCCATTATTTTTAATTTTAGTTATAAAGTTCACTGGAGGGAGACTGTACTAGGGTCGTCTGCTTAGGTACCTCCGTCTTACCTATTTCTGCCGCAAAGCAGCAGTGCTTGCATTGCTGTGTTCCGGTTTGAAGGGTAAGATATGGCAGTGAAATTACTGGGTACAGTGACTTTACATCTTATGTCACAAGTTGGCAACGTACACCGTGGTTCTTGTGGGGGTTGCAGTTTTGCTGCGAATCTCACAAGAGCCACATGTATTATAGGTGACTGTTACCACTTACCATCAGGTGCTTGTTTGCCAACTTTATGCAATAAAAAAAAAAAAAGTTTTTATTGTATGTCACTGCAGTTTCGTTTAACATAACTGTTCAGGTCGCTTTACAGATGTTTTCACTACCCGCTGCATATTTTTGAATAGCAATTTTTTACAGGTTGGTGTATTTTTTCAATAAATTGTAGTTGACCTACTTCGTGCGATCTGCATCTGTAATAGTCGAATAGTGTTTAAAACGAAGTTTTCTTTTTGTAAAACAACTTCTTTTTCGAAGTCGTTTTACAATTCGTTTTTCGTTTCTAATAGGAAAACGAAAACTGTAAAAGTTGAGAGGTTTTATAGAATTCATGAAAGCCAAATTTACCTCTTTATGTTCATATAAATTTGAAAATGAAAGACTACTACGATACATTTAAATTTAGTTATATTTTTTGTGTGTTGTGTGTAGGAGAAAATAAAACGGCGAAGTTCTTTCTTATGATCTAGCTTAAATTTAAAATCTGAGCAGTACTATGATCAGGCAACCACAAAGGTAGTACAGTTCTTACCGCATCTTTTGTGGCACTAATTTTAAGATCAAAACACGATTTATCTCTAGAGAGCTGGTTCATGTGCAGAATAAACTTATTTCTTTTTAATGTCAAGTAATGCCTTTTTTCTTTATTATTTTCGAACATTTTAATATTGAATTAAAATTAAAAATAATATTCAGTAATAATTATTTCCATTTTAAGGCTTTTTTGAGCTTCTATAAAACATCATACCAGCCTTCTCAAAAAATAGTTTATAGGTCTGTATTTTGGATGTATAGTATTATAACTTATTATATTTTTGTTTTCAAGTATAATATGATAAGACACGAGGAGATCATCATAAAAAGAAACGTTTTTATATTCAAGCCCTTCATTTATAAGGATACAAGCTCCGCCTTTCCTTTTTGGTGTTGAATTTTGGGCTTGCAAGTTCATAATTGTGTATTTTGAAACTATTTTCTCCGCCTTTAAAACTATTTTCTACCCTAGTAGTTTATCTTTAAAAAAAGTCAATGCTACTATTGTAACCAGTTAAAATACCTTAACTCGCGAACTTTTTTATATAAACTTTTAAATAAGTCAACATATTGATATAAGAAAGTATCTTACAGACCGCTCTTGAAATCTTTAAGAAAAACAAAAGGCAGGGAACATCTGTGGCAGAACCCAAGTCTACAGTTGTATATTTCACATTCAATGAATAAGATATTTGCAATAATATTTTTGTAAGATATGAGCATTTGACAGTGTGAAAATGTCTTATTGTTTGGTGACATTAAAAAGGGTTTAGAAAGACTTAAACTTACTACGAACAAATTAAATCTTTATTTCTTTCCACAATTTAAGTCAACGTATTTATCTATATTTTCTTAATACATTTATATGTATTTAAAAATCAAACTCCTTCATTTTATTCCTTATGTTTTACAGTTGGTATTGATGTGGATCGTATCAAAATATTATAGGCCCCGATAGGGCACAGCATGATGAGCGTGAAGCATGAACTGTTTATTTAAGTTTGGCCAACCACTCATTAAAACACTCTGAAGGCTATCGCTATTGGTTCCTAACTTGAAATCCAGCATCTAGAGTTTAATCAATAAAAAAAAATTCTGGTGCAGACTTGCTGTCCGTACTTTAATTTTTGAATATATCAATAAGTTACTTATATAAGTTACTTTTCAGTGTCACTATGTTTTTGCCTTTGAAAAGCATACAACATCCATATGACATGGAATAGCAAATATTGCCTAGTAACTGACCCAAAGTAAGCCAATCTCTTAGACGCTGAGAAGTATTAACGAAGTTATATTTTACCTTAAATTTTTGGACACCATTGAGAAGCATGGTACATAGTTGGGTACCATAATTTAGTATAGGACAGTACAGTGATCTAAGCGGAACTGTTTAAAAAAAACACAGTGAATACAAGATGGTTCTCTTCCTACCAAATCTTGTTATCCGTAGAAACATTTCCGCGTCTCATAACGGAGATATCATCTAAGCGACGCCCTAAATACGATGCATTATAGTATTAAGGCGCGCGCGACGGTCAATTGAGCAAATTAAGCCCCTCATCTTAGAAGAGTCATACCGAATAAATGGGGAACATTTTTTTAAACGCTTTGAGCTCTTAAAAAGAAAACGAGTATCGTCTCATTTATTAAGTACCATATATTTATTATATGAAAGCAGATGATGCTGTTACTTAAGTGTGCTCACCAAATGCCTTTTGTTATACTTAGCTTACTATGTTAAAAAAGAGCTGAGTCAGAGATGTATGCAACATTGCCACAATGTATGCAACATTGTGGCAATGAGCGGAATTGTAACCAAATTAAAATATCAATTCGTGGCCTCGATTCCGGTCAACGTAGTCTATTTATAATACTAAAACTAAAAAAAATTATATGTTTTTGATTATTGTTTGTAAAAATAATAAAACACCCGTTTTTTTTGAGATATATGTTGTTGGTAAACTTATTATCTTGTCGTAAATATCATTATTAGATTTTAATAATAAAGTTGACTTAAATACCTATCTATTTAAGTCCAATTAAAATTATCATAAGGGTTTTGATATTCCGCTTCTTATTTGTTGTGCATTCAGTAATTTATATTTGAACAGTTTGACCCCTCTAATGCCCACATACCGTTAAGTGATCTATTTGAAGTTGTCGACTAACAACAGTCTTTATGAAATATGACGGCGCTTCCCTCCCGACGTTTGATAATTTAAAAAATATAAAATGACTGAGCGACTTGACTACGCATTACCTAAATTAGATTTAATGTCTGAAATATTTATACAGCTTATGCTTATATATGGTGTATTTATTTTTAATGTCAATTTGATAATTTGTTTTTGCTATAATTAAATAATATCTAGTTCATTACCTACTTTAGATAATACGGTTAATTCTAAATATTTTTTTCTACTTAGAAAGTATCTTTAATTTTAATACTTAAATTTATTTACATACGTTGGGTGTGGACATTATATGTAAATATATTTCATTTTCAAGGTTAAGTTGAAATACCAATATCTAGCTTTATAATCACGCGAACTTTAGTTAATGTAAGTCATTTATGAACCTAATCGAAGTTTTCATCCGATAAAAACTAAGCCAAAATAAGGTTAACAGATTCAGTCAACCGCATTCACCTGTGTTCTCTAAATGTTCATACACGAATAGTAGAAGTACTAAGTATTAAAATAAAGTACTTATGTGTACCAAATGTATAAGTACCTACAGTCAATTATGATATTTAATAATCTGCCAGCTGACTTAAAATAATTGCCATTTATTATGTTTAAAAGAAAATTGTGTATTTGGTTTTTGGAAAATTGTTTTCTTAAAATATTCGTACTCTATACGATCGATACCAATAATAAGATACATTTTAATGAGTTGACTTACAAAGCTTTAATTTAAATATATATTTCTTTTTGTAAATAATATGACATTTTATCGATATGATTTTTGTATTTGATTTTTGTGACATAGTTATTAATTAATATATAAATATATATATAAAGTTAATAATTTTCTATGCCGCTGGCGAAGGCAGATTTGACAGTGTGAAAATGTCTTATTATTTGGTAACATAGAAAACGGTGTAGAAAGACTTAAACTCAACTATCGAACAAAATCTTTATTTGTTTCCGCTGGCGAAGGTAAAATATGCTAAACTAGTAAATTGTAAAGAACGACATAATTATGTATCGTATTCTTGGATATTAAATATGACTATGAAAATACAAACATATTAACCTTTTTCAAACTTTTAGTTTTACACATAGAGTTCAGTATCAAATAGGGAAAAATATTATTTGTGACAGACTTTTTGCTATTTTCTGTACCACACTTGCGTAGAAGCTATGTGTTAATATGTGTAATAACACAGTGGACATCTGTTAAAAACGCCTTTATATAAAAAGGGGATATTTTTTGCTCAGATGACAAAGCTAATAGAAAAGTACTTTTAATGGTTGGTTATAACATCTTCACAACTTTAAAACCTTTAAACATTTCCGAGATGTTATTTTATCAGTTTTATTATAAGTTTTTTCTCGGGTAGTAGGTGCATTCAAATTTATGTTCACAATACGAATAGGGACAGTGATGTTTTGATATTGTTTCTCATTTTCAGAGTCAATTGCTGACCTCTTTTACCTATTTTATTTAGTACTTAGTGTTTTTATTAATTACAATATTATTTAAAAAGATTTGTTACAAATCAATATAAATTATTTAAAAGCCCACTAGAGCTGTTACCTTTTTGGCCAAATATAATAATAATAAAATTGTTATAAAAAATTTGTAATCCGTAGAGCCATTCTTTAAAAATGATCTTTGATATATGTGGTAATTTTATTTTATTTTCTATTTATATACAGGTTGTCCCAAAAAATACAGCCTAGCCAGTCTTGAGGTGCAACATCACTTGGGCACTAAATAAAGTTCTAAATGTACCAAATATTATCAAGGGCATTTTATAAAATTCAATGAAATTTCGAAAGAAAAGCGATGATAAAGTCCATACCAACTAGCTTAAGGGCTTTTAGTTTCACAAGCCATCAATTAATCAATAGAGGTGATTAATGAAACATCACACTTATTTGACGATACCCCGCGGTGCTGTGACTTTCAATCTTATCATTCTTCGCATCGTTTCGCAGTATTGCAATTAGGTATAACATATTTTGTTAGTTAAAATTGAGCGTGAGGTTTAACCTTCTTTTTGCGGCGCAATGGTATCCGAGTAACCATAATTGTTTTTGCTTCTGCAAAGTATATTTTCCACCTTATTCAGGAACAAAATAATATTTATCTTATAAGTGATATCTCTGTGACCATTGAACCAAAAAATGAACAAATCGAAGTCAACGAAAAATCTGGGAACATATTTCCGGGTGATTATGGTAGCCTTAATGTTGCTCTCCCTCTGAATTTGTGTTTGACTCTGTTTTTCGCATTTTTGTAATTGAGATCTTAGTAAGTATGGTCGACAGCACACCAAGCTCATAATGAAATTATTTTATTACAATGGCATTAGGTAGGCCATTATGTCAAAACGTTTATCTTTATTACAATGGCATGAGTTAGGCCATAATGGCAATATGTTGATCTTTATTACAATGGTGCAACATAGGTTATAATGTCAAAATTTTGATCTTTACTACAATGGCATAAGGTAGGTCATAATGTCGAAACGTTAATCTTTATTACAATGGCATAAGGTAGGCCAAAATGTCAAAACATTGATATTTACTACAATGGTATTAGGTAGGCCATTATTTCAAAAATGTTGATCTTCATTACAATGGCATAAGATAGGCCATAATTTAAAAACATTGATCTTTATTACAATGGCATTAGGTAGCCCAAAATCTAAAGCTTGATATATATCAAGCGAACCTAATTCCAGGACCACTCTAGAACCTTATCTCAATAAATTTGTCAATTGTGACATGTTACTTGTCAGCCAACTTAAATATCGCTGAGCGATACGGTTTTAAGGCGGCGTCAAATTGGTTGAATGTACACAATCAAGTAAAATACACAATGCTTATATACTATGGCCAATAGGCATGTATTCCGGGCAGATATTTATATTGCAGGCGAAGGCCTATGCTCTTAGCAGTTCTGCGTACGCGAATTAATTTACTACAGGAAGCGCCATTGACGCAAGCATTAATACCTCTCAATTGTGTGGCGAATCAACTTATTCTTGAATTTATAAAACCGACATTGGTTATCATTGGGTTAAGAGGGGAAAGATGTTTCTTGGTTGCTATTCGCACCAAGCGCTTCTACTTTTATAATGCGCACAGTGAATGAGTGGAACTCCCTCCCTACGTCTGTATTTCCGTGTACGTATAACCCGTCTGTTTTTAAGCCAGGGTGAATAGGCACCTTCTGGGCTAGCTCGTCCCATCGTGGATTCTGTCGTGGCCCCCGGGCTTGATTGGGATCAAGAGCGAACCCATTCTAAATAAAAAAAATGTTTTAATAGATTAGAATAACTTTTATTTGCATAAAATATGGTATTAAGTTGGCGAACAAATTTTTTACAGTGCACATGTTTTGCTAATTATATACATAGCATGCAATGTTTGCAATATTAAGGGGATTTAATGAGTTGTTTTAATTTATGTAGGTACCTATTTCATTTTAAGTATTGATCATAAAGTTTGGATAAACAGATTTTATATTGTTATGGTCTTCACTGTCACATTAGGATAACCTGTAGGGATAGTGTTTAGTAAATAATAAATAAATAGTTGCACTGTCAAGAGCCCATCAACCAATACAAAAATGAAAACAGTCAAATTTGGCCATTCGATTTTCAGCTTGTAGTACAACACATTGGGTGAAATATCAAATGAGAAAATTTGACAGTTTGCGGTAGGCTACCGTGCTGTTGATCGTATAACTGACTTCGAAGTATGTATGTGAGATAGATTTTGCAGCTTAGTTTTCACGAATTCATTCATTCACGAAACATTCGATGGAGTGCCGAAGATGAGATCGCATGACAGCTTCATGCTACGAAGATCAAGATTTTCGGTATACTTGACGGATTGACACTTCGGAAAGTTGGAGTAAGATAGAAGCAAAAGGGGGCCTTTTGTTTCTATCGTAAATTGTGTAAACGTTGATTAATTTGCTTTGAAAGAAGAGCTGTTTATCCACTCTGACATGTGTCCAATACCCAAACACCAAACGGCATCGGCCCCGCGTAGTGGATTATAGCCCATGCCATGCTACGTTCTTTTCATATTTAGGAAAGACCTTTTCTTCCCAGGGGAAAGCTTTACAGCTTCGACCCGCCGCGGGTAGTCGACAGGAATATGTAAAGTCTCCCTTCTGCCTTAGCGCATGTAGTCTAGGCGAGGGATACCTCACTGAAACCACTGGCATATACCCTTAACATTGCCAAAGGTCTGATGGGGCAGTTGTAGGCAACAGAAAAATGTGTGGAATTCGTAAAAACCATAATACGCATAATGCAGATGTTTGAAAGATTTAAATACGTGCAATAGGTAAAAGGTAAAAAAAGGAAATCGAACCTTAGAATCGAATCTTCGAGGTCCCTGAATACCGTTGTAGGAGCCACTAACCACTACGGAGGTCGTCGATAATTTAATTAGCGCATTAAAGCAAAGCCAATTTTTTAGCTGGCAAAGCCTACCTGTTTGGCCAACTTGCTTGTGTAAGATTTTTCAGGTTTAAGATAATTTAGAAATTTTCAGTAAGTAAAAAATCTTATAAACTGGCATTAGGCGCAACTGTTGAAGATTTTTCCAGTATCTACTCCTAAAAGTCATAAAATGTGACGACTAGAGTGACGGCAGCAATAATGGACGTTGAACCAGTTATGGATATCTTTTTTGTTAACTAAAATATCAGGCAACCATAATTTAATTTTTTAACGAGCAACACCTACAACAACAACAATTCATAGACCCTTCAGTTGCCATATTGACAACGTCGCATGAATCGGCCAATATGTTTTCAAATGGTCGCCGAGTGATATGTAGCTATTAGACGTGTAGGTAACTAAAAAATCCATTCTTATTGTGAAAATCGTTTAAGAGATGAGTAGATATTTTTACATTATGTTTTCTTATTTATTATTTTATCAAAATAAAATAGACTGAAAGGGAATTGAGCTAATATGTCAAGGCTGGGTAGTGCTTTTTTTCGTACCTTGTTCTTGACTGGTTTTGATATCTCGTGAAATCCTTTAATGGAGTTGTGTCGAAAATTATCATTTATCATGTTTTTTATTTTATTCATTTAAACTATTTCTTTTGTGGTGCTAAATAAATGTTCTGTTATGACTTTGGAATTGCTATTTATTTTCCAATAATGGACAACATGACCATGGCTTAGTATTTGAAGGTGTCCATAATTGGTGTTCTTTATTTTGTCCTAGATGGCACTAAAGAAAAATTATACACCCGAACAAATAGATGAAAAATGGGAGGAAAAATTGCGATGCATGTGACAATTTACACTGTCTACCAATGGATGTCCATTAATGGTGATGACATGTCAATAAATGGGTGTCCATAATTGGCAATGCCCATGAATGGTAGTCCATTACCTTCATGGTGGATTTCTGTTGTATATTACTGGTGTTTTTGTTAGTTTTTTTTTATATAAAGTACATTGAATTTTAAGATGTTTTAGCTTATCAATCTTAATGTGTCTTATATATTTCACTATGGGAAAAAAATCCATTGCTTGTAAGTCAAAAAAGCTAAACTAATTTAAACCAAATCAGCTTCCTTAAAATGTCCATGATTGGTGCCATCATTCCACTAAGTCAGTTGAACGTAAGTCTGTCAAGGTTAAGTCGTTAGACATTTTTATAAACTCACACACAAAATAATCATGCTTGCCTCATACTTCACCGATTCTTCGTAATCTCTAACTTTATCATCCTCTAATAAAATAATAGTTCTAATAAAATAGGGCAGTTTTTTACCAGCTCACCTTTGCCTTAATTGACAGCCGACGACATTACGTTGTAAAATACTTGTTTTGGCATCAAAATATATTATCAGAGCAATAGTACATTTCTTTTATGCAAATAAAAAACCTTAAAATAGCTTGCTACAAAAGTGCAAATGTCGCCTAATTCCACCGGACGGAAGTGTGATATGAGGACATAATACGTAAGTCCTAATTATAATTGAGGTCGAAACATCTAACCTATTTTCCATTTGTTCCTGTCTGCTTCGTAACAAACATTCGTTTTAGGGTAAACGTTGTGCATTTGCATAATGAAGTTATTTAACCACTCTGTGGAACGAAGCTATTTACTAAGACATAAAACAATGCAGTGTTTTTGTCTGACTTAGGTATCCGGTTTGAGAGTTAAATATTTTATATTTTCGAATTGATGATGGTCAATATTATGTTTAGTCATTTAAAAAACCTCACAATATAGCACGAAGGTCATTGGAACAGAAAACTTCTGAAATCGAAAACATTCGATAGTGCTCTGTAGCTATTTTTGATGAGGATGATGATTAAGGCTCTATTTTTTTTAAGTTTGTAAAAGAACAATACATTTTCTCGGAAGAGCTATTTTCGCGGTTAGCGCGTTCGTCATATTACTGCGGCTGGCTATGGTTCGAAACGACCGGTCTTTGAATGTATCTCCAAAAAACTATTATATCCAACTCCTCCGAACTTAAGACGGCTCGCTAATCAGTTGATCACTGTTGCACGAATCGTCTTCCGCACCCACCAAATCGCAGTGCCCGCATGGTCGGTTGGGGCCTCATTCCGCATACGGTGTTTTCAACCATTGAGAAGGCCTTCGCCCCAACATTGCGGAAAATGGGGGCAAATTATGAAACCATAATCGTAACCGAAAGGTTAAGTACTCTAAAGACGAAATCATCTCTATTACATAAGGTTATAGGTAGTTCTTAATGTACTTATTCTATTCGTTACTTAGTTGCATAGTTATTACCACAATTTACTATTGAGGTATGATATTAAGGTACACCACATTTAACTTAAACATTAGCGGTGTCATTTGACACCGATTGAACAAGAGCAACATTAATTCGTAATAGGTACCTACGTCACTTACTTAGTTATTTATCAAGTATTGCATCGTTATGGGAATTTTTATGTTTTCCAGTAATGGTGACAGCTACAACAGTAGACATTACACAAGAATGGAAGCCCAATTTCGGCTGGGAAATCACTTGCTCGTGGAAACTTTTCACAAATGACTCGTTACAGTCAGTGAAATTGAGCAAAAATAGACAGCAATTCATGATATTTAGGCCCGAGGTAAGTGTCTGAGAATATTTTTTTTAGTTATAAATATTTCTGTTTTATAAATATAGGAAACGGTTTGATAAAATTCAACTTATAGGATTTATACCCATCATCTTCTGGAAAAACGTGTCACATGGTTTAAGAACTGTCACCTTAGATTTTTTATTACTGATATTAATCAAAACTACCTGCTTTCTTTGCTTGCAGGAGAAGAATTGAAATTGTTTCCTGTAAAATTGTTGTTAACTGTGAAAAAAATCGGTTTTCGAAAACTACTTTGGTAAACAATCTGTAGGTACTATCAGAGCGTTGTGGCATTTTTGGCACAATTTGACATTTTTAATCCGGAAAGATAATCATTCCTTTAGGAATATTTTGTGTGGTTTTTAATTTAATAAACTCAATGTTAATGTTACAAGGGATATTTCCTTTATAGTCCCAATTTTTTGTCACAGTGCCAAAATTTATTTTTTTCTGAATTATTTACTACACACCACAACGTTCCAACACCAACTCCTTTTAGTTGATAGCTTTTCAATAGGACTTTTTCACACATTCATAAACTATTGTTGTTTAAACTAAATATTAACATTAACAACTGCAGATCTTTATTATTGAACTGTTTTCGGAACGGCACCAAAATCTATATTTCCCTACCCTGCGACCATTTCAAAATCAGTTTCGAAAAAAAATGACATTCTATTTTCTTCATTAGTAAAATCAGCTAATAGCATATTCTGAAATTTATCAGGTATAACTACCAAATCTTACGTAATCTTATTGTGTTCATTATATAACCCAGAACAGGCTAGGGCAGGTGCTTCCCCTGACTTTTTTTTTTGACCAGGTACTTACTCTTGTCGTTAAATTACAATACCGTACAAATATAAGCACTTTATTGTACAGCCATTACGGCAGTAATACGCCAGCTGGGCCGCCAATGAGCAGTCTACCAGATATTTCAATGGAGATAGAAAACATGTATGTCTGACTAAACTACAGTTAAAAACATCTTGCTTATTCACAATAACTTTTTTAAAAACCTTAAAGATTAGTGGACAATTATTTCCGTTTTCTTCGGTGAGATGCCTAGGTACTTAATAGCTTCTTCACTTTTAAATGGGTTAAATACATGATGAAAAATAATGGCAAAAAAACTGTACTTCCTAAAGAACTTAATCTTTAACGATGAAAGTGAAATGCTGCGGTATTAGACCGATACAATTTATACTAGGTATGTATGTATCTATTTAACTATCTGTTTTGATGCACGTTAATACCTACTTAGCTAACTTACTAGGTAAGTAGTTATATTTTCCGGATCCTATATTTATTCTATAAGATACTCTTGAAGATCTAAGGTATTGTTTTATTTTGTACATAACATACCTAAGTACCCATATTTACTGGTAATGAACAATTCTATAGTTTCTTTCAACCTCTACCGAATTACGAACGCACGGTTCTAAATAGTTAAACTCACGTTCACAAAAACTAATTTAGCCTTGTACCTATACTAGAGCGGATGGAGTAAATAATGAGCGTGTTGGTTTAAATTAATTATAAGTAGGTATAACGAGTGACATCGGACTTCCTTTTTTAAGTATAATCCTAATTGTTGGAATGTCAATGATAAAAAAAAAACCATTTTTTTTTTTTTTTTTTTTTTTTTTTTTTTTTTTTTTTTTTTTTTTTTTTTTTTTTTTTTTTGCCTGTAAAGTCGGTTTTACGGGCGAAGATTTTACGTGACAACGTCTTTTTCTCGGTAGAATATTTATTGATATGAATATAATTAAATTGCACAATGCGCGCGGCAGACCGATCATAGTTGAGTGGGAGAGAGACGCAAGGCATTCGGCGGGCCTCTCTCTCGTTCGGTGACTCATCGTAACGTTACCGAGCGTTACACTTTTTCATAAGTGACTCCCAGCCGCAACCTAATTTAAGACGTTGTCACGTCAAAAATAAAACATAAAATGAACAATGGTGCCCACCTATTAAACACATTTTAATAAGTACCTACCTACATAAAAAGGTAGATAGCTTCAGCTCAGATAGTTTCGGCGGTTCTCTTAAATTAAAAAAAAAGTTGGTTCCAAAATATTGGAAGGTACAAATAAACACTGGGCCTAAGCCGCCTGGTATCGCCAAGAATCCATAATCTACCTACTGGGTAAGTATTGCCCCTAGTATCAGTACTTGAGCTAATAGCCCAGTTGACTCAACTTAAGAGACTTCCGTCTCGGTGGTTCGGTATTATTCACTTGTATCAGTAGTTTGGTTATGGCGAAAACAACGTGTCATTGTTATGCATTTCTCACTAAAATAGATATTAAACTAAAATAGGGCTATTCTAGACACAGATTTTTTTTTAAATATATTTCTGAAAAGTGATTTAGAAAGAAACAAATGGCTGAAAACTTCATACTTAATGACAATTAAAAATAACCCAAGTAGATTGTTGAATACTTACTGCAGGCATTATTTTTAATACTGATACTAGAGGCAGCTCAACGGTCCAGGTGACGGGAAAAACCGCACTACTGAGACGGAAAATTTCGATTATTTCAGTCAACCGAACCAATAAACGAACTTCTCATACTAGGAGGAATATTCGAAAATTAATTATTCAAAAGATTTTTTTGTTTTAGAGTCAACACAGCAAAAGACAGTCCTGGTATCTTGTTGAGAACGTGATGATCGTGGAATGTTTCGAAGAGCAGGATACCGGGGTCACAGGGAAATGTGTTCTTACTTTGGAACCGCAATTGCCCCCCAAAAATGACTTTACGTTTGGTTGTGAAGTATCAGGAGAAAGACCGTACTTTAGGACGAAAGAGAAAGAGATATTTATTGAAGTTCTAGGTGAGAGGTGATAGTAGGTACCTTCTGTATTATAAATTGAGCACAACGACACCAGTTCTATTCAAAGAGCTAACGTTAATACAATACTAAAAAAAACTCATTATCGACTTGAGAACCATCAGAATATAATCATAAAATCAATGATTTTGTTAGCAAATTATAATTGTGACGCTACTAGGCGCTGGCATCTTCTTGTTGGTAGATAGTAATTTGGTGAAATTGAGGAATATTAATAAGCATTAAACAATAACCAATTAAAAAGTAAATTTTCTTTTTATAGTACCACCTGCCGATACTAAAATGACAGTTACGCAGTACGAGTCAGGCACAGTGTCAGTAAACTGTACTGCCACAGGTTTACCTGCCCCTTTTATAATTTGGACTGTTGGTGATCAAAAGGTAAACTTGAAAATAACATTGGTAATTATATACTATGTGTAGAATAAGGTATATTAACACTATATAATGTTTAATTTATATTTCTTTGAATAGGTTCCACACGACTTCCATTCTACGCCTGTTTGGAATGGCACCTCAAAACTTTGGAACGTCTGGTCTTCTTTCGCCCCTCAGCCAGATGACCTTAAAATACTGCAGTGTACCCCAGAAATTAATAAAGGTAGAAAAGTAAAAGGACCGTCAGCAATGTATAATGGAGCACTAGAAGTCTCACTATCAATAGGTAAGATTTATCGAATTTATAAAATAATACTTAGTTATTTGTTATGCAAGGCTACAAAGACCAGTTTACTGTATTGAAACCTGAGCAAGCGAAGGATTCTAGGATTGAACCACGAATTTAATAAGGTACGAGACGCTAAATACTTTGCTGCCGAACGAAACACAAAATAGTTCACCTCACTACGAGGAAAATTTTTCACCTCACTACAGCGAGGAAAATTTTTGGGTGCAAGAAAAACAGCTTAAATGAAATAGTAAATAGGTTTATTTAAATTGAAAATTGAGAGTAAAAAAAATTGCTTGCAATGGATAATTTAAAATATCTTTTTTTTACATTGATTTCCATTAAATGTGATTTGACTAAGAATACCATAATCACTTTGACAGTTGTTTTAAAGGTGCGGTTCAAAATCCAATCATTTGTAATGAAATCTTATCCACCGTGCATTAAAATTTCTTATAATAAATAGTATGTTCTAAAATATTTATTCTTGATGTTTTTATAATTTAAGGAACTAAAATAATTTAAAAAAACAAAACAAAGTATTATAGTAGTAACTTAAATAATAATAAAATGTAACTTATAAAGAATACATCGACGATTCGGGTGTGTGTGTTTTCTTTGAATAGAAAGGTTCTAATTTTAAAACATTTTTCCACGCTAGCAAATAAAACGCAATTCCACGCAGAAATCGAATGACAAACCAAACTTTTCCGAGCATGTGAGGTGAAAACGCTATTTTCAAACAGAAAATTAATTACTTAAGTACTACAAAAACTAAGCATTGTTCCGTGACGTTTCGTAATATAGGCAAGAAGTAGAGGTTCAGAGTTATTTATTAGTATCATACTAAATAACAAACTTCTTATTTCCTTATCAATATCAGCCAATTATGTTTCCACTGTTGGAGCATCGTGTTTTCCCATGGACGATAACACCAAAGAAAGAATTAGGTCACTAAAGCAGGCAGTGTGGATTAGCAAAGGTTAACGACTAGAGATGCATCCGTGACCAACGGCTTAAAATGCCTTCGGGAGCACAACAGAACTCAAGATAATTATCCGAATACCGGGTCTTGCGAAAGTTAAAAATCAATCGTAAGCTGAATACTTTAACCACAACAGCAGCGTTTGGTTACTTTCTGAACTTATAGTGAATGATATTTATCTAGTAATTATATACTATCTATTGACAATTTATTATAAAAGCGACTTTCGTCAAAATCCACAAATTATAATTAATGTCATTGCATTTATGTAAATTGCTTGAAGTTGAAAGGGAAAAAAGGATATTTTAAATAGTTTAGCGTTAATTATTATACATATACATATACATAGACGACCGTTTGGTGCAACGGTAGCGATCCTGCCTTTCGCACCTATGGTCCTGGGTTCGAGTCCCGGAAGGGGCAGATGTTTGTGTGATGAATATGAGCATTTGTACCTGAGTCATGGGTGTTTATATATATTTCTATGAATATTACCCATTTATGTATCATATATGTATGTCTATCCGTTACCCTAGTATCCATAACACAAGCCTTACAGTGCTTACTTTGGGCTAGGCTAATTGGTGTGAATGTAAGAAATATTTATTTTATTTTTATTTATTTTTATATACCTTTAATTAAACACGTGATAAATAATATTTTAAGGCAATAAAAAGAGATAGCGCTTACGCTGACCAACTTTATTTTAAAAATACAATTATTACATCACTTGGTTCACAGGAAAATCCACCAATGAAAAGATTATGATATACATATGTTCAAATATTTTAATTAATAATATTTGGAATAATTTGATCCATGAATCACTCAAAACTACACCGAAGACACCCGGGACAGGTCCAACAGTGCACTCGTAACGGCTGGTGATAATGATAGTCATAATAACGATAAAGATATAGAACCTGACATATACTAAAAATTACAATTTGTTACAGGCGCAAGCACGCTCGTCTTCCTATTGGTATTATTAAGATGAATGAAACCATTTTCTTGGATAATTACCAATTTTTCACCGGTTCAAACATTTCAAAATTTCAGTACTTTCAAAGCACTTGCATAGATTTTAAGTTATAGCAGGTAGGATATATTTAAGGCTTATGCACACGACCGATTTTTTCTGCAATGTAGCCCGTGATATCTTTATCATAAGGTAGCAATGTTAAACTTTTTTGTGGATCTTTAAAAGTGTTACTTAAATAAAACTATATATGTTTTAGGATGTTTATTTTATCAGCAGACTATTATTGTTTTAAGCTGCAGTTTCACGACATATAGGTACTGAGAATCTCAATGGAAGATTTAGAATCAAATATTAGAGATTCCTGCTGTAGTCAATGGGCAAAATATGGACACATTAAAAGAACAAAAAACAAGTAACCTTTGGATGTAAGTTAACTTTAAGCTAATGGCCATTAGATACACTTACTGATCGATACATGAAAAAAATGAAAAATACACTTCAAATTCAAAGTAGTAATGTTGATTTTTGTCAAATGGATACGTTTTTGGCACTTTTGTAGTATACATATTTTTACTGCACCATTATACACGACAGAAATAATGTTAATTATTACTTACGCCTACTTTTTCGTTACAAAAAAATGGTAGGTGTCTTCACTTTTTATTTTTGTGTTAACAGTATAATAATATAACTACGAAAATTCTGCTTTAATCGTTCTTAGCAACTCGGTCGGGGCTATCAAAAAGTCGAAATGGATTTATTGTATAGCACACAAATAAATATGCATTTTTACTTTTTTATTACGTCAATAGCTCCTGGTAACAATCTGAAAATAAGTTAGTGTCATACTGTTATCTTTGCATAAAATAATACTTTAGCGATTTGATAAATTAAAAACGCAGTAGTTCTGCATAAGTGCGAGGCCACACGATGCGGTGCGGCACCGCATCGTAATGAATTCGACGTATAGGGTGCCACACGGGTAGTGCGGCGCCGCACCGCACTGCGGTGAACAGCGTTGCGCTTTACCCCTCCCCGCTTCGTCTCTCAGGTCCCAAGTCCGGCGCGCTGCGATGCGACGCCGCACGGCGAAATAACTCGTCGTGTAACATGGTATAGTGATTTGTTTGTGGGATGACGCAGCGGCACCGCACCGCACTGTTAACGCATCGTGTAGCCTCGCACTTAAACTCTTTGACTTCTTATAAATTTTGTTTCACTATGAACAATATTAGAAATTAACTGCAACTATGTATGCATGTATGTGTAACTGCAGCTTAATTAACTAAGATATAATAACATGTTTTAGGTTGTTACATTGTTGTTAAGTAACATTATCATAGATTATGTTCTATGACAAGTTTTACAATGTTTCTTAGTTTTTATTACTTATAGGTAAAATGAGATCGTAAGTAGGTATATGTTATACATCTTATTTAAGTCTAACATAATTTTTATTGGAATGATTTAATTATGTGCGAAATATGTTATAATTTGTTTAATTCAAACGCATCTTTTAATTCACAATGTGTAAATATAAATGTAAACAATATTAATATTTCGGACGTTTCAGTGAAACTTATGAGCATTAAAGAAGTTTCGTTAAACTATGAAGATGTTTACTAATTGAAATAGAATATATTTGTTTGTAATAAAAATTCTTATTTTTTTGTCAAAGTATGATTTTAAACTGGTTAACATAGTATCATGTATTTTATTTCTTAGCATTCACAATATCATATTTTTATTAAATACGCCTATACGTCGTGGGTTGGAATCCCACTTGATGATTCGAAGTCGTGGTTTTTTTAAGGTTTATTTAAAATATTATAGAAACGATATCATTCAATTTGTGAAAACAAGTACCCCCAAAAAGAACACACACTTTATAGGCCTGTATGAAATGATAGATAATTATTATGAGATTTAATTAATTTCTAATAATATTTATTATCACAGTGCCATTGTTATCGTCTCAACGGTTTCATTAAAATAGTGGCGTTGCATAGATCGTAATTATTTCGAACCTCAGACAATTTTTGGACACTTCATTTCTTTTAACTATGTGTATTTTATAAAAATTAAAAATTATCAAACCAAAATACTTAAGTTTCGCCACTTTATAATGAATACGTCGAACGAATGAACCGCTTCAATTATTCAGTCAGTCCGCCTTGCGAGATTGGCTTTGAGTAAATCACAATCAAATAGTTTTTAATGGAACAGTTAATGTAATATGAGAAGTTAATAAATATTGACAAATAATGGTTTTATTTACTGTTGTATAATGCAATGTTTATGTAAAAATGGATGAATGTATTATGATTGCAAAAAAGATTTTAAACCATATGAGTTATAAATTAGATCTGATGAAAGAAATAACGATTAAGTGTAATTTACTCATAGCTGCACAGAACCTTCTTAACAATTACAATGAAGTGAAGAAAATCTTGTACAATACATTATGAACTATGTGAATATTATAAAACATTAACAAATGAGAAATTTGTGCTGGACATTGACATTTAGTAAAATTCGAACGCTAACACTAATACGTGTATATCAAATTACTTTCAACATTGACATTATTGTCTAAAAATAGATGAATTTAAGGTTGCTCTTCCACCACAGATGCGCGATTCAGCTAATCGATGCGCGAGAGAAAAATCTACCAATATGATTACTTCATTTTCTAATTTACCTAGCTTCTGCTCGTTTTGCTGTGGTGGAAAGAAACCTTAAAAATAAGTAGTGAAAAGATAACGAGAAAATTAATCTCCGTTTATATAGAAATAAATATTTTTTGTTTGGCTTCAAAATAATTCTTTTATATTATAACAGTATGTATTATGATCAAATCAGTTATTGAATATACATGCGATTTGTATATGTTAATTATTTTTACTATTAAAATTATGAAAAACGTAGTATAAAGGTATATAGTAGATATAGCTGTTTCACAGTCAACAGTTAAAGGGTGAGCAAAAATGTTCTTACAAATTTATTCGATATTTTAACTAACCATTATTTATGTCACAACTAGCACACTTTCATGTCTAAAAAATACATGATTATACTTTTGAAATTCAAAATTAACTTGGCAAAGAGCTTAACTTCCCAACATCAATATTATACATATTTCGCATTGTAAATACATTTCGTAGACAAACGTCCATTTTCATTTCGTCATGACCACCAGATGGCGCTATTTCGAAGTGGGATTTAACCGAAGACAGCTTTTAGAAGTAGGAATCTACAATCGGTTACATTACTTTTTCCTTATCTAAGCGGCATCTAGCGGTCAAAAAAATAATAGGTCATATCTGTTGCCTATTTTTTTAAGCATAGGTAATCTGTTGGTAATAATACCCGTGTAATACCTTAAAGTTTTGCAGAATAACTGTGAAGCTTTTGTGACATTTGACTAGAAGTTTTCTAAATATCTACATTATTCTTTGGCAAGGGTTCTATAAATAACTTAATAGTACTTGTATTATATTGTACAATAAAAGACCATGTGCACCAAACATCAATTCCAAAGACGTTATAATTTTATATTGGTGTATACATTGACGGCCAAATACGTTTATTACTCATACAAAACGTGCCTCAAGGTCTTTTATAATAACTAGATATATATATTACCTAAGTGTTACTATCACAACATAAAATTGGGAACACTTACAACTATGAATGTTTAACGATAATTTAAAGCAAGGCAAGAGTAGCGCTATTACTGACCTTTAATAACAGTATGTAGGAATTGGTACTCTTTGGACAATTTCTTAATAACGGTGGTAAAATATATGGTTGTAACTTCTAAATAAAGGCATTCCTGAACCCTGGTGTTTGTGAGCTTGGCAAAAGCGGACAATTAAATTGCTGCCGTTTAAAAATTAACCTTAAAACGCTACCCAGTAACGGCCGAATTAAAAAACATAATCCCAGTAACAAGCAGGGCTACTATAGTTTGGCTGCCCAGATAATTCCTAGCTACTGAACCAAATTAGGGCGAGAGATAGCTCTAATGATTGGTGAAATGAATGACTGGTGATATATTATTGGGAAGGGCCGTAAATCGTTAAGCACTGCTATTGCAGCCGAACATGCGGCCGACCAAATAAAACGCCGAGCGTTACCATACAATTAACTGGTTGTGATAGTGCTTGTAATGCTGATATCTTATACAAATGGTCGCATAACCAACCAGGTGACATACCCTCGTTGGAGCTATATACCCTTTTCTCAAATCCCTGTAGGGTCCTTATTTTTGTCTCTATCACAGTCCATTAAGAATAAAAAAATATTATTAAAACGATCTTCCACCTCACCTTACACAAATATATAAATAGCACTACAGTTAGACGAGTAAAAAGACATTCAAGTGTTTTGGCCAGCAATAGCAGGATATAAAGACTAATGTGACACACAGATCAAACTATAAATAGCAATTTAATATGTATAAAAGACACTTCTTTATCTCCGATTATTCGCATCACACTTAAAATAATTCGATTACATAAATAAAAACAATAATGTATCTGTTAAAAAGCCCAGCACATCATGCCTGTGTAGTTTCAAAACTTTTCTTGACAAAAGTAAATATCTTGTTTTGAGAATAACTTAAAACTAAAATTCATATATTCATATCATTTAAGTTCATATGACTTTTGTTTAAAGCTATTATTTTTTTTAACTTTAAAGTTAAAACAAAAAAGAATTTAATAGCTTTAAACAAAATCCATTTTCTTCTACGAAATTCGTGTCTAGGCTATAATTTAGTTTTTTATCTTCTTTGTCTAAAAAAAATTGCCATTGCTACACCTGTTACTATCTGTCTCGGCATCCGTTAATTTAATAACACTCACCACTAGTTATATCAACGATAAGAGTTTTGAAATTGCGCCAAACCTAGAATGAAATTCCATTAATTGACAATATTCTTGGAAAGAATTAAAAGTAAAACAAAATTGCGTCGCATTAAACATAAATTATTTACACAATTAATAAATTGTTATCAACTCTTTGATAAAATTCTATAATAATTTGTGCGAATTATTTTTGTAATACATACATATTTTTGTACCTCTCTATCAGCAATTTTATATGCACAGTCAAACAGTCACATTTTATATATATTATAAAAAACATACATTATCAACTGTGTGTATATTTTAAAGCATTAGTTTGCATTTCCAAAATAATTAATATTTTATATTGTACGATTTAATTATTATTTCGTACTAGGTATTTAATTATTACTCAAAACATAGTAACAATGCATTTGTGCAGTTCATATTTTTGAGTAAGTGATGACTCAGAATATATTGTATATTCGAGCACTTTAATTTGAATATTATTTTCACTGACGACTCGGACACCATTAAATTAAAACGACTGTAGAAAACAACTTAAATATTTTGATAAATTCTGAATCAATGAAAAATTTAAAATTAAGAGATGTCAATTTTAACAATGTGTCCGAAACGTCAGTAATTCCACATTTTATTATTACTAGGTGTAAACAGACCCATTAAGAAATAAGCTACAACATATGCATACTATACAGGAAACCAAGGGCGTGGCGTGTTACTAAAATATGATCTTAGTCGAGAGTCTTTTTCCACCACCTACCACATCTATAATGATATATTTTCACAAAACATACATTACTACATGCTTTTCTACAAAATCACGGACGACTTCATACCACTATTCGATAAAAGTATAGTTTTATTTGTCAATAGACAAAGTAAATGATATTTGGGATATAAATCCAATTAACATAAATGCCTTTTACTAATTATTGAATCTGCCAATGTCTTATTTTATAATGTCATGATATTTTTTATCGTGCAGAGTTTAGTCATAGATTTGTGACACAACATAATTTGCTCGATAAAAATATAAGAACTATAATAATACTTAAGATCAAAGAAAATACAACCTTCACCAACATTTATTTTATAAAAAGATTGTCAGTATTAGGTTTTGATTTATAGTTTTAGACTTAACACAAGAATATAAGAGAAGAGTCACACTTTTTTGCACAAATCAAAATATCTTGAATGAAAAAGTACGATATACGTACACAATTAAAAATTATTAATTAATTCAAAATTATTAAATTTTATAATATCAAATTAATTGAGTACTACATCTTGCTAATAGGATTCCCTGTTTGCTTATAATATTCGATACATTAGGTCTAAACACAATTAGTTTCTGTCTAAACATTAAATTAATTAATGTCTTAACATTAACTGTAAAAAAATTATAGCTTATCAATCTACCACAAAATGCAACAATTTTTCAAAAGATTTAAACTCAATTGACTTAAGTTGAAAATTGAGTAAGAAGGTTGCCAGCAGACACATCTTTGTCTACTGAAAAAAAGTTTATTTCCGATACAAAAATAATGACTAAATTATTATCTTTAAATAAATAATAAACTAAATAATTTGAACTATCATTGTCGTTAGTAGTACAGTGTTATTATGATCATAAGTTTTAGTAAATATAAGTCATATAATTCATAAGATGCTGGTTTTACCAACTTATTTAACCTTTTTTCTTGAAACATTACAGGTGATATCATTCCTTAAAATCATCATCGTATAATAATTACTAAGCGACTTTCTAATGATTGGATTGGTCTTACCAACTTCACTAGATATATAATAATAAGTCATCAATAGTCGATTGACGGATCAATCACTAGTGGCACAACGACTAGAAATTAAAAGTTTTTTTTTTTATAATTTATCGTTTGCACAACCTATCTAAGTGCTATATATTTAAATAGTAGACACATAGTCACAGAGCTAGCATAACTCCCCTACAAATTAGGTGTATTGTCATTTTACCATTTAAAATTTCAAGGTGTTGTTTGAAGCCAAGCACGTAATCCTCTAGCTCTTTCTGCGACCCCTCCATCAGAGTTATCTTGTGTTATAGGATCTGGCTAAAATGTATAAATCAATTATTTTTACTGTGAAACAAAAATAAATAAAATAAAAATGAACTACGTAAAATATTCTAAAATTGTTATTTATGTTTCAATTCTGTAAGATATTTTCAAATATTCTTATTTCTGTAATCTAGATATATCCTATTACGAAAAAAATGGTTCACTTAACATGTGTCATAATCAATCAAGCCTTCATGCTCAGTAATGGATAAATATTAGTTAACACCACATACATTGCTCCTATAGTATAAAACGAAATGGAAAAAATCTAAATAGATTTTATTTTTACTTGCAAGCGACTCTGAAGTAATCAATTTGATTTCTGTTTATACTAATAAGAAAGTGTTGAGTTACTTACAGCTGATAACGTCATCCTCGTCTGCGATGTAGTCGGTGCGTTACACGAACTTGTTTCTGGTGAGGCTGTAATAGTTCATTATTTACTAAGGCGAGAAAGTGAAAGATTACCGATGAGGGCACTATTTGAAGCCCCAGTCGTAAACGAGGGCCATAAAAGCACGCAATATAGGGAATTGCACTTTTTCTCGGTTTACACATTATACTTTGTACTATATCTACGAGAAAATCATCACTTTAAGTTAATATAAAAATGAAAGCGCATTTTCTCAATTCCATTGCATGAAATTATAACAACTTCTGGCAGCATCATTATAAAATCGTTACTTTTACTAATAGATTTCATTTGGATATTTTTTTAAGTATGTGCAATTGTTAAGTTTTAAATTATATTTGAATATAAAGAAATAACTTCTTTTATTTTCCTCAGTACAGTATAAAGTTCCGTTATCTCTCAGTACACAATGTGCTATTATTTAGTTCAATTTTTTTTGGAAACAGAGCGTTGTTCAGAGAAACTATACGTAGCAAAAAAATCTAGGGATAATAACAGTGAAGGTTTGGACAACTCAATTTTTTTAAATATATATTCCGATCATTTTTTTATAAGTTATAAACTCAACGGCATAGCCTTATTAAATAAATAAAATAACAAAGATGTGTTTCAAATATGCTATTTTTTTATCATTTTTTTATGTTTTTCAACTCTTCATTAAACAAGGATACTAATTTGTAGAATAGTATGAGTCATCAGAATTCGATATTTATTAGAATAGATCGTTCAAACTACACAGTTTACGCCTTAAAGCTAGCAGAATCATTCACTCAGCAACTGACTTAAAGCAAAATAGCGCAAACCTATTCCAGTTAGTAGACCACATCATCAACTGAAGCCGGCCAAAGTCATATACCACCAGCGCACTAAGCTTAACCGATTTATTTGTCCGGACACAGATATTACGATGCTCACTATGTGCTTAATGTGGACTTACCCTAAGATTAAAAACTATTGGAGTATTTTGAAGAAAAAGGTCTATATTGTTTTTGAAATCTAACCTGTATGGGGTCTCCTGGCGTCTAAAGCTCTCCATATATCACGAACATCTGCGTGGAGAGCTCGAAGCGATCTGAGCACGGCGCCACCTGCTTCTGCTTCGGCAGCTGCTTCGCTACCAGAAGACGCCTCGCTTGTTGTCGCTTCCTATCAACATTAATATTATAAGATATTGAAAGTGAAGAAAGCAGGATAATAATTATTGAACTAAACAAGTACTGATAAAAAATATATGAAAAATTGTCACATAATTACAGTAACGATGATTCACGGAGAGCAACTAACATCGCCATTTATGAAAACACATTGCCAAAATAAAAATAAAAATTATAACGTCAAGCAAATTTGATGCTTACTGCTTACTAACTTATATTCAATGTTACACATTCAGTTTTCTGTTTCTACACCAGTAAAAAATATTTATAAATCAGTAGTCACTAACGCAATATGAGATGTCATAATTGAGCAGTGTATATTTAAATAGTGCAATAAACAGACAATAAATAGATAATGGAATTTGCATAGCATGTGCATTTAAAATTAGGATACATTCACGGAATGAAAAGGTTCGCCACTTTTAAGTCGGTTTTGGCTTGCAACACTAAAAGGATCAATTGTGCCAACATACCAGTGCATAAATCGATTATACTAACATAAACAAAAGTCATTAACAACGAAAATAATTTGGTTTTAATCATTATAAAAAAGAGGACTTATAACTGCAATAAACAAAAATAATGACAACGGGTCTACCTACAACAAAGGCTTAAGTGTATCAAATTCACCCCTAGGCAAATTGAAATGTCTGTAGTAAAAATGAAACAAATTAATAAATAAATAGTCATGAAAAGATTTTAACTTATTTTAAGATAAAATATTTTTAAGGCAAAATTAAGTCTTGTTTAAAGCTTACATAGTTAGTCTCATTAGTATTAATTAAAACAGGATCATTACAGGATGCACGCGCCATCATCACGGAACTTCTTCCGTGACGATTAAAAGTCGATCAATTAATTATACATACACATAATTTCGAATGGCAAAAGTTTGCGACGCGTTAACAGTTTTAAAATTGACCAAACTTTTCATTCCGGCATTATACAATTTGGTAAATAAGAACTTCATTTCTTTCCATTGTAACATGGAAACGATAAATCAAGACTTTAACTTGAATAATGTTTAAACAATTTGGAATTTACTGATTAAGCATTTTTAAAATTTATTAGAGTTAAGACATTTATTTCAAGTTCTTTTATTTCACAAAGGCGGATTAATTTAACAAAATTAAACTCTATTAGATGGTCGAAGAGCGTCGATACCCGCTTTCCTGATATAAAATATGTACAATATATTTTGCCGAAGACCTTCTTAAAACTGGGTAAAAACAAAAATGCTCCGAAAACTTCGGTGTCAACCGAAATTCACACAAATGAGCTTCAATAAACTGTCGCTATCTTAAGAATAGGAAAAAAAAATAGAATGACAAAATTTCGTGCAAACAAAATGCAACATATAATACAACAGCAGTTTTTACAATGCAAGCCATGTGCTACTCTATCGCTGTTTTCATAAGGTCGCACGACCTGTAGTGGTGGTGGATGTGTGTCAGCAAGACGACGGAGAGCTCGTTCGATGTGTCGAAGACGTATTTCCTTCTCGCCTAGCAAAGCACGAGCTCTGTGTAATGCCACCTCGAGTTCAGTCGCTTCTCTCTCCTCCTGATGCCAAGTATTATGCACATAGAAATACTTAATTCTGTAATTGGCATTTATTTATACTTAAACCGCACCTAAAATTGCATTAACATAAAATATAATCGAAAACGACAACTTGATTTTTGGAATAATTTTTGCATCTCAATAGATTTCATTGTAAAAGCCTTCTGGGTTAGCTCGCTCCATCCAGGATCCTGTCTTGGCCCCCGGGCCTGATTGGGATCAAGAGCAAAACCCATTAAAAATAAAAAATATTTTTTTATATTAATAATACATTTACTATTTAAGGATAAATTTTACTGGTACTGTGAGAAGTATGTTTATGCCATTTCAACTAACATCTAATTAAGATAATTCGTAAATTAATTCATGTTACAAATTCTAGTTATGGTTAAATTACGGATTCTTAGTCCGAAATAAAAAAAAACTATGTATTTTTTCATACAAAAGTAGATAAACACATGTTGAATTTTGGTTACATCAACATAGGAAACCTATCATTGTAATAAAAAAGACATGGCTAAAAATACTGCCTTAAACATATATATTAATTTCGCACCCGCCCGTTAAATTAGAATATTCGTTTATTAATTATTCAGTTTTATTTAAACAAATCTAAAAACTTTTTAGATTTGTTTAAATAAAATTGACTTCATGTTTTTATTTCACAAGAAAAACGTTCCGTTTTAGAAAAAACGAAATATACAATATTCATTTTAAACTCCTAAAATCTATAAAACGCTTAGCATTTTTATTGAATTAATTAAGCTGTATGAACATTAGTCCTTTGCTTTTTGCAAATAATAAAACGTGACAGTTGTTGTTGTTTTTTGTTCCTTGTGCGATTGACTCTCGCTCATTACCGGACTCTGATTGTGTTTCCTATCTACTAACCACTCACTACTTTACAAGGACTTGCTTTGCCCTTCCATTCGATTATGAGACGCATAATTAATTAGCTTAAATTGTGTAAAAGTGAACGTTCTTGTTGGTTGTAAATAAATAAATAAATCCCTGTCGAGTGAGGCATCAACGGCAGATAAATAATGATTTAAATCAGGTAAATCTACCTGAACCAAGACCTGGACCTGCACCTAGACCTGAACCAGAACCTGAAATGATTCGTCCGAACTAGGAATGGGCTGCAAACACCTCGACACATCGTGTGTTTAGTTAGTGGTTTTGACAACGCCTACATGACAGTTATTTGGTATTTGGAGTGGGCGAGACAACAGAACATTTTGTCAGCTCCGGCTTTTTTTTAAATAATATTTTTATAAAATAAGCAAATTAAAAAATACATAAGTAATAAATTCTGTAGTTGTTTTATTTTAAAATTTTATATGTCTATATACCTTTATATCCCTGTTAAATTAAAGACTAACCTATCATCCCTCACACCAATATAACTAAGAATATCAGTCGTCAGATAATGCAGTGCGACAAGGATAGTCATAAAATATGACTGTTAACAAATACTATAGAAACTCTAGGTAATTAATACGTACAGTTTCGGAAGAATTCCTGCAACAAAGCGAACAGCGAACCTACCGGCATGAAGTGAACCAGTTTCTTTACTATTAATGAAAGCTAAAGAGAACCAACGAACAATATAGTCATGTCATGTATAGGAGGTTGCCCAGAAAATATATAAGAAACGTTGAGCTGTGCGTATTGTCTAAAGTGGACTCTCTCTGGAATATTCTATATGGACAGTTAGCTTCTCTTGAGTACCATTATGTTCCATTATGCACAAAGTGAACAGTGAGCCGATTACCAAAAATAAAATTGAAAATTTTAAAGATTATGTTGTGGCGAAAATTTCGATCTTTATGGGTAGTAATAACTATCCTAATGATTTTTTTCCTGAATTTTAATAAATCTGTAACACATGAAAGGGGGAAAAAAATAGTCCTGGACGAGTTATTGCAGCTTCTTTTCGGTACAAGGTCTCCCGTCGTAGGACTTACGAAGCCATGGCATAGTTGATTTTCAATAAATGCATTGTAAATGCTCATATTGAATAAAAAGCGTTTTATCTTTATAGTATTTGCTGATATTTGAGCCCGATAACACTGCACTGCAAGGATAATTTTTATTTTTAATCTTTCGACTTTTTAGAGCATTGGCCACGTTCAATAGAATCCCTGTCGCAGCAATGAATTCAACTTTGCACATTTTATATGTGGAGTACGGTGTACCTAATTGTCATAAAAAAAATTCTGTTATAAAATCATGAGACTTGGTGAATTACGAATAAGTATAAAATAGCAACGATGGCAGGTGGTGATTGATTCTATTTAGGAGAATAAGTGGGTAGTTACTGGTCTTGATATGACACTCGTTCTTTCTGCTTGGTTTGTAATGCTCTGCCTATCCGGTTATGTAGTTTGTATAAAGAATATAGACGCCTACTTAATGTTTATAGCAATGTCTCTTATCAAATATAGCAACTTTAAAACGTTGTAGGATTTTTCATACTTTTTCATACAGGATTGCACTTTATGACTAGTTCCGAAGTCTTTTTTCATTTACAAATATGCAGCCGTGCAGCATTAAATATTACTAAATACGATGTTTATACATTTCTAAGGCAGTCGCCCATACTAAATTTAGCCATGTCCTTTATATATTACTAGCTTTTACCCGCAGCTTCGCCCGCAATTTTTTTTTTCAATAAAAAGTATCCTATGTTACTTCTAATACCTTAATCTTTAGTAGTTTTTACGTGAAAGCATAACAGACAAACTTACATTGACATTTATAATATTAGTAGGGATTAATGAGTAGACCACCACTAAATTATTGAGGACAAATGTTGGTGTTTGTTTGTAGTCGAACTAGACTATAGTTCGACTATATGTTCATGTAACAATAAAATGGTTTTATAGTTGTCCAATTGTTAGTGTTTTTAAAAGATATATATAACATAGATAGAAACTCACCGAGGGTGCCCTATGTGGCGATAAGGAAGCTCTAGTTTCTCTAAGTGCAGCTCGCCTTCTTTTAAGAACTGCGCGGGCTCTCCTCATGCCTTCTCTCTCCACGAGAGCGCGATGACGAACGAACTCTAACTCTGGAGCGTCAGCGGTTGTTACTGAACCTAAATAAAATAAGGTGAAAATTGTATAATAATAACGGTTAAATACTAAATTTTATCATAAGGCTAGATTTCCAATAAGAGTCATTATTAAGCTCCTTCGATCGCTAAAGGTGGTCACACAAATCTTACATGTTAATACGCTTATAAATTTAAATAAAACACTTTATTTACGGTTTTTTGATCACGTCGTTCACGTCACACGAAATGTCAGGATTAAAGTAATATAAGTTATTTACGGGATTGCTACCATGTACCTTGTTTTTGAGTTAGTCAGGATTAAATATAAATAATTCGAAAAAAACCGGAAAAAAAAAACTTTTTTAAAATGCGTAATGTGCGCGGAAGCGTAAGAACTAAATACGCTCAGAAATGTGTAACATTTGTCATTTTGCATTAATTGCGTTGGAACCACGCTTATTAGATCGAATATTTTTTCATGGTTGGAAATGCTTTAAACAAATATCTCGGCGTGTTTGAATGTAGATCCTACAATCAGAAGAGAGGGCGGGATTTGCCTGTATCAAAAGCAAATGCATCGTTCCGCCTTTGGTTCTACGAGCCCGTTATTCCAAATACTGCTAAAGACCCGACAGAAAATTATTTATCAGAACTTAACTATTCAGTTTAGAAAACACAACTTTGCTCTTAGAAAGATAGTTGCTTTGTTAGTTTAGAAAACACAAAAGTCTGACGCAAGTTTTATTCTACAGAGCAATTTTTTGCATGTCTAATGCGTTTCTATCGATACAATACTGATACAAATACCGATTTAAGCGCGAGACTGAATTTATGCAGGTATTCAAAGGTAGAAATGTGAATTCATAGTCAAGCTGCAATGGACACGCATGATTATCGCGTTTGTATCGATACAAGCGCGCGTCGACGGAGCGTTTAAAAAACGAGGTGTGCAAAAGCTCTTTTTGTCTTTTAGGTAAAAATGGTCACCTGGGTGTAACGTAATGTTTAGGGAAGGCGAGTAATGCCGTAACGTTTTTCTGTACCCCCGTACAAATACGTAATACTTAAACGTCCCCATATCAACAAAATTAATTTGTAGTTAATAATTCCATCTTTTAAGAAAAAATAATCTATAACGAATTTTCCTTCTAATATAAATATATAACTTTTTAATTATACCCAGTTCACTGAAGGGATATCTCAGACTATAGGATGGTTGGCACGCAAGATCTGGGAACTGGTCTTCGAGATCATCCAGCTTGCGGAGCTGCTGTCGTAACGATTCTAACGGACTCGACCATCCTTCGCCTCGCCTGAAACATACATTATGGTACAGGTAACGTCCATATAAGAAGTTTACCATTATACTAAATACATACAAGTATGCACATGCAAAAACAAGTTGGTGATATATAGCGAGTGCATTAGAGTACGAACATTTATTGATATACCTCTGTCAATCAATTAATACTAACACATAACAATAAATACATTTTGTAATAATGTATAATACTAAATTAAAGTTGAAACTTATATCGGTGTGTCATAAAATGTGGAACTTGGAATTCCAATACTTTTATCATCTTACACAGATTTTTCTTTATAGACATACTTGTACACATTCATCACCATGAGTTTTTCTGTTCCACTTAAAGCGCTTTTTCTTAAGAGCTAAAATACATCTTGAGAGCCGATTATAAAACAAATAATAACAATAACAGTTATAACAAAATCGGATAAGAATTTTTGTGCACATAAACCAGAAAAAAAAGAATGACTAATAACATCAATGACAACAAGTATGCAAAATAAAATGATGTCATCTCTTTTTATTTATATAATGGGTTTAAAACAGATTCTTTTAAGTAGTTACGGCTAGGACACTCGGCATGTTCTAGTTCTTGTATTTTTCTAATAAAATAATTTACTGTTTTGATAAGTAAACGTTTGTGAAAGAATTTAAATTCCACTAGCAAAACGATAACATTTTTTTTTAATGATAACGTGAAAGTGCAAAAATAAGTTTTGAAACATAAAGTCAAGACTGTGAATGGAAATACACCATATGTTTTTATACGATCAGCATGAAGAATATTTAATTATAAACGGTAATTGCGAAATTGATCGATTTCGAATATATATAATCACTATAGATGATGGTGAAGCAATTTTTTTTTAATAATGATTAAAAAAAATTGAATAAGAAGTTTCATTTTACTGCAGCCAATTTAAACTCTGTCTTTACTAAAAACTTGTATTTTAGACCTGGCTACCCGATATACTACATTTAGCATCGGCGATTAGTGTTATTACGATTGAATCTATGCTGTAACGCTTTTTAACGTGTCTCTGCATTATTAGCCGCAGTATTAAAAACTCCCAACCAGATGCATGCTTGCTGCGTTAATTCTCGAGTGTCCAAATGGCTCTGACCAGCATTCATACGTGTTCGAAGCGTAGAAACACTACACTCCGCACCCGTGTCGCCGTGTTGAGCAACACAATTGCCGCGACTGATGTTTTACGTGTGGTGTGGAGTTTTTGTCGCTGCATCTAGCATCCGAAAAGCTGCTAATTGGTCGCTTGCAATCGTCGTCGATGCTTAAAGTAGCATGATAGAACTCTCTAAACGTAAAAACAAGTGAAGAGTAGCAACTGTGTAAGGCGGTGCAATACAACCACAAACATGGGTACCTTAAACATCTTCGACTTTACGCACTATCCGGTGATGAAGAAAGTAAGCAGTAAATAAGCAGTATAATTTAATACATACAGTATTTTAATAGTAGGTGCACTGTAGTACATGCAAGAAGAGAATGAATGCCCAAAGATTTCTGAGAGCTGCTTATTGTCACTAACTAAAGGAGAATGGCAGAAGCCTTTATATTTTCTGAACCACATAAAGGCTAAATGTTTCATGCATGAATATAAGGCATTGAATGCTCTAATATTATAAAATATAAGTTAAGGATAATAAGTTGATTTTAACACCTAACCTCAAAACAGATCAACGTAATTGCAATAGTCAGGTACTTTAGGCACTGGTTTCCGTATTTTATGAGAACGCGTGGTTCACAATTCACCATTCTCCTTTTGAGGCTGTTCTACTTTTTGGACTTAAAGTGAAACTCACTTTGGTGAATAGTTGAGTCGCGACGTGGAAGCTGATTTTAATCTTGTGAAGCACCTACGTCGTCCGTGGCCTAAATAATATTAAAATTTTATTAAAATTGTATGTATGCTTCATCGACACAACTATAGCAGACTTACTAATTATAAATATTCTATACATATATTGAATACACAAAAAATCAACTAAGTTAGGAGAGTAAAATATGTTACAATGTAACCTGTAAGAGTTAAGAGTAGTTTCACGAATATAGGACATCGACGAGGTTTGAACTCGGCCATCATGGTTCAAAAGGAATATCTTAACCGATGTACTACATGAGCACGTCCTCTATTAAATATCCTAGACAACAAAATTTGCAAGATTGCTCAATTAAATATAACATATTACATAGATTATTTCAAAGATGTAGAATATTTTAGATAAGGTTTTGTTATTTTTACTCCTCGTTAACGTATTGTCAGTATGATATTGAATTTCACGCTTTCGCATTACATATTGATAATGAATCGGGCTTCAAAACATTGTGTATGATGTTTGAATGGGATTATTCTCGATTTCAAGAATTCTACTATTCAAGATTATTTAGATTTATTAATGCCGAAATTAATATCTTTAAAAGCGCGAACACGGTTAGTTAACACCTTCTTCATTTCTTATTAGCGGGACATTTTAAAGTTCTATCACACACATCGTTATTTTATAAACACCAGCCAATTTTTTTCTAGGCATAAGATATCATTCAAATATTTCATTTATGAAAAATATAGGTAAGTAAAATTTCCGCAAAAAAAATATTTTGTCCGAGCGAATTATTACTACAGCTGGTTACTGGTAAGATATACCTACAGTTCTTCGATCGCCCGAAATATTTTGAATGATACAGCACCCCACCAAGCTGCGCAATGAAATCAGTCACCCGGGGACCTCCCGCGACGCATAACTACGCGTTCACGATTTTACGTCGCATAATTATCTACCTTACGAAATGTGTTCACACTGGGTATTGAAATCGAGTGCAAAATTAAAAGGCGGGTTCATATGAAGGAGGCCCAAAGCCTCGAAAACTTAAAAATAAAAATAATCCTTGCATTTGACGAAGTGACGAAGTGAAAAAAAGTAATAAAATTAAAGAGAATGTTCATAAACGTGCAAGACTGTTTAGAGAGTAATTACCTACACTTTGAAGTAAAGTGATTGTTTTCAAACTTCATGAAATTGTATTTTGTTTGGATTTTTTAATAATTATTGTGGAGAGTAAAGCAAAGTGTGTGCAGGGCGACTAAGACTTACACAAACAAATAATAATAAAAAACACAGAAAAAAAATAAAACTCTATTAATTATACATTTTTTTATATCCTATCGTGTAAAATGGGCAACAATAACAGCTTTTTACTTTTGTCATTTATTTTCCTCCGGTTTCGCGTTTAGCTGCAAATCAAAGAATAATTTTGATGAAAAATATGAAATGAAATATGAAAAATAATCACTTTTTACTGTTAATAATTTTTTTTCCTCCAAGTTCGGGTTTAGTAGTAGTAGTAGTTAATTTTGCTAAAAAATATGAAATGTGTAAACCTTGAATTTATTGATGCTGTTGGGTAAAGTGGTTAAAAATAAATGCTTTTTACTTTTGTTATTTCTTTCTCCAGCTTCAATTTTGGTTATTTTGAAATGCCGTATCGTTGAATTTATTGCATTGTTGTTCCGATTTTCGAATTGCCTATGCGATCCAGCTGAAAATCAGCTTTGTGGTTCAGAGGCTATGAGCGCGATACACGAGCTGATCCGATCGACCCTTCCAGTTGCTTTTATTTAGTTATAAGAACTTCATTGTATTGTTGACAATATAAAATGGAAGCACTGAATAAATTATTACTTTACATTTACATAAAATAAGTTGATTTCAATCGTCGAACAAGTTTTCCTATCACCCATTTAGGGTATCTTTTTATCTGACAATAAGAATGGGCGCAAAAAACTCGTCAGCTATTATAACAAAAGTAACGACATTTACAATTTTATACATCGTCACCATACACTGGTGACGAAAATAATATTATTCTGATATCACAATAATTGTAGTGATATAGTTTCATTACATCATTGATTTAAACAAGTTCAACAAGTATTTTTAACAAAGTACTACTTGTACTTGTACTTTAACAAAGCAATATATGATATTTGATAGAATCAGGCGTTACTTGGTGGAAGTCCATATCCATTATTAAAATAAAATAAAAATATGTAGCTTACTTCCGCAAAACTCAAGCAGTGTGCACCGCCCGCCCGCAAATAAATGCAGAAACTGCAGACACCGGCACCTTCACCAACTACTCTACACGTGTTCTCCCCACACGGAGCATCATCAGGAGCTGTTAGACCGGCAATAACGAGCACTTAGGGCTGCTTGAGTTTTGCGGAAGTAAGCTACATATTTTTATTTTATTTTACTTATCCATATAGGTATGATAGTTAGGCTCTGTTTGCAATTTATGAAATTATGTAGGTTTGTTCAAAAAGCCTATTGATATCTTCATGAGTTAATTAATTAGATAATCATCGACTTTATTAATTAATGTGCTTATGAAATCATAAAAGTGAAAAATTTATTAGTAACATTTTCCTAATTGAATTTTGCTAAATAGGGATGTTAGTATTTCAAGCTGAATTGAAAATCAAAATCGTAACGAATTTAGTTAATGTCAAGACTTCAACATTTCATATTTAAGGCGACTTATGACACGGAAGATAATCACCATAAATCTACCATAGACCACCCTGAGTTTTGTTTATATTCTGTGATTAAAAAACACCCTTTGCTTTTACTCCAAAGGGTGTTACTCCAACCAATTATTGTCAAAAGTTGATTTTTTTTTTTAAATGCGCCTTAGTGCAAAAAGTATGGTTTACATTTATGTTCAATTTTTTTTTAATTTAAAGTGTTGTCGATTCATAACGTTATAATATTATATAAACAAAACAACTTATATCTTCTTCAATTTGACGTTCCTAATCGGTTTTCGTCTAAATTTGCAAGGTAGTTTTTCTTGGATAACTTTGTATAGCCTTAACTTAATATTTTAGTACTGGGTGATATTAAAAGAAAAAATACTTGTTTCGTTACTTTCTTCAAAGAATATAATAAATAAAGGACAATGCCGATTTGTGACCGGAAATGGCCAAGAAAGAAATTATTACTAATTTAATTTAAAAATAAAAATACAATTTTTAACGTTTACAACTTATCTAAAAACAGATTACGAATCTATAAACCAATAAAAAGTTGTGTGTTTACTAAGCACTTCCCTGTGATATTGCTTTACTGCGTCATGGCTTTGGATATCAGCATTTTGGCCGTCCTTTATTTTTGATTAATATATTTACATACTTAAATAAACATTTAAATAAATATATGTGAAATATATGCATATATTAATAGCCTAAATATGTTACTGTTTCCTTTTATAAGGAAATAATATATTATCATTTCACCGTTTGAGACCAAAAGCGCTATGAGCCAAACGACATTATTTATTAAAAAAAAGTGACGTATGGTTAGGGATATGGTATCGAAACCAAAGTATCGATACTATACTCATGAGTACAAGAGCAAGAAAGGTAATCGATACTGGTATCGTACTTGCATCAAAAGTATCGAGTAACTCAGGTATCGAATACTTTTTGTTTGATATTCAGTATAAATAACAAAAAAACCGACTTCAAAAAGTAAACTAAAAACCAAAAAATAATTAACTTCTTACAAAGTAATACGTATTTCCATTTAATTAAATAGAAATGATTATATAATTATTTGATAATTTTGAAGTCGGTGCCAAGTAAAACAATAACTGTGAATAGATATTATCAATCTTACTAGTAGTTTTGTAAGCCAGTACTTAGGTACATAATATTTAAAAAGTTACTTTGATATTTAGAAGGTACCGATTCATATATTTTTCTAATACTTTTACTGTGTTGTAATTGCTTTGATATATTTAATAATATTGTGTGTACTCATGTGAATATATATTAGTGTAAATATATTAATGTGAATATATAGTAGTTATAAATATTGTGTGTACTAGTGTGTAATTTGATATTGTAGTTGTTGTAGCATTTACTTGGCACCGACTTCAAATTTATAAATAAAAATATGTAGCTTAGTTCCGCAAAACTCAAGCAGCGTGCAAAGCCCGCCCGCCCGCAAATAAATGCAGAAACCGCAGACACCGGCACCTTCACCAACTACTCTACACGTGTTTCGCCCCCACACGGAGCATCATCAGGAGCTCTTAGACCGTGCAATAACGAGTATACTACACACTTAGTGCACTTAGTGCTCGTTATTGCACGATCTAACAGCCCCTGATGATGCTCCGTGTGGGGGTGAAACATGCGTACAATAGATTTACTTTTTAAATCTGTATAAAGAATAAGTAATATATCAAAAACCATTAAATCAAACTGTTTTACCAATAATAATGTAAAAATAATAATAATTTATGCCATAGACAAATAAAACCGACCATTAACCTCAAATCAATAAACGCACTTAAAAAAGCGCCATCACTTTGGTCAAAACTTCCCGGAGACTGCCATGATAGCGACCCGAGATATTTCACCCGATAGTGGGCTACTTCTTCACATTACATTCAGACGGGAGGCTGTTTTTTCCACTACCATGTATCCTGTGCATAAACGGCAGTCCGGGATAACTAGATTTAAAAGGTGCCTCGGTAGCTACACGAAACTTGTAGAACCGACTTGCTATCGTAGAGGATTCTGGTATTGCAATCCTTTACCTTCCGTGCATCTCTGGGGCCTTCTTCATATCATTTGGGATGTCACCAACAGATTTTATAATTAAACTCTACATAGAAACCACAAGCAATAATTATTTGACCAATAAGAACATAAAAAGTATCGAGTACCATGAAAAATATCGATTCTTACTCAGTATCTTATTAAAAAGTATCGAATACTAAATTACTTGGTATCGATACTTTTTGCGAATCCCTACGTATGGTTAGCGTCATTGAAAGTGTTTTATACTATTGTTGTTGTATAATATTGTACTATTACTTTACTAATATTCAAATCGGCTCGCTAACAGAGTGTTTAGATTTACAGTATGTGGAAAATGAACCAACTTGTGTTATCAGTAGTAACATTCCATATCAATATAACCTCAAGAACATGAATTCTCTTCTGGCCGAATGGTTAACATTTCAGGTAAAATATCAACTGTTTAGTTACAGATGCTTGCATATGCACACACACTATTAAGATATAAATTATAAATATGTTTCTGTAGGTATGTCTTCAAAAATAAAATGTTTTGTATACTTGTCAACAGATATCGGATTTGGTTTGTGGTGCCTGTCATAAGTTCATTGAAAGATTCATTGCAATCAACTCGAGAGAAAGACAATATCGGCATGCCAGTATTTATTTTGGTTGTGGAAGATCTGTTGGTTGTGTTAGATTAAATTAGAAAGCAGTCCACAAACATCCGTTGCTTCATACTGGCATCATCGCTGAACTGTAAGTACTGCCTATATCTGCCACTATTATTATTACTTCATCTGCTAATATTATTGTCATAGTTTCTTAAACAGTTGCCATGTGTGAATGTTGCATCTGACCAGAAATCTATGTTTTGTCATTTTTCTATGTAATTGACCCGTTTCCTATTTAGTTGTTCATTGACACCTTTCTATGAATGTTCACATATGTATAATTTACATTTAATTATTCATATATATATAATGTTATTATTAAAAGAACACAAAATATTGCCACAACTTTAAATAAAGCACTCATTATTTTACAGGTGAGACCGGCCAACTTTCTTTGTCATGCTTGCTTTGTGAGAGCTAATAGAGAAATAGCATGAATATAACTGATTTAAATATTGTGATGGTAGTGGAACATATATCACAACCATTGCCTTAATCATCCTGTCATCATGGCTCCTCTAAAAAAGTTTCAACATCATGGCTCCTGTAAAAGAAGTCGAAACGTCTTGATTAAATATAAATTATGCGCTAAAAACTGTGAAAAAGTTGTTTTATTTACCGCAGGTGTTTTATTTTAAGAACTGCCTAATTTGATTATATCCAATGTGTTGAACCATTTATTCCTAATTGAATATTGTAAACTAAACAACGTAAGAGTACTATATAATAGAGAATGAAATATGAGAACTAATAACATGCAATGTTTTATTAAAAACAATGAATAATAGCAATTTCCTCTTTCCTTTTGCAATTTAAAGGTAAGTTTATAAAAATCAGATATGTGTACTACATAGGTATGTATTTCTCACATCTGATTTGATGAATTTAGTTTAATGTAAAAACAAGTATGTTTTTTCATTGATAAAAAGACCCCAGTCTCTGCCTACCCCTTCTACAGGACGGGCGTGAACTGTATGTATGCATGTAAGAACAAATACAAAATGTTTATTTCATTAACTCAGTGTCTAATACAATATTAGTGAATGGAGCTACCTTTTAAGCAAAAATATGCTTGTGTTAGGTAACACCGCTCTTCCATAGCATGGTTACAATAGACTAATTTAGGCCTATTGAATAGCGTCCTACATAACATAAACATTAATATTGAAAAACATTTGATAATTAAATAAATTTAAAAATGTGCTAATAAAATAAAATTACTAATTGATAAATGTTATTACAGTATAAATTATTATTCCAAGTATGTTAAGATCTGATATTTCATCAATATTATTAATCATTTCATTAATATTAATTATAAATATTGAGTATTGACATGCAATAAATCATTTTGTGAATCCATCAATCCTAAGTATTATTATTAAACAATTATACAATTTTAACAATTAAACCATCCTTATGAGTGTGTGTGTGTGTATGTGTTTCAACTTATAATTACTTCTATTTCAGCATAGCTTTTAGCTTTCAATCATTTAGTAATCGCAATTTTGCATTTTGTGTAAGTCATATTATAAATATCTAATTCCTTATTTATTTTGTTATATAGAGCAGTAGCTCTCGTGTCATACTGCCTCTTCGCAAATACTGCATTGTATTGCAATATTACATTGCATGATGAATAATTATTAGTTTTATAATGGATAAAAAACTAGGATAAGTATCTTCATAAATATAAATCTATAAACCAGTCATGAGTCATGAAAAGAAGACGTTTATAGTCACAAAGTGTTTTATTCGATTCTTTTACATGATTAGTATGAGATAAGAGCGAAATAATAGGCAAAATACTAATTCAAGTATTATAAAATAGGTATTGAAATGTTAGGTTATGTTTTCAGAAAAGTTCGTTTTTCTCCATTACAAATCTGAAAATTAAACTGAAACCAACGAATTCTTAATCTAGAAGGCTTTAGCTACTTATATTTGTTTGTATCGTCTCTGGTCATTTCCGGTCACAAGTCCATACAAAAATCGGCATTGTCCTTTGGATGGTATTTATAAAATGACTCGGTATAATTTAACAGTCCGGCATCACAAAACAATGTGGAATTAATTATGTTATTAAGATTAATTTTCATAACAATAACTAATTTATGGCAGTCTGTGCAGTTATCCATTAGTAACCAGTTACCCAGCACTTCACGCACTAAGCTGGTGGTCTGCACCGTGTATTGTCACTAAAAATGTCCCGAAACCTACTAATAATATACGCACTATCGGAGTTATAAACCCAACAGTCTTAAAGAATGCAATGGCGACTAAAGTGCTAAAGAAACACTTAACTATTGTTAATTTCAAAATAATACAACTATTTTTAATTTCAAAATAATACAATAGAACTTATTAAGTAGGTATAGTTACCATTAATAGTCTCTTTTGGCTTTTCGTCAGCCGTTGTGGCATCGGAAGAGTCTTGGCAATCCGTGGTAGCACCTATAAATAATGAGTTTTACACTATATTCCATCCATTTTAAAAGGAGACTTCTTAGCGGGAGCAGAAAGCAACACTTAAATAGTTTTGGTTTCCTTGTTAAAATTTGCGTCGATATTAGTGTGTAATACTAGTGAATTATGAACAGCAGAAGGTGACTTTTCACGCAGAACCATTACTGAAACCTATAGAAGGATATTATTTCCTCTCATCCCTCATCATCATTCATTCATCATTTATTTATCACCTTAATTTATCGGACAACTGTGACCGTAGTTTACGCACGTGATTGGGACATTCTGCGACAGTTTGAGATTTAATCTGACAACTAAGGCAAGTTTGTTGGCAAACTGCTCAGCGTCGTAGCTTGCGGGAGGCGTAACTATGATTATCGCTTGAGAGACGACTTAATCTACTTTTTCTTTTCACTTACGTACGTACATATTTAAAGCGTTGGTAACTCAAGAATATAACAAAATTAAAACACTAACCAGCATCTCTATCTCTGTCACGTCTACGTCGTGGCGGCTCCCTAAACGCCACAGCAATACGTCGATGTGGCCTTTGGTGTTTTGCTGTGTATACTAAGGATGTATCTGTTGATGGCACCTTCTAAAACACAAGTGGGCAAATACAAATCTTAGTAGAGTTATGTCACAACAATGTACACTGAGATTTGTACTCTAATATATCATAACATTGAACATTAAGATATGTACATAGCAGTAAATAAAGACAAACTGCCTCTCAATAATTTCAAAACTTTTATTTTTAATTAATATTTGACATAAACACTATTTTGTACAATCGTAAAATAACTTATTTTAGAATTTATGACCGCTCAAAAGTTTATTCTAAGTAAATGCAGGTTGCATTTCAATTTTATTTTGAGAATAAATTTACAAATTTTTACTTAAACATTTACGGTTTTCGGAAGACGCGAATTCTACCCGATGTAAACTTTCCAACACGTATTCGTTATATGATAAACAACATAAAAAATATATATACAAAAGTAAACGCCTGATTTGAGGAAGGCTGGATCGATTGCACTCCTACGCTAACGAAACATAGGTAAAACTGGCGAAATCGGCACTTATAATTTTATAGCACCACAGTCTCTTCTAATTATTAGAAGTTTGCACGCTAAAAGATCTAAATGCGATAATTTTCACTTGAGTATAACTAGTATGGCCATAAAATACTGTTACGTAAAACTTTTTCTATTTTTCAACTTTTTAATTATTTTGAATTTGAAACGCATTTATTATTTTAAAAACTTCTTTCAATTTCGCGCCATCTCACACATTTTTTCGTGTTTATTGTCAAATTACATGGAATGGGATGTTAAAGCAAATAGGATTGCTGTGATCGCCTTGCACAAAGTGGGTATGGAGCCGTCGGTCATATTCCAGACACTTCAAAAGCTTGGTATCAGCCGTATGTTCGTATATCGTACTATCAACAAAGACAACAACACTTTCTCTGTCGAAGACCATAAAAGCACGGGGCGGCCGCGTGCTTTTAGAACTACAAAGGCTGTTAATGCTGATAAAGCCGAATTCGTCGAAACCCCATTAGGAAGCAAAAAGTCTTATCGCGAGTAATGAATATTCCCGCTAGGACTTTGTCACATATTATAAAATAAGACCTGCCGGCTTAGCTTGCACTACTTGAGATACTCGCGCACGATTGTAGAGAAGTTTGTCGATATTGACATATATCTCTTTTTCCCTAACATGTAGACAAACAGATGTTGCCTCTTGATATATGATTATAAACTACTTTATTATCTGACATAGACACATCGGTATGGTTAATTCAATTAATGTTGTGTGTTTTACCCTTTTATTTACTTTTCGGAAATGTGGTTTACATCAATTTTGACGTTGACTGACAACTTACATGCCGGCCTAGCATGCGCTATGTATGCGATATCTCGCGCACTATTGAAGTTTGTCGATATCGACATATGTCTCGTTTTCTCACGTTTCATCGTTTTCTCATCATACAGGACTTTAATTTGTCTGACCACGAATATATGGATTGACGCACTGTTTCCATGGCAAATTTCGCCACTACTTGCTCCAGAGATTGTTTAAGAAACTCGATGTCGCCGTGTCGTTTAGTCCATGTCCTCTAAAACTGACCATAATTTGTAGTCTAAAGGGTTGATGAGGGGCCAGTCTTCAGCTCTTATAAAGTCCGGAAGGTTGGTTTCAAGCCGGGCTTGGGTAGTTCGTGCCTTGTGACCAGGAGTAGAGGCCTGCTGGAAAGTCCGCGGTACATTTTTAAAAAATGTTTTGCTGAGGGGTTTCACAACATGATCCAAGACTGTCTCTTGATACAATTTGGTTTAAGTTTTTACTCTTTTTTCATAAAAATGTAGCTTTGTGAGGGCTTGATAAGACTCGCTCCACCAAACCATTACTGACGCAGGATAATGACCACGTAGTACCTTTCTGACCACTTGAGCAGCTTCTTTAGAACTGTGAGCGTACATTTAATCATTTTGCTTATTGTAGCTCTACAATTGTGAATTTTTTTTCATCGGTAAAGAGGATATTTGAAAGCATTTTGATCGATCCACTCTCTTCGATTTTAAAGATTGATTTAGAGCTTGTCCTGTATATCGACGATGAGCACTGATCTTCAGCCCGTCCAACATACGCAACACGGCAAAATTGTGTCGACCCGTTTTCTCGTGTTTAAGTCATTTGTCGTCAATCGTCTCTAAGAACGATTGCCGTTCGCTCTTAGAAGTCGATGGATTTTAGTCTACTAACTCTAACATAGCAATAGCGTTTTGTCGACATTTTAACCGATATTTGCGACATATAATATTTCTCGTCCATGCGTAATTACATAGGGAAGGAGACGACAAGTGTTTTGTGTGCTATTTCGATTGAAGCGATGGCGGTGTCTTATTACAATTATGTATTCAAAGTATATTAAGGGCGAACGACACGTAAACATACGTTTTATCCTTATATTTATATTTTTTTATACTTATATAAATATATTTGTATAAGTATAATTCCATAACTATAAATATATTCCTATAAGTACAGTTATATGTATAGGTATCGGTATAAGTATAGGTATATTTACAAATCTTAGTGGTTTAGAATAATGGGCTGATAAATAGTACTCGTTTGTTCTTTTTTAGTATTTCGGTTCGTTTTTTTCGGTTTGGTTTTCCATTATTACTTTCAAGTGATTTATTTAATTTGGTTTAAAGTATCAGCGGTTTCAAAAAAGAAACAAACACCGTGCCGTAAATGATCAACACAGATGGTTGATCGTTTCTCCTAAATCTACATGATATGTCATGTAAGTCATCGGTCAACGTCAAAATTCATGTAATCCACATATCCAAAATGTAAATGAAAGGGTGAAACACACAATACTAATTTAATAAACGATAACGGTGTGACTTTGTTAGATAATAAAGTAGTTTATAATCATATATCAATAAGCAAAATTAGTTGTTTTCGCCAAAGGTGGCAATTTCGAATAGAATATATTTTTATTATTTGCCGAGACTTTAATAAATATGCACATATGTATAAGTTTTAGTAATATTACGTTACTTCATAAAAAAAGCATTTTTATTTGTAAAAGAACTTCTGGCCGGACTAGGTATTTTGACTGATATAAACACAAAAATATAAAATATATTCTTATTAAAGGTTAGACATCAGTCTGGTCAATATATGGTATACAAGGAGTTCCAAAACTCAACGATAACTTGTTAACGGGCGAGAGGCCAAGTTATACCAGTTCTGGAAAAAATAAGAAAGAAATCCTATGTCACTTAGTAAATCGATTATAGATATTTCTTCAAAAAAGTTGAAAATCGTTACCCTTGTTCGTATATTTAGTTACTGTAATCACACATTTCACAAATAACTGGCCAGGGAAGTGTAGAATTTTTTGACGTGATAACGTCTTATAAATCGATGAACGCCGGCCGGAACAAGCGCTAGAGAGGCACGATCGGCCTAATCGTTCGGTTTGTGAGGCATCTATATCTCTTCCACTCTATCGCCCGATGCGTCCGAGTAGAAGAAAGACAGCGACACCACACAACCTACACGTTAACAGGTTCTTCAACTGTTTATAAAGTGAAGTGAAAAGTTAAAGTGTTTTCCATTGGTTATTACAACAACAATTACGACAAAAAAGGTAATTAATTCTTGCATTCTAAGAATTAAATTAGCTTTATAATCTCATATATTTGTTATTTGATTAATAAAAAAGTAGCATAGGTTGGCGAGTGCAGTTATAACAGGTAATGTTACAATTTTGACTAAACGATTATTATGACTCATTTAAACGATCGTGTAAAATGTCAACTGCGGAGGATCTTATCACACATGTATATAAGTTGTAAATAAATTGTTAATAGCACATTGGTACTTGTTATTAATCTGTATAATTTAATTTAAAAAATCTTTGAATTAACGAGTGCAAATAAATGTTAATTTTTAGAAAAAATTGTATGATAATAATTTAATTCTATTCATAAAAGTTTTCAATTTTACGTCATCACGTAAAATTATCGTCCGTAAACCGACTTTACAGGCAACCAATTTTTTTTAACAGAATGAAGTCTCTAAGTTAACTGACAATATGTTTGTAAAACATGACTCATGAAACTATTTGTGGTTACTAAATCAAGAAAGTTTATTATGTTGTTTTGTGTTTGCGATTAAAAGCACCGTTATTTTAAATTACACAATGGACACTTTTAACACAACAGAGTTTTAGGTATTATTTTTTGAAATGAGATTTTATTGAAAAACAATTAGGTCGTTACATTTTTAATGGCAAGAAAAGTTGCAAGTGTTGCACAATTTTAAAATCTAGACGAAATGGGCCATCTATTGAAATAACTTACCAGTAGTAAGTGTAGGACTTTTTTCCAAAATAAAGTGTCAAAGTTAACTGAAAATATTTTTAGAAATCACAAACTAATGAAACTTAATTTATTCAACAAAACTAAATTAACAAAGTTTATTTTTTTAATATGTGATTGCGATTAACAGCATCGTTATTTAAGATTACGTCATTAAAAGATCACTGCAAAATAGTGAAATAAGTGGACACAGTACTTAAAAAAGCGTGTAGATTTTCAACTTTTTTGAATAAATGTTTATTATCGCTTAACTAAGTGACATAGAATTTTTTCCTTATTTATCCCAGAACTGGAATTCTAGTATAACTGGCTTCTCCCCAGGTACAAGGTTATCATTGAGTTTGGGGACAGCCTGTTTATATATTATTTCCAATCTAGATGAACAAAAAGATAAGGCTTACATTGTTGGTCGTATTCCAGTTCTGATTGTTGTTTGCAGATTTCTGTTCCGACTGCGACGTCTCATTGTCGTTATGCCTGACGCTTGGGTTGTTATTTCCTCGACCGCTACAGGGTTCCGTTTCTGCAACTACACTTGAAGAACGCTCGTTTAGCTCCTTGCATCTAAAAATCATCTTTAAGTTAAAATAGAGCCTGCCTCAGGCTTTGTTTGCGACGTTTTCTATCGTTGAAACACTATCACAACTGCCAATGACGCAGTCATTTGCTTTAATTTTGTTTATTTTAATCAGTTATCAATCTATACGAATATAACACAGAGGTAGTGGATGTAAGAAGGAATATACGGAACTACTCGATTTAAATAATTATTTGACCAATTCTTAGAACGAACCTATATGACCGACATAGGATACTTTTTATCCTGGTGTCTCTACGAAAACTGGAAAGACGTGGGTATTTGGCTGGGGCACGACTAGTATTCATTAAAATTGAAGATCATGTAAGACGCGTGATTCGTTTCAATCGAAAAGCGCTATAAGTTAACAAACGGAAAAAAGTTTTCATTTGGTCTAAATTTTACATTGCTAAAATCAGATGTGGTCACTGTCGAAAAAAAAAATAGATTTATACAATGTCTAACTTAACCACACTCTAAGCAATGTGTATGGAGTCACTCTGTATGAGAATTAGAACAATGAACTGTTGAAATTGAGTATCTGTTTTTTCCTACTCTAATCTCATTAAAGGATATGGTAATGCGGTCTCGCATCCAAACCAATCTATCGACTGCGTATAAAACTATTAAGAATATATTGATATATTATAACAGAACTAGTTAACCCTGTCCAGAAGCACTATTTAAAATGATAGCGTTGCCTATCACACATTTAAATAATCCTTTCACTGCATAATCGTCGCTGTTATTTTATTTTTTTATAATTAATCCTGATGTATCGACTACATTACATGAGCCGTAATTACGGGATGATCGAACCCGACTTCAGTGTGGTGTCACCATGAAATCCGGTGTACAATCCACTAGACCACAGCCACCATCTAAGGTTCATCAAATAAAAGTGTTCTTACCTTTCCTGTGCGGCTTTGTGAGAGTTTGACTTTTCCGTTTCCGAACCGGTAGTCATGCTCATTTCTCGCCTCTTATTTCGTCTCTCTATAGACATCTGGAAATAACAGACTATTGATGAAGGCAATTATGATAAAGTAAGTTAATAGCTATATTTTATTGTTATTTATTAAAGCTAATATTTTCCCAAATATGAACAACTGCATCTATATCCGTATTTGTATAATAACATCAATTTCTGAACGTAGGCTTCCTAATAGGCATATGGCGTAGGCGGCATAAAGCCGCGCCACAAATCTCGATTCTGAGCTACTACCCCATCCAGACAACCATTAATTATGCTGTGTAATTACTTGATCATATTTAATTATTTTAATACACGCAAGATATGTTTATTATTTATACAGTAATGTGGATTGTATTTGTAAATGGAATATATTTAATTTTATATATTATTTCTTATTTTAGTCATTTGAAGTAGTAAAGTGCATGGTGGGTTTGGTAAATCGAGTCTTCCCATGGACAAAAGCTGAAATTTTAAACGTTTTGCTCTATTTAGGCTGTAACACACAATTCAAACTGTCTTTTGATTTAATAAACGACTATATTTCTTTATTCAAGTAGATTCTAAAAAAAACAGGGAAAGCTACATTTGTTTTGATATTAGTTTAAGAGTACACAACCTGATCATCTTGTCACTTATTTTTGCGTGTGAATATAAAGGCAATGCATGTAAAATCAGAAAAAACTACAATAAAATTACCTTAACATCATGCTTTAGCCTGGCGTATTTTTCCTTTAAGCATTTATATTTCTCGGCTAGAGCCCTCTCATCTTGTTGTCTGCCAGAAGCTGCTCTTTCACTTGCTAAGCGAGCGCGTAATTCTTCTAAGTGGCAAGCGTGTTGAGTACGAAGCCGTTCAACCTGAATTTAGTCATGTGTATACACATAGTAATCACATATCTTTCAATTTTTGTAATGCAGGTATCGATGTCAATACTCTAAGACTACGCAATAAACTTTTTTTTTATTATTATTTAGAATGGGTTCGCTCTTGATCCCTATCAAGCCCGGGGGCAAAGACAGAATCCACGATGGAACGAGCTAACCCAGAAGGTGCCTATTCACCCTGGCTTTATAAACAGACGGGTTATAAGTACTCGGAAATACAGACGCAGGGAGGGACTTCCACTCTTTTGCTGTGCGCATTATAAAAGAAGTTGAAAAGCGCTTGGTGAGATAGGTAGGAATAGCAACCAAGAAAGGGTGGTAGGCGGCAGTGCGTCTGGATGTCCAATGGAAGAAAGGAGATGGCGGTATGAGCATATGTAGCTCATGAGCACACTCTCCAAAATACAATCTGTAGAAGACCAACAGACAGGCAAATTTGCGGCGGTGAGCTGAGGTGTGAAACTTGCTCTTCACAAATTTTCCGTCACTAATGAGCCTCCCAGCTCGGCGCTGAATCGTGTCCAATGCAGCAAGTTGGTATTATGCTGAGCCATCCCAGAGGTGGCTGTAATACGTTGAGCACGTTACAGGTGTATTTTGGTTGGGCCCATTAATGTCCCTTTGATTCAGCAGACGGTTCCCTTCTACGAGGAACCCTAGTTTCCTCAAAATAACTTCGTATTCACTAGGTGGTCGACCAGCGGTGGCGCCCTTATAGTTAATTACTACCTTAATATCTTATCCCTGATATATGCAACCATTAATCATATAGGCCGGCAAACCTTTAAGAAAAGGGGGACTTCTCCCAGGGTAAATTTATTTATAACAAATTCTTGTTAGAAATAAATTTATTTAATAAATTATCTCTCCATGTCCTTGAGTTTCTTCTACTCTCCCATTTTAATGGTAACATAACACAATTAAAAAAAAAGAGAATGATTAATCTCATTAAACAACAGGCAAACTCATTATAAAAACGGGAACAGTCTTAAAATCTACTTTAAATACTGCAAAAGATTATTTAAGTTTTTAAATACCTCAGCTCGATAATCTTGTCTCAAATCAGTGACTCTTGCAGTATGTTCTTCACGCAGTCTCTCTATAGTCGCCCTATTCTCTTCTATCATTCTTGTTCTTTCTCTGTTTAGTCCAACGTGAAGTTGTTCTCTTAATTCAGCTAGAGCACGATCGTTTTCTGAAGATAAAATTGTATTAATAATCCACCTGCTCGAAAAGTATGTTGATACTTGCGCAAGAACGGGTCAGAATATAGGTCTTTTTTGTCATACAACTAAATGGTCTTTAATTTTGTATCCTTTACATGCCTCCTGTTTTTTCTTTTTGACGCCAAAATTAGGACAGAAAATATACAACCCAAGCAGTAATTGAGAACGTACTTCCCAGAAGTAATTAAATACGGTAAGTACCTATAACTTATTTAATGTCTGACTTTTAATTGAAAAAACGAATTCTTTTATTCACCTCGTAATTATAGTAATATGTATCACTCGAGAGAAAGTGACTTTAAGAGATAAATGTCCTATTTTATATTAGCTATAAGAAAATAAGAAATGACATTTATGTTGCAATGAGTTCATTATAATTAGAATAATCCTCTTAATATCTCTACTGCAAGTGCATAGGACTTTCTTGTAACAAACGCTTCCATCTATTAGATGGATAAACAACAATAAACAAATTATAAATGGGAATATGTGTTTAAAATGCAAACCTAACTGTGACCAAATTAAAATAAAAGATATCTAAATTTTGCCTCATCTTATAATGTATTCTAAAGAATGTTACAACAATTTGTTGACTCGTCATCGATTTGGCAAGTTTGAAATGGAAATCTTTTGAGTTCTATTATAAACAGCATAAGCTTATAAGAAATATTTTGCTACCAGGTAAAACGGGGACAGGCACTTGCATAATACAAATAATAATAATAAAATTTGTAATTATTCGGTAGGTTAGTATTCCGTTGACTGTACATATTTACCAAATTCCAACTGCTGCTTCTGGTCTAAAAGTCTGGAATTGTATTCATCCGTCATTTGTTTCATCTTTTCTTCGTGCTGCCTTGCCAATGCTTCAGCATCGCGATGATACTTCTCTTCGTATTCTTTCTTTAAATCTTTCAGTGCTTGACTGTGGTTATACTCAGCTGCTTGTAATGTCTGTTAAATAAAACCATAATATAAGACTAATAGCTAGGGAGCTGGTGGAAATTTAGCTACATGATTCCATCGTCGTTGATACCAACACGTAATGTAGTCTGGACCTGTGTTAACTCGAAAAAATAAGTGGCGAGTTTAGGAAACTCTGATTTTTTTTATAAATAATTTCATAATTGTTAAAAAAATCTGTCTTCAATTATATTATCGTTTCTGTCATCAATTATATCCATTAAATACATTTTATAGATAGTGAAATCAAAGCTGGCAGAAATCAAAAAATATTTTTATGTTTTGTAAAGAATTTGTAAATATAAGAAAAAGGTACCAGACGTCTACAACTCTGATTTTAGATGTAATATAAAAAACAAATATGACATATATATGTGCGTGCGCTGTGCCGTATATAGTGCGCTCCAATACATTGCGTTGTGTATGATACCTAGTATCAGAATATGTAACTGTTCATACTTAGATTAATTTAATATAATAATCTTCGTTTTTGTACATGTTCGTATTTATTTCTTTATATCTGTGACCTTCACTCCCGGTTATAAACCACCTATTCTTTCTAACTTTCTTTTCCATGCGAACAAATATAATATACACAAATAATATCAGTGATTGTGTATTTGTACTCAGGTATAGTAAAATACTCTGCCTTCGAAAAGACAGTATCGCTTTTTCCTGCCTTTTTCTTTTTTATGCTTCTCTTAACTAATAGAAATATGAGACTTAACGGCAGAATGTTATTATTATTTCTATTATATTAAATACAATTTCTAAAGACTTTTTTCCAAGCTCCTATTTGACATTGCAGAAATTAATGAATAGCATAAATTGTTTAGAATGATTATTTTACTTAGTAATCTAATATTATCATCCTCTATCAGACGATGAAATCATATAAAAATTACTGCCACCAGCTCCCTAGCTATAAGAACAAAGAACATTTAAAAAAATCCTTTAGGCCTCTGATACACTGATAACTAAGCGCCTAAAGGAGGTCCTTTAGGCTAGTTAGGTAGTTCAATTAAACAAATTTCCGTACATTCTGGATTACAATATATTTAAGCACTATATTTAATATTGCTATACTTTAGAAGATTCTATGTGTTATGACTGAAAACGTTTACGTAATTGAATAAATAAGAAAAATAATAATTAGAATAACTGCAAATATCATACCTCCTCCATTTCTTTTTTATGGCGTTCATTCTGCTCCATCAGTCTTAATCTCTTCTCCGCAATAAACTTCTCCTCTGAATCTCTTAACTCATCTTGAAGCTCGGCTCTAATTCTCCTTTCTTTACTAGACCATTCTATTCTTATGTTTTCCAACTCTTTCTGAAGTGACAATTCTAGCCTTCTCCTTTCATCTCCTTTCGATCTTTCAAACATATCTCTTGTACCAGTATCAGGAACTAAAGGTGATTTTATTGACTTCGAAAGAGAGTCTTCTTGAGTCTCAAACTGGTATACAACTACAACATTATCTGTGGATTTTCCTTGTGATATCATTACACCATCCAGCCTAGGGCTTGTCAGACTTTTACCTAAACTTGACGCTGAATCTGAAGATTTAATCTGGGGTGCTATCACAGCTTTATTTAACGGCTTAAATGCTGACAGAGGACTCCAAGCCTTGTTAAATTCTCTTGGAGATCTCATATCTGATCCGTAACTTGGCGTCGGAGACACTTTTAACTGAGGTGCTTTATGAACTTCAACGCTAACAGACCTCGTTTTAGATTCTTCATTTAAAGACTTTTTGGAATCATCTGAATCGGAATGCATTAATTTACTTTGTTTAGGAATATTATCTAAATTAGGAATTTGTGGTATAGATACACTATCTAATCGGGATTTATTTTGCGTCGATGCTTTGGAATGTGATGCAGTTTTTTCAGAATTTTCAATCAGATCATTTTCTTTATGATTATCTTTAAGTGATTTTATTTCTTGAACATTTTTATGAGTTTCTTCTTTGGGAAGATCGTTTGACTCATCTAGGTCATTAAGATCTAAGTGAGCAAATTCCTTATCAGGGGAATCAATTGATGTCTCGGATTCAATACTTTCCATAAGATTTATTGATATCTTACTCTTTTGAGGAATCATTGGAGATCTATAATAACAACAATTAATTACTATGATATGTAGCATCTTTATATCATGACAATGCCTAAAGTGAATCAAATAACATTTAATAATATCTTCATCTTTTTGTAATATTTATTTTCTAATCATTCATCATAACACCTAAAAGACTTCATTGCTGGAACGAAGTCTTCACTAAAAAAATAGGAGGGTTTTGTATAACATCTATGCTTGGCAAGAGGGTTAAGCATCACAGTAAAAGACCAGAATACAGAAATCGCTGCTGCCAATTTTGAGGTTTCCGGGAGGTGAATGGCGATTACCTCCAATATCATTAGTCGCCCCTATTACACACTTAACTATGAAGAGTTAGTGTTATTTTACTCTACCATACACCACACGGCATATAATTAAATAATACGATTTTACTATTACCTTGGTCTTGGTTCTTTCTCTAAAGATGGTTCCTCGAGAGTCATTGGTGTTGGTTCAATATCACTAGGTCGGACCAGATCAGATATTTTTTGAAAAGTCTTTTGGAATAAATCCGGTTTTATGTAGACTTCAGCTGGAGGCCGTAATACACGTCGTTTAGGCGATACGCCACGATTTTCACTGTCTGTAATTAATCATATGACGCGCGTTAATATTTCAGTAAAAAGAATGGGAAAAAGTCACTAGATTAATATAGTGTGACTTTTCGTAGTATGTATGAGTACAGACAATTGGCAACTACCTAAATTGGCACTAACCTACATACATATTTGAATAACCTTATTATGCTGTCGTTCAAAAATGTGCAAAAATGTACATATTGAATTTTTTATAGGTGTGCGAATGCTTAGTTTTAAACTTAGATAGTTTAAGGTAGTCATATAATAAAATAACTTACCCGCTGATTCTTTATCTGAAAGTGAGGCACTTTTAACTTCTCTCGGGCTATCACTTGCCGGGCGTGGAGGTAAAGGAGGTCTAGCAACTAACGCGGAAAGTAATAGTGGTGGATGCGTAATAGGTACAGAAGGCACGGAATTGGAAGCGATTGAAATTGGAGTTATAGGCTTCATCGCCATGGTAGAAGGCACAGGGTTAGAAGTTAAATTGATAGGCCTCAAAGATGGGATGGAAGCAATTGGATTAAGAATGGCGGGAGATGAAGGCGTGATAGGCGAGGACACAACTGGTGCAGCACTTATGATCGAACTTTGGCCTTCGTTCTGTTCTGAGGAGCTATTTGAACCAGGACTCATGGTTGGCTCTGGAAGGTTTTCTAGTTTGAATCTGCAAAGATTATAGTTTTTTAATTTACTTGAATCACCTTTAATTTCATTTCTTCTTATAAATCATGAGAGTAACAACAAATAGTGTAAGCTCATCTTTTTTCCGATTACATCTGCATATGCTTTAAATTATGTTGCTAGTTCGGTCGTTATATGGCTGGTTCTGTAAAGAGTTCTCCCATTTACCGAACCAGCCATTAACATTGCGTGAATAAACATGACAAATTTTATCGAATTATTATACTACTTCATTCTAGAATGTAATTCATAATAGAATTTGTGATTGAAAATAAGAAAACGCTATTAACTTTGTATTAATTTGTGTAGTTAGTTACCTTACGCTTTTACGGTCTTCTTCAAAACTCGCAGTCTGTTTCTGCCGCCCAAAGCTAACGCTTTCTGCTTTTCTCTGCAAAGCTTCTGACATTTTCTCCCGCAATATTCCTTTCGGTGGATCGCTTTTAGTTAATGAATCAAGTGGATGAGACTTTTCAGTGTCGGGACTAGGAAGGTCTGATTTACTTAATTTAAGAAACATGTTACCCATACCTATGGAGTAAAAAATAAACCTTTTTTATTACAACTTATAAGTATTATATCAGTACTATATTAGTAGACACTATAAGCAACATAGATAACTAATAATGTTTTATTTACATATATGTACCCATAGCTCATCCCTATAGTTTATTTTAAAGACAATAACTTGTTTCAAGACAATATTGATTTATTACTAAAAAGAAACAAAATTGTCTTAAAACTTAATGTTAATATTAATTTTATTTGTTCTGACAATAACTCTACATGTAATCAATCGACATGTTATTTATTTATATCTTATTTGGAATCGCATACCAGTTAAAGGCAAGCCTTTATCCACCTTGGCAGCAGACAACAATGGACTAAAATTCTCTTCTTCAGGGCTATTGAGCACATGCATCTTCAAGTCTATGATTTCAGATTGTTGCTTAAAAAGTTGTTTTGGCCTCTCGAATGTGGTACGACTCAACAAATCTCTATCAGAGGTGTTTCGAACGAGATTTGGTTTGCTACATAACGGGCTTTCTACACTACGCCTTAAAGGTGATATTCGCAAGTCACTCAATTTTTTATCGAGTCTCGTTAAAGGAGCTAGAGGCGGCCGGCCCAATGGATTTAAACGCTTTAGGCCAGGTGCTAAGGTTGCAGACACATTTTCTTTAACGTCAGTTTGGTTTTCGCTGTCAGTCGTGAGATCGTCATCATCGCTTTCTACTTTAGTTTCGACGCGTTCGAGATTCTTCGTGTTTTCTTCGGATGTAAGAAGTTCCTAGAAGTAAAATTAATTACTTACGTGGAAAGGAAACTAACGAAGTTATAGAGGAATCATAACATATAAATTTTTTTTGGGTACGCGTATTAGTAAGCTACCTCGTACACCTCTAATGGATGAAGCGGCGGCCATAACGTAGTCCATTGTCCGTACCGAACCTGGACAGTGTTTGATCTTCGCTAAGTTGTCAATGTTCTACTCGCATCACAAGTATCAACACACCACTCGCAAAACCAACTTTTAACTTATCGAGAAAGCTTTACGGGAATGTTAGAAATGTAAAAATGTTAAATATAGGAAATATAAGCATTGTTAGGTTAGGCTATCAAAAACAAGTTTTTAGTTTAGCAATTTTGTTTAGTTGATAAAGTGGCGAATCACTTATTTTACTTAAGAAACATAAATTAATAATAAGGACTTAATTAAATTAAAGTAATAGTGAAGGGAATACATAGAACTTAAATACAGAAGAATAATTTCGCCGGCGTCAGTAACTCTCTATTGTAATTGTAAAACAAGACTTTTTGGCGGGAACGCGAAGCGTCACTTTAATGGTTTTGGTTTTCCTGTTAAATTTTGTGTTGTGGTTGATATTAGTGTGTAATAATGGTGGGTTATTAACCACTGAGTGTTTCTGAATATGCATGAGTGTTGGCAAATAAAACAAAACAGTGGAAGGTGTCTCTTTACGTTTTCTCAAGAAGGCCACGAGGAGGTTTCAGTAAAATCCCACTTCTTTACTGAACCTAGGAAATTACTCAAGAACTGGCAATTATACTTACTTGACACTGGCTTAATGAACAAATCGTGAAAGCCACAAATAAAGAAAAAAAATAGTAGAACAAAAAAGCATAAATAAGTACAAAGAAAAAAAACAAAAACAGATTACAGATCCATTCATTCAATTGTTTTTAAAATCTATTCGTTTAGAAAATATGTTACAAATTATCACAGTTACAATTACTTGCACAGAAGCACATGTGTCGTCTTGCATAGAAGCATCACGGGCTCGTTTTACTAGCTCTCTATAAACATTATCTAGAGGATGTTCCCATTGCGTTTTTTTCGTCTCCTCATTGTAGTAATAATGGGTTTGAAGTTTCTCATCATAACTGAAATAACAAAAACACACATCAGCAAAAATCAAGCAAGTAAAAAGAGGAGGTTGCAGTCAGATTTGAAAGAGATTTAGTTCTTACACTTCAGCGCACATTACACATCAGAATAAAACACTTTTTTACGGATTATTCCGCATGTTTTATTTTATATTTAATCCTGACTGGATTCGTAGTAATTCGTAATTCGTAGACGTAGACGCCAGTCAAATGACGATATCGAAGAGAAGTTGACACGATAAAACGGTCATCTCTCTCCGGAGTGCACCAGTGACGTCTAGATATTGGTTTCGGGACAAAACCTCCAGTCTCCTGAAAGCGTATAAACTTTCGAGACACAAAGTTGGTTTATATGGCTGGCGAGCGACAGCCCGCTGGCCAAGCCCTTGTTGCATTAGGGCCAGTGCCGGATTTATTTAAGCTGAAAAAGCTGAAGCTTAGGGCGGCAAAACTACGGGGGCGGCAAAATTGGCCTAAAAAAATAGATACAGAAGAAAAGTAAGGCTGCGCGAACACGAGGTACAAGGACAAGTACGAGGACAACGCGTACCTCCTCCGCATCCCGCCACCGCCGACCTAGTAATACCAACTGTTGGATAATTTGAGGTTAACGGGTGCATGATTAGCACTATCGGGCTAAACCTATTTTCTTTAACCCACCACACCTTATAAGTAGTGCAGTAAAAACAAAGCTTTGCTTTTCTTAGCTTAAAATTTACCCAAAAAGTTGTAAAATAATCTTGAAACTAGATTATTCTCTAAAAAAAGGAAATAACGTTATTGTGAATAGTCCACCTAATTTCAGAGGTCAGTAGGGGCGACAAAAATTTTACAGCTTTGGGGCGGCAACAGTGGCGGATTTACAAATTTTCAAGGTATAGGCTGTGAAGCTTTTGCCGCCCTTGCCTCCACAATTGCCAAATTGTCATGTCCTAGATTATTTTTACAATTCAACCACTTCGTTGGAATTGCACGTAAAATAATTTTTAGGTATATTTTTCTAAAGCTAGTGCGTGTTCAACACATAATACTCGATACATAAGATTAAAATCGGTAAAATTATGCACTAAATTCAAATTAAAATCACTAAATTATATACAAACCATGCAGTTCGCAGCCTCCAAAAAATATTAGGACTGGCTGTATGGGTTGACGGTAGGAAAGAAAAATACATTTTCTATAATTTCGCTCTTTACACTCATTCAAAGTGCGGGGAGAGGGCGCATTGGGCGCAAAGACCGATTACCGATTCGCCGCCCCCAACCGATTACTCGTTGGGGGCGGCGAACTAGCTGTTTTACTCTAGAATATGGAAGATTGCTAAACGGATTCACGGAACGTACAATGACAAATGATAAGTGAGAAGGGAAAGTCGTCGGCTAAATTTGTTGCAGACTTCTATCTGTAAAACATCAGAATACAGAAAACCGTCATTCAGAAATCTTTTTGATTTCTGGTAGCAAAAAAAAAAAAAATCGGTAACCAAATTTGCCGCCCCAAAAATCTGCCGCCCTAGGCTCAAGCCTACTCAGCCTGCTGGTAAATCCGCCACTGGGCGGCAAATGTGTAAATTCAGCACTGATTAGGTCTACAATTAGTGCTGCCTCTGTAGGTATAGTATCCCTTATCATCCAAGGTCAAGATCCGACTGATAAAAAATTTAACAAAATGTTATGGTTAAAGAAAAAAATCACAACTGATTTAATGGTGATCATATAATAGTACCTACTATTATTTCAAAAGCTGCTCAACACCCAGCTGGTAGATAGACGTTGCTTTTGAGCGGTTATAAGGCCGCCGATTACACATTTTTCCTGTTTTAACATGTTTATTTTGGTGGGCAATAATATGTTCATTAAGTCATACAATGATGTACATAGATTAAAGAAACTCGAAATTATAGATTTAATAAAAACTTAATATAGCCATACTTACTAGGCTTTCCAAGGAGGTGGTAATGCTTGCATAAGGCCATCTCGAGCAAGTGGCAAGAGGTGACTCTCACTCTCTGGGTCAATACCAAGTTGCTGAGCATACTCTGAGATTTCTAAAAACAAACAGATATTTTGTAAGCAAGATAGATTTTTAGCTTATCTCATGGTCATGATGCAACATGGTCACACCAATAAAGAGAAACTACTACATAGGGTTACATTTGACAGTCCTGTATACACCAATAGTTGAACCTCCTAAAGAGTATCTTTCAGGTTAAACATACATAAAGAATAGTTCCTGTAATGTGTCCAACAGTGTCCAGCCGAAAATCTAACTTGTGACTCCGAAACTACATGATTCGGAAAACCGGTCAGATCCTTCCGCTGCTGCTTGACTGAATTAGATTTAATTATATTTTAAAAAAAATGTTTTTGACATTTTATAGAAACACTGAATATCCGATTATTTTACATTGATATATAACTATTTTTTCACTACAAAACATTTCATACCTGAACACACTGAAAAAGAGACAGACCCATCAAATTTTCTCTAGTGTTACTTAAATACTGAATACCTTAATATCCCCTTATGTTTTGACAACAAAAGACAAAATGGGGAGGTTTACCTCTAGACTGATTTTATTGATTTTGTGAGCAAAGTGATTGTGATTGGTATTAATTAATGAAACATATAAATATTAAAAGTATTTTTGTTTTACTGACTTACAAAAAGCATGTTAATTTGGTAGGGTAAGAAGTTATTACCTAGTTGTGAATTAACCCGCTTTCAAATGCAAACATCATTATTATAACGAAATATCTGCCTTGTAAAATTTAAGTACACATCCCTTTTCGTTGTTAGTATTTATTCTTCGATTCACTGCACTGGGCACTAGTACTCGACAATTGCTATGAAGTCGGGCGGTTAAAAGGTTAAGTAAATGGTAGGGTTTAATTAATTAATAATCAGAATCGATTCCATACAAGAGTATCAAATTAATTCCCAGCTTAAGCGTAATAATTAAATGGTTTTGAAATTGGTGTGTTATACTACACTACTGGAAAAAATTAAGGGATCAAAAAAATATTCCAAATTTTTGGGCAATTTTCAACAGGCCGTAACTTTGAGAGAAATAGACGTGCAGGAAGTCACAAAAAAGGAAATTGTAGCTCCATGTGTCTAGTTTTTGGATTAGAACTTTAAAGTTTTGTAGCCTCCGGGGTTTTTGAGTAATAGACTCTAGTAATCGAATAACTTAGAAAAACCAGCAACAAAAAATTTCACTATCATTAAAGAATATTTTATTTTGCTACTCTCATTACTTTACATAACATATAAAATAAAGCAAACCCAAAAAAACACCTTCCTCCCTTATCACAATCACAGCTTTAATGCAAAGTGATATATTTACAACAAACACTGCATTGTTCAGGTATAATTAGCTCCCAGACATGCACTAGCTTAGCCTTCTGGTTGCTTTACAAACTTAATGGATAGTAGAGTACTTTTCTCAATTATCAATCAGTGACAAATCTAAGTTGTCAAATGGCCATTTAATTTTATGACCATTGTTTGTAAAAATTAGAGAAACAATAAAGGACTAATATCAAAGAAATACAGGGATAATTAAATTTGTATAGGATTAGGAGGCTGTCTCGACACATTATTAAACAGCGCAAAAGTGGTATAAACACTTAAATTCAAATAGAAAATCTAATCTGACCTAGATTTGACCTCAGTGAGCAAATCATTTTGTCAATTTAATTTATAGAAAGATCCAAAATGTTTCAATATTTTAGTTAGTGGAGATTACGAGCTTACAAGTAAGAGCTTGTTTGGCCCACAGGAACTTAAGTTTCGTATTAGGCCACGTAATTAAAATGTAATAAGACAGTGCAATAATTCATTAGAAGACCAAAATTCCAATGACATTTAAATAGCACTTACCTTCAGCAGACGGTTGGCTGTTTTCATCAAAAACTTCACGACAAACCACCGCTGAGAAACTCATAGTTAAAAGTATTACATTCTTATTAAATCTGACGAACCATACAATAATGGCTTTTTATATCTACTTTTTCCATGAACATTTTATTTATTATAGTTATAAAATTGAGAAGAATTATCAAGGAAACCCAAAAACGAGAATTACAACAATTTTTGTGAAGAATGTTGGCATATACTTTACTTGAATACTTGACGTTATTTTTTGTTAAGTTTTCCTGTAAGGGTAGGCAAAGGGTACAAAGATCCAGCCTAGTCTTCAGGTATTGTTTTGTTCATTAGATGATATGAGGAATGGTGATGACAGCAATCTATGAATGAGAGATGATCAATGAATGAACAGTGGAATTTCCCTATCCCTGGGTTTCAGTAAAGGTGTGGGGTTTTCTGAAACCGCCCAAGGACTTCTTGATAGAGCATGAAAAGACCAACACCCTTGCATGTTCACAGACACTTAGAAGTCAATAATCCCCCATCATTACGAATTAACATGAACCACAGCACAAATTTTAACTCGAAAAACAAAACCATTAACGAGACGCTTCCCGCTCTCAGGAAAAGTCGTTTTTTTAAGTTTTCCCTTAAGTAAAAGGTAAAGACTACAAAGTTGCTTCGCAGCAGCCGCACCGAGCGGACCTAAGCTAAGTATACAATTATTCAGTACCTGTTAGGAAGACATATATACCGCTTGTGTGTTTACAACACATACAATAAGTTTTTTTTATTATCAAACACAGAATTAAATTAATAAATTGTTTACCTTGTTTTGTTACATGATATTTAAAAATGCTTTAATAAAGTCATTTTGGATAGATGGATTTTGGATACACTATGTCGCTAAATGTTTAAATAAATGTTATTCCATGACATTATTTTTATTTGCTGAAATCATTGTTAAAAGATACGCCATAACTTCAGAGTTCTTAACCGACATTTAATATTTTTTGTGTGAATTTTGTAATTTGCAAAATTTCCCATCGAAACAAAAACAAATATTTTTTTTAGGTATTACGCTCCGCTCCAATTTATGGTGCCAGCGTAGCTTTATGCTTAGCGACTGCATCGCCTAGTTAACTTAATCTCACACACGCATGTTCATGGGCTTTTACGGATGGTGTGATTGAAGATTTGTTATGTGCCGTGTGATGAATGTATTTGTACTAATTTTGTTAATTAAAAATTAGGATAACATGTAATTTTTTAAAACACTTACGTTTAACTCTCTATCATAATTATCTAGTGGTGCTTTATAGCAGGTTTTAAGAAACGAAACTATAGCAACTTTCAAATAACATTACAGATTTTAGACTTGGATTTTCTATTTATTTTATTATCACTAGCAGTTTTTCCGACTACTTATGGTTGTAATATGTAACCTAATAAAAAAGGCAGATCAGAAACGAGTTGTGGATATGCTATTAACACAGTTTGAAACTGCACGTTCTACGAACACGTTATGAATTTAATAGAACACGGACTAATAGTTCGTTATAAACTAGTCGGACACCTGTTTTGTAAGAAACATTTTAACAACATAAACATAAACATTTTTCCTTATATATTTTATCAGATCAATAAATTGATGGGTACACATTTAATCTGATCTAGTTTTAATTTAAACACATACATATGAGGTCAACAAATACTATGAATTGAAGTGTTAGCGATACGAAAACATCTACGTTGTTCAAATATCGACTGCTCTTACCGAAATAACAACACGACTGCACGTCTCTGAAATCAAAACAGACTTTTTATTACGGCGAAATCAAAACGATCTTAAAACTTGGATGCTTTGTACACCTATTTTTTATAGTTAATAATATAAATTTCTCAAAAAAGATAATTTTTGCTAAAATCAAAAACGTCATCAAAATCAAAAATTTCAGGGACTATTAACGTTTTGATATGTCTATCCATCTCTTAATAAACCCATTTACACTTTTGCCTAGACTAGACTCTCTGGATGGCGTGAGCGAAGCGTCTCCTTAGTGCTTTTGGTATTCTTGTTAAAATTTGTGTTATGTTGCATATTAGTGCGTAATAATAGTAGAATATTAGCTACACTTGTACTTAGTGTTTTTAAATATGCATAAGTGCACCTGAAACAAATATTTGCCATCTCTCAAGAAATAAACGGGGAGATTTCAATAAAACCCCATACCTTTACTGAAACCTAAATAAAATAAGGGGTATATCATTCATCAGGCACTAGTCAACCATCATTCATAAAACAGTTCTCATTATCATCTAATTAAGCAAAGAATCTGCTCACGGCTAAGTTTCAATAAAACTCTACCCTTTTACTAAAACCTAGAGAAAGGGATATTTCGCTGATCATTCATTATCATCATCATCATCATCATATCAGCCGTACGACGCCCACTGGACATAGGCCTCCCCTAAGGATCTCCACAACGATCGGTCCTGTGCTGCCCGCATCCAGCGTTTTCCCGCGACCTTGACCAGATCGTCGGTCCACCTCGTAGCAGGCCTATCCACTGAGCGTCGTCCGGCACGCGGTCGCCATTCGAGAACCTTTCCGCCCCAATCATTCATTAATCATATATCATTTATGGATCTGCTCGCTAATCAAGAAGAAATAACTCAAGGACTGGCAGTATGACTTACACCTTCGCTTGTACTGAAAAGGACGAAAATAACTTCGCAACTACGAGTCTACGAGTCTAAGTATTCTGTGATCACTTCACAGATTATCCGTGTAGTGTTAGTTGATGTCAGTCTGTTTCTTTAAAAAAATATTTAATTAGTGGATAATTTGCAAAATTCACAAATATTATTGATATTGAAATGGGTTCAGTAAAAGATGTAGCGTCTTTATACCAAAATTTGAAAACAGAATGGAATAAAAAACCCCGTAAACTTGACAAATGTGGCGAATTACTGAACAAGATCAAGGTAATCTTTCAAGATGACGAAGCATAATTTGTTGTTGTTTAGATTTTAATAAGATTGAATAACTATAATTTTTAGGTGGCGTTAACACAATTCAGCTTTCTACCAAGTAATAATGCGGCTGCTAACCAGAAAGAGTTGATCCTTGCTAGAGATGTGTTAGAAATAGGAGCACAATGGGCAGTTGCTGCCAAAGATGTGAAAGCTTTTGAACGTTATATATCTCAGCTCAAATGTTACTATTTTGACTACAAGTAAGTTTAATTAGATTCTTAAGTTATAGTACTCATTATGAACTTATTTACTTTGTCCCATGTGTGACACAAAATCTTTAATTACCTCTGTTCAGTCTCAGTCAATCAGTTCATTATAGTCTTGTTCTGAAATATAAATTTTAGATAATCAACAGGAATGGGCAAATTTACCAAAAATTTCATAAACTAAGATTTCCTACAAAAGTTAATAACTGAAGTGAGTGTAATGTGTACCAATGTATTTCAAATATTATACTTTTCCCTTAGTAGAATAGATTTATTCCACTTTACTTCAGCAATATTGCAGTTGGATACTTACTTCAGCAGAGTATCCAATTTAAAATTGAATTTATTGTTCTACTTATATTGGTAATTTTGAAACTTTTGTCTGCCCCACCAAAGTGATGAACTGAAGTGATAATGATAATGTAAACCAATGAATTTCAAATATTTTACTTTGTTCTATAGTAAAATTGATTGTTCCATTTTACACCAGCAAAGTATATCATTGCAAGTGGAATCATTCTCCTTGTTACAGCTAATTTAAATGAGAAACATTTTATTTTTTACAGAGACCACCTTCCTGAATCTTCATTCATGTACCAACTTCTTGGCCTAAACCTCTTGTTTCTGTTATCCCAAAATCGAGTGGCAGAGTTCCACACAGAGTTGGAGCGCTTGCCAGTCGATGTTATTAGGACTGATCCATATGTGCGACATCCAATTGCTTTAGAACAATATTTAATGGAGGGCAGTTACAACAAGATATTTTTGGCTAAGGTTTGTAAATGACAGCACATTGAGTTATTGGCTTGATATGACTTGATTTAACTTACGTCATTTGAGTACAAATGTTAAATTAATTTTACAGTCTTAATTACAGATATTAATTGTAATAACAAATTTAAAATATTTTTTAGTATTGGCATGCTGTCGACCTCAGATATATAACAGACGGAATAGATATTTAATTAAAAATGTGGTTACAGAAGACAGGCTGTAAAATCAATTTAACATTAGTTCTTAAATGACTCAACTATTGAATGAAAATATTTTAGGGTAACGTACCCGCAGAGAGTTACACACTTTTTATGGATACTCTATTGGATACAGTGAGGGGAGAGATAGCTGCATGTATTGAGAAAGCATATCTATCCATTCCTTGTGCAGAAGCAGCACGGAGATTAAACTTGCAATCCCAACAAGCTGTGCTTGAATATGGAAAAAAGGTAACATACATAAAAGCATATGTGTGTTAAATTCAGTTCTGGTGCTTCTCTGGCGCCCGTAGCTGGCGGCGGGATCCTGATTTTTAATGGTCACAGTAACTTTCTCAATGTCTGTAGTAAGGGTCCTAACAGTGACGAGAGCAAAACGGTAACTTTTTTATTAAACCAATTTGAATTAGTGGGGCTAATGGTACCACTGAATGTTTTGGCATTTTACTTTCCCCACCAGTAGGATGCTTGGTGGAAGATTGAAATAAATATTGCTTGATATGCCCACTGCTGTCAAATACACGCCACGCTGCCACTTCTACTTATTCTACTTTTATTTTATAATTTGTTAATGTTGGTTACTTTGATAAAAAGTAGAAACAATTTCTTAACTAAGAATTAATAATGATAGTATTAAAGTCAACTATTATATTGGTTTTAATAACTTATTTTATATGTAATAGCGCAACTGGACTCTTGGTGGTGATAACTGCTATCACTTCAACGCCGCCGAAGAAACTTCAGCAGCCAATTATGGAATCCTTCCCTCATCAGAGTTGGCAGAACAAACAATAGAGTATGCTAGACATCTTGAGATGATAGTGTAGAATACTCTAGATTTTTAAAAATAAAAAGAAATGTATTTGCCTACTAAGCTAACAATTGGTTTTAATTCATCTTGGGATTTTAAGATTCACTTCGATCATGTCAATAAAAATTGGATGATATCACATATGCATATGATTCCTTTTGTACATTGTCAGCAGCAATTGAACCTAGTCCAGGTTCAATTCTCAGAAATCAGGCTAAACCAAAAATAGGATGCATGGAAAGCATAATAAAAAGTGCAACTTCATTTTAGGTTGGTCAATTCTTAGCTGTGTGTCTGTGAGCTGCTGGGTCAAGTGTTAATTGGTAAAGCCAATTCATTTTGAATTTGATACCCTTTCAGCCATAAGTACACACAAGTAAAGAGAGGAGGAATTAGTATAGTGGTATGGTAGAATTGGAGGTAGAAATAATATGGTCTCTATTGAAAGCTATCCCAATGTACACACACAGTAGTCTGTATGTAGGTAGACACCGTAGACATCAGGTTAAATATGCTTTGCATTGTTATTAGAATCGCATGGATATGAAGATTTATATTCCATTTGAGCATTTATTAAATGTCGACAGTTATGCCATGACTTAGCAAGACCTATGTAGGGAAAATTTTTACTTTTTCCCTTAAATATGTGTTACAGAATATCATGAATAAAGGAATCTTTTCTAGAACTGCTAAAGATACAGATACATTAAAATATACAATTTTTTTAATTATTTTCATTTACCTTTATATTGGGAAGACAAAGTAAGAATATTAATTTTGTAGAGAACGACAAGACCGTTTGTAATAAATAGACCGTAATTATTGGAAGATAAAAATATCAATATTAGGCGCTGACCTCCCAGCAAAAGTCCAGAGGACATTTATTTTATTACCTCGTTTTATAGACGATATACGCAACGGATCTAAGTCTCAAGGCATCAATACAATATAGGGATTCTATTGCAGTTTAAATAATTTCGTGATGTCCAATAATATTGTGCATTCTATCAATCCTACTTATTCGTTAATTAGTTATTCCGGTTTATTGTCGTACCTATACACATGTTTTTATTTGGTAGAGACAACTATACCTACACATTTAGTTTTCGAAGTTCTGTTCTGTATAAGAGTGAGGGATTTACTGGCTATTACTTATAAAATGACATTTGAATTAATTGAAGAACCTTATCGATATTGGACGAACTGATTGCGAGTTCGCAATATTCAATTTCAGTTACACTTATTTTTTGACGTGATAACGTCTTAAAATCGATGAACGCCGGCTGCACACAGGAAAAAGTGTAATGTTCTGCCTGAGCCGAGCGTGCAAGCGAGCGCGCGGAACAAGCGATAGAGAGGCACGATCGGCCTAAGCGTTCGACTTGTGGCGTATCTATCTCTCTTCCTCTTCATGAAGTGATAAGTTTCCATTGTTTATTGCAATCACAACTTAATTAATCGATTTTTTTTTCAATTAAATCCTTTGTATTATACAAAATAATGATAATTTATTGATAATAATTCAATTCATAAAAGTATGTAATTTTTCATCAATGTTTTCTTATGATAGCGTCATAAGAAAACATTGATGAAAAATTGACGTCAATTTATCGTCCGTAAACTGACTTTACAGACAACCAATTTTTTAATAAATAATATTGCGCAAACATACTATTTCAGAAGCAGAGCTAAAAAAATCTTAGAACAACGATTAGGTACGGAAATTTTGTTTGCCTAAAAAGAGCGAAAATGCTTTCGATTTATAAGAGAATCAGTTACTGTGATACATCAACGAGTATCCATAAACTTTACGTGGGTTGCAGTGCTCCTTCATAAGTTTTATCTTGGGACCTCCGCCAAATGATTGCTAATCTCTAACACAACTTTAATGGCGCGAAGTATATACACATTTCTATCGCAACACTTATTATTGGCCTGTAGCTTTGAACATAAGCTTTTTGCTTTGATAGGTACAATGCTACTGAAATGTGTGGTGATAAATGTACATATTGGGTCATATTTACACGTCGAAATGATGAAAAAAACAATTTATGGAGGTGTACAAATTTATTTTGTAAAATAAAACCATTTTCATTGAGTACATTTCATGAATGTAGTATCGGTTATAATTCTGAAATACCATTGTGTTGCTTGCAAGTTAGGAATTAATTTTTCCTTTTAATTCTTTAGTTAATGTTTCCAAATCATCAAGTTTTAATAATTTCATAAAATAATCTAAAGCCAGTTCCAAGTTCCAGTTCTTCAGTTCTAGGCACCTGAAATATCATAAATAAACAATTACGTTAAAGTATTTATACAAATTAATTTAAGAATCAACATTTAAACGTTTAACCCCTTGTTTTTAATTATTCATTTCAAAATGTAGTACATATAAAGTGACTGGTATTTTTTCGTTACTACTTTGTTTTAAATATTTAGGCAAATGTGTCAGTTCGGAATTTTCAGTGACATAGCAATGTAACGTTTATTTTACTGAATAAAAGAAAAAAGTTATGTTCATTTTATAAAAAAGGAGAACACGTAAAATAAAAATTACAATGACAATTAAGACGATAACATATGGATAACTTATTTAACTACGAGTTTAATAGGTCAATAAAAAGTGGGGGTTAGAAAAAATTAAATTTGTTAAATGACATTCATGTAGCCATCAACATATACTAATGGACGTGCCGTACCCGTATAACGTGCAGTAATTTCTTGGTTTGAGAAGACTGACGAAGATGGCATATGCTTTCGGACTAACGCTATCTCTTTCCTTTTAGGCGATAGGCTCTCAATTTTCATGACAGGTACGGCATATATTTTGAGATACTTAAATAACGATAGTCCGAAACTTAGTTTTATCTCTTTATTTTGTGGTGCCACAATTCTTACCGCTAGGACATGTCCATTAGTATATGTCGATGCATGTAGCCACCTTCATTTACTGGTTACATTAAAATATAATAAAAACAATAGATAAAAGTTCTTTTTTAATTTTAGTGTAGCTGTCAAAGATTAATCAAGTATTTGAATATTTTCAATAGATTACATCTATAAAAATTCTCGTATAACTATTTTAAGACATTTTTTTTTATTCATATTGACTCAATTTCTAAATTTAAGTAGATTTTCTTACTTTTCACTAGCGCTTTTGCTTAGATCGGTCAACTGCATAAAAATCTGCAACAAGCCTTCCTTCAAATCTTCGTCGGGCGGTGATTCCAAGGCTAAACTGAGTTTCGTCTGTTTTAACTACAAAGCAATGGATATTGTTAGTGATTTATTAAAATGTTCTACACCATCCACAAGTAGGTATTTTCTACGCAAAACATCACTGCATATGCGTTGTTTGTATATGTATAATATACTTTATGTGCATAAAGCATAACAATTGGATTTGGAATAAGAAGAAATTTTCGTAAACGTGTAGGTACATGCTACTGTCTCAGATCTTTAAACTAAAAATGAAAATATTGCTTTTTAATCATAATGTTATTGTTTTAACGTTAAAAACGTTAATGGGTACTGTGTAACCATATTACGAAATACTTGTTGTAAATTATCACGATAATTGAGACGAATCCGTATCTACAGGATTGTCATAATTGAGGAGTTCCGGAACAAAATCCGATAAATCCACTTTATGCCCGATTTTTTTTCTGTTAGGACTCGTACTCGTGCATAACTTACATCATTATATAATCATACATTAAAAAGATATGAAATAAGGCTCTAAAAATGGGCAGCTGGACCTAAACCCGACAAAAACACGTATTTTTAAGTTATAGTAATTGCATTTAATATTTTTCGGAACTATTACCGATAAATCATACAAATTCTTATAGATTTTTCCTGTTCGGTCCATTTATCGACAAATGTATAGCTTCTTTTAATTTTTCTTTTTTCGAATTGTAATACTAGTTTTGTGGTAGAAATAGTTTACCAAATGGTAGCAACAATAGTAGAACAACAACAACTATAATAAAAATACATAATAATGATTATAAAATAACCATGTATTTTACTAACTGCTGATAATTACAATGTAGCCGTTCAAATCCCGATAGTTACATTACGTTCGGACCAAAATCCGATAATTACATATTTAAATCTAAAATTGTAGCAAAACTATTAACACTAGATTTTTTATATATTATCAATTTGAAAGCCCTTACTACAAGCTAAATTTACGTTATATTAGATAAACGAACAACATTATAATTACTAAATAAATCATTCTTTTGTATTTCCTGTAAAAATATTAAAAGTGGATTTATAGGCTTTTGTTCCGGAGCTCCTCAATTCGTGTCGTTGTTGACGGTATAACGTTATCAGGAAAATTATGCTGTTATTGTCTAATAAATTTTGAAAACTGTACGGAAAATAGCACTTTACCGAATATTAATCTACCACGTCGTTTTTGATAGTCATATGAGAAATTTGACAATTATGGGGAGGTTAACCTGTTGTTAACAGTATTCCATTGACAGAACTCTAGCCTAAAAAGTTACAAATAACAATATTTTTTTCAATTTTTATTCTGCTTCTAATTATTATTCAAATATACGATCAATTTGAATTTTTGAATCAGGAAAATAAATATTTATTTAAATGCAAACATTCTTCGCCGTATCACATTGATGGCACAAATCTGCCACACATTCTAATAGTTACTGTTGTAATTTACATGGTGAGATTCCTACATTATGTCATGCTTACTGTGTCATATTAGAATATTTTCAAATAACTCGAACAATAAAATAATGGACGTAAATGTATTATATTTTGTAATCTCATTCAGACGACACTTGCAGAAATAACACTTACGAGGTGTAAATGCCTTCTGTTAAAATGTGACCTTTTTTTATTTTTTTCCCATGGCAACATTTCATCGATCTGCCGACGCCGCTGTCAAACAATCGTGTGTGATTTGCAGAGAAAAATAATTCGATTGATTTTCACATTTGCTTATTGTAATTTTACAGCAAAATGAAGAAGACTCAGACCCGATCAAAAACTATAAACGACCCTGTAATAGTGTCTCGTGTAAAAAACTATCTAGCAGAAAACGTGGACAAGACATTTGTCGATGTTAGTCAAATGGCGCGTTCTCTCAAAGAACGTTACCGTGAATATAACAATAGGAGTGATAGTGCTTTCTGCCAAATGGTCGAAAGCGCGTACAAAGTCGTGTTACAGAGTTATGGATTAGACGGCGCGTCTACTTCAGAAGGTTCCGAAGAAGAATCTGATTTAGAGCTGTTAGACGAAAACAACAGTGCATTGAATGATCGTTTACTTGCTATGTACAAAATGCAGGATAAAAAACGACCAGCAGCTTCACGACGTGCTACAGACAAGTCCGGGGAACCTATAGATATAATAAGCAGCGATGAAGACGGTTCTGCCGCGCCAAAATTACCTAAAATCAATGACCAAATCACCATAACTCCTCACATACCATCCCGCAATGCTAACAGCACTGCGATTGAACACACTCCAAAAACGCAACATAATATGACTACTGCTGATAAAAAGAAAAAAATGGATATAAATAAAGTAGTGCCAATAAAGAAAAAGTGTGAAGTTGGGGCAACCAAAAATGTGAAGGTTAGTTTTGAGGATGTTGGTGGTATATCAGATATAATCACACAAATTTGTGATTTGATTTTACATATGAGACACCCTGAAGTGTATAATAAATTAGGCATTAAGGCACCAAGAGGTGCATTGTTGCATGGTCCTCCTGGCACAGGAAAAACATTGTTAGCGCATGCTATTGCTGGCAAGTTACAACTTCCACTCATTGCAGTAACAGGCACTGAATTAGTAGGAGGTGTTTCTGGTGAATCAGAGGAAAGGATAAGAGAGTTGTTTGAAAGGGCTGTATCAGTGTCTCCTTGTGTTTTGTTCATAGACGAGATTGATGCTGTTTGTGGTAACAGAGTTCATGCTCAAAAAGATATGGAGAAACGTATGGTTGCTCAGTTGTTGGCTAGCTTAGACAATTTGAGTGAGACTAATGAGTCTGTTCTTATACTTGCTGCTACCAATAATCCTGATGCATTAGATCCTGCATTACGGAGAGCAGGGCGTCTCGAACAAGAAATTACTTTAGGTATACCATCTCTGAAGGCTAGAAAAGAAATCCTTTCAATATTATGTAAGAATTTAGTTTTAAGTGAAGATATTGATATGAATGTACTAGCTCAGATTACTCCTGGTTTTGTTGGGGCTGATTTACAAGCTCTTGTCAATAAAGCTAGTACATATGCAGTAAAAAGGATATTTGCCGAGATAAAATCTACTGATGTGGATGAGAAGAATGTTGACATTGAACAAACAAAACCTCTTAAAGAGGACACAGCCATACCAAATGGAGAAAAAGAAGAAAGTGAAGAGACAGCAAAAGAAGGAGGTGATGCACTTCAAAATGATGATCACCCAGCTCAATCTGAAAATTCAGAAACCACAACAGAACCAAGTGATGACAAAACACCCTCAGCTGAAATAAATCATACAGAAAATGAAAAGACAAAACAAACCGTTAATCCAATCAATGAAGTTTTAAGTCTTTTGGAAGATACTAAACCATATTCATTAGAAAAATTGTCAAGCCTTTCAATAAATCAAGAAGATTTTGTGAAAGCTCTTAAAACCACTAAACCATGTTCTGTTCGTGAAGGCATTGTTACTGTTCCTGATGTTACATGGGATGATGTTGGTTCTTTGAGTCAAGTCCGAAAAGATTTGCAGTTAGCTGTATTGGCTCCTGTAAAGTACCCAGAGCAGCTTAAAAAACTTGGATTGGCTGCAGCTAGTGGTGTTTTACTTTGTGGCCCGCCTGGTTGTGGCAAGACTTTGCTGGCCAAAGCAGTAGCTAATGAGGCGGGAGTAAACTTCATTTCTGTGAAAGGACCTGAGTTACTCAACATGTATGTTGGTGAAAGTGAAAGAGCTGTGCGTACATGTTTCAGGCGTGCGCGAAATTCCGCTCCTTGTGTTATATTTTTCGATGAATTTGATGCTTTATGTCCTAGGCGCACTTCTCAAGATCACAATGGAGCAGCGAGAGTTGTAAACCAATTACTGACTGAAATGGATGGAATAGAGGGTAGGGAAGGTGTCTTTGTTCTTGCTGCCTCAAATAGACCAGATATTATTGATCCTGCTGTTTTGCGACCTGGTCGTTTAGATCGTGTAATGTATGTTGGTATGCCAGCACAAGATGACAGGTTGGATATTCTGCAGAAGTTGACAAAAGGTGGTTCTCAGCCTAAATTAGGCCCGGATGTTGATTTGCAGGTGATTGCTGGCCTTACTGAGGCCTACACTGGGGCTGATTTAGCAGGGCTTGTGAAAGCTGCAGCAACAAATGCTCTGACAAATCATATTTCTAATGGAACTATTGATTCCAAAGAAGACATATTTGTTGTCTTTGAAGATTTTAGAACAGCGCTTACAAAGTGTAAACCATCTGTATCATCCAAAGAGCAGTTACATTATGAAAAACTGAGAATAAAGTATGCTTCAGGGGCTGATGATAAAGACATGGAAATGGAGACTGAACCAACAAATGAAGAGTCTATGGACACTGTCTGAGAATCATTTAACAATTGGGTCTTACAGACATAGTTGTTTTCAGTATCACAGTTCAACCTTTTGTAATTGAAACCGTCAGTGCCAAGTGGATATTCTTGTTTACATGATGAAAATTTGTGTGTACAATTAATATAATTAAAGAAGTAAGTTAACAAGTTTTCATAATTGATTATTATGAAAGGCAATAAGTTCGTCTCTTGAATAATATAATTGCGAATTAAACATTATTTCTGTAATAATAAGTAATAATGAGCAAGTATGTATCATGAGTAAGCCTGAAGCCATTTTTTATTTTAAAGCACACATAAATAAAATATTTTTCCTTATGAATTTGTCTGTTATTATTTCACATGCCTTTAATCACAATAAATTCTATTATCAATTAAAATACTACTGTTTCAAAGTTAGCTGTTTTGGTATTTTTGTTTCGATTGGTTGCATATACCTACTCAATTATAAGGATACCTGGACAATGCGAAAGTATAGGACGCTGACCTTTGACCTGCTGACTGTTACTACAGCTAGGCACTGAGTTTTCCGCCGTAAATATGAATTGGCTTGTAAGCTTTGTAAGATGATTTGTAAGCTGTACAGTTGTTAACATACTAGATATGACTTAGCTATTTGTTAAGATTTAAAGTGTAAAGTGACACTAAATAGTCAAACCATAGTAAAATATTCTCATTTCATGAACGCTTGTAACCCTCGTCTCGTGTATCTATGCATTTAAGAAATAATGAAAATTCATTTAAAAAATTGAAAAGAAACTTATAAGTGCTAGTTTCAGGTATGAATTTTGCCATTTTGTGTAGGTTCGTTTTTAAATGTATCAGAAAATTTCATAGAATGTACCAAGCCATAGACGCATAAATAACATGCATATATGAATTCAAACCCTCAGAGTAAACAGGACTGGAGTAGCCTTTGCCTAACATTACCCCTCTGCCAAATGCACAAGCATCGGATGCCTGTGCGTTATATAAAACTAGTTGAGCCACCATTTTAAAACCACAATCCACAATGCAGAGCTCCCACGAAAATGCCTGCCTGTGCTGTTTTCTAATGTAAAAAAAAATCGAAAATATCTAGTATGCAAAAAGATGGCGTCACCTTTCATTTGTAAGTATAATTTTTAGGATTTGATTATTATTTAATTCATAATTTCATGTTTTAGCAGACTACAATTTCAAATTTCGCGCTCAAAGTTCGTTTGATGACGTCACGGCCGCACTCCCCACGAGACTACCTAGGGTTGACCATTATTGCATTTCAATTAATTAAGACAAAAATAAGAAAAAGTTTGTTGGTAATAAATAACTGTAATTTTGTATTAATTAATTACCAATTATAATTTCGTTTTAACAATGTACGTTGCGTGTTTATTTTTAGTTTAGTATTAAGTACATACCTACACTTTTGCGGCTGCTTGAAGCCTATTCTTTGCCACACAACATGGAAATATAAAATAATAAATAAAATAATAAATTAAAATAATAATCAAACTATTTGCCCTTTTATTCATGCTGGGCGGCGCTCATAAACATTAAGAGTACTAATGCTGTATATACTTACAGTGTCCCTGACTTCATAAAAAAGCACGGTTAAAAGGGTATCATCGCCTAACCAGCACACCCGATCATTTCCGAGAAACCAAAATTTTTTTTCGAGCCACAGGACAAATTGTTTTTATTTTGTAATCAGCAACCCTTATTAATTTGTACAATATTTATTTGCACAATAGTGATGTCAACTTCATCGATATTGTGATTTTACGAGTGAGTAATGAATGAATGAATGAATGAATGCAAGTAACATACTTAAATTGAAAATATGTATTATAATTTAAATCTATATGTCGCAGGGAAATTGTATGATTCCGCAGTTTACATTCGGCGTCATCAGTTTGAAAAACACATACCCTATTCTTTGTTCTTTTTCATAACGATCATAAAACACAGCTTAGATAAATTAGTTTGTTTCGGTAATTATTACCAGGTATTAATGATGATTTCAAATGAGAATAAGGTATGTCATTTTAAACTGATGACGCCGTATATAAAGTGCGGAATTATACTATTTACCTGCGATATTATACATACGAGAATAAAACTGTAAAGATATAGAATAAAATAGGTCAAGTCCACCTTAAACCAAATGGCTAGTAATGAGCGTAGAGGAAGCGAAATCACAAATTTTTGAACATTTTGTCTGTCGGAATGTATGTTTGAGCACGCATCACGCAAAAACTACGCGACCGACTTTGATGACATTTTAGTATGGTAATAGCTAATCATCATTTAAGTTAAGTTTTTTTATTAATATTGTAGCATTTATAGCTCCTTTTAAAAACCGGATTGTCCAACTGCAATACTTCAAGATACTAGGAGTAAGGTATGTGGTGCCAAAAGTCCTTTGTACATAAATGAAAGCTATTGGAAGATAGTGTTGCAGTATTAAAATTAGAAATGATCGGTATGTGTAGTTCAGGCATATATACTCTACCCCTAGGCGGTATACTAATTGTTGGTATTTATACTTTAAGCTTTGACATGCCCGGAAACATCTAATTTTTCATATTCAGTTTTCCTAAAGAAAACAGCATACGAAAAAAATGGATTCATGCTTGTAATAGGTAATAGGGCATCTTGGGCATCTTCAAGAACAAGTACTATATGTTCCCTACATTTTGAGCCGTCTCAGTTTCAAAAATTATCTAACAATAGAAGAAGATTAGTTGCCCATGCTGTGCCAACGTTATTCTCGAATGATCCTCTTAGTTTATTATATAACTAGTTATGTTTCAAATAGATATCAACATGTTATATTATAACAGTTTTAGTTTATTACATTTAAATGTACTAATTTTAGGTTAAAGAATAAGTTGAAAAGGAAATACCTGCAAAAGGTGATGTAAGCAAATCGCAAAAAAATACAAATAATCAATCGGTCAAAGTAAAAATCTGAGAAAACTAACTATATTCACTATCGCTTTGTTGAAAAAATAATGTTTCAGTGTTCCTCCTTTCCATTATGGTTATACGCGAAAGGGTCCACAGTGAATTCTATATTTATAATAACACCTATTGTAAATATCTTTTAAATGCAATAAACTATTAAGTTTCAATTTGTATTTTATGGATATAGCCTTCGAAACTGACTGTTGTAGCGTGTAATATCATCATTAATTTAATTTAATTTTTAATACATAATGTAGGAATACTAACGCAAAGTTAATTGGAGCGGAGCGAAGCGAAGCTCCCATGGATCAGCTTCAATGGCACAATGTCTGTTACGCCATAACTTCCCGAGATCTTAACCGATTTTAATATTTTTGTGTGGAATCGAATCAACAGGTTTAGGACCAGATTGTGACGGAGCCCGAATTTTGAAATTCGCAAAAATTCCGAAACGCTCCGCTTCAATATATGGCGCTAGCGTAGCTTTATGCTTAGCGACTGCATCGCCTAGTACATTCATTCATTGAACGAAACTGATTTATCGATATCGATATTCTCGTGCTATGTCATGTCACTTCTCACACAATGACATTCGTGTGTTCGAATAGAACGTTAACACACTATTTTAAGCACGTGTGCGTGTATTTTAAATATGTTTGTCGTATTATGCATGTGTGCCTTTGTAAACACGCAAAGAGTTTTTGTTCCTGTGTGCTGGCATTGAATGTAGTAGTAACCTCACCCCTCGCAAAAAATGGCAGAAAAATATGTACGAGAAATTGACTAATGGCTACTCCAGTCCTGTTTACTCTGAGATTCAAACCAGACCCACAGAGACTTCGTACCATCGAACGAAGTATTTATTTAATAACACGATATCTTTAAAATACAGAGGAATGTTCTGAACTCGAACTTGAGTCCCTTTGTGATATTGGTAGTCTAATTGTTTAGGGCTTCTGTCCCAGCTTCTAAACGATATGGTAGACGCGGGTTCGATCTCAGGTCATTTTCTAAAAAACTGCTTGTCTATCTTTATCTCGTTAGTTATTCCCTGTTACCCCACCGCCAAAAAACACCAAAAATTGAGTCTTTTTTTATAATCGGAATTTAACATTTCTTTTGTTTTTAGTAGCTTTAAGTGACAAGTGATGACAAAAATCATCGCCTCCAGCTTTAGCGTTGCTAATGAATATAAAGCCTTAGGATGATTCTTAGTTAATATATATATGAGTTAGTACCAGCGGCGGCATACCTAAATGATGGGACTAACTGGGTATAAATGTACGGTTACCTTCGTAGTTGAGTTTCATAATTCGCTAATCCTTTATCATCGAGAGTCCAGTCGTGCTGCTGGTTTACTTACTTTGTTGATATACCATTCATGTGTATCTTTTCATAATTAATGTGCACAGCCATGGAATGAAATTTTCTGCCCGCTTCTATATTCCCAGAGAATATTAACTGAAGGATCTATAAAGCTCGAGTGAGCTCCCTATATCGTCACCCTAACTCTAGGGTTCAGAATCTGGCCCCGAGTATGCCTATTTATTATTACAAAAAAATAGCAATATAGATAACTGCGGAAATAGCCGTTCCAGGTAAACGTCAAGTATGTATTTCTACTGATCTATCTAATTTACATTATACATATTCCTTGTGAATGTGTGATGATATGAAGCGGATTGAAAACTTTAATAAGAAGTTATAAAGCAATGAATAAAAATATTCATACATTTCCCATTAACTTAAAATCTTGTTGGTAAACGTTGTTCGCTTAAAAAAGGGAGCTGACGATGCGATCTGCTTGAGATCGAAATTATTGAAATCCCGTGGATGAATAATGGGGTTTAATAGTGGGACATCAGAGACACTAAGGTTTCAGCCATCCTTTTATTAAAAATATTATAATAGATCACTTACCGTTCTACATTATCTAATATCTAACATTACATATATTCCTTGTGAATATATGATGATGTAAAGCGGATTGTAAACTTTAATAACTAGTTATAAAGTAATAAATAAAAATATACATCTCCCATTAGCTTAAAATCTTGTTAGAAAACGATGGTCGCTTAAAAAGGGAGCTGACGATGCGATCTGGTAGAGATCGAAATTATTGAAATCCCGTGGATGAATAATAGTGTCTAATAGTGGAACATCTAGGACACTAACGTTTCAGCCACCCTTATAATAAAAACATTAGATCACTTACCGTTCGTGTTATCTGGAAAGCCTTATTAGCATATTCTGAGGTGGGTATATCCCAGTATACCATCTCATTAGTGATCTTGTATTCCCAGTTGTCGTATGAGTGTAGTACGAACGTCTTCGAAAAGGCTAGCAAGTGCTCGTCTTCAGCCAAGCTATCGGAGGTGAGCTTGAGGATACCGGCGATTTTGAAGACGGTCGCGAATTCCTAGGTTCAAATTTTGCTATCAGTTAGTTTGATTAAAAAGGTACTATCGAGGCCTCTGGCGCCTTATCAGTCGAAAGTCGCTAGCACACTGCACGATGCCTATCGCTTCAGGCCACGCCCCAATCCATTCAATTCAACAATGGCGCGTGTGCGCAAACAAGCAAGTGACAGCAGATTGACAGTTGACAATACTGACACCAATGGCGATTTTAAAACTAGATGTTTATGATTGGCCGTAGTATAAATCGTAGTAAAATACGAAGCCAATTAGGGGTCGTGTGGGCGTGTCCGATGCGATCAGTACAAACGAATATTTCTACAAAGTGGTAAGGCGCGAGAGACCTCGATAGTACCTAAGATATTTTTTTTGAGATTTCATTTCAATTTAAATCACTAACATCTCTTGATTCGTAACAAATTAAGCAGAACTATTAAAAATAAAGTTTAAAAGCTTGTCATTCAATATGAGCACTAACAATGAGTGTATTAAACGCCAATGACTACGTTGTGGCGTAGTAAGTACTACGTCGAGAGACCAAGTACCGAAAAGATTCAGCGAAACTCGGAATGGGCCAATTTTTTCTCCCTTTAATGATGCGTTATATAGTTTTATAATTTAAGTTTTTCTTATACGGCCCTCGGGTCCTTTTCACACTGCAACTTTTTGTAACGCTACTGCAGTGATTCAGTCGCGTTATCATCGCTAAATGATTAACCTTTTTAGACTGCTACAATCTCATTTTTTACTAAGTCGCTGATCGTTTATCTTACACCTCGTTAGTGTCACGATATAAACGCATATTTGATAAAAGTGCGTTTGTATGGACGCAAAAAGTCGCAATATAGATAATCATCTCAAGCAAAAAATACTATTTTAATGGACAGATAATTAAATAGTCGATCCATGGTGAAAAAAAAATAAAGAACTTTACGTACCATTTTTTTCATAAAAGTGAAAAATTTAATCCAAAAATTTCAATGACAATAAATTATCAATATTCATAGCTGTCCCATTTTCCATTATATATTTAGGTGATGGATATAAAACAGAAAAGCTGGCTTGGCTCAAACATTTTTTTTTAAACCGGCAACCGTGATCAACGAAATAAGATTGTCGAAGTAAAGTATTCGAGTGCAGGAGAAAGTGCGTATTTTATTCGCATTAGGTTGACTGTGTGATGTACCAATACAATCGTCTCAAAGTCTTTAATTCCCATTAGGAAAGATCCGAAAGTGAATGTTCCTCATTACCTGTTAATCAGAAATACTCACGTCGTGATGCAACACGTCGATGGTAAATGTGTTCGGATCGTGTATTAAGGGGGGCCATTTGTCAATGAGTTTTACAATTTCTGTGGAACCGCTTACTGTATCTGTATCGCCTTCGTCAATGACCCGACTGCGATTGAATAAGCTACGGAATGATCTGTAGATATTACTGTAACCTGTAAAGTGGTGGTGTAGATTAGTTCATTTATATATTTACTTGTTTACTCTGGAATGAGATATATATAAACAAAATGAGGATCAGATTGTTTTTTTCGTGTGCGCATTAGTAGCGTTATAAAAAAAATATTTTTTTAATAACGCTAAATAGAAAAAATGTAGTATTTTGATATATATTGCTGTTTTTGTTATTTTTTTAGCTCTAGAAAAAATAATTTAACCATAGTTAGTATCTATTTACTGATAAAAAATTATTAAGTTAACGAACGATGAAATTATTGATAAAAAACAAATATTAACCTGGGGAGAAATGACAATTGTGATTTATTAAAGAGAAAATAATTCCTTAACTAATTATTTAAACAATGGAAATATAAAAAACTATTATAAACAAAAAATAATATAAAAATCATTATTTTGCCAAGACAACAAAATGGTATTTTTTTTAAATATTAAACTTGTCTATTTGTTTATAAACAATTTCTTTTAGTTTATAAACAGTCACCTAATATCATTACCTAAGTATGATACTATAAGGCAACTGAAAGCCCTAAACCATTGTCATTAAAAATCGGTTTCAATACTTACGCAGTTTAAATCTATATGTAATAGTCATCGACGCCCCCTCATGGTACAATTTATCCATACCGAGTCTGCCGTCTTCTGTTGATTCAAGAAGCGGAAAATATACTTCTAAAAACTTTTCTACAATTTCTATTGCCTCTTCTGGGCAATAGTTCTTCTTAAATGTAGGCATTTCTCCTTTTAATCGGAGAGGTATATCGTCCTTAAAGATTTAAGTATATTTATTAAATACAGTAATGAACTCAAAAATGATGTTCCATGGCACAGTATTAAGGTGCGGTCTGCCTAGTATTAAAGAAGTTAAGCAACCTTTGTGATTGTCAGTCATTGGTTGGGTGATCAAATAGTTGGTTATCCTCTGCTTCGGTTAATCCGGGTTCAATTAGTAATCGTTAGGAGCTGCCAATCCGCATTGGGTCCTTACTGTGAGATTTGGTTTTTTCCTCATTAAGGAATTTTGATGGGTAGAAACTCTATAATGTGTTTAAACCTTTTATATAGCAGAGGCATTCATTTAGCGAGTTTGCTAATATTCTGAAAAGGATCAAATTTATTGTACTTACTATTTTCTGCAACGAAGAAAACATGGTTTTCAAAACCTTAACGTACTGATCTGGGTCGATATAATTATTGCAGAGAGGATTTCCTTCCAGCTTTATGGATCGTAAGCATAAATCACGAATTCGGATTAGCGCCATTGCGTTTTCTATATAATTGTGAGACAAATCCAAATGTTTCAGTTTCGGCGTACTTTGTGCGAGATTAAAACCTTCTATAGAGCTGTAGGTAACAAAAAATTAAAGTCATTTTGTACATTCGGACGAATATTTGATGAAACAGTAATATTAATTTTTCCTGCTTATTGCACCAATGGTTCTGGATTTGAGTCTAAGAATTTGATCCCGAGTCATGGTTCTTATATACTTAACTACCAGACTATGCTAACTTAAACCTGGCAGAGGTTAGTTTGCCCTCGACCAAATCCTGTAGAAGCACCAACTACCGGATCTAAATAGATTTCCAAAATCGAAGAAATAAATAGATTTTTATTACATATATAGGGAAATTTTATAAATACCATCCAAAGTTATATCTTATATTATTTGAAGAAAATAACGAAACAAGTATTTTTTCTTTTAATATCACCCAGTACTAAAATTTGAGTTAAGGCTACACAAAGTTATTCAAAATAAAACTACGTTTTTTGTCACAATCACGCTACGCACGGTGTTGTAGCAATGATTACACGACCCACGCCCCGCCCTCCCGTATTTCCTTGATAAGTAACAATGATTTTCATAAGTTGCAAATTTTTCCTTAATTTTTTACGTGCTTAGGACAGTCAAATCGCAGAAGGTATGAGTTTTTTTGTTCTTTAATTAGAACGTTATTAATCGAAAACAGTTTTAATAACAGATAAAAAAAATTAAATGTAAACGTAAAGCATAGATTTTACAAAAAGGTGCATTTAAAAAAATTTAATCAACTTATGTACAATTGGTTGGAATATAGCAAAGGATGTTTTTACCGCAGAAACTAAATTCAATGACACGGCATTGAATAACTGAGCAAATTGGCGGACTTGTTTGGGAACTGTGTTTGGAAGATCTTTTACTTTGTAGTATAAGTATTATGTACTAGTAGTATAAGAGCGAGGCCACACGATGCGATGCGGTACGGTGCGGCACCGTATCGTAGTGAATTCGAGGTTTGGGTGCCACACGGGTGGTGCGATGCCGCTGGCACTGCGGTGAACAGCGTTGCGCTGCGGGCGCATATCCCCTCCCCGCTTCGTCTCTCAGGTCCCAAGACCGGCAAGGTGCGGTGCGACCCCGCATGAAGACCTAACGCGTCGTCTGACATGGTATAGGGATTTGTATGTAGGATGACGCAGCGGCACCGCTCAGGCACCGCACCGCACCGTTTACGCATCGTGTGGCCTCGTACTGAGTATTCTGATAGTTTTCGATTTGGTAAATAGCTTGCATACATAAGTCAGATTGTTCCGTTCTGTACTTTGCCGGCATAACGTTTGGTTCAGAATGTATTGCGTGCATAATCGTATCGTGGTCGGTGGCCTTATGATACAGTAGGCAATAAACGGCAAAAAAAAAACCCAAACTAAGTAGTGTTTGCTATTAACGTTAACCTCGGCTACTTACGTAATCCTGTTATGTGAAAGTACGAGTTCAGTTATATACTCCCATTCAATACTACTTTGTAGTCGTACGATTTCCATTTGATTGGGCGATTGATTCAATGGAAAATAAATGAAATGACTTATATCTGAAACAATTAAATGACTAAAATGAAAACATCTATAACCATTTTTGTAAAACCCCTTTTTTAAATTGAATGCATCGCATTCGTATAGCCTTCACTGAACTATCTTAAATAAAAGATTAGTCATATGAAGATACTCTTACTAATTACCTATGTTAGTTTTAGAGGAACAGTGTATCATTTAGACCAGTAACATTTAAAGATGTAAGTTTTGTGTATATATGTATTAAACATCACATTGATTTCAATGGAGATTTCCCCATTGTTACGTTTTACGAAAAACTACTTAAACTATATCTTTCAGTTTCGCCTATATTTTTAAAGAATATTAAAAATGCTTTGAATACTTCATTTATATTCCCATTAACCCCTTGTGATAAGCTGCTTATGTTAAGAGAGTGGGTCCACGTCCCTATACAGTACATAGGCAAAGATCGAAATTATTCCGCTTGGGTTAAATCTGACATCCTAACTGCTCGTGTAACTTCAGGCTACTATACAGACTACTTTATTACTCTCTCAGTTAAAAGTGCTAAGTTGCTCTTCATTTCATCATATAATTGAAGTATTCGATGAACGTATGCATAACGAAGGCGCATTTTATTCTTATCTTTATAGTATCGAAATCGCTTGGACAAGCCGCGTTGTCGCTGCCCATACGTTAAATACCTACGCTGAAAAACAGTTATTTCTGTGCGCATGCAATTGTCCCGAAATATCGGAGTCTCAAAAATAAAAATCATGGTAAATATTCCATTTAACTTATTACAAATGTTAGTTATTACGAAAGTTTCAAACATTACCTTCCTTGGTAGTAAAGTTGTTCAAATCCAAACGATTTTCTCCGTCGTATCCCATAGACAATCTCTTTCTCAATACCAGTTTAGGTATAAATTCTAAGTGTGACAAAGTAATGTTGGACATTGATATAGAAATCATCAGCTCAACTCCTTCTTTACGAATGCAAAAGTTAGCTTTGTGTATTGCTAACAATGCTGACCGACTTCTTAGCACAAGGAATTTGCATTCTTGAGGGGAGAACTGAAAAGAAAAACTTGATATTTTATTGTCATAAAGGAGACCTTTCTTTTCGGGCCAAAAATGTACCTTGGTACAAGTTATTTGAAAATATTCATAATAATGTACAAACACTTATTTCATATATAATATACCCATTACTTAGATTTTTATAAAGTTAATAGAACACAATAAATTATACACAAAATCACAACTGCGTAGAACGAAACGCTAATATGGCACTTGTGTGTGACAGTCGGTTAGATTTTAACAAGTTTCTCGCGGCTCTGGAACACGGTATTTTAGTAAAGTGCGTAGGCTGATAAAATAACTAAACGCTTAGAATGATTCGCAATAGCAAGAAATATCTATTTTCGCTCTCGATCCTACTGTATATATTAAAAACAGAAGAATTCATAAAGCAGTGTTAATGTAATGTATATTTTTTAATGATTTTTTTAGTGGTACAAATGTATTTAAAAATAAATAAGTATTTTTTTCGGAATATACAATTTTCTAGCTATTTTTTGGTATCTTTGAATCTTAGGTACATATTTAGCCTAACTTATATGGAAGAAAGAAAGGCTCCTTTAATGAAATGTGTTGTTCACAGATATAGAAATTAGCAATGATCTTCCTAATTTCTAAAATTATTATCAAAACCACAGTGATTGTAGTTGGCGCTTTGATGGATGAAATTCATTATTTATTCCCGACTTCCTAATTTCTGCTAGCTGTCATTGTTAATTAAATGTTATAATATATATCTTTTATCCATCGCGTCTAAAAACAGTTTTAGTGAATTTTAAAATATTAAATTATTCGTAAAAAGCTATTCATCTCCATAAAACTATTATTTATGACTTGCTGTATAATAACGCCACTGTTTAACTCCCCCCTTATATTTTATACAGATTTAGATATAGTTATCGACTGTTTATGCGTGTTAGCTTTTATCGAGTCAAAAAGTTCTTCAAAGCGGTAATTTTAGCTACGGAATAAGAAAAAACTTTAGTTTTGGGATTTGAAACTCACGTCGTTCTTTTTGGCAAACTATACCGACGCCGTATATGCTAACTTATCGAAGTCTTGGTTTTCGCGTTTTTGACATTGCGTTGTCTCGTTCTCTGTAGTAAAAACCAAAATGCTACTTAATAAAATGTAACATTTCGAGAGACACCGATTCAGCGAAGATTCTATTTTTAAAAACATAGTCTAGTGAGTATACAGTTTATTTTGTTTTACATCACTTACGTAGCATGTAGGCCGAAAACCAAAGATTTGTTTGCTCCGATTCTAGGACCCTTCTCTCTATTTATAAATACATGTTATATGCCACACCAATTTCTAATAATGCTACATTTTTTTCCCTTCTGACGCGGGAATTCACCACAATTAATCCTCATGGATACTTCGGGCCGGCGAGTTATCTCAGACTTGTACTGACTAAACACTAGTTTGAAAGTGCTATTAGCCTGGGAAGGTTTTATATGCTAGAATCGATCGTCCTAGGGGAAGCAAGACGACGAAGACATGCTACATACACTTTGACCATATTTTATATCCAACATAATGTAGTACCTCTATGAAAGTGGGAATAAGGCGGTAGACATTGATAGCGTCCAAGATGGTGTCCAATACGTTTTCCTTTGTCCACGTAGTTGGATATCCTTTGACCTGAAAATTTTAGACCTTAAGTATAGAGCACCGCATAGCAACCGTATATTCTAGATAGAATTCATAGATAATATTATCATATACATAGTGGCGTATTTATTGATTAATAAGTATAATCAAACACAAAAACTTTCTAGAAACTATACAACTTCTAAAATCGAATTCCAAGGCGCTATTATGAAAATTTGAGATTGTTTGATGTGCTGTCTGTACGAAGACATAATTTTCAAACTCAACACACAAAACAAAAAAGACTGATTAAACTTACCTCAACTATAAAGAACAAGTTGTTTTTTCCATAGTGTTCATCCATCTGCTCCTTTTCCAATAACATGACGGACTAAAAAATAAAAAGATAATTTGAAATCCACATCACTCTCACTATTTTTTTATAACAGTGTCAATAAAATGTTGCATTTTATGTGTGTTTCTTAACATACTCTAGATGTCTCTAGATTATGTTAAGAAACAACATCAAATATCATTTAAAAATTTGAAATTTCTGTGTATGCAATCAAGTTTGGCATTAATAATAAAATAGCGACCCGCCCCGGCTTCGCACGGATGCAATGCTTTACTATATTATGCATGTATTATACATATAAACCTTCCTCTTAAATTACTCTATCTATTAAAAAAAACCGCATCAAATTCCGTTGCGTAGTTTTAAAGATCTAAGCATACATAGGGATATAGGGACAGAGAAAGCGACTTTGTTTTATACTATGTAGTGATGTAGTATATAATGGGCAATTCAGCAATTGATTACTAGCTGTAGTAGAAAATAATGTACAATTAAATATATACAATATCTTATCTCATAAATTCTAACTTTCTTATCTTATAAATTCTAACCACAGACAGGGCAGTTGCCCTTATTGTTCCATTTTCAATTTTAATTTTGTCATTTCATTTTTAATAATATAATATAATAATATTTCTTACATGCACACCAATTAGCCTAGCCCAAAGTAAGCACTATATAAAGGCTTGTGTTATGGATACTAGGGTAACCGATAGACATGTATATATGATACATGTTATATTTATATAAAAAAAATATATAAATATTCATGCCTCAGGTACAAATGTTCGTTTTCATCACACAAACACCTGCCTCTTCCGGGATTTGAACCCAGGACCATCGGTGCGAAAGGCAGGATCGCTACCGTTGCACCAAATGGTCGTTAATTGTATTTAATTGAATGATATTTTATATCTTACTCCCAAGAGTGGAGATTAGCCCCCTCCCCCCTCCATTTTTGGTGAAGGCCCCTGTCCGGTTGTAGACGAAATTCGGCTAAGATGATGATGATAAAATAATCTTACTTTGGAACTCCTCGCCGTGACCGTTTTAATATGGGCGACTGACTTTTTCCATGGCCAGAACTCTAGGTATTTGATCACAGTTTCGTCAGTGCTCGTTAAAATGTCTTTTCGGAGATGGACTGGAATGTACTTCTCCTTCTCTGTTTCCTCTGTAGTCCCATCAATGACTTCTCTGGAATTAGTATTGAAAGTAGGATATTTTGGACAGAGTTTGAATCCAGTTATTCTTTTTTATTTTTTTACAATGAGAAACATTTGGGGTGAATAGCATAGCTAAAGGTGAAAAGTTAGTAAGTATATAAAGATAATGTGCTATACGATTGTACTCTTTATGAACAATATAACATTGAAGGCTATAATGTATAATTAAGTCAGTTTTCAAAGTTAGTACCAAATATATGTTGTCAACAGTTCAGCACTATATGTCAAAATGACAATTTTTATATTTTTGGATAAGTAGATCGGCTATTGATGTCGGCTAGCAAATTATTAATAAATTGATAAATAATAATAAACGAAAGTGTAATTCTAAATTGTACATGTAATTGTACATGATGTCTGCATATGAAGTCATTACAAATAAGAAAGAACAGTTAGGTGGCCTCATTGCTCAATAGCAATCTTTTCCATGCAACCTTGGGTGAACACTAATATAGGAAAAAAGAAAAAAAGCGAATGGGTGAATATAAAGGAAGAAGGGAGTATAAACACATTATTTACATTATCTAAACTTTATAGTAATTTACCTGATAGCCTGCTCTTTGTTGAATAAAAGGTTAATAGTGAGTTTTGGTTTCTTAGGTTGTGACACAGGTCCTAAGCGATCGAAAGCGCTCTGCCTCTTTTGTCCAGATTCTAACTCTGCTGATTCCATTTCCAGTTCCAATTCCTCGTCTACATCTGAGATAAAATAATTAAACAATTGAGAAAATGAACAATGATGTAAGTACTCTTTTACAACTCCACGTCCTTTTGAGTGAAGCGACTCAACATTTGATAGAGTAGCGGCGGCGGCTTTTAATTATTTTGTCAATAATTAAAAGCCGCCGCCTTATATACTGCTAATGAAGTATGTGTTGTGAAGTAACCGATTTAAATGCCTACACAATCATATAATTTTAAAATACAAGTATTCTTAAACACAGAGATAAAGACTTACTTGATATGTTATTTTAGTATTGTTTATCGAAATGATGAAAAACCTAATATAGTAATTTATTATATATCTAGAATATAACGGAAATATGACAATAATTATTATTAAATAAATTTATTTAGGCCTCAAAAGTGTTAAGTTTCGGCTTGGAAGAGGCGGGTGTTAATCTGGCAGTTATGGGGTATTATTTTTTTATCGTTGCGTTTTTGTAAGACCTTATGTTTTATTTATTTTCGTTCTGAAAGTATGACTTTCTTTTAGGAGTCATTATTGAAAAGAATAGACGCAAATATATAAAAACTCAATAACATTTCTTACCATTTTGGGAAGTCGATGCAAAATTATCAGCGTATATATCTGAGGGTGAGTAGGTTTGAGGATAATCAGCTTTTTCAAATGTTTGAATAAATGATGATTGTTGAGCTGGGTATTGAGGGTTCTGATACCACGTTGGGTTAGTATCGACCGGTGTATCAATCTGTTGCCTAGCAGGAGCTGGCATATTTTGTTGTGGCGTTTCTGGTGGTTTGTTTGCTAATTCTAAAAAAAAACATATTAATAATGTGATAAGCAATAGAACAGTTATTAAGTGTTCAGATAACAGTAAACCATTCTAAGATATAATAAAAAATCAATTGATGTTGAGAATGAATAGTGATGTTCATATTAGAATGAAAATAAATTAAAATAATAGTATACTTATTATGCACAATCTCAACTAAATTTAAGAAGTTAAAACTATTTTTATGTTTTAAAAGAGATAAGCTAAGAGCAAATATACCAATTGCTCTTAGGAGATAAGGTAAAAAAACTACGTACTGAAATAAGGTTCTGGGGTCTCCGCTGACGGTTTCTCGTAAAAACTTCTTGGTATACCTAAAAAAACATAAGTGCTAATATTATGTCATTGTCAAAAAATGGTATCTATTTCCTGTATACATTTCCTCGAGGTATATCATGTAAAATAAAACACAGTTTCATCTATTAATGCATAGAAAATCACATATATTTTAATAGATGAAATATATTTTATAGTATTTTTGTAATTGTAAAATAAGTTGTTTTTAGTTCTTTATAATAACAAAATAACAGTTATATTTAGACAACATCACATACAATTATCTTCACCCAAGTTAATTAGCTAAAACACTTGTGTTATAGAATTGAGAAACAACGACGGTAAGCACAACAAAACCCAGTCCCAAGCCCGAAATGATCTCGAGCCGTGGTATTGCATGGAGACCTCGGAGTGGCGTTACCATGAAAGGCGATATAAGACATTCTCCATCACGTACATCGTCAGAAAGTTTAAATATTATTTAACATAAATACATCACGAGTAATACCATTTCAATACTCGTTAAATTTATTATAATTTGAAGCTGAAACTACTATATATACCAAGTCCTTAATCTAACTTTAATATTTTACCGTCTTTACGCTTCTTCTTGTAAATAAACAAAGGGTACTTTCAGAGGTTTACTTATAATAATAATTATAATATTTATTACATTCACACCAATTAGCCTAGCCCAAAGAAAGCACTATAAGGCTTGCGTTACGGATACTAGGGTAACGGATAGACATACATAAATGACATAGATATGTAGTATTTATATAAATATATATAAAATACCCATAAGTTAGTTACAAATTCTGGTATTCGTCACTCAAACAATTGCCCTTTCCGGGAATCGAACCCAGGACCGTCCGCGTCGGTGCGAAAGGCAGGATTGCTACCGCACTAAACGTTAACTATATAACTAAGACTAAGTTTTTGACTAGTAAGTGGTTAACAGCTAATATTCTATAAATGTATAATATAAGCATAAAATGAAACGTTCAATCATAACTAAGCAACATCGTGTTTCATAAAACTCATCATATAAGATTTTTAAAATAAGTGAAAATATATAAAGTTTACATAAGGATGAAACCATACCTTTGGGATAATTATGAACATACGGATACCCTGTAACAAAAAAATCAATCGTTATTTGCAAAGTATGATCACTATTTTCACTATACAAGTAAGAAGGCGTATTTGTTGTGAAAATAGTGGCGACCAGATTCCTGTTAGGTAGCAATTTGTATCCTAGCTTTTGGTAAAAGAAAGACAAAACTGGATGTAAGCTTGATAGCTCACGGAAAACCGAGTGAGTCTTGTAGCTAGCGCTCCCAAAGAAGAAGAATAATCATATATGACTTAATACATTTTTTTTTTTGCGGAGCTACTTAGAGTACAGAGTTTTAAAAGGTTATATTATTTTTTAAGCTAAAAGATATTTTTTATGTATTAAGTCATATATGATTATTCTGCTTCTTCGGGAGCGATAGCTACAAGACTCCCTCGGTTTTCCGTGAGCTCCGTTGGTTCCGTTTGGGGTGGAATTGATTTGTTAGTCTATATAGTAGGTATTTTTTTTAAAATTTTTAGGTCAGAAATGAAAGGGGCTGAAAACCCGCCTTATTGACCCTCCTCCCTTGCAGTTACATGTCACAATCAATATTTCTATTATTCAATATTTTTAACTTCCCGCTAAGAAAATCGAAGATTTTCGAAAAATCGGGAAGTTAGTTAATCTATAGTTGTACCTAAAGGTTTTTCTGATACTGGTTTCCGTGGGGTCTTGGCCGACTGTTGTATCAATTGAAGTTGGTTTTGTACATTAATTTCTTGACCGGTGGGTAGGTTTTTCACAGCCAATTGTGCTAATACTTTTTGCTGCTCCATATTGCTTGGTTGGTGCATCACGTCACGGGTTATTCTAGGCTGTATCTGTTTGCCTCCTGTGAAATAATTATAATATAAACATAAACAGTTGTAGTAACAATAGTTGATTTGATGATCTGGAGAGTTAGGGCATTGGTACAGATTCAGTAAAGTGACGTTCCTGCTTACGGCTCTCAAGGTTCTCGGTTCGAACCTTGGTGGGTAAAAACTATTGTTGTAGACACATGAAGTGTTGAGTGCCTTATCATTTTTATTTTCTACTATTCTTCAACTATTCATATAAAAAACAAAAATATTTAGGAAATACGTTTATTGGCATTGGCGAGATGTGTACTCATAGTCAAGCTAAATGCTACTACAGCAGGACCTCTTTAATCCGAACTCCAAAAATTTACCCCCCGTTCGGATTCGTGGAGCGTTCGAATTACAGTACAGAGGATTTAATAAGGTAGTTTTTATGAAATAAAACTATGTAATACTATTATGAAATTTCAAATGTATATTCATCTAAAAACTTTTTTAAAGAACTCAATATTTTAGTTTGTCGGGAGGTATTTAATGACAAATAAAAAGCTTTCTCTCGCAATTTACGTAAAAGCATTTTCTGGCAAAGGAATATCCATTTGATCATCCCATGCAACACATGTATTTAAGGCAGACACTGTGCTTGAATTGAAAATGCTTGCTACTGGTACAACGTGCGACTTTACGTGCCTTACTATTTCATCGTCAGTAAAAGGTTCTGTTTTATTTCGATCATCATTGCTTAGTAAGAAATTATTAATTTCAGTCTCAGTAAAGCCTATATTAGCGAAAGAAGCTAAAGGGATCTCATTTTCGAGTTCAAAGTTATCGCTGTATGTTCTTCGATGTTTAATTGAGGCCACACGGGAGACGAAGATTTTTTTTATTAGGTTCGTTTTCAAATACTTGACGTTCGGTAAGCAACTGGCGAGACGACGAATATAAAAACGTGGGCGGGTGTGGAACGTTCGGATTACAGAGGTGTTCGGATTAGAAGGGGTTCGGATTACAGAGGTTCTGCTGTATAAGGTTGGAGCTTACTTATGCCATTGTAAAAGAGATCATTTCATTTTTATAGTGTATAACTAATATGTCAGCTGTTAATTGAATCTTCTACATGATGTGGCCGACACTAATAAAGCTATATGGGAAAATCTTGATACTAACGCGAAGTATCTGGTGGTCCATTTGGCTGTGAAGTCAGCTCGACTGTTTTTTTCGAATCTTGAACAACAAACATAATTTTAGAGGCTGATCCCTGCACAACCGGTTGTTTGTTTGTTGCATTACCTGTAAAAACATATTTGGAGCATATATTGTATATAATACTTTTGTTTGTTTCGTGACCATTTTGGGTTGATGAATTCTATTTTATGTCGAAATTTATTCCTGAATTTTATCCTTATGTTCTATGCAAATAAAAAAATGTAAATATAGTTGGGGCCATATAATTAGAAAATTTCGATTAAAACACACCGTTTCTCTATTAGAAACACAATAGAAGTAATCGTTCAAAAGTAATTTATTATAACAAGAAACAAGGTCACGGACAAAGCTAATATAGTTTTTCTATAGCTTATTTTCAATCGAGAAGACGGGTTCAAATTGTGGAGTTTCTGGAATCCGGTAGTCTGTTTGTGTAAAAACAACGCAACACAAAAATGCCGTTTCGCCGGCTGATACTGTAAACATCGTGTGAGGTAAAAACTTTCGAGTGAATCATGATAATCGTTCGGTTGTATATTCATCAGTATAGTGGCCAGTGGTAATGGCGTCATGAATCAACGCCATGCTGTTGATTTGGTCCGCAATATACTGGCCAGCGCATTGACGTCAGAAGTCGACGTCAATTTTAAATGAGAGACAAAACCCGGCAAGTCACACTTTACTGACTAATGCAAAATGGCGACGGATTCAAGACGTCATTACGACTGGCCAGTATACTGGTGTATATCTCGGAATACAGCCTATATTACAGACAATGGTATCGATATCTAGTATAATATAAGACTACGAGGGAGAGTAGACCGATGCATCTATTCATAACATCCACCCGCAAAAAACTTCAGTTTTTCCGAGATGATGGCGCGTGAAACTACGCCGAAATAAAAAAAAACATGGTGATAATCCTGTTTTAATTAATACTAATGTAAGTGACAGTGAAAGTATAAAATAATATATATACATACAATCACGCATTTTTTCAGAGAGGCAGAGATCACAAATTTCCACTTTACACGATCCTGACACACATCTCTCGCTTCGACAACTCTCATCAGACTTATCATACCAGCTCTTCGATTAAGGGTACTTTTGACTTGCCTTCTTTTACGACATCTTCAATTTGTTCCCTGAAAGTTCGCCTTGACCTGCCTTTACCAACTGACCCATGTACATTTGCCTCATATAGGTACTTGTTTTCTCAATCTCCTTTCGTCCATCCTCTTTACTTGTCCAAACCATCTTATCATCCCTTTTTCTATCTCAGTCAATATATCTTCGTGCACACCACACCACTTTCTTATCACGTCATTCCTTTTTTTATCCACTAAATTCACTCCCGGTATATTTCTTAAACCTCTCATTTCCACTGCATTAATCATACATTCGTGCTTCTTCTGCCAAACCTAAGATTCACTTCGATTCATAATTGTTGGCCTCTAATGAATGGAAGTGCATGCCTCTATGCACAACCAGTTGCGCCTTTTTGACACCTTATGGCTGCTCATAAAAGCGTGCAAAGCCCCATTCACCCGATTTCCTTCACTTTTCTTTCAATATCACTTTCATATTTTCTTTCCCTTGTATACAGACTCAAGGTACACAAAATCTTCCACTTGATCTACTTTTTCTCATCCAATCGTAATCGGATATTCAGTCAAACTTTCTTTTCTTTCAAAAATCATTATTTTTGTCTTAATGACATTCACTTTTATGCCTTTCCTTTCTAGTGCATTTCTTTGTTTATTTTAAATTTAACAAATGAAACTGGACAAATAATTGGATATTACATAAATAAATAAATACTATCTAACACCGGCAAAGCATTCTATTATATTATTTAAAGAGAGATACGGTTTCTTTAGAAAGGTCATACGATTCCTATGATAACATACTATTTCTTAATTTTATACCAAACCTGTTCAATTGTATTCAAGTTCCGGAATTTTAACTAGTCAATCTAAGATAGAAAGACATTGTGAATCGAGGAATTCCTTTACTGAATGCTTTGGATCGTGGTCATGCTAGAATATGAGCAGAGCGGAACAGAGACGGCTTCAGTATAGTGTAAGACTGTGTCCTCCAGGGTATTCTGAACTGGTACTAATTGACTGAATAAAAGGCGCTAAAGTTATACAAAAAGTGTCCTATCACAAAGTACTTTTTATATAAATTATATATATAATAATATTCAGCGTTCTTCATTTTGTTACCAGTCGGTAACAATGCTGCTACATTTAGATAGTACTTTATGTATTGTATATAGTTTATTTTTCTCTTTTTACTCATATTATGTGAAACGAATTCCTAAATAGCAAGAGAGTATTTTGTGGTATCATAAACAGTACACGAAAATAGATATGTAATACAAATGTGTTATAGTTTGTAAAAAAAATGTCATTTAATAAACATTCTAAATTAAATGGCCACAACTGTATGTTAATATGTATATGTAAAAAAATAAAAAAGTAAATAAATGTCTTAATTGACCTCATATGGATTTAACATAAACCTATTGACATATGTGTTAGCGCATTGATAAAAACATACTTTTAGAGCATGTTACAAGTACAAAAAAAACACCTTTTTCGATCACTGCTTGCTGGTCATCACATAATTACTCAAGCATAGCCATTGTGCTTACCTGTTGTAGAATCTTTTGTTGTCAATACCACGGGAGACTGTTTGTTGACATCTTGCCTGATAACAAATAGACTAGGTATTAATGTTTCGCGAAAAAACAATAATTTTGAATCAAGCGCACTATTTTTAGTCATTCGAGCCTGATTTGTATGCGAGGAGCGCACACCGTCTCTTTCTCATGGAAACAAAAAGGCGACATGCGAATTTCACATGTGAGCCGGAGACAAACGTTTAAAGAATAGGGTCCCGGGTGATATTGTAGAAGACTAGTGCTTTTGTAATACTGAACTCCAAAGCAATATGTTCAGAGCTCACGGAGTTATAAGTTTTTTGATTCTTTTTATATATCATCGAGTTTTCACAAACAAAAATCGAGACTAATTCTTTCAAAAATGGCTTAGTCATACCAAAAAGAACTGATAACTAATTTCTTTTAAAACAGCTCAGTCTTTTAACAGAATTGAAAACTAAAAAATTACAAAACTATAAGCAGGTTAATCTTAACTGAAAGTATAAGCAACTATAAATAAAATAATATTATAATTGAACCACAGCCCACAGTTTATGTGAGGATTAAACTTCAGTCTCTTTATTTAAAGCTCAGAACTCAATATGACTTCTGTTTCAAGTCTCAAAATAAACAATTAGGGATTTGATTCGACTCTTGAAGTACTCGAAAGAACTTTAAGGACTCCTAACTCTTAAAGCTAAGTCAAGATATTTGAAAAAAGCTCGAGCTTCAAAGTTAGGACTAAAGGACTTAGGTTTTTTTACAAAACAAGTAAATCGCACTTACCACCCCACACCTTAACTACGGAGTTTAAGTACGAAAAGTAACTATATGTTCCGCAAATATATTATGTTTGATTCCTATCCTATGCTTGACATCATCCTTCCTATTCTAACCTTTCTTTTAAATAGTTCTGTGCCACAGTCTTTTCAGTTGGTTGCAGAGGCGCCTTTACCTATGCAGGGTGTACGTTGCACACAGGCGCAGCGGTCTTAGGGGGCGCCAAGCGCCGCTCGCTACGGAGCCCTTCTCGGCACGCCCGTTGGCCGGCCAAGGCACTTTCAATGACCAACGTAAAAAGAGCTACGTTTGACATACATTCTGTGTAGCAACTGGAGCTCTTCTTGTATTTTTCGAATTACAGACAGCAAGGCGCGCCACGAGCGGCCTTTACAATATAAACTTTTTTCAACATTAAATAAACTTTAAAACATATAATTAAAGATTATATTTGGTGTAGTAGTGAGTGTCGCGTCGCATGTGTCGGCACCGGGGCACTTGTTTCAATGATTCGTTTGAAAACACGCCGGCAATCATATTGCGATTAATCCCAATTTAACTGTTTGGAATAGAAAATAAAGTTCAAATTACCATGGATGAACGTCAAACGCGCGGCATTTCTCAAAATCGTGTGTAATTAGTATTAGGCAATATGTTTTTAAAACAAAAATGTCAAAAATTAAGATAGTGTGAACTATCTAACACAAAATATAGAATAATAAGTGATTTATTTCATTGATTATAGTATTGTTAATAGTATAGGTTTAGCTGAGTAAGAGTGACCTTTAAAGCTAAATGTTCCCATGTTCGAGGCCAGGTATGTTTATATCGCACAAACATCACACATACGAGCACCTAAGTCATGGATTCTTATATATATATTTCTATGAATATTAACTATTTGTATGTCTCCGTAACCTTAGTATCCGCCTACTTGGCGTGAATGTTAGAAATAGTTATTACTATTACTATTTTTTCAGCACATACATATTTGTTTTGTATGACTGATAAGAATAAAGTATACTTACTTTTGTTCAGCTCCTCTACTAAATAACATATCATCCGTAAGATCCTCTGTGAAATCTATTTGCTGATTTGATGCTTTACTCCCTTCACCACTCCAATGTGGAGGTGCAATTTGACTAGTTGATTCCAATGGAGTTGTTGAATTATTCATTGTTTCATTTAAAGCTGCCTGGCTAATTTTAGACCAGAATGGGTTCTTAGTAGGCATTTTTCCCTTATTCTTCTTTTTCTTAGCCCTGAAAATAATATGCATTGGCATTTAACTAAACTAATTAACAATTATAATACTTTTATTACAATCCACAATTTTTCCTGTACTGCCAGATACTCTAGAGATTTCTACCACACATTCTTTGGATAAATAGATATAATGCAATTAATGACGGGGTGTGGTGCAAGAAAAACAAGCATGTTCCAATGAGTAAACTTGTTATTAATAAATAATACGAATAAATAAGTAGCATTTCGGAAATAAAATTCAGTATATAAATAAAAATAAATAAAGAAAATATGTATACATTATGCATAGATATTTCTATTAAGGTTAATTAATGATCAAGCAACTTAGCAGTTATCAGGAAAGGTTGATCTTATTCACTTGATCCTTGAAAATAGTACCTGATCGCAACTGGAAGTGAATTCCAGAGATGGACAACTCGCTTAGTATAAGAGCAACTATAATAAGGCAGTGCTATGTGATGAGGTTTGAAGGTGTACATTTTCTAAATGAAGGAAAAGGGTAGAGCACATAAAAACATTTTTTTTTATACTCACACCAATTTGCCTAGTTCTCAGCACTGTAAGGCTTGTAATATGGATACATAGGTAAGTTATATTTATAGAAAAAAATTAAATACCAGGCTCGGGTACAAATGCTCGTATTCATCACACAAACATCTGCTCCTTCTGGGCTCCAACTGAGGACCAACGGTGCAAAAGGCTGGATCACTACCGTTGCACCAACACCGTTGGTTGTCATTAAGCAATGAAGAAAATAGAAGTGCTCTTATGATAACGAAGATATGTGAGTGGGATTAAACAATATTTTGAAAATATGAAAGAAAGTATTTGAGAAGCTGACACATATAACTACGAAACCAGTCAAGTACCATTGAAGATATGTTAAGACAGTTTAGCAAGTTGAGGAGTCTGCTTAGAAGACGTTTGGAAGAAGAAGCATGTAGCTACATAGCTTAAGCATCTGATATGTTAAGCATCTGATATGTTAAGCTCACTTTGCTTATTAACACTTAAAATTTCCTCTGTCCAATGAATAAGATTTTAAATAAAAACACCAAGCATCCTGACACTGGGAACTGCCATGATGTAGTGATATAGTGAACTTCACCTACCAGTAAAGTAGTCGAATTTACCTAAATATCATAATTCGATTTTTTCTAGTATTTTTCTATTATAATAATTTATCTTATAAGATCGCATTGAAAATGCATAAAATATATAAAAATTATAAAATTACCTAAATATCCTTTTTTCCAAAGTTAAAACTTGGGGTTTTAAATTCAAACCACATAAAACCTTTACGTAAAGTGTATAAAAAAAATGGTTGCATAATCTAAAGCTAAGCCTTTAAATCTTATAGAAATATGGCATTGTAATTGCAAAAAATAAAATAAATACAAATATGTTGTTTGTTAGTAGTACCTATAGTGTTTTGTTAGTATTCGGAATTTTATAGGGGGGCCCTACCTTCGGGCGTTATCCTTCCTAAATACCTTAAGAAAGAAAATAACTAAGTAATTACTTACATCTCGTTTTATTAAGGTTTCTGATTTACAGTCCGAAATTTTGTTTTGGCGATATGGCTGAAATTGACATATATTCTTTACTGATTAAGTAACAGATAGAAGTAAACACGAATAGTTTTTTCTAATCACTTAAACCAAAGCAGAAAAATACCGATACTTCAAAGAATAAAATAAATAAACTACACTGATACCGTCGTATTGTATCGGGAGGATTTGTTTTGACATTGATTGTCATATAGCAACGCTGTCAGTTTGACTTTTGAGGTTAGATTTATAAGCTTTTCTCTTGTGAAGTTTTCCCATTAAGTGAAGGCAAATGGTACAAAATCCATACAGCTTTGTCATTAGTAATTTATTTTTTTGATTTAATGCGTAATGAACAGAGTTAGTTTTTGAATGACTGATAATAAATAAAAATAAGAATTTTTAATTTTAATAGATGATGGACCAAAATGCCAGAACCACTTTTCTTTGACTTTAGTAAATGAATCCGGACTTCTTGAGAGAACGTGAAAAGACATCTTTTGCTGTTTAAATTGCTAATATTAATGCGTATTCACTTACACTGCAAGGTTAATTTATATATCATTGTTCATATCTACCACACAACACAAGGAAGAATAGTAAAATACTTACTATGTATTTCCAATAAAAGCTGAGCGTTTTATGCAATGAACATTAATATTTTAATTCTCTTATAAAGGTAAGCACAATATTTTATGGTAAGATATACTTATAAGTTGGAGATAATAATTTGATTTTAAAACCTAACCTCAACAAAGCTTAACGTAATCACGATAGCTAGGTAGGAACTCTAAGGCGTCATAACTATTTCAAAGAATTTGCTTACTTGGTTGCTTTCCCTCTTGGTTGGATTTTTATAGTGATTTCATCATATTTCCGTTTATTTTCAACATTTTGGCGCAGATGCAGGCGCCATCTGTCATTAGGTCTTTCGTGGCGATGGCGCAGGAAACAATACCCATATATCGGAGTCACAAAAATACATGGCAATAATCTCATTATAATGAATACTGTCCCGTTTTTATTATTAATACCATAAAAGTTTAAAACAATATGGTATTGTAACGGATAGAGGGCGTGACGTATCGCGTTCTATCGTCTGTTTAAAAAAATGTGTGAAAGGATAGCCGCGATGAATGAACCTTGTGTAAAATAATTGTAATGCTTGGAAGAAAGAAATAGCGAGCTTGCGCGGCCCACGCAGCGAGCGAGTAGATTAGAACTCGAAGTGGATCAAGATTTCTCTTGACTCGACGCAGTTAATCAAGAAAGTTCGCGACTGCGTGGTCGCAGCTCTTTGTTTGGAAGATTTTACACTGTATGTAAGTTATATAGCCCTTAGGTCATCAGAAAATTCTGGCTCTCAACTCCTGCAGACGGTACTAACTTTTATAGGAACGACTATAATTCATAGTGAATCCATGGATTGCTAAGAAGTTCGTCTCCAGTTCTTAACTTAGCTATAAGTTTAATCAAATAGTAACACACAAAGAGTTTTTCACAAAAATCGTGGTAGAGTCACATCCACTAGGAAATCCACAGTAGAGCGTCAACCTGCAGTACTTCCTTTCACAGAAAGGTATCATTGATAATATTGGAAACCTTTTAAAGCGTGTCGAATTACTTACTTACTTCAGGCCGTCGAAGAAGGTTATCAATCTTATAATATCAAGTGTTAAGTCACTAATTAATTCTCTTTTTAGGGAATAATCTAGTTTCAAGATTATTTTTACAACTTTTTGGGTATATTTTTAAGCTAAGAAAAGCAAAGCTTTGTTTTTACTGCACTTACTTTTTACTGTACCAATTTTCTGAGCCAATTTTGCCGCCCTAAGCTTCACCTTTTTAGCTTCTATGGTAAATCCGGCAGTGGTTAGTAGGTGTTTGCAAACGTCATCGTTACTGAAACCTCTCCTAAACTGTGAAAAAATAAAAATTAAAAATAGGTAGTAGAGATTCGGGACAAAGAACTTTTTAGATTATAGGTATGAAACAATAATGATTTAATATTTATTAAACCACAAATCAAATAACAAGTAGCCAATTTCTAGTTAGTGGTTCTTGACATCGGGCAACTTTATAGTCGCTTAATCCAAATAAGATCTGAAAGAAACTACTACCTTAACAAATGTTTAAATGAAATTACTTAAACAAACATGAGTTCCCCAGTCCAAGTTTCTTTCGTCAACTTTCAGAAAGACCTCACAAGTGGAACTGATGTTACTTTGTAGCTTTATAAGTCCCCAGCACTTAATTTATAAAAAAATGATGAATAATTCCCATAAATAAAATGAAACATGTTGTAGTGGTTTAAGGTTGTTATTAGGACTATAATTTTAGGTTGCATTCTAAAATCTCAAATTACGAAGTTCGATGAAATAATATATTTTGTGAAAGCTTTTATAAAGTCGTGATATTTTTTAATTTGCTTTATTGGCGTCTCACAGCGCTATTATTATCTGTATCATAAACCTATTGTATTGTACTTGCTAAATCGCATGGAAATCAATGGCAACGTACAGCACCTTATAAACGGCACATAAATTATTGACGGCCGTTTGGTGGAACAGTAGCGACCAAGGGCGTACCCAGCTTCTGGCCCATTGGCAATATCATTTTTTAAGGTCGGATCCGCAGTGCTTGTTTTTTTATACACACCACACGAAGACACCTACGCGAAACATAAGGTATTTGATAAGTATGTAGTGTGTAGGGGAAACACCCGCAAGAGATCTGTCTTTATAGGTAGTCAAATAAATAAACAAATTTGGATATGCGTTTTTTTTCTTTAAATCATTTAGTTCCACTTTTATTTTAACATTTACTTTCAACGATCTTCGGCAAAACGGCTGATGATGTCTTCCGTGAAAGAATCGCCTTTAATAAGTTTTTTTATGAACACTGAGCATTCAAAGCCCATTTTTTCGATCTTCAATCATTGTTGATCTCAACCACGTTTTTACGCGTCTCAGTGTAATTAACGACCTTTCAATTGTAGTCGTGGAATAAGGCATTGCCAGTAAAACTTCTAAGGTTGTTTTCACTTTCGGATAAAAATATTCTGCTTTGTGGTTTAAATCTGTTACGTAAAATTATCGTCCATAAACAGACTTTTTTTGACTCGTCGTCGTCGGGTCGTAATTGACCCCTAACTTATTAATTTTACATTTGTATTCCTACTATTGTTATCAAAACACAATGATTTACTATAGCGTTATTGTGACATAAAAATGTTTTAATATTTTAATTATAGTTTAAAAAAACAGTGACCGAGTAGTAAGTAACATACGACTCCGTATCAATCAGTATGAAGCAATTGTAGGTTATAGAACGATCTCCGTATGTGCATCTATGTAAGTAATAAGTATTCCACGATTTTGTTAAAAAACAATCAATCGATTATATTTGTGCACCATGTATATTTGTCAGAATTCCTTAATGGATAAAAAATCTTTATTCAAATACCTACAAATTCATAGATTATATACATATAACTAAAAAGACGGTAGAAATCATGTAGCTATATAAATCGATATGATAAAGATGATCATAACTTTCCTTACCTACGTACCTATCTACATTTAGGTCCGAACAACATTGCATGCTTTTACTAATAAAATATTAAAAATAGTAACAGAAAATACTTACAAACAAATCCGATTGTCCATGTCTACTCAACGTACTATTATTGATCAGCAAAATGCGAGTGCGTATCACAATCACAACTATAGATGTAAATCAACCGGTTTAAAACGTTTTAAACCAATTTTTGCGGTTTTAAACCAGTTTTCAACCATTTCAAAAGGTTTAAATGGTTTAAAACCCACCTATCTACAAAAATAAAAGAACTGTTTTTTACACTTCATTAAGGGCAATTTTTGATCACCTGACGTCATATTGAGTTTTTGCGGTTTTAAACCAGTTTTCAACCATTTCAAAAGGTTGATGTAGTTTAAAACTTGCCTGCCTACAAAAATAAAACAACTGTATTTTACACTTCATTAAGGGCAATTTTTGATCACCTGACGACATATTATGTTTCGTTTTAATTAGTTTATAGATAATAAAATAAAAATTACCTACCTACACTGCAATACTTACATAGGTACCTACTATACGACAACTTAATTGTTTTATAATCTGAGTTAAGAAGTAGTATGTAGGTTAACCTACATACTTTAGTTTCTTTATGTAAGTACAGTTACTGTGCTCATGCGATGAACATTGTATTTGTTCTGTGTCTGGGTGTTATTTATTTGTAGGTATACCTATATTTGTAATTTTAGTGAAGATAACTATTATATCCGTAACACAAGTAGGTACTTAATTAAAGTTAGTTAGGTATTTCGGAGTTAGATCAATGTGATGTTGTGTAAAATTTATTTATCTATATTTAAAAGAAATATATACCTATTATTTATAACACACTCCATTAGAAGAAATCATCAACAAAATGTCGTCCGTTTTACTTGCGCATGAAACAGACAACGTTGTCTTCAAGGCCGCGCCGTTGCCACCCCGCCCGCCGCGAATGTACCTACAGTGCTCGTCAGTGCATGGTGATTCACCCATAGGCCATAAATCGAAAAATATCAATGTTAGGTCTCCGTTAGATCTTCTCACTAAGTGATTCCCTAGTTAAGAAGCTTCCGAAAAGTATAAATAGAAATGTAATAAGATCAAATTATCTTCAAATGCTCCGTGGTATATCCGCACTCCCTAGCCCTACTCTACAACAATTCTATACGAAGGCCTCTGATCGTTTTTTTAAAACGTTAGAGAGCCACTCAAATCCTCTTATCCGAAGCGCATCCGACTATATACCTTCCACTTCCTCAAATCGTCTGTCCAGATAACCTAGATCCGTCTTGACGGATCAACCTAATCAGTTATCGGCAGACCTGAACCACCTCTTAGTTGCATAGGAATCCGCCAAAAATAAAGTCACGATAAACCCTTCAGATCTACCCCAGTCCTCTCAATTGTCGACTGATCCCACATGTGGGACCCGGTCGATTTTTCTATGCGCATCCTGACCGAGGTGTGTAGCGCTTGCGCCGCCCCTCTCTGGAGGGGCAGTCGCCTCAGACGAAGGCGAAGCCAATCTCAAGTGGTGTTTAGTCAGTACGAGTCTAACATAACTTCGAAGCCGGGCCGGAGTATCCATAGAGGATTCACCGCCTCGCTCCTCCGAGTCAAATTATCATTCATTTTTGTGCACTAGAAGTGAGCACATCTCGAGTCTAATAACCGCAACGCGCGAGTTATTAAAACCCTATCCCTGCTAAATTTATCAAAATCTGTGTATAACTTTAACACAGTTTATAGGTAGGTACTTCGTAATGTTTTTACCTCGGTAAAATCAAGATAAAATAGTTATAATTATGAAAAACACAATCATCAAGACTAACGGTTTTAAACCGAAAAATAATGGTTTATTACGGTTTTAAACCGGTTTTTTGGTTTAAAATGGTTTTAAACCGATTGGTTTAATTGGTTTAAAACCGGCCTTACATCTATAATCACAACACAATATCAACCAAATTTTTTAATGTAGGTATGTACTGTAATGAGTATTTTGAATCACCTATGTTTGATTGGGTTCGCTCCATCAAAACAATAACGTGTTAAGTGTACGCTTACAGTAAAGAAGCTGCTCAAGTGGTCGAAAAGGTACAACATGGTCATCACCCTGCGTCAGTGATGGTTTGGTGGGGCGTGTCTTATCAAGGCGTCACAAAGCTACATTATTGTAAAAAAGGAGTGAAAACTTCAGCTAAAGTGTATCAAGAGACAGTCTTGGATCGTGTTGTAAAAACTCTCAGTAAAACACTTTTTAAAAATGTACCGTGGACTTTCCAGCAGGACTCTGCACCTGGTAACAAGGCTGGCTTGAAACCAATGTTAAGGACTTTATAAGAGCTGAAGACTGGCCCTTATCTAGCCCAGACCTCAACCCTTTAGAATACAAATAATGGTCAGTTTTAGAGGACATGGCTTGCTCTAAACGACACGGGAACATCGAGTCTCTTAAAATATCTCTGGAGCAAGGAGTGGCGAAATTTCCAGATTCGTGGCCAGACAGATTAAAGGCGAAAGGTGGTCATTTCGCATAGAATATTTTTTTATTTTTGCTGATAATAATAAATATGTACTTATAAGTTTTAGTAACATTACTTCTTAAAAATAAATGCATTTTTATTTGTAACAGAACTTATGGACGGACTAGATATATACTAATTTATGGATTCTATGCGTTATTTAATACCCATTAGTACAAGTTCTGCTTTGAGAGTAGGTAAGTAATTGTTGTGTGTTGTCAGAAAATTATTTTAGTATTACTTATTCATTAAAATTTGTATACTCAAGAAAACCATAAGTATAAAACATGTTTTACGGAGTTTTGCGCATATTTTATTTTATATTTAATCCTGACGTTTCGACTCCTTTACAGGAGTCGTGATCACAGCATGACTAAGATGATGGTTGTCATGTATTTTCTACTACCTTCACAATATTTTAATCGGGCACGTACCTAATTGGTAATTTTTAAATATAAATTAAATTGCTTTATTCTTACATTTTATTTAGTTACTAAATTCTCACCACGATTACATTGTATGCTACTCAGTCTATTACCAGTTCGGAAATTGGGAGGCCCTTCCGAGAAGAACTGGCGAAAGAAACTCGGGTAGGGGGACCGATCTACATCTTGCTGTTATTATTTGCAAAAAGAGCTAACTACATCATCAGATCTTGCAATGTGTGCTTTTGTAGGTATTAATTTATTAATTATTGGGTCCCAAGCAGGTGGAACGCTCCAACCTTCGTCTCTATTGAAATTAGGATGTTTCCTGATTTCAATAGCCTCGCGTGGCATCCTAGGAACAAATCTTTGTTCTCTAGCGAGAATTTGAGGTTTATCGAAACGAATGTAGTGGTATGGCCCCTCAAAAGCATGCTCACACACTGCAAACCTATGTTTTATGTCGGCTTATGATTTATATCGGCTACCTGTTCTTTAATGCGCGTCCCTATTCTCTTCTAACAAAGAGAAGTCTCTTTGTTTGTCCGATGTATGAGAGACTACAGTCACAATCAATTTTGTAGACATCTGTTGCCTTTTATTGCACTTGACCGGTTGTAAGAATTAGCTAATCTTCCTGGCTGGTTTAAAGTAAGTATTAATGGAAACCCGCTTCAGAATGATGCCAATCTTATCAGTGAGCCCCTTCATGTAGGGAAGGACAGCAGGTTGACGTTCTACTGTGGCTGGTTTTGGCGCGGCCTCTGTGACGTAGCCTTGGTACTCGCAACTCTTTACGTTGTTGGTCACAGATGCCTCGAGCTCTCTGAAACAAAGATTTTAATACGGTAGCCAACTGTATAGGATGGTGGTGAGAGTCACCATTTAAATATCTATCTGTATGAGTTGCCTTTCTATACACTGTATGACTAAAGGGTTTGATTTGGATTCCTGCTGATCTGAATATCTAGGTAGGCTATTTTATTGTCTGTCTCCGATTCCATAGTAAATTGTATGTTGGGATATATGGAATTGATGTGACTTAAAAGATAGAAACCACATCTCTTCTCTCTCTCTCTATCCTAAAATAAATCCTAAAAGGAAAGGGCCCGTCGCTAGGGCCCTTTCCTCAAAGTCCTCCATAAAAATGTCGGCGACTATGGGTGATACAAGAGAGCAGATTGCTTCACCATCCACTTGTAGGTAGAATTCATTTTTCCACAAGAGATAGCCCAATGTTAGGCAGTGTTCCAGTAATTTTGAATATTCACTTGGTATATTGTGTTCCTCTAGTCTCTTCCTAGTAACATCAATGCAGTCTTGTGTTTTATTCAAATGTGTTATGTGCGCGGGAGTGTAAGAACTGAATATGAAAACATAACCAATTTTTTACATTTAAAATGATACAAATATGTACCGTCATATGCGCATAACGCTTAACATATTGACATTTTGCGTATCTTATGCCATAGTGATAGAGAACATTTCCCATCCTCTGTGGGATAGCTTGTTTTATTGTTGAAAAAATATTTTTGTAGGTCTAGTACCTAACAACAAAACATGGACTGTTTTTTCATATTATACCTACGTACAATGTTTCCAGTATACCTACTATACTAGCTACTTAACCGGGGATTAGAACAATGTATGTGACGTTGTCTAATTTATTTATGTATATTTTCAATAATTTATTTATTAATATACCTACCTAATAACTTTGCTGTGCAGCACGATACCCTTCTATAATATTCTATCGTCGGCGATGAGCGCAAGTTTCGATCAATATTTTATTAAATATTTGATTTAGGTACAAAGTTTTTATCGCCTTGCAACTGGTTGAGTCCGGCCCATACCAGTCGTACTCTGTAAAATGCAATATTCCTCGTTAAGCCACTTGACCCCCAGGTCTCACGACGTTACAGGGCGTTTTATTGCTGTTGTCGATTTATGCTATTTTTGTAGAAAACGGAAAGGATTATGTCCAAATGGAAAACAAGAAAAAAGTCGATTCTTTTTAATGGGCAGGAAAAAGAGCTCCTTTTAATAAAGAAAACAAAATTAGACAACGTTTTTGCTGCCACGATTTTCCTGGCCCAGTTTCCCTTTTTGAAGTAAGTATATAATCATCTGAGGTCAAAAGGTTTTTTTTTGCCTGTTGAACTTTTTTTTAAACCAAATTGAATAATTTTGGTTCGAGAACCGATGATATGACATGATCGTTTGTGCGATATGGGCTTCCGCGTTGATTCGCGCTTTTGTATAAGCGATACAGAGCTTTACTTCACCATCTGCGATACGGAGTGTACCTAAGTTTTACTCATATATTTTTTATATATTTTTTGCATTTTTCAATGCTATGTTATAGATAAATAATTTTTCTATTGAAATAATTTAAGTTTTACTCTGTTTATACAGTTTAATCTGTTTAGTACATAAAAAAGTCTATCATACAACTATAAATTCAACGCAATAAACTAAGGTTTGCACATATAAAAAGCTTACACTCAGGCCTCTTAGAATGTTTTTCTATGGATCGTCTCCATACTCTTACTATCTGGTTTAAAGCAAAATTAGATCACCCATAATAACACACGACTTCAAGCACAGAACTGTTACTGGAACTTGTTGTTGTGAACATTTTACTGGAGGGAGACTGTACCAGGGTCGTCTGCTTAGGTACCTCCGTCTTACCTATTTCTGCCGCAAAGCAGCAGTGCTTATGGCAGTGAAATTACTGGGTACAGTGACTTTACATCTTATGTCACAAGTTGGCAACGTACACTGTGGTTCTTGTGGGGGTTGCAGTTTGTTGCAGTACCACATGTATTATAGGTGACTGTTAGTTACCACTTACCATCAGGTGGGCAGTTTGCTTGTTTGCCAACTTTCTGCAATAAAAAAAAAAAGAACAGCTAAAGTCACGAATTTTTATTAAGTAAGCAGAGCATGATTATTCTGCGTCTTGGGGGAGTGGGAGGGGGTAGGGGGATTGGGGGAGGTTCCGTTTGGGGTGGAATCGATTTGTTAGTCCATATAGTAGATAAAATTTCTTTTTTGGAATCATTAGGTCAAATATGAAAGGGGCCGAAAACCCTCCTTTCATGATGATCGTTTTAGTAGCGATAGTTGAAAGTGTAACAAACACACAAACAACTCACTTTCGTATTTTTAATATTAGTTAGGATTAGGGTAATGTGTCGTGTAAGTTGAAGACGATATTGTTAAAATTAAGAAACCTTAAGAGAGCACCATGTATCCTTATGAACCAGTATAGAGGTCGTGAACTAAATTTATTAGAGATATTAATTTGAACAATAAAAAATCGCATCGGTTATTAGTTGACCACCGGAGCCTGTCAGTATTTTATCGTTTTTCGTAGTACACAGTCATTACTCATTAGTTATAATTTAAACAGTCTTGTTTCCTTAATTTTCAATAGTTTTATCAGCAATAATTATTGGAACGCCATGGTATGTTATGAGTGCAAGTGATAATTTTAATTATATATCGTGTTAGTTCAACTTACCCATTTTGTGAGTAAGTTTTTAAATATTAGTTATTAAATTAAGAAACTGCCGTGCCGTCTGACATGTTACTTGTTTTACTGTAATATATTTCAAATCCAGCTATTATAAAATTCGGGGTGTGTTTTATTGCATTCGTTGAAATAGTGGAGTGCCGTCAGACATCGAACTAGGTCGTTAAGAAATAACTCTTACAGTTTTTACTATAGAACTTTAAAGTTATTTGATTTATACTTTTTATAAATGTCTGTGTAAAAAAGAATGATATTTATATTTTATTTTGAGTGTGTTAAGATCAACTTACCATTTTTGTGAGTACTTTTAGATATTAATTGCATATTTATATAATAAAGATATTGTCATCATCGATAATGTTCAACTTTTTAGAAACAGTTATACAATGGTTTGTATCACTAAAATCTTAAGTTGACAGAACATCAAGTTGTACACTTAGCGTTAACCCTACCTTATGCCATTACAATAGATATAAATTTTAGAGGAGATAATATATTATGTTGTTTAGCATAGTGGAGCGTACACATTAAAAAAATAAATATAGTTATTAAATAAAGAACCAAAATTAATAATAAATAGTCATTAGGTATAGGTTTATCAGAAAAAATTAAGATACTTTAAATTGTATTTAAATATTATTTGAGTAATAATCGTAGGAGTTAAATAAATTTGTAGGAGTTATGTTTATTGTATATGAAAATAAAGGACACTAGTAGGTACTTGTAGTCCGTCAAACTACTCAAAAATGTCAAATTTCCATTTCCATCTTCAATAGTCTTACTAACAGAGTACAATAACAATTGAGGTTTGCAATTTTATGGTAAATTCAAAGGTTGGTTTACTGTTGGTTATCATTTTTTCATAGCGACGTGAAGCGCTATGAATACGTCAGTGACCTTTGATCATATCGGATTTGTAAGTGGTTAAGTGGCATCTATTTGTTAAATAAAATATATGGTGGACTCGGTATCAGCAGTGGATCTTAACTTCAAATCGTCAGCTTGAAGGCCGTTATCATTTAAAAAAATTACCGATACTATAACACAAGCTTCCCTCCATTGTTATTTCTATATACTTTTATAGCTCATTTAAGTCTAGTCTAGTCAAAAATAGGGCTATGGATCAAATAGTTTTTTCTTCAATTCTGAATAATAGTAAAAAGAGTTGTTAAAATATTTACAGAGTATAAAGTGTTAAATATATGTCTTTATATTTGTTATGTTCTTAAGTGGTTAGTGTTTTTTACCGTTTTCTATATACATAGTTTATGGTTTTTAAGGAATTCTATGCTTTTTGTTATATATACGCACCTACATACGTATCATTAAAGCGATCATCATAGACCAATGGAACGATTCGAGAATCGGGAGTAGCGATCAACATATCATTCCATTCCCGCAGCGGGATAGATCAAGTGCATAGTTTAGATAATGAAACCGGAATACGTTTTGGGTAATGCGTTCTAAGTCATTGTTGTATCCTTAGTATATAAGTGATAACTATTGAAAACTTTATTGCAATATGGTTACAGTGTGTGGGCAAATAGAACAACAATGAAAAAAGAATAGTTGTGAAAGGGCCATGGGAACTCGAGTAGACAATGTGTTTCTTCGTGTATGGTGTACGGTACGCATACCTTAGACTGCTACGGCGTGTTATTTTAAAACGACGATTTAAGAGGAGTTTTAAACAAAAGAAATATAAGAGATTTGGCAAGAACAAATTCAAAGTGGCATGGAGTCGTCGATGATATGGTAAGTAACTTATATTATGTGAGTTGTACTAGTAAGCTGAAATTTTACGTTTCAGCGAGTTAATTATCGCTTAGTCCTTTTCATAGCTTTTCAAGCCACTTAATTTTCTTCAGATTTTTATAGGTTCGACAATAGGCTTCTTTTAGGGATAAAGTTGATTTTATCCCGTCTAATTTATAAAAATTGTGCATTTATATATCGAAAAATGTTTTATTTTCGATGACAAAAATTGTCATCTAAGCTCTATGTAAATGGGTTGCCTATGCGTGTTTTACTATTTACTCAGAGAAAAGAGATTAGTATTATAAATCATGCATTGAACGTAGAGATTAGATTCGCCTGCCTAACTGCAGTTTTACTTATTATATTCTATATTATAGCATATTTCACAAATATTTACGTAATTATGACATATATATTTTTATGACTCTACGTCGCGTTAACGTATTTAATAAAGATTAGTAAAACTTTAGGCAACATCACATATGTATGTCAGATTTATCACAATATGTGTGACATAATAGTAGACTTGATGAATAAGATTTATAATTTTTATATATTTTATGCATTCTCAATGCGATCTTACAAGATAAATTATTATAATAGAAAAATACTAGAAAAAATCGACTCGGGTCACAAGTGAATCTCAGGCGGGAATCGAACCCGCAACCTTTGGAAATCCGGTCCAATGCTCTCCCAATTGAGCTACCGAGCCTTGCGAACACTCGTCGAAATTTTCTAGTACCTTCCTGATTTTACGCTGTAGGCCAGCGTTGTTTCATCAAATGAGAGGAACATCCTCTCGTATTCGAAAGAAACATTTTTACAGTCATTCCCGCCTGAGATTCACTTGTGACCCGAGTCGATTTTTTCTAGTATTTCTCTATTATAATAATTTATCTTGTAAGATCGCATTGAGAATGCATAAAATATATAAAAATTATAAATCTAACATGGCTGTTTCATCTTAATCGATTGACCAAACATTTGTAAAAATGTTTCTTTCGAATACGAGAGGATGTTCCTCTCATTTGATGAAACAACGCTGGCCTACAGCGTAAAATCAGGAAGGTACTAGAAAATTTCGACGAGTGTTCGCAAGGCTCGGTAGCTCAATTGGGACAGCATTGGACCGGATTTCCAAAGGTTACGGGTTCGATTCCCGCCTGAGATTCACTTGTGACCCGAGTCGATTTTTTCTAGTATTTTTCTATTATAATAATTTATCTTGTAAGATCGCATTGAGAATGCATAAAATATATAAAAATTATAAATCTAACATGGCTGTTTCATCTTAATCGATTGACCAAACATTTGTAAAAATGTTTCTTTCGAATACGAGAGGATGTTCCTCTCATTTGATGAAACAACGCTGGCCTACAGCGTAAAATCAGGAAGGTACTAGAAAATTTCGACGAGTGTTCGCAAGGCTCGGTAGCTCAATTGGGAGAGCATTGGACCGGATTTCCAAAGGTTGCGGGTTCGATTCCCGCCTGAGATTCACTTGTGACCCGAGTCGATTTTTTCTAGTATTTTTTCTATTATAATAATTTATCTTGATGAATAAGTCTTGTCTTGTCAGGATAAATCCTAATGCTGAAGCCATATACTGAAAGAAAAACTGCGAAAGGCAAAAAGCTAGATTTTTTAATTTTGCCTAAAATAAATATTTACGTTTCATTTATTACGTGCCGTTTAAGTCATACTGCATTGTTTATATTTTTTTTATAGTTTTAGTAACTTAAAATATTAAAGTCAAATCAATTTTATAATTGACGTTTCACTCGCGGCCAGGGATTTTAGCGGTATCCGAATAGTGTTCTGAACACTGTTTTTCATTTCTGTTTTAAAAGTTAAACAGAAAGAAACCGTAACACTTTGAATCTGTTTTAGAAAATACCGGTTCATAAGTGTTAATATCTTTCACAGTCAATAAGGTTCACATTGGTATAACTATGCGACAGCTCACTAATGATTTGGGTACTTTGAAATGCCTATGTTGGCGTACTGTGTATACACATAGATAGTTAAACGTAAAACAGTTTCTAACAGATTGATAACAGAAAACATTATATCTGTTACACTTTTAAAAGTGTTCGACGCAAAACAGGTTCTAAACACCCAAATAAGTGATACAGGAATAATTCTGTAACAGATTCAATATGTAACCCTTATGAAAGTGTATCCTTATAAAGGTGTTTTTTAATCCCTGCTCGCGGTGGTTGGCGCTGGTGCTCCCATTGTGGTTAAGCCTTAGATAAGTTGCATTTATAGTTAATCGTGTAGTATATTCAAACGAATGAGTGTTTTTACTGTAGGGAATTATAGCGTTGTTAACATGTGTGAAAAATTATCATATGAGTATGATATTTTACTAATCACAAATATTTGCCAAACGTTTAAGTTAGATTTCTATGTTTGGATTCCATCCTATTTGGAATGCAATATAAGAGACTGTAATTGTAGACAATTTAATAATACTATACCTAAGCCTTACCAATTCTAACAAATGTTATTATAGATGTAAAAAGCTTTGATTGGATTAGTAACTACGGAAATTAGTTCTATAGAGATAGAAACTGTCGACGAACTTAGGACTCAGAGAATCTCAAACGTCTCTTGTACCTACACTTTTTCCTTTATAGTCGACACTTCTTTTATGTCGTCAGTTGTATGCGGTGACTTATCTGTGAGACCAATTTTGTTGATAGATATGTCAAAGAGAGCTTTTCTTTAAATATTCTAAGAGCGCGACTTTAAAAGCTGTTCGGGCCACCGTCACTTTATTCTTCCTCAGGTATAGGTAGGTAGTTACAATTTATATAAGGAAAACGTATCAACCCATAAATATAAACATGCCTTAACGGATTATTGAATGATTGTAAACTAAAAGTTCAATCCGTAGAAGGAATACATAATATGAGTTGAGAAAATTTTACATTTTCATATCATATTACATTATAGAATAATGTATTCTCAGTTAAGAAAAGGGATAGGTATATACTTCGAATGCCAGATACCTACCAATACGCGTTTTTCAAATTGTTATGTATTTCATTTCGATTCTATTTCAGAGCCGATGACTAAGTGGGTTACTATATTGTCTAATATACTATCGGATACTTTCTTAATAATAATGACTTTATTAAAGTGTTTAAATTAAATTTAAACCAATTTGGTGTTTGTTGTTTTTTGAATTTTATTTAGTTATTTTATAAATTACTACATAACTGCTTCAAGCTACTGAGTCTACCACTTGTTCAGGAATTGAGACGCCCAACGAAAGACTGGCACTGAGAGAGTTTCAAAGACGAAAGATAATTTCATGACTTTTCAGATTATTAAACAGCTTTTTACAGCATTTCTTTAAAATAACCAAGAGTTCGAGTCTTAAAGCGCCTGATAAAAAAAATTAGATCGAAGCCACTTTACCTACATTTGTGTGATTTTATTTGGTAGGCGCATAGAATATATTGAAAAATGTTAAAAACAGAAATGCTTAATGCGTCAGTTTGCTTTGAACGTTAACACAAATACTTAGCTAGTCGGAAATCAGTCCATAAAGCCCAATATTACTGAACAAAGGTTTCTTTGCCCACTACGAAAATATATTTAAGACATTGCCTGCAAAGCGAAAAGTATGCGTGTGAATTTTAAAAACATATTTGACTTATGACGAGTTCTTACTAAAGTTATTTAAACTTTACAATCTATAAATGCATAGTTTTCGAAAAAAATGTAATGTAAATTAACACAGAAACACAGGAAAACAGGTCTGGAACAGCCTTATCACATTGGTAAGTATGTGATATGCGATTTGGTTCACAATTACGATATGCTATCATCCATTTCTATAGCTAAGTGTTTTTTTAAGATCCGTGTCCGGATGTATGTAGTTTCTCGCTATCGATATACGAGCGAACTCTACCGTATTTATATATATAAGTTGTTATTATTTTAGTTATTTCCTGTTTATATTGGGCTTATAATTATGCTTGTGAAGTGTCGGATAGTTATTTATTTGTATTTATTTGGTGTTTTAGTTTTTAATGGTTTGGGGTTTTGGATTATTAAGTTATTTGGTTTTTTGTGCAGTAGGTTCTATTGATAATTGTGTTATGTGAATATGATTTTAATTAGTGCCATAGTCTATTCTGTCGTTTAGTTTAGACAGGTAGCTATTTTTAATGGGGCACTGGTTTGATGTGGACGAATGATTCGGGTTTAGTTTTGCTCTTTGTTTTTATTTATTTGTTGGCAATTGATGCAGGTGGCTGTTTCTGGTTTTTGTTTATTGGGGCAGTTTTGGAATGTGTGGCCACTGTCTGCACAATGACTACAATAGGTTTCGTTGTTTGTACATTTTTTGCTAGTATGTCCAAACTTTTGACATTTCAGACATTAGCAAAGGGGCGTGCTCGGCTATATGAATTCTTCTGTGGTTTATATTTATTTTATCTAGCGATATTGCGCTCTTCCACACCTCCGGGGTGGCGCGGAAGTTTGCATTGTAGAGTTTTGGGTTCCTGTTCTTTTTTGCAAGGCAGGCTGTTAATTGTGCGTTAGGGTTATTATTTAAGGCAGTTTGGATGGGGATATTTTGCGTTATTATGTATTCTTTGAGTTCTTCAAATTTTATTTCTGTTGGTATGCCTTTTATGACAAACATTGGTTGTAAGAGACGAGCCATCTCTGCAGTAATGTTGGTTTTGGTTTTGATTTTTTTTACTGTTTCGGTGCTTAGGGCTTTGTTTTTAAAATTCTACTTTAACCTTATTTGTAGATATGGGCTGGAATTTTAGAGGTGCATAAGGCACGTCTTTAAATGAGAAACTTTTTTGCCACTTATTTGTGGCTGCTTGTTTATTTTTTGCGTCTAATACAGTAACTATTATGGCGGGTTTTGATATTTTGAGTATAGGTCCTAATTTTTTAGGTTCAGGTTGATTGTTAGCTTTGATGACTGTAGCGTATGATCTTATTGTTTGTTTTATGAATTGTTTGAGATTATTTAAGTCGATGTTGCAATTATGGGTTGTTGTTTGTGGAGTGGCTAATTCTGGAGTAGTTGTTTTTTCGGTATGTTGATTGTCAGGTATTATTTGGAGGATTTGATTTGCTAGGTTGCGAATTATGGTGTTTATTTCAATGTTGTTGGAGTTTTTGCTTAGTTCGACAATGTTCAGGATTTCAGCTGCATGTTGTTTGATTAGAAGTCTGTTTATACTGGGTTGGTATTCTTCGGTTTCATCATCTTTTTCTGTGAGGATAATCTGTCTGCAATTGTATTAACAGATTTTATAGATGAAGTCGGAGTAATGGTTTTAGAAGATCCGGAGCAGGTTTCTTCGTTGTCGGAGTTATCGGATGTATTGGTATCCGGGGTTTTAGGTCTGGTAGCTTTTGTTTTAGAGGTAGAGGGTTTAGGAGACTCGGATTTCTTTTTGATTTCCGCGCCGGAGCGTGTATTTATTTTCCTCATGGTAGGGAAGGAAAACGGCGGATATTCTAATTTAAAACTAAGTGTTTTTGACATAAAATGTTGTTTCTGTTTGTTATATATGTAATTTTGTATGTTGGTTATACACACAGGTTATGTTTAATGCTTTGTGGATTTATTTGGTGTATTATACAAGTTAAATAGTTACAAAATGATTTTTTATGTTAAAAAAAAAAATGTATAAAAATTAAAAATTTGAAACGGCGTTAAAAATAGAAGGATTTTAAAAAGAGTTTTTATTTGATGTTTGGATCAGTGCTGTTGAGAGCTATGTTTTAAGCTAAAGAAGTAAACTGTAGGTGGTCGGATTGATTTTTAATCAATGTGGAAAGTTTTGAAGTTTGGAGATTTTTGTAAATTTCCAGAAAATCGAATTATTATTCGATTTGCTTCAAGTTTAACAGAATTACTAAAGAAAAGTTCGAGAAAAGTTGAAGGTTGCGATTTTACGCAATGTCGGAAAATGACGTAAAAATTTGAAGTTTTGTTGGTATAGGAAAAATTGGTTTTCGAGTGTATTGTTTTGGTGCAAAGATATTTGGTAGAGCTCGGGGAGTAGGTTGTCACTATCTAAAGAGAAAATTCCTGACTATTATACTTTCTGAAAAATAAGGGTTTTGAATTTTGGTGAAAAAAGGGTCACATTTTGGTGAATTTCAGGAATTTATTTCTCCAAAAATATAAGAGTTATAGAAAACAGTTATGAGGATAAAAGTTGTGCCTCAATAAGGTCTACAAAAAGAAATAATAGAAAGAAGAATCGGTTGAAACGGGAAAAAGTTGTGTGCGAAAAAGTGTGAAAAAGTTGAGTATGTTTGCAAAGTTTTCGGAAAAAAGCTTATTTTGGCAAAAGTTGTGAATGGATTTTAGATTAATTTACTCAAAAGATGCCTTAGGGGCTTTGTTAACTACAATGGGTAGCAGGAAGAAAATCGGTTGAGAATTGATTTTTTTTATAGAATTGACAAAGTTGAGTGGTCGGGTGATTTTGGTCAAAAAGACTAGCAAGGGTCAGGAGGTTTCATACAAAAGACTTCAACGCTCACACGACCAAGTGTTGAGTTAGACTTGTTGTGTTGAGTTAGACTAGTCAATAACTTGGTGGAATTTTCGGAAATTTTCGATGTTTTTTATTTCGAAAAGTATTAAAGGGGGACCCCTCGGGTCGATGGCAAGAGGTAGGGGTCGTAAAGTTCTAGGGGTAAGTTTATTTTGAGAACGATAGGTGTAGTCTAAGCGTTTTTTATATAGCTAAGTGTTAGTCATTGCAATAATCTAGATGTCATTTTCAGCTAAAACTGAAACTTATTTAGACATGTTAAATTAGTTGGTTAAGGTCAAGCGGAAGTCCATAGTTAGAGCATCACTAGTGCTTACTGAATCACTCCAATGAATGTTGCGATTTTTCGTAGTTTTCGAGTTATTAATTTTCTTTATATTGTTATGACGAACTATAATTTCTGGGAGATTTTATTGATAACACATACATCAAATCAGGACCGTCTTTAACCTATTGGAGGCCCTGGGCACATAAGAATGATGAGGCCCCTATGTGACAGATCAATCTTTTTATAATTAGAATAGACAAAAAAAGTAGATGAACAAGGTTTCAGATTTTTTTTATTGATAGTCAATAGATAAATAGATAAACTTTAATTTAATGGGGCGATTCTCACATATTTAAAATTATCTAACCATGCTGAAATTCGACAGCCTTATTTTGGGCAAGAATAGAGTAGCTTCGCGCATGCAAAAGCTAATCAGCAAGTCGATAATATAGTCCCTAACTAAGGTTCGATTTACTCTAATTAAATAAGTTTTTCAGTAATAAATGTCGGTACTCCTTTGGTGATCTGGTAGGAACTAGGGGGCCCCTATTGATCACGGAGCCCTGGGCATTTGCCTAGAGTACCTAGTGGGAATGAGGGGTCTGCATAAAACATTAACATTAGTATTTGTTTTCATTTAATTGAATCATATACCTTGTATAAACAAAAATAATTATTTATATTCTTTATTGCACATAAGAAATAAATAATATACAATAATAGGTAAAATTGTTTGCAAAGGTGGACTTATCTCTAAAAGAGATCTCTTCCAGTCAACCCAGAATAAGTGTGGTTGATCGTATAAGTGGGTGTCACTAAGTGCAGACAAGCAGTCACGTGAAATAAATATTTAAATAATAAATCATATATTATTATTTTTTTTACGACCGTTTGGTGCAACGGTAGCAATCCTGCCTTTCGCATCGATGGTCCTGGGTTCGAATCCCGGTAGGGGCAGATATTTGTATCCATATCCATAACACAAGCCTTACTGTGCTTACTTTGGGCTAGGCTAATTGGTGTGAACGTAGTAAATATTTATTTATTTATATACAGAATTAGTAAGTTGGACATTCCACCATAAAAAAGTTGAACCCCAAGCTTAGTTAGTTAAATTCACGATATCGTCGAGAGCGACAAAAAGTCACAGAAGCGATTTCTTAAGAAAGTATTTGATTAAGTTTCAAATTTTATGAGCTTATACAAAATGATATCCCAAAAACTACTATAACGGAACATAGTTGTGAATCGGGTAGCCCTGATGATGTTCTACCTCTGGACTTCCGTTTGACGTACTATACACCTGTATAATATATGATTTAAAAACAGAATAAACACATAAAAACAATATTAAAGGAAAATAACACAAAAAAAATCAAAGTTACATATCTTTGAATGTAGACTTGAAAAATAACCACGAGAAGTAAAAAATGAGCAAATTAGTCAGGAATATCAAGATATCATACCCCGCCCTTTAAATAAGTGGATATTATTAAGCGCGTACAAAATTCCTAATATCGGTTGGGCGCAAGCGAACAAAATCAATTAGTTTCTGTCATTTTTGCATGTAATGATACCAAGAAATCGTATCGTTCCTTCCGGCACGAGTAAATACACGTCACGTATGCTAAGACCTTTAGAGTGATGTGTCCTGTTCCCACCGAAATGTCCCTAACTGCTAGTCTTGTATCCATTTTGGTGATTTTTTGTTTTAATTTCTGTATTGATCGATTTTTTAGGTTCATCTTATATCTAAGTTTGGCATCACCTCAGCAACTAAGCTTACAGCAAATCAATGTAACTAACATATGCAAGAGTGTTTTCTGCAATAGAATGGAAAGGTTGCGACAGTTAAATGAGTGCGTAGTTATTTTAGGCAACTTACACGTATTACTGCTGGAACAATATCATAAAAATGATTTCAGAAATATATCTTTTCCGAAACTCAGAGAGGTAAGTAGTTTGAAAACAAAAACAATGTTATGAAATAAATTATAAAAGCTTTCTTTTAAAAATGTTATATGAAAACTTTTACTCTTCGATGAAATGATGAATGAATGATCTTAATGTAATGCTTACTGTTGTTTATAAGATTCGAATTCACGTTTTATGCGATTTAACTACAATAATTTTGCCCATTCAACTCATAATTTGCTGTTGGCATGTTGAAATATTAGCAAATACTAGCACTATTATATAAATGGATAAATTGAGAAATATTAAAAATGTCCATAAACTCTTTACGATTTCGTATTAGAAAATTGAGTTTAATTTTTTCTGTAACATTAGGCGGCAGATTTATTTATTATTATTTGAATACATATTTTTTATATTCACTCGTTTTACACATTGAGTTTATCAGAAACCAATACCTACTTTAAAACATTATTTAATACACGGTAAGAAAAACGGTTTTATACACGGTATAAAAAAGTATTCTTCAACAAAGTGAAGTGATATGTTATAACTGTATCAATATTTAAAAATAATGAAATAATGCCAAAAACTGTCAAGTGTTTTTAAAATCAAATGCTTAGTAAAGTAGTAAATTTATTTTCTAAAATAATTACCTTAATTAGTTCTCGATGTAGATATCTTTTGTATACGTTTTATGTAAAAGCTGCTATTGTATTTTAAATAATTGATAATTAAATAAATAAATAAATCTGTTTTAGGTGACTGGATTCGTTGTATTCTATCGTGTTAATGGATTGGAATCGATCGGACAACTTTTCCCTAATTTAGCCATCATTAGAGGACAGCAAGTACTGAATGACTACGCTTTGATAATCTACGATATGCCGGATCTTAAAGAGGTGAGACCAATTTATTTTTGACGAAAGATGACTAACATGATACTAAAACTCGCTTTTTTATGGAAATTGCAGTCACAGCCACCACCTTTAACTCGAACAAAATTTTATTAAATTTTAATATTAATAAAATCGAGTCTGCATAATTATTTTATATCCATTTTAATACGCACGTGAAGTTAATTGTAAGCAATTTTATTCTCTACAACAAATAAAAATATGTTCTTATAATAAGAGAGTGGCGTGCTTTGTACGACATTCTTCTTACACTAACTGCATTTCGGGAAAAAAAATTATAAGGTATCTTGGTAATAAATGAATGAAAACTACAACAATCGGTATCGAGTACCCCACGCTTTTCTTACACTAACATTAATTTTCTCGTTAATAATTTGTTTTTTTTTTTTACTTTTTAGTTCGGTATACCACGAAAGTGTATTTTTTTAACTATAATTTTTAGTTATGAAACCTACTTACGTTTAGACTAGGAGTCACTGAAGTTAGGCCTGCGGATTTTTTTTTCACACATAAATAAGTATATAAATAACTATATCGGTTTTATTGATCTCAGTTACTCCGCTACTAATAATACATTTTATATATGTTATAAACAATATTGTAAAAAAACTAAAGGAGAAAGCACATGGCAGTAAGGACCGTATAGTATAATAGTTACGTCAGTGCAAAACGAATTTCAGATTATTTTTTATTATTCAAATTACAGCTACCAATGGTTATTTTTGGTATCTTAAGTTTCTTGCTACCTGGGGTAGTTGTACAGTCTGTTGGGTTAGGTTTCGTTTATTATAAGTTTAACATAAAACAGGTCCATCTTCTGGGCCCTAGGTTGTCTAACTTACCATACAAAAACGACTCGCTCTTTATTATATCATACAGCGATTTTCATGGAGAGGTAAATAAGAAACGACATATATTATAGAGATTAAGAATAAGGAAAACAAAGAGCTGTTAAGCAATATTTACCAGTAGATAGTACTGTAAAAATTAAAGTTGATATCGGTCAGAAACTATAATCGTTATTTCTATTTAATAATCAGGTAGTATAATGTTAACAATATTATGTCTAATTATGTTAAAAAAGAAGCCCCCGTGCAAAATTATTTAGTTATATTTATAATATATTGTTGAATTCCGCTATCCCTTTCCATCATGAGGATTCACACTCATTAGAGACTCACATTCCCGTACTTTGCGATCATCGAAAAATTTATTGTGGAAATGCCAAAGCATGCCACAAAATTCCTAGATAAATCGTTTACGATACACGTTACTCGTCTGTCCTATGCTTTACCGACACAAATGAAAGTGAAAATAAAAAATAACTTTATTTAAATGCACTTAAAATAAGTTGTTTTGAATCATCTAACATTTATACCTACCACACATTCAGGATATTTTTTAACTGACAAGAAGAATGGGCGCAAGAAACTCGTCAGCTTTAACAAAAGTGACGACATTTACAATATTAAACGTCGCCACCATACATAATCCTCAAAAAAAAAAATCTTTTATGACAATAATAGTAGTTTTATTGTGATAACAGAATAAATTCATTACGTCGTTCATTATAACAAAGTCAACAAGTATTCTGTTTTAAGTAAGTATCCTTAAACATTCCAATAATATACAGGGAATAAACGACAATTTTAAGAAAGCCACAAAAATGTGTGTTAAGTATATGTCAATTAGGGTTGAGGGTTAAAGTAGACCCGTCTCTCAAGGCAGCACCCGTTCACGAGCATGACGCATGATGTAGCCATCGCTTCGCTTAACCATATCTTAGGGAACGTAACGACCCGCACCGCATGCCACCATCCAAGACACGTTTTAGAAGAGCATGTCACACTCCAACTAGCAGATATATTTTAGTGTTAAAATTAAAAAAATCTAATAGCTGTATGACACAAACTGTAATAAATAGTGTTATGTTGAAACAATACTTCAACGGCAAGTTCATTTTTATTTCTTGTGTTAAAGCAATGTACGTCGCTATGTTTGACAAAAGTATTGTAGTTTTTCGTACATAGATTGTATTATTTAGTTTTTACACTTCCGCGCACATTACACAATTTCCGAACTCGTAATAGACGCAGTAGTATACAATGTAATCTTAGTCAGAATTTAATAACTAAATAAAATGTAAAATAAAACAATTTAATTTTAAGAATTAGGACCGTGCCCGATTATAATATTGTGAATGTAGGAAATATATGACGACCATTACCTTAGTTATCATGTGATTACTCCTGTTAAGAAGTCGATACGTCAGGATTAAATCCTTACTAATATTGTAAATCGGAAAGTGAGTTTGTTTGTTTGTTTGTTCCGCTTTCACGCCGTAACTACTGAACCGATTGCTTTGAAATTTTGCAGATGTAAAGATAAAAGTCCGGATTAAATAATAGGGTACTTTTTATCCTGGAAAAATTGATATTCCCGAGGAAAAACAAACATATTGTTTGCTTGATGGATGGATTGTAGATGGCGCTGTGTGTCGTTTAAAACAACGTAAAATATTGCAAACGAATATAAACATGTAAATTTAGAAGCTAAATGATACGATAATGAATCCCCGAAAATGAGGAATTCCCGAGGGATGACGTACAATTTATTTTATCGTCTAAACTGTTTTTGAATGAAGTAATGGGAGAAAATACTGAATATTTATCTGTAGACACAGTAATAGAAACAGAATATAGTACCTCATATCCTGTGGAGTTCTTAAATTCGTTGGAATTATCTGGGGTGCCTTCTCATAAATTAAAACTAAAAGTAGGTGTTCCGGTGATGCTCATGCGTAATCTCGATGCCCCTAGACTGTGTAATGGTACTAGGCTGCGTGTCACTCAGCTTGGGCGGAACATTATTATAGCCACTATTTTAACTGGCGCAGCAAAGGGTGAAAGTGTACTCATTCCTCGGATTCCGATTATTCCAACAGACCTCCCATTTCAATTTAAAAGACTACAATTTCCTATAAGGGTTTCATTTGCAATGACCATTAATAAAGCACAAGGCCAAACTCTAAGGGTTGCTGGAGTTCACTTGGAAAAACATTGTTTTTCGCATGGTCAGCTCTATGTAGCGTGTTCCCGGGTTACCAGTGCCCAAAATCAGCATGTTTTTGCTCCACAAGGGAAAACATATAATATTAACAAATATTTTTTTTTTAACAACTAATTGTATCGCGCTTCTTAGATTTTTCCGTGGGAATGAGAAGTTTTCTTATAGTTGTGCTTTATACCGCAATATAACCGAATTTCACGCGGTTGAAGCCGCGGGCGGAAAGCTAGTATAAAATAAATTATCCCCAAAATCCGTTTAAAAAAGTTTTTTTTATTTAAATAGATAACATTTTCATATACGTACTGTCCCGCCATAGTTAGAATATCAATTTCCTTGAACAGGTCCCTGAGAGACAGCTTGCGCGGTCAGCTCTTTTCTGTAACACAAAAACGCTTTCAATATTAGCAGCTCAGCCCTAGAACAACAGCCCATAAGACATTACACTACGAATATAACTAAAATAAATTAACCTTGTCATTTCAATATAAATTTCAATGAATCTACTTGACAAGGTTTTAATATGAGGGCCCCTTTGTAGTCGTGAATCTAATGTAATACCTAAAAATGTTGTCTTTTCAACCAAGTGTAATCAATTTTATGTGTAGGTCAAGTCCAATTTTATATGTAGGTCAACAATCAAGCTCATTTTGCATAATAACTTTCAATAGGTAATAAGTAACTTGATATGGCATTTTAGACTTTAGTGATAGATCGCCCGGAGTCCGACCAGCAGGACTTTGAGTGCTTCCGGAAGGAGTTTTTCCTTTCATAGCTCCGTAATTACATGCAGTACAAAGTTAAAATTTGCAATAAAATTCGAGTATCTATCCCTTTCATATTTTAGAGAAACTGATTGTTAAGCTTACTTGACCTCCAATCGGAACGCAATGGCGCACGGGGCGACGCGTTCGCGTCCGCGCGACATATTTCGCCGCGCCGGGCATGGAAAAAGCTCGGAGTTGTCAACATTATGACGCCAATTTTTAGTGAATGTAAAGTGTTCGGCGTTATAATTAAAATATTGAACAATATGAAGTTCTTGTTAGTTGGGGCATCGATGGGAAGTGCTCAGTAATTTGAATCCTACAAAGCGAGTTATTACCGTTAAGCATATGGCAAAAGATTATTTGTTAACCACAAACTGTATGAAACTGTTTCGTTTATTATACTAGCATGGTATTCCAGCCCAATCGAATTTTAGTCCTTTATTTTTCATCTTTACAATCCAATTTTGTAACTAAGAACTAAATTTACAGCATAAGTGCCATTTTGAATATCAAATAATATACCAAATTGGTTAATGCAAATCCTCATTAAAGTTCATTTTTGCCTATTTCATTTATGTATTTAATAGAAATAAAAAATAAAATTTAAAATGTAGTTTTACGCCACGAAAAATTGTAGAAAAATGACCGAAACCTCCAATGGAATTGAAAGGGGGAATGAAAGATCGCAGTAAATTAACATAATTCGGAAAAACTGCTGTCGCTTATGTAGGCATTAAAATACAGACTCCTAGTAATAAGGCCGCAATTGTAAAATCAGAAAATTGACCAACTAACAGGAGGTGTATGGTGATAACCTCCCGTATTATTAGTCGCCTTTTGCGACACTTTTAAGTGTGACGGGTTAGTGCTATTCTACTTTGCCGGATTACATACGGCTATGTTTAAAATCGACAAAAACTCGATTATGTGAAAACAGAAGGTTAAAGACTACAGTCAAGTAGTCTTCTGTTATCACATAATCAAGTTTTTGTCGATTAAAGTATCGCGTACCTATCTTAATACGTGCGGTAGAGTAATTGTTTTATTCAGAGATACAAAAAAAGCAAATGAAATAAATTTATTATAACAAAATTGATGACAATATATTTTATCGATATCGGTCATAGTAACGCCACGGTCTACATCTTCTTTTGTGTACGCTTTAATTCGTGTTCATATTTGAGTGTATACTTAATCTAGTTCAGTGATGCGTGTACTTCTTGCTTTTATACGACCATCTAGTGTGCAATCGTGGCCATATCAGTTTTCTTATAAATATACGTTCATAACCATTCTAAAAATCTATTCTACGGTTTCAATAAGTGAATAGTGCTACTGTCAACAAATGTATCTTACTTTCTTCCTATCAAACTTAATCTATTTGGGTCAAGCTAAATGAGGTAGAATCGTACTGTAATTTAGTTACAAAATAGAAGAAACTGGTTTGAGTCCAGCACAAATAAATTAGATTTTTCTAGATGCCAGCTCTCACCCAAGAATTCTCTTTGCATTTGAATCCCCATTTGAATTTCTAATAATGTAATTTTTGAACGTTCAGAAGGTACGTTAAGACTTTGTGCAAAAACAACAGCGAAAACTATTAAAATTATTTTAATAGAAAAATTCTAGAAAAAATTGACTCGGCTTACAAGTGAATTCTCAGGCGGGAATCGAACCCGCAACCTTTGGTCACAAGGCTCGGTAGTTCAATTGGGAGAACATTGGACCGGGCTTCTAAAGGTTGCGGGTCCGATTCCCGCTTGAGAATTTTTCTATTTAAATAATTTACCTTATTCTTTTATGATCAAGAAGAAAGCATTGAAAAATGGGAAAAGTATATAAAATTAAATCACTGTTTCATCTTAATCGATTGTCCAAATATTTGTAAAAAAGTTTCTTTCGAATACGAGAGGATGTTCCTCTCATTGATGATGCAACGCTGGCCTACAGCGTAAAATTAGAAAAGTACTGGAAAATTTCGACGGCTGTTCACGAGGCTCGGTAGCTCAATTGGGAGAGCATTGGATCGGACTTTTAAAGATTGCGGGTTCGATTCCCGCCTGAAAATTCACTTGTGAGCCAAGTTGACTTTTTCTAGTATTTTTGTATTAAAATATTTTATCTTATAAGATAGCATTGAAAAATCCAAAAAATACATGAAAATTATAATATTAACATTTTTTACACAAATAGATCATTATCACATTAGATCTAAATAAAAACACACAAAGATAATTATATATAGAAATAAGTGATTTGTACATCACGTATAAAATCAAATGACATCACCTTAGACATTAGACACTGTGTTAGTAAAATAATAAAAATTAAGATAACAATTTATGATAAAAAGAAGTAAAAGTCGTGTTTTATATTTTCCTGAGTACTTTGCCTATTATTTTTCCACCTACCGAATATCTGATCTGATCTAATTATCTGATTCGATTTTTTCCCAAATCTCTGATGGGAAAGAAGCCTTATTGTCTGTCCCAACTGTTCAGCGTCTGATGAGGGAACAAAACTCTAATTCTTGGACATTCCGTGACAAGCGTAATTGAATACTTTTAACGGTTAGAAATAAATTAATTGGAATCTTCATATGAAAATACGTGTGCCTAGCGTAAAACAATGTTTGTATTCGAACGGCACAGCACTGCAGGGTGAGCTAACGATAAAAAGCTTTAATCGTTTACAACGAGACTATAATTTCATTATATAATATTTATTTATTATGAGCCTTGTGATGTCTTTACGCGGCATATCGCATGAGTCGTTAGAAAATGCCGTCGTCATACGGTAGCGATTTTGCCTTTCGCAACGGTCCTGGGTTCGAATCCCGGAAGGGGCAGACGTTTGTATGATGAATACGAGCATTTGTACCTAAGTCATGGGTGTTTATATGTATTTCTATGAATATTACATATCTATGTATCATATACTCGTATGTATCTCTATCCATTAGCCTAGTGTTCATAAGCCTTACAGTGCTAGGCTAATTGGTGTGAATGTAAGAAATATTTATTTATTATTTATATTTATTTATAAAATAAATGTTGACTCGGATACATAATTTTGTTGCTATCATTAAGTCAATATATTAGACGTTACTTCCAGTACTATTTTTGTCACAGGTGGGTCTTTATAATCTCACAAGAATATATAGAGGAGGAGTAATAGTCTGGGCGGTACCTCAAGTGTGCTATGTGGACACAATAAATTGGAGGAGTATAGCCCCGCGAGCTCGACATGTGCTGAGCCCGTCGGAAGGAGCTCTGCACTGCAATTCCGTCTGTTCCTGCACAAGAAATGTGGCCACCAACCGTTGCTGGAATGAGAAGTACTATATAAATTAATGCAATACTCGCATGCATTCGATGATATTCTTTAGAGATTTCCACATAGCTGCTAGACAATTTGGTTTCGGTTTTGAATCTTCTTTCGCGTTTGTCATGTTACGCATACTGTAAATGATTTTGGATTGAAGTGCTTATTATCTCTTAGATTTAGTAGAGTTGCTATCCATAAATTGTTAACTTTATTCGCAGTTTCATAGGAGCAAGTTTTTTTAAATTAGATAATTATGATGGACAAAGAAAAGTAAAAGACATAGGGTGTTTATTGATAATGGCTTACCAATACCCCTACAATTGCATAAAACGTTCACGAATATTTAAATTATACCTTAAAGAACGGGTGCATTAGGCAAGCAGGATGGTCATATTCTAAAGTAAAAATCCATGTCCTGTGCATTTTTTCTGTATGAAGATTTCTGTGTAAAGAGATTTATTGTAGACGGGCCAGGATGATGGCAAGGGTCGAACAGGATGACAAGCTTAATACACGCGTAGTTACTTCAAGAATATTAAATACTTATTCCAATTTTAAAGAAGGTGTACAAAATCAAATATAAAATTATAGATTGCCGTTGTTTAATATATGCAGTGGCAGCCAATAACTCAGGTAGCATTATTTCTAGAGGTAGAGGTGTTTATTGTCACATATTTTTTGAATGTTTAGTTGGTTCTCCTTAAAGAATTAAAAAAAAAATGTTATCGTTAAACTGACGCTCATGTCTTTAGTTTTGCACTGCTACGACGGACGTTTTCTTCGATTACAGTTGTTGACGGACGCCCACTCCTTTCTTCATCTCCCAAAGTTAGACAACCGCGCTTGAATTCTTTATGCCAACGGTAGATGCTTTTATTTTAGAAGTGCTTTCATCCATAAACTCCATTTGAAGTCGATCAAACAGTTCGGCAAGTTTGAGGTTACATTTGAAATTATAAAAAAATCATTGCACAAAAATGTTCCCGACCAAGATACATCTTTCAATGATTTAATAAATCAAATAATTCAATTTAACTCTCAGAACAATGTGAATGGAAATTCGAATGATATTTACTACTTGTGAATAATATATATTTTTTTAATAATTGTAATCAGTTAGGCTTTTTACACATGGAGCCGCAGCGGCATCGGCACCGCCGCCGCCGCGGTGCTGCTGTATCTATTAGTCACCCTTGGATTTGTACGGACCCTGGCTGTGCCGCTACGGCGCTATGTGTAAACAGCCTTAGGACCTCATACATAAGGACTGGGTGTTTAGAATAGTTCATTGATTCTGATTTCACTAATTGTTTTATTTTTTAATCTGTTTTAGTATTGTTTTATTGTTTTAAATACCTTGCGAATATAATTAATGAAATCTGTGAAAACAATTTATTAAATGATACCTACTGATAGAACGTCAAAAACAAATATTGGCATGAAGATGAATAGAATAATAATGCTGTAATTTTTATTTACTTAACGCTTAATAACAATATGACATAATATAGACCATAGAATACATTCTGCTTACGGCTGTACGGCTACATTAGAATATTTTTACATAAGTTTTCGAAGGCCGTGGTTAAATAAAAAAAATCTTTAAAAGTTATATTTTATAGGAAATGCCAGAGATTTCTTCAAGGACCAGACAAAGAAGTATGCAATGACCAATGCCTTGGATGTCGCAATGTAATGCATCCAGATGAATGTTCTATTTGCCGCCATAAAACATATAAGGGACAGTGTGTTTCAAAATGTCCTAATGACACGTGAGTGATTCAGTGATTGTTCCACATCTTTAAAGTTAAGAGGAAAAAATTATCTATTTAATACAATTATACAATTATCTTACTCTATGTTTATCACTTTGTGACAAGCCCACAATTCTTACCAGGATATTTTGTCACTGTAGTCAAATAAAAATAGTTAACTAAACACCAAACCACACATACATATGTACACAACATAGATTTTTTAGTTATTTAATTTAAAAAAAGATTACCCAGTGTGTAGATTATGAAAAAACTCGCACTTTTGGTAGAGGCTTCCGTTCAGCACTGGACATTTTGCGACTGCGATGAGTACTAACTTGAACTACTAAGGACATAGTAAACCGACAGTTTGGAATTTCAACGGATACTATCATAACTTCACACTCTGCTCTCTAATATTTTTTTAGTATTTCTTATTGTAGGTAAGTATTTTATGGTTAAAATATGTGAAACAATTTCATAACAACAATGAAGTTCTGAGAGTATTAGAGTATTGTTTTTAATTGGCAAGTAAGTGCTCGAATATTGATAGTTAAATGGACACAACATCATATGCACATTCAGTCCATATGGTGTTCTGTACGTGAGTTCGAATCCCAAATGAGTATAATGTGCAAACTAGGCAGTGGGCGCAAATTGCTGTCTAGCCATTATATCTAGATCGTTATCATACAGATACGCAATGTAGCAACATTGGTGCAGAATTTGGCAAATGTCAAAATGTGAAGTTCACCAGCCATTTAATACTAACAATATACATTATTGACGCCATGAAATTAATACATATTGTATAGAGCTATGATTACATCATTTCCTTTTAAATGAAACTACTTTATCGGATAACTTGCGCATAATTTATATTTAATCCTTACGTTTCGACTCCTTTACAGGAGCCGTGATCACAAGATGGCTAAGGTAATGGTAATAATCACAATAGCTTTATTTTGCATTTTATTTACTTATTTTTGAGTCTACCATCAGTTTAAAAATGGGAGGCCCTTCCTAGAAGAACTGGCGAAAGAAACTCAGACAGGAGTACCAACCTCCATACGAGTCCTGTCCGAATTTCTTTTGCCAGTTCTTCTCGGTATAGAATATATAAATTTAACTCTAATCGACACTGTCATTATTGAGTGCATAGTTCTGGAACAAATAAGGGATTATAAACAATCTATACTTATACTACTACTTATAATAAAACTGTAGAGGTCGAATTTCTGTACATAGAAAAAAAATGCTTAAAACCAAGTCAGGAGGGTGTAAAAAGAAGGAAAATACCAAAAAATCATTTTTTTTAATTTTTTGTTTCTCTGTCTGTTTCTCTGTTTGTACGGGCTAATCTACGAAATGGCTAGACCGATTTCAATGATATTTTGCATGGTGATACCTTTTATCCCTGGTCAACATTTTAGATACTTTTTATCCCGGAAAGTTAAAGGGTGCCCTTGGGATAGTTAAAAAACCATAGTAACTTGGACATCTTAATACACACAACTTATTTACTTACCTTATGGTGATACTTTATATTACCGCTCAAATTAAGCATAAATCTTACAAAAGTGACGAGATTCAGCGGGAAAAAAAATTGCTACGGATCCCTAGTCAATGCGTGGCCTGACACACACTTGGCCGGCTGAACTTGAACATCCCGACATTTACTCGACGATGACCAGCATTGGCTAAGGCGTAATGCCTTATCCGATGCATGCATCAGTGATAGTCCACACCGCTTGCGTCATTTATTTGCTGTATTTCTGGTATTTTGTGGTCTTTCGATTGCTGAGCAATTGTAGTAAAAATATCAAGAAAGATTAGCGGAAGATTCTGTTAGGAATATAAGACAAATATTGACGGTGATCTTAACCACAGGTTACGAGATATTGCTTTCAATCAATGCTTAGTATCTTTACAAGATTTAGTTACATCTATGAGTAGTGATTCTCTCCCTCAGTATGGTATGCCAGCGCCGACCATAGAAGGGGAACGTATTTATAGAGAATACGCTGCGGAAAAAAATTGTGATCCAGCTGAACTAGCTGAAACTTTACGAACCTTTACACAGTCTTACTGTAGAACAGCGCACTGTATTCGACCGTGTATGTTACAGTATTGACAATGCTATAGGAGAAATTATTTTTCTAGATGCACCTGGTGGGACGGGAAAAACCTTTCTCACTGAAATAATCTTGGCACAATTAAGAGCTCAAGCCAAAATAGCTCTTGCTGTGGCATCGTCTGGAATAGCAGCCACTTTGTTACCCGGCGGTAAAATTGCTCATACGATGTTTTAAATCCCCATAAATTTGGACATAAGTGAACATTCTGTATGTGGTATCTCTAGAAGCAATAATAAAGCGAAGGTTTTACGCGATCGCTGTTTAATTATCTGGGACGAGTACTCTATGGCACACCGAAAATCAGTAGAAGCAGTTGATAGAACTCTCAGAGATATCTGTCGAAATGACTAACTTATGGGTGGCGTAATGATGCTGTTTTGTGGGGATTTTTGACAAACGTTGCCAGTAGTACCACTGGGAACAAAAACCGACGAGATAAAAGCATGCTTAAAGAGCTCAAGCCTTTGGCGACACGTCACAAAGATGCACTTAACAGTGAACATGAGGGCGCGAACAGGAGTCAACACAAATGCGCAGGAATTTTCTGATTTATTGCTAAAAATTGACGAAGGGATATATCCGGAAGAAGAAGGGCAAATAGTTTTATCTGAAAATCTCTGTCACACTGTTAATTCAATTGAAGAACTTATCTCTTCCGTGTATGGTGAACAAAATCAAATAACAAATCATGGCTTTGCGAAAGAGCAATTTTGACTCCGCGTAATGACCAAGCCGCAAGAATCTATTTGGATATACCCAACAATGTTGAAGGTAATGGGGCAAGATGGCGCTACCAATTATCCCGTTGAATTTCTTAATTCTCTGAGTATTCCTGGACTTAACATTAAGCACACAAGATTAATTTAAAAACTGGCGTCCCAATTATTTTGTTGAGAAATTTAAGTCCCCCAAAATTATACAACGGGACAAGATTGAAAGTTACTTCTCTGCAGCGTAACATAATAGAAGTGGAGATTTTGGCGGGATGTGGTGTCGGTGAAAGAGTTTTATACCACGAATTCCTCTGATTCGCAATAATTACCCATTTCATTTCAAAAGTGTACAGTTCCCGGTGAGTTTGTGTTTTGCAATGACGATAAACAAAGCCCAAGGGTAGACGCTACGTGTTGCCGGCGTGGACCTCAGCGTCGGCTGATTCTCACACGGTCAGCTCTATGTCGCTTTCTTCCGTGTAAGTCAACCAAACAAACTGTTTGTTTGTGATCCGAACCAAACCACATCGAACGTTGTCTATAAAGAGGCATTATAAGGTACTAGCTAGATATGGTACGGAACCCTTGGTGCGCGAGTCTGACTCGCACTTGGCCGGTTTTATTTTTGCTGATCGTGTCGATCAAACGGCCTCTGTGGCACAGTGGTCATTTATGGTACCGCAAGTGCTTTTGGCCTGCAGGGATCCGGATTCAATCACCGGCCAGGTTAAGTTGGCAAATAATCTGTGTCCAATTGTTTACATTTTCTATTTATCTACGATTCACGCATTAATCCAAACTTTATATTTTTGTTTTTTTTTTTTTTTCTGTATAACAGTTAACAAGCCTGTTTAACTGTATAAAATCAAATAGACGCGGACGAAGTCGCGGGCAACAGCTAGTATGTAAATAAACACCTTTCCATTTTCGGAATAAATTATTTCATTTCAATAAGTTTATGTGAAGAGTAAGATGTATAGATGGGTAGCGCTTTCAAGTTAATTCAAAATCTAACCCTTAGAATCGAATTGCAATACGTTATAAATATAATAGAGTAATATGATACAAAATCAATTGATTTGGTAGCACTGCCGCTGAATATAATTCTGGCTATTTGGGGCGACGGGAGTACTAATGAATAAATTTTTTAAATTAAACCAGGGATAGGACGTCCATGTTTTCAGATTCTTCTTTTTAAACCAGTCTTACAAAAGTGCTTTAACTGAGCAAATATTTTAAAGGTTAGTTATTTGATTATTTTCGCTGTGCCTGATAACAATGTAGTAAGTATTTAACTTGTTTTATGTTATTTTAAAGCATACATATTATTCGTAATAAGGTCTTACACGCTCGAGTTCCTTGTAATTAATTACTTTTTTACCATCGCTATTACGAAAATAAATCATTAAGACGTTTTCAATTATTCCTGACTCTCGCTTCTCTTTTTGGAGCCGCGTTAACATGATGACTATGGTTACTGTTGTTATAAATCTGCTATTAGTTAACTCAGTTTATTTTATTCCATTAAAAATTTTATGACATGCTTTTTACTTATTTAACATTTTATTTAGTTATTTTTTTTTTTTTTTTTTTTTTTTTTTTATTGCTGAAAGTTGGCAAACAAGCAAACTGCCCACCTGATGGTAAGTGGTAACAGCCACCTATAATACATGTGGCTCTTGTTAGATTCGCAGCAAAACTGCAACCCCCACAAGAACCACAGTGTACGTTGCCAACTTGTGACACAAGATGTAAAGTCACTGTACCAAGTAATTTCACTGCCATATCTTACCCTTCAAACCGGAACACAGCAATGCAAGCACTGCTGCTTTGCGGCAGAAATAGGTAAGACGGAGGTACCTAAGCAGACGACCCTGGTACAGAGTCTCCCTCCAGTAATTAATTGATATTAATCATTTTGTTACTACGTACGTAACATTAGAGAAGAGCTTTCTTAAGGGCTCATCACTAGACATAACAAAAGGGTGAACAGATTGGCAAAAGGAAAGGAACTCGGACAGAAAGACCGACTTTCGTCCGAAATCTTTATTATCAACAATAGAGGTATACAATGCCTTTAGATGTTGGAGTATATGTTCATAATTCAAGTCCTTATTTGATCTTACCTGATTTGATCTGGATCTTGACGTTCAACCATAATCTCTATCGAAATTAGAATTTTTACAGAACTGAATAACTCTGTGTAGCATTACGGGAACTGATCTTTGTTGTAGAAGCTTTATTTTCGGAGGTTTACAAATTCATTAATTTAAATTTTTATAACAATATCAATGGTTTTCTAATTAAAAAATACTAAACGTTTCAAAATTTCGCTTTGTGAAATTTAAAGGTTATAATTAGGTAGTTAATTTCCTGTTTTAAATGTTTTCATAAAGTTGGCAATAATTAGAAAATATAATTTGTATATTTTTCTTTTGCTGAAACAATAATCTCAACTATCAAGCTATTTAGCCAAACCAAAACGCTTTTCGCGTAAACAGTGCGTTGAATTGGTGTATTGTTTAATAAATAACAAATGACGATCTGTGTTACCAGTTGTGTTACCAGTTGTGTTACCATAGAATAATCGTTTTATAACTATTGTAATTATTATATCATATCAATACATCGAATTCAATGACTAAATCATTTTCACAAATCCAACCAAGGGGTAAAGCTATAAAGCAAGCGAATTCACTTAAATAAATATTAAGTCAGAATCTAAACTGCTTTAATATCGCATTTACGTTGTTTTAAGATTAGATTTTAAATAAACTTATTATTCTCAACTCTAAGTATATCTTACCATTAAATATTCTATTACACTCAATAATAGCAGTCCTAATATATAATTCATGAAACGCTAAGCCTTTATATGACTCTGGCAATACGAGGTGTGTTCAAAAAGTACCCGGAATTTTCGTTTTTTCAAAAAAATATTTATTTATTCGTCTACATCAATGTGGTCCCCTTCAAAATAGTCCCCCCCAGATATAATACACTTATGCCAGCGTCTTTTCCAATCTTCGAAGCACTCTTGATATTCACTTTTTGGCATGTCCTTGAGCACTCTCAGCGATTCGGCTTTTATTTCTTCAATCGAGGAAAAACGCCGTCCTTTAATGGGTCTCTTCAACTTTGGGAACAGGAAAAAGTCACACGGAGCCATATCTGGTGAATACGGAGGTTGGGGCATGATTACGGTATTGTTTTTGTTGTTGTTTTTGGTCAAAATTCAGCAGTTTTGGAATGAATTTTGCTGCCACTCGTTTCATGCCCAAAACATTTGAAAAAATGTTATGACATGAACCAATCGATATGCCAACTTCATCAGCAACTTCTCTAATTGTGATTCGGCGATCATTCATAACCATTTTTTCCACTTTTTTCACATTTTCATCGATTATTGACGTGCTGGGTCGACCGGAGCGTTCGTCATCTTCAACGTCTTCGCGGCCATCTTGGAAACGCTTATACCACTCGTAAACACTTGTTTTTTTCATAGCAGACTCACCATAGGCTTTTTGTAACATTTCACACACTTTGTTACACTTTATTTCATTTTCCATTCAATCAATTCAATTCTTCCATTGTTTAAACGAGCAAAAATCGCCGAGCACATGAAAACACGTCGTACCTTAGCGACTACCACAGACAAAGTAAACAGTGATTATAGCTGAAAATGTTATCATACTTTAGGGGCATGTATACCAACACAATAAAAAAAAATTTTGACAATCAGACTCTCCAGACCCATTAAAATAAAAAATTCCGGGTACTTTTTGAACACACCTCGTACATATGCTGAGCAAGGTCTAGGTAGGGTGATCACTTGGCTAAACAAAAATTTGCTGTCACTCAATGTCGCTAAAACTAAATATGTCACCTTTTCCATTAATAGTAGCACCCAACCTAATTCACACTTTGGCATTCGGGCACATACATGTGAGGGCGAACTATCTTTTTCTTGTAAATGCGCTCGTTTAGTGGCAGTTCCACATATTAAATACCTAGGTGTCGAAATAGATAAACATCTCTCCTGGGCCCAACAGATTGAAAATTTAAATGGCAGAGTGAGAAAAGTTATTTGGGTCATGAAAAATTTGCGTCATGTTGCTGATCTGGATGTATTAAAAACAGTTTATTATGCAATATGCCAGTCCATTCTATTATACTGCATTGCAGTATGGGGTGGAGCATGCAAAACAAGACTGTAGACCACTGAAAGAGCCCAGAGGTCTGTGCATAAAGTGATGACATTTAAACCCTACAGATACTGCACAACTGAACTGTATCGGCTATGTGGATTACTTTCTGTAAGACAGCTTTTTATTCTGAAAACTGTATTGAATCAGCACTCTAAAATAACCTATGACCGGTCTACTTTATGCTCTGGCGGAAGAAGAGCGAAGAAAATATGTAAAATAGATATACATAAAACTACTATGAAACTACCACTTCTATGAAAGATTCTCATGCTTTTTGGGGCCCCATTTGTACAACAAGGTGAATAAAAGTATAGAAATTTACAATTTACAAAAAACCATATGTAAAATAAAAGTACGAGATTGGCTACTTCTGCTAGACTATGAAAAAACTGAACAAATTTTAGCTTAACTCTAAAATATATTTACAAAGAAACTCAAAATACATTTAATGATAAGTATAAAATAGTAAATTTAACTAAACAATAACTAAACTCAATTATTTCAAATTACTTAAAGTAATAAAATATACTAAGTTATACTAAATATATTTAGTACCAAATCAATGAGACACATGCACGCATACGTACACGCACACTCTCTAACACACACACACACACACACATTGATACGTCCGATGACTTCTTAGTTTATAGCTACAAGATAGTGCTATATGCTAATACAATAAGATATTAGAGGGAAGGATCTGTCTCCTAGAATACAGGTTGACCTAACCTAGGGGGCAGAGTAATATTGTTATGTTTAGCATTGTATTTTCAATTATGTTTGTAAGATTATTGTTTAAGTGCTATTGTTGGACAATAAATTATTATTATTATTATTATTATTATTATTATTATAGGTTTCTGTCATTCACCTTTGCAAATATCTAAGGAACGTAGTATCTTTCTGCCAATGACCCTCAAGATCCAGAAATTTCATATATTTAGTCAGGATTAAGTAAATATTGATTCTAAAAGACAATGTATTTTATAACATTTTTTTTTCACAATATTCAACCAGAATCTCTTGTATTAACATGAGAGCAATAATTAATTATTGTAGTTTTTTTAAAGGAAAGTAAAAGTTCGGTTAAGTTCAAAGCACACGTAATAATTAAAATATATAACAATAATGCAAATAATTCTTAAGATTATATCAATAGGTTGTTAGCATATTATGCGTTGTGCAGGCATTACCATTTTAATTTTTCATAAATGATTGAAGACCTCATTCTTTTTTATAAAGACAATACAATTATCATTATTGATTTCTGATTTTTATATTTTAAATTTATATGGTGGAAAATTACAATGTTAACGTTTAAAGAGTCTTTAAATCTTTCATTTTAGGTTAGGACATATTTTTCTATGTATATACTGATAATAAAATAAAAGTGAATATATGCTTAGATTTTATTTTTGATTTAAATCATAATGTACATTTGTAAATTTTCTTTATTTATAAATTATTACTATTAGTACTTATTAAAGGTCACCATCAAAATATACTAAAATGACTAGCCGGAGTAATTTTAAAACTAATTAAATTTTCCGGTTACCTGTGCCGTCTGCGTTGATTGTTTAGGAATCAAACCATCTCCGAGATGATTAGGTTAACGGTTTTGTATGATTTAAAAGAAGTTTTTTTTTAACAGAAGTATACCGTTCTTGAGCGTAAAAGGATAACATATAATAATCGATATTAAATGAGCAATTAATCCGGTAAAAGTGGTTTTATTTAAGATCACACCACTATTTGTTTAAAATAAGCAGTGCTCAAGGTAACAATTGCAAAATTTTATTAAAACTATTCTAGATTGGAGCTTGAAGATGTTGGATATTGCATCACAGACGACGAATGCCATAAGTTAACTGGATGGCGCTGGAAAAACTCGTGTGTTTTCAATTGCACTGCCGGTTACAAAGTGGCGGAAAGTCCTACTGGATATTATACTTGCGTGCCTTGCAACAGGTGTGAAGTGGTATGTGTTTAATTTTATATACTTACTTATTTGTTGTATTAGAGACGAGTTTAAATCATTCAGAGACCCATACAACTGGTTATAACATAGTTGCAATAATAAAGTATATACTTGTAGGTATGGGCGTATCAATGCCTTAATAGGAATTTGAAGACTGGTGTTATTTAGTTGAATATTACACTATATAAATTATGTTTAACCCGGGCGAAGTTGGAGGAGACCGTTAGTTTATAAAAGAGACTACATTATAACGCAAAGTAAAACCAAGAAGAAATATCTTAATAAAACTAGATCATGCAAATAAATTCGTTAGTTATCCAGTTTTTACCCAACTGCGCCAGAGAGGGTTATGTTTTTCGAGAGTATGTATGTATATTTGTTTGGCTCGATGGATTTTAGCCTGAGAGGAGTCGTTAGATTCGTATTAACTGTTAGAGTGACACTGGTTTTATCAAAATTTAAAAAAAAACAAAATGGCGGATTTTTGGCGCCTAATTTAAATGTTTGGCACGCTCTGCAGCTTGAGGTATTTGTGTATCATGTGTATATAAGTTATTATATATCATTCAACTCATTCAATAATTAAACAAAAAAACGTAAATTTAAAAACTAAAAAGCCCCAGTGCGTTTATGTGTAATTAGGAAATGAAAAGACCCTAAAATAAAACAACGTTCTTACAGTTTTTTATTAATAGCAATGATAAAACGTGTCAAGAAATGAATCTACTACCTATATAAATAAAAAAATCTCTGGTAAGCTTATCTCGAGATAAATATGGAACTTGGGAACTAAATCGGCACAAGATTTAAATATTTTTAATTTTTAAACATTCACTATAGGTTTTTATGGAAGGAAACATTACATAAGTGAATTATACAATTTTCAAAATCAGGAATAATTAGACGTGCACACGAAGATTTAATAACAAAAAAAAATCAAGACTGAATTCACAATTCAAAGGACGGATTTGAGTAATTTTTTTTTTCTTTATGGCTGTGATAAAGTAATTGAAAAGAAAAAGGGAGAATATTACGCAAAAGTAATTATATAGGGGGAAACTTCGCCATGACGATAGCAAAATAATATTAAAGCGGTAATTGACATTCGAAATTGAAGTATATTTTTTCTTATTTTTGTTGGTTGTCGTTCATCGTTAATATAATGCAGAAAGATAAGTTCCTTTTTTTGCAATCTGCAGTAGTTTGTTGTCAGTTGAATATTTTTTTTCTCGTTTTATTGCCGTTCTTGAAAAGTTTATCACAAATTCACAAAAATGACAAACAAATTTGTTGAAGCATGGATGAGATAAAGTTGGATTAGTCGGTATGAAATAAATGAAACAAAACTTATTTTACTAAACTATTTACTAAACTATAAATAACTAAACTTAGTCATTACCATAGCTATTTTTATTTCGATACTTTTTGAAAGCATGTCAGCTCAGGTAGAGAACTATTCGAGCATGTGTTTTCACATCCGTTTACGTCAAGCTAATGTTCATTCAAGCAGTCAGTGTTGCAGTGAAGAGGTGTTTTGCCGTTCTATGTTAGAATATTCTGTCTATACTTATTCACTGAACTTGAGATTATTTAGGTATAGTAAAAGTAAAAAAAAATACTCGAGATTGGTCTGAAATCCGCGCTTTCTAACAAGCCAAGTACGACGTCGCGCTGTCTTGCTGATAGATAGATAGCCTTGTTATAAGAAGTCTTCGGAAGCAAATATTTTTTAACGCATATTTCTTTAATGTAATGAAATGAATACACAGTTTATTCAAACGCACTTAAAAAAGATTAATTAATTAAGAAATTGCGTTGAATAAAATATTATTGATCTTTTTAATAATATTATTTTATCTTATTAACAATATTGCTTTTACTTTTCAGACTTGTGGAAATTTAACGTTACAGACTTTGAGAAATCTTCAGGACGCGAGCAAATGTGTGATAATCAATGGTTCATTGACTATCCACATACGTTCTCTCCCGGACACAATGAGAGAGCTCAAAAATTACTTGGACCAAATAGAAGAAGTTGCCGATTATATTTTAATTTATGGCATGCCAACAGTTACATCGTTGGAATTCCTATCTTCTCTTCGTCGAATATCTGGCAGAACACTAAGAAACGAGACATATAGTCTATTAATTTACAATATGATAAGTCTTCAAAGCCTATTTACAGAAGAAGTCGCGAAGAATCTAAAAATTGATAGAGGGACGATGATGTTTAACAACAATCCAATGTTGTGTACGAATGAGTTGGAGAAAATAGAACCCTTATTTCCAATACAACCAGGGCCAGTAGATGTTCCTCAAGGTGCGAACGGGTATAGTGGAGGTTGTACCAAAGCATCCGTTAGTTTACACGTGAACGTCATCAATGAGACATCTATTGCAGTAAAATTTATTCATATTGCAGATCCTCATGCCCACTATTCTATTCTCTATATGCGTTTACCTTTAGGGTCGCGTAAAGTTTTTGTGCCAGAGACTTGTAGTGATACTGAGTGGTACGCGTACAATATTCCAAATGAAATTTATGACAACAGTATCATTGAACTGACCACCTTACAACCTGCTTCTTCATATGCTCTTTGTGTGGAAAAGTATGATCCAGTTAAAAACATTCTTGCTCGTAGCAGCATCGTTCCATTTTCTACGCCTGTTGGAAAACCAGAACCGCCCTTTATTTTAGAGTTAGTTGCTTCATCTTCTGAAGTTGTTGTTTTACGATGGATGGATCATAAAGTTTACAAACCTCACATAACGCGGTATGAATTGGATGTAGTATTAATTGATATATATGAAAAAGACGTCACAGCAAGAGATCACTGCAAAGATTTAGGAAGCTATGACGAGATCGATATTTTTCGTCATGCTGTAGTCATGAGACCACCACCTGATTATGACAGAGGTTGCGAGTCTATGTGTGGTATACTTTCTTCAGTTACTGCTGGAGCGATGGTTGAAGAGTACTTTGACGTATGCAGCAGCATTGAATTTGGATGTAATCATGTTGAAGCACCTCCTCCAAAAAACTCTTCATATGGAAAATTTGTTAGATCTTTGTCATTAAATATAAAAGGCCCACGAAATGATTTTCAAGTCGGAGGATTAGCTCCATTTAGAGATTATCGATTTAGATTACGGGCTTGCAGTGACCAATGTAGTAGATCAGCAAGGGGCGTAGTAAGAACTTTACGTTCCGATTATGCTGATATGCCAACTATAGTTTACGCAAGTGCTAATGAAAAGGGGTTCATATCTGTAAAATGGAATCCTCCTCAACTGACGAATGGTCCAGTACTATCATATTTACTGCAAGTAATTCCTTTCCTGAAGATCGATGATAATGCACAGTTAATACCACAAGTTTGGTGTGAGTCAAGTGAAAAAACTTATATGATTGTAAAATCTATTAAAGCTGAAAGATATTTAGTTCGTGTGTGTTCGACTACTCTAGCTTCTAGGAATGTTTGTAGTGAAAATAAAAAAATAATCACCATGTCCAATGTCAGTTGGTGGGCTGGAATTATATTTGGTTTATGTTTATTTCTTACAACTACTGTAGCAAGTTGTTTCTGGAAGAGACGTAGGAATTACATGTATGATGTACCTCTGCTATCTAATATTGTGACGACAGGTGAAAGTGAGCCACCAAGCCTGATGATGTCAGATTTCGTGAATTTGTATTCTATTCCACTCCGTGATACTCATTTGAATAATGATTTTATGTAGGCAATGTTCAAGAGATTTTTGCAAATAAAATGTATTTAATATAAAGATGTTTTTTATTTATTTTATAGAGTAGATCACATAAATTTGTGACACACAGGTTATTTTTAATAACATGATTTGCTGTAACAATAACAATTTAAGGCTGGCGTGGTTATTTCTTCATTTTAAAGATCAATTTAATAATTTTTTGAACTTTTCCTCTCGCTCCCTTGATAGAGCAGATATAGCTTTGAAATAACATTGAGAACTCGAATCTCTGTGAGATCGAAACGAATGCAGTAGTTTTACCGTTCTAAGACTAGTAAAGTAACAGGAATTGTTTATTATTACCACCCCAAAAAAAATATAGTTTTAAAAGATATAAAATACGCATGTAAAAAACAATCACGCCTCCGAGCCCTCAGGTTGCTTATTATGGGCGTATTTTATATCTTATAGATATAAGGCACGGTGAAGGCAAAATTTTAAAAATTAAAAAGAAAAAGTTTTTCGTTTTTTCTTATTTCGGATCACGTTCCATTAAAAAGCGTGATGCCCATGCAGCAATCAACGGTTGTAACTGTACTGGTACTCACCTCACGTCTCAGAATTCACTATCAAAGCAGGAGAGTAGCATGCGAATAAGTGTCTCAAAGTTTGTTATATTGTCCTGTTAGTACGTATTAGTTTAAATCGCCACGAGCTTTCGATCGGTCCATGTTTTGCTAATACCAACCACCTTGAAACTTGAGCCCGCCTTTTGTTTCAAATAACGCCGAGTTTCTCAATTCATGAACAAGTAAAATGTTTAATTTTAATTAAATTGTTAAGTTGTCTTATTGCTGCTTCTCACTCAGAAGTTATAAAAGCCTCGCAGCGTTTATTTATTGATTTAACGCATTATACAATCTAAAAATTATGTAAAGTATATGATCGTTATTTGAAAGTGTGATTTAAAACTAGAAAAAATTGTGTCTTTTGATTGATTTTAAAAGATTTAATGATGAGCACTATTTTATTTAATCGTCAATCTTCTTCAGAACCTTTATTGTTATTCCCAGTCTTTATACTGAAAGCAACGGCTTTTTTTCGTAGGTAATGGTATAAAATTGTGATGTTTTCACGACTTCTGCTTCGTATCAGATCTGTGTAGCTGAAATATATTCCATTAGCAATTTACATATTCTGTTCCTTATTCGTCGTCATCGTTATCTATCTACTTACTTGAAAAGAGATGTAATGATTAAAGTAAATAGAAATAAAAAATGGATAATTATAGTTAAAACACAATATTATTTTGTATTTAAATGAATTAAATAAAATAGGTATTTTTAAGTTAAACGGTTTTACTGATAAGAAAAAAAATGATGTACGAGGCATGTTTTTTAAGTAAGTACCGTTTTGAAATTTAAAAAAGATGTGCTAAGATATCTCAATAATTTTATTTTTACATGGAAGCCTGTACCTTTATCTATATACTACATAATTTTCGTCAATATTGAGGCACTTATCATAACGTTGTACCAGTTTTTGAATGCCCTCCTCATAGAAGTCTGCCGCCGATGGATTATTGCTTGTGGAATTTCTGCCTCGTAATGAGACAATCAATGCAGCAGCTTATTGTAAGACATTGCACAATCTGCGTCGTTCAATCGAGAACAAAAGACGTGGCAAGTTGAGCAAGGGCATCGTTTTGCTGCATGATAATGCCCGTCCGCATGTGGCTAATCAGACCAAAGATCTCATCACATCTTTTCGATGGGAAACTCTAGATGATCCTCCGTACAGCCCTGATTTGGCGCCCAGTGACTACCATCTGTTCCTACACTTGAAGAAACACCTTGGCGGTCAGCGTCTTGAAGACGATGACGAAGTCAAAACATTTGTGATGCAGTTTTTAAAAAGTCAGGCGGCAGACTTCTATGAGGAGGGCATTCAAAAACCTGTACAACGTTATGATAAGTGCCTCAATATTGACGAAAATTATGTAGTATATAGATAAAGGTACAGGCTTCCATGTAAAAATAAAATTATTGAGATATCTTAGCACATCTTTTTTAAATTTCAAAACGGTACTTACTTAAAAAACATGCCTCGTACCTAAAAGCAAAATTGTTGGGCATATCATAAATATGTAAATAGCATTTATAATGATAAATAGTGGTTAACTGTTAATGGAAATTCCACCCGACTATTGTTTTTTGTTGAACCATATTACACTTTCAAGCTTTTTAAATAGTGCGATATTAATAAATTAAATAAATATATATGCCAAGTTTCATGATGATAAAAGAATTAAACGAAGGTGAATTTTGTTACATATAGTTTCTTTCACAGTTTGACCTAATAAAAACGTGTTTAGTTCTCGACACTCGTATACTTTGAAACAAATTATCAACAGTATAGGTTTAATTTTGTTTATTATTAACTTGTCATTAAGATTTGGTTATATCTAACATCTCCTAAAACTTAAATTAAATTGATATTACTTTGTATGATATCTAATTAAAGAGATTTACTATCAATACAGTAAAAATCTATACAATTAAAGTCTCAACAAGTTACGTTGCAACAATATCGTGTTTTGCAACGGTAGACATGTCGCAATAACGCTGTATCACCCAATTCGCCTTGAACACGGCTCAGATGTTCTCTAGATTAAACCCATCTCTAATGAATGCAGCGAAACTTGGCCAAGTTAAAATGTAAATCCCAATGTACATACGTATCCGTGGACGGCCATTACCCATAATTCAGCAAAACAGACATTCATGCAGTAATTTCACACAACCAGGATGGTTGCTAGTTTGCAAAGCAGAAACTCTGTTTTAGCATAGTTCTGAATGATATTTAGATACACTTTAAAATATAAACTGGGAATGATGAGTAACCTTCGAGTGTTAATAATCATAACTTATAATTAATAAAACTCGAAGGTTACTCAAATATTCCCAGTTTATATTTTAAAATGTGTATGTTATAATTTATAACATACACATTTTTGCTCGCTAGGAAATTAACGTAGCCTTTTAAGCAATCCCATGGGGTTACAAATATAGGTAATTTAAAAGTATGTTGGGTTAGCACATTTAAATAAGTCTTATAATCTGAGAGTTAGAATATATCAATCGGGATATAAGATGACTAATCCTATCCCCTCTCCGCCTGCGTCAGCATATCCTAAGGGATTTCTCAGGATATGCTTCGCACCATGCCTGTCAATCGCCAGACAGGCCGCGACTGCCCAATCCGTTCTTCTAAGAGAAAGGTTGGGAGCAGGCGACCCGTGTGGAGACCGGTTAGCTGATTCTCCCCTTAAGGGGACATCTGCCCCTCCCTGGTTCCATTAACGGTTTGCCAAGCACTTTTGAAGTTCAACAGCTTTTGCCGACCATTACGTAGGTTCAAACCTGAAGTCAGGTTTGGAGCCAGGCACGGGGTCATCATCCGCGTGTGGACACACGTGTGCCCATGAACCGAAAGCACCGAAGCGGCAAGGGCTCCAGCACTTTACTCTCGCTAACATCACCCACCAATATGCGGCCCGCTTCAGCCAGTGCTTTAGCTGATCGATTATCGAGATCATATCGAGAATATATCGATAAAGACACTTGTCCTTAGAGGACCTCCCTAAGCCTGGACGCCAAAACATCCGCCTCATCTATCCCGGACGGCCAAGGGATCTCTATTATATGGCCCCCGACATGGACTGTTTATGATTTATGCTTCAACCGTCCGGAGTTTTCTCCTAAGGACCTGTGCCAAATTTACAGAGATAGAGATTACGTTACATGACAAAATGCGGCGTATTCTACTATTAATACTGTATTAACCAAGAGAACCAAAATAATACGTAGCTTTTTTAACCTTCACTGAAAGTCACTAATTGTATACCAGCTTTTGCCCTTTACTCCTTACGCGTGGAGGAACTAGGTATCTAGTATTGTCATTAATAACTGACTTGTAAGCAGTGGCGGAGCTAGGCCGAGGCTGAGGGGGCCTTGCAAAAAAGTTTTTCAAGTTACCTATTTATTTACGTTTCGCCAATCATCCTGGCTTAGGTAGCCGACCCCGAACAATTCGGGGAAAAAGCTAAGCAGATGATAATGACTTTTATTATTTTCGAACATGTGCGTGATGAAAGTGAGTAGTACTTTACGGGTATTCTGAATCGTCCATCTGCCAACACTGTGAAATGAAAGTTTTGCCCGAATGAGCGTTTTCACACACTGCCCGACACGATATCTGTACTGGGTGAAAATGTCTGTATTGTCATTTATTTACTTATTGCATTCATGCGTTTACACAGATCTTAAATTGAACGTGCGTTTACACGTATAGCACACTTACAAACATAATGTGTGTGTGTGTGCGCTCTTCATTATGAGCGTCCGATACCGATATCGCGGCGCTCTGGAATCCCCGTTGTTTAGTTATCTATATTTCATTTTTCTGTGAGAGTAATTTCTTCCATATGGCGACTCTAAGACTCGCACGCGCAAAATTTCTTTTTATTGTATTTTTAAAGTCAGCACCCCGACTTTCTAGTGGATAAAAGTTTAAAGTTATTTGTTATTAATTTGATACTTAATGGTAAGGTAAGTCAACATCAACTTTTTAATTTAGGTAATTATTTTTTTTATATTAAAACTATTAAAACCGAAAGAGAAAAGTGAATACATAGTTTTAAACCTGCGCTGGTGTTTTTATCGAGAGCATAGATTTTTTTGCCTTTCGATCAGCCTTCCAGTATGTTTTGTATGTGTCAAAATTCATGACAATTAAGCATTTTCACAGAGTTCTTCTTTAATAAATCTCCTCCTTCAATCTATAAATATACATTTTTTACAACTGTCTGTCTGTCTGTTTGTTCCGGCTAATCTCTGAAATGGCTGGACCGATTTTGACGGGACTGTTATTGGCAGGTAGCTGATGTGATAAGGAGTAACTTAGGATACTTATATTTTATATAAATTCTTTTATTTTAGAAAAATAAAGTAATGTTGCCAAGTACTGTCCAGTACCGCGCGCAGCTCACGCGCATGCCACCACTGTACCATCACGTCGGGCGCCTCCCACTTCTCCCACCAACATCATCAATATCACAAAGACTGCCTATCGCGCGGGCTCAGAACGCGCGAGTGGGCTATTGCTGATTTTTAATAAAAAATATATTGCAAATTATAATAACTGAGCCACGGCAACGTGTGGCTGGATCAGCTAGTACCTACAAAATAATATGAATAAATAGCCTATTAAGAATAGGTACAACAAATGATTTCACTTGTCCATAAAAAGACCTTGCTTATAACAAGTTGTTCCTGCATACGTATTTAATAAAATAAATACTTACCTTTCCCTTATTAGTGACTGAGTAAAATAAAAATATTCGATCTGTGAAATGTACGTATATTCATATACAGGATGGTCCTGGATAAAGTGCAAACAAGAAAACCATGGATTCATACCATCAGCCTGTACATTTTTTGTCAAACAAATTTTTGTCGGAAATGAAGAAAAAATTTACGTCTCTCCATACAAAGTTGGCAGTTGATTCCTTCATTTTGTATGGAGAGTCGATTATTTTACATTTCCTACAACAAGTTTGACAAAAAATGTTCAGGTGATGATTGTCGGAATCCATAGTTTTAGTATTTGGACTTTATCAAGGACCATCCTGTGTAATAATTATGTGTAGTCATAATTATATTTGTATACTGTAACATTGCATTCTTACCAAACTTAAATAAAAAATATTTTAAGGTCATGTTTGGAGGACCCTCTAGAGACAGAGATGTAGGGAGAAAATGGGAATCCGGTGCATCAAAAAGAAAAAAAGACTGAAACAGTTGTATCCAACCAAGCTCTGAGTTCCAGTATGATGAAATTTCTTAAAAAGCCTTCTTCAGGTGTCACTGCTTCAGAGTCATGTGTTTGGGGCACAGCAGATTCACTCGATGTTGTTGGTAAAGCTGTATCAGAAATTTGACTAAAAGTTTCATTCAACTGTGAAGCTGGTTCTGTTTCAGAAATCTTTATAAACATTTTTATTTAGGTGTTGTATGTATGTCTAAGCGTTATCTTAATGTCTATTACACAAGTCTTAAATAATTTACTTTGAACTAGGCTAGTAGGTGAGTATGTAAGAAATATTATTATTATTATTATTATAGAGTATTCATACAAAGTTACAATCTGTTTTTACCGCCTTAAACGGTAGACCAATTTCTGGTTATTTTTACGAGCTAATGAGGGATTCTAAAAAGACTTTTAAAAGAAAGCTAAAATGGTGTCTAAGTAACCAGAACAAAATCAAAATGGATATTTTAGCCCAAAGTCATAGTAAAAAGGATTTTAAAAATTTCTGGAAAAATACTAATAAGTTACAGTGTAAGCATGGCCTTCCTGTGAGTGTGGGGGGAGTGCGGGATGGGGAGGGTATAGCTAATCTCTTTAAAAATCAATTTAAAGTATAGGCAACACAAAATGTAAGAACTACGATGTCCTATACTGGGGTCGGCGCGTCTGGACGGAGAATAAGCTTTACCCCTAAAGAAATTAAAATGGTTATTGAGGGTATGGTGAAAGGCAAATCTCCCGGGCACGACGGCCTCAGTTTGGGGCATCTACAAAATGTAGGGAAACACCTCCCTAGGGTCTTGGCGACGTTTTTGTGCCTTCGTCACTGCCTGCGAATCTTAGTGGACCATAGTAGCTCCAATAATGAAAAATAAGACTGGTGATGCATCTGATGTCGCGAACTACAGGCCTATATCACTGGCGACAATTATTGCCAAGGTGCTGGATAGACTGCTTGATAGACATCTAGAGACTCATATTCAACTGCACGATGCACAGTTCGGTTTTAGAGCTGGGCTATCTACTGAAAGCGCTATTCTCTCTCTCAAACAGACTGTCCAGTACTATGTAGATCGTAGAACACCTGTATTGGCGTGCTACCTTGATTTATCTAAGGCTTTCGATCTTGTTAATTATGAGACCTTGTGGCAAAAGATGAGAGTCGACACAAATGTTCCGCGTAAGATCGTGGGACTCCTTGAACATTGGTACAGACACCAGATTAATGTTGTGAGATGGGCGGGAGCACTTTCAGAAGAGTATGGGCTGGAATGCGGCGCTAGACAAGGGGGAATCACCTCCCCGCGCCTTTTTAACCTATACATAAATAAACTGATTGTTGAGCTCAGCGGTGCCAATGTCGGATGTCACATAAATGGAGTTTGTATTAATAACATCAGTTATGCAGATGACATGGTGCTGCTGTGCCCAACGGTCGGTGGACTTAGAAAGTTGCTCAATATTTGTGAGAGGTATGCTGTGGCCCATGAACTCAGATATAATGCCAGTAAGAGTGAGCTAATGATATTCAAAGCAGGTACCAATCGTTATTCTAACGTTCCCCCAGTAACGTTGTCTGGTTCTCCTCTTAAAACTGTGGAAAAAGTCAAGTATCTGGGTCACTGGGTCACATCAGACCTCAAGGACAACGCCGATATCGAGAGGGAACGAAGGGCGCTGTCTGTTCGCTGTAATATGCTTGCCCACAGATTTGCACGATGTACAAACGAAGTAAAAGCAACGCTTTTTAGAGCATACTGATAAACTTTCTACGCGTGCAGTCTGTGGTCTACATACATGCAGGGAACGTACAGCACACTTCGTGTCCAGTACAATAATGGATTCAGGGTGCTGTTCGGATTATCACGGTCATGCAATGCCTCCGGTATGTTTGCATCGGCACACGCTGCGCCTCTATGCTCTCGGGACTGAGGTCTAGCTCGAACAGCATCCTGTCTACCATAGCTGCAAGATGGGACAGCTTGATACTGCGCCGCTGCACAAGTTTGCATGTGGCCTTATAATAGTTTTTATTGTGGTTCCTTGTATTATTTTTACTAACACTAGCATTTAAGTTCATAATTGTAACTGACAAATGATATGGACCAGTTCCGAAATAAAAATTATTATTATTATTAAAGATAATTTTTTTCGGATCGCTGACACCTTTACGAATATTTTTTTTTACTAGGTGAATTATATGCTTGTTACTTTGAAAGTCACATATTTTCACACAACAGTTTATTCAGTATTTCATTCCATGTTTTAATCCTTTGAAAAAAATTTTATAAAACGTAGAAGCGCCTTTCAACTGAATTATTATCAGAAACAATATAAACTAACAAAGATTAAAAGTCTCTTTCAAGCCTCTTCAAGGTAGAAATTTTTCAAAGGTAATGCCCATGTAGAATTGTTTTTACCAGGACCGTTGAACTCGAAAAATAACAGATTCCCCTCTTATCCTTATGGGTTGAATTTTTCGAAATTCTCAGCGAGCGGTCTCACTTTTTTATAAACATACCTTCCAAATTTCAAGTTTCTGGGTTGAGTGGTTTAGGCTGTACGATGTCTGTTAGTCAGTCTGTCATTCTCTTTTTTTTGCGCCCCCAACTACTGGGCAACCTCCGGACTCGGGGGTCAGACTCGTACTGACTAAACACCACCTGAGGTTGGCTTGTACCCGGGAAGGGTCAGAAACCTTCGTCTGAACGCAAAACTCATTTTTTTATAACAAAGTCTTTTATATATTTAGTCATCACGACAAATGAAAATTTTCAAAAGAAATTATTATTATAAATCTGACTTACTGACTTTCAAACTTACCAGTACAGTGGACAAAACAACAATTCCAGTTATAAAGCTATCACAACACTAGTGTAGCATTTAATACGGCTTGTTGTCAAAACCTCCGAAAGTCTTTGCTCCACTCCTCGTCGGTCGAGATTTGGAATACAATTATATGTAGAGGGATCTAGTTACGCTGGTCAGGGCAACACCATTTCGCTAGTGGTGGCGGCCAATTAGCCAAACTGAGCAAGTTGTAATGAGGTCTCAGGAGAAATGAACAGTTGACGTTGTTGTTATTCCATTAGTAATAAGTGCAAACACGGTGCCAAGAATTAGTTTTTCAGCTCTTTGGATTATTGTACTTTAATTAAAATCTGATGTAAGGTGTGTGGGCAGTTTGATTGACGATCTCCCTTCCCAAGAGGCTAGGATACTTGAACTTTGTGTTCCGAGAAATTATTATTTAGCAAATTATCATCATATTTTATTTTTGCTCTGGGTGATAGTATAATTATAATTTCTAATTTGTGTAATCAGAATGTTTTGTAAGGCTGCGTAATATATAATGTAACAACGAATCATTGACAACATGTTTTTTCGATGAACATAATTTAATATAATCAGCGACAAAATCCTATAATTAAAAGATATGTGATTTTAATATATATACAGAATTTACTATTCACATAAAATTGTATACCAAAAAAAAAGATTAAAAAAAATTACGAGGCATATTATCAAATACATATAATATTCATTGTATCTAAAGTAAATTAATATAATAACATTCAGTATATCAATCAAATAAGATAGTATTCATAGCTATAGGACATTCGCTGGTTAGAAGCCTTCCCCAAAATATGGAAAAGTTTTGCCATATTCTCCACGATTATATACGCGGGTATCACAGTAAAAGACGGTAATTCAGAAAATGTTGCCCATTTTGTAGTCAATAGAAGGTGTACGGTGATTATGTCCGGTATAACTCTCCTTTTCCGACACCCTCAAGTGTGACGAGTTGGTGCTATTCTACACCACACCATGCCAGCGAATTCGGCATGTTAATTTTATTAATATACACTATTAATATTCAATTACTAAAGAAGTCATTTCATAGAAAATCCAATTATTATACGATTATTTAAATTGAAATGTTGAATGAAAACTTGATGACGTATTTAGTTCTTACACTTCCGCGCACATTACACATCAGAATAAAACACTTTTTTACGGATTATTGCGTATGTTTTATTTTATTTTATATTTAATCCTGACGTTTCGACTCCTTTACAGGAGCCGTGATCACAGGATGACTAAGATGATGGTTGTCATATATTTTCTACTACCTTCACAATGTTTTAATCGGGAACGTTCCTAATTATTAAATTATTTTATATAAATCGAATTGTTTTATTATTTTTTATTTTTTTTACAGATTGTTTAGCCATTTAATTAATTCTCACTACGATTACATTGTATACTACTGAGTCTACTACCAGTTCGGAAATTGGGAGGGCCTTCCGAGAAGAACTGGCGAAAGAAACTCGGGCAGGGGGACCGACCTCCATCTTACTGTTTAATTATTTGCAAAAAGAGCTAACTACATCATCAGGTCTTGCAGTGTGTGTTTTTGTAGGTATTAATTTATTAATTATGAGGTCCCAAGCAGGTGGAACGCTCCAACCTTCGTCTCTATTGAAATTAGGATGTTTCCTAATTTCAATATCCTCGCGTAGCATCCTAGGAACAAATCTTTGTTCTCTAGCGAGAATTTGTGGTTTATCGAAACGAATATAGTGGTTTGGCCCCTCAAAAGCATGCTCACACACTGCAGACCTATTATCGCGCCTATGTTTCATGTCAGCTACGTGTTCTTTAATGCGCGTCCCTATACTTCTCTTTGTTTGCCCGATGTATGAGAGCCCACAGTCACAATCGATTTTGTAGACACCCCCTGCCTGAAGGGGTATATTACACTTGACCGATCGTAAGAATTGGTCAATCTTCCTGGCTGGTTTAAAGTAAGTTTTAATAGAAACCCGCTTCAGAATATTTCCAATCTTGTCAGTGACCCCCTTCATGTAGGGAAGGACAGCAGGTTGGCGCTCTACTGTGGCTGGTTTGGCGCGGCTTCTGTGACGCAGTCTTGGTACTCGCAACTTGTTGTCTTGTAGTACTCGCTTGACATGCTGAAGCTCAGCAGTCAGATGTTGTTGGTCACAGATGCCGCGAGCTCTCTGAAACAAAGATTTCCCTACGGTAGCTAACTGTATAGGATGGTGGTGAGAGTCACCATTTAAATATCTATCTGTATGAGTTGCCTTTCTGTACACTGTATGACTAAGGGTTTGATTTGGATTCCTGCTGATTTGAATATCTAGGAAGGCTATTTTACTGTCTGTCTCTAATTCCATAGTAAATTGTATGTTGGGATGAACGGAATTAAGGTGACTTAAAAAGACAGAAACCATATCTCTTGGTAATATAGCAAATGTGTCATCTACATACCTTTTGTAAAAGCGTGGACACACCGGTGCCGTCGCTAGGGCCCTTTCCTCAAAGTCCTCCATGAATATGTCGGCGACTATGGGTGATACAGGAGAGCCCATTGCTACACCATCCACTTGTAGGTAGAATTCATCATTCCACAAGAGATAGCCTGATGTTAGGCAGTGTTCCAGTAATTTTGAATATTCACTTGGTATATTGTGTTTCTCTAGTCTCTTCTTAGTGATATCAATGCAATCTTGAACAGGTAAGCTTGTGAATAAAGATTGAACATCGAAGCTAACCATAGTTTCATCATCAGTGAGACGTAGGTGTTGTATCTCACTAACAAAATGGTAGGAATCCTTTACATAGGCAGTTGTTTTACCCCTTAGTGGTGATAGTATTTTAGCTACGTGTTTAGCCAAACGGTAGGTTGGTGAGTCAATTTGGCTAACGATGGGACGTAGCAGTACATCTTGTTTGTGTATTTTCGGCATCCCATACAACTTCGGCGGTTTAGGGCAGGAAGGAATAAGATCGTAGTGAGAATTAATTAAATGGCTAAACAATCTGTAAAAAAAAATAAAACAATTTGATTTATATAAAATAATTTAATAATTAGGAACGTTCCCGATTAAAACATTGTGAAGGTAGTAGAAAATATATGACAACCATCATCTTAGTCATCCTGTGATCACGGCTCCTGTAAAGGAGTCGAAACGTCAGGATTAAATATAAAATAAAATAAAACATGCGCAATAATCCGTAAAAAAGTGTTTTATTCTGATGTTGATGACGTATGTTCAAACGTATAAAATTATTTCGTGTAACTTGTCTTATAAAACCTAATCGCGCTCACAAAAATATAAATAAGCATGCGGCCTACAAGCAAGTATGGCATCGAGCTCGTAAATAAGCATACAGCATATATACATATGCATGCAGTATGCATGCAAAAGTTTACATCATTCAAAAAAACAGCCAGCATATTGCTACGCGTGGTTTGTGACCACGTACCGCCTACCTTATGAATCTGAACCTGATTCTTATGAACCTACCTTACCTCTTCTACGGGTGCCGTGTTCTCACGGATTTTTTATATATACACCCCTTCTTTTTAATTATGGTAATTAGGATCTTATTATAAAAAGCCTTGTTATTATATATCTCGGTGTAATCATAAGGCAATAATATCAGTTGAATAATATTCACAATCTCATAATATTTTAATTGTCCTTCAGTAATCAGTTTAATTAAATTGTTTTTAATCGAGAGAATTACGGTTGTCTAGCTTCTCATTTCTCTAAAAGCCATCATCATATTATGGGCTCTTTTAATTGTTCTAAACTATCTGGTTTACTTAGGTATACTCACCACTTAATCTCACTCCACAAATCCAGTTGCACAATGTTACAATGTTAAGCTCACGGCCGGTGGTGGCTAGCTCTTGGATCTTTCGGTAGTGATATGGATGCATCCAAGACGAATTTACAATATTCCGGTTCTGGCTGATGTTAAAACGATATCATCGATATCAACGATATCAACGATATCAATCATAAGGCAATAATATCAGTTGAATAATATTCACAATCTCATAATATTTTAATTGTCCTTCAGTAATCAGTTTAATTAAATTGTTTTTAATCGAGAGAATTACGGTTGTCTAGCTTCTCATTTCTCTAAAAGCCATCATCATATTATGGGCTCTTTTAATTGTTCTAAACTATCTGGTTTACTTAGGTATACTCACCACTTAATCTCACTCCACAAATCCAGTTGCACAATGTTACAATGTTAAGCTCACGGCCGGTGGTGGCTAGCTCTTGGATCTTTCGGTAGTGATATGGATGCATCCAAGACGAATTTACAATATTCCGGTTCTGGCTGATGTTAAAACGACGAGCGGCAACATTCGCATATCGCTGGGATCTCCATTGAAGTAAAGTACTGGAGTACATTGTAAAAATAAGTTCCGTGGCTGCGCTGGTCTTTCTCGTCTTATAACATGTAATGGTGCTTGAAAAGAGCCTAGGGGTAAAAATTACAAACGTATCATTGCAACATACTCCCTAGACGAAAAGCGGTAAGTGATCACAGTAATAACTATACCCAACAAACACTAATCTCAACGTAAGAGCGCACGTATTGTTATTAATGACTGACACATTTCCATAATAATTTTCATTTGTTGTGCCTTGGCTTCCTCTTGCGCCTGATTAAACATCTGGTCCGGAGCTTGTTGTACTTTTTTAATCAAGACCGTAGATACTTTATAATTCAATTGAATAGTATGCGAACCACGCCCAGTCTGTTCCTTTATTGGTGGGAAATGTCTGGTATTAGTACTGGAAATTATTATATAATCTAACCAAAGTCACGACTGATTTGGCTAAGAGAGATGGAGTTTTGAAGGCGTATAACGAATAATACAAAGTTGTTATTACCTAAATAATTAAAAAAAGATTATATGTCTCTTTTTTATGTAATACTATGGGCGAAATTGGACCACTTGTAGACTTCGAACGCATGCATTATATGAAAAATTATTTGTCACTATCGCCTGATGAAAAATTATAATAGGTAAGATCATATAAGTGTAATAAATAAATAAATAGAAAATTTTATTAATGCTCCAAGGAATGGTTATATTTAAAATAGGATTTTTACTATGTTCTTTATGTTTGAGGCTCCGATATTTCGGTTTAGTTGCATTCGCTGTCACTGAAAAACTGAAGTGATTTTTCGACCCGCCTAAAAAATAATAAACATTGTGAAAATTAAAAAAATAAATAAAAGTTTAAATGGTAAAAAAATACTGATCATTTCAATGCCACGCTTCTTAATTATTTTTAAAACCTGTGTGAACATTTTTTAATTATATTTTTCATAAAGTATGTTTTTTTAAGAATCTCGGGTTACATTGAACGTTTAATATTATATGCAGTATAATGATGTGTAATACATTTTGTAAGTGTAAGTTTTACATATGATAGAGTATTTGTATTAGTGTGTATATGTCATCTTAAATTTGAGCTAAAGTTCCATCAAAATTAATTGGGAGATATCAAACCTATCTAATTAGAAGCCACATGATAAGATTAATGTCGGTAACCAAGGTAAAGTTCGCATAATAATCCGTTTTAGAATGAGATTTGGTTTTAACGTTAAATCTCGAACTGGATTCGAATTAGAGAGGCGCTTCGAAGTTTATTTGCAAACTAATTAAATTATTGAATCGGGAATGTATTTCACGAGATAACGCAGTTTATAATAAATCAACTGTTTCTTGTTGGCTAATCATCATTTATTATCCGTTAGGGAAAACAAATTCTGAGTTTCCCAATTTAGAACTATATTGTTATATAAGCATTGTTTAGTTACCCATAGTATTATGGTAATACATTAGCTGAAATGGCGTAAACCGGTTTGTGATTGTTAAGTGTAACATTCTTTTAAATGGTTCTCTTTTGAAGATGTGGTAGTGTGTACTTTTTAATAGGTACCAAATTTAAATCATAGGAGTATATGTAATTAATGTTGAGATATTTATTTTTGCATTCCGGCCTAGCATGCGCTACTTGAGCTGTCTCGCACACGATTAAAAAGAAGTTTGTCGATATCAATACATCTCGTATCTCCCTAACATGTAGACAAACTGATGTTACCTTTTAACATATGATTATACACTACTTTATTATTTATTTATTTAAAAATCTTTATTGACCATAAATATAAAATGGTACAAAAGGCGGACTTAATGCTAATTGCATTCTCTCCCAGTCAACCTTTGGGAAAAAAGAAACTTAAATGCGGATACAATAGAGATATATACTTAAACTTATCAGTTTAACATACATATAACATTATATACAATACATACATTACGTATATAACTATATTACACTACATATATAAACCAAATATATATATATATATATATATATATATATACATACATACAACTAAATACATTAAATAAGTTACAAAAATATGATGATTCCATCACTCACTCAAGGTTTATAGCAATTTTACTATTACTATAAACCTTCAGTGAGGAAAACGTGAACTTTCTTTTTAAACGTAATCCTACTGGGAGAGCTACGAATAGAGTCTGGGAGGCCATTCCAGAGACGTAAAGCTTGGAGTGTGAAAGAATTTGACATAAAACCAGAACGGTAGAGAGGAATAGACAGAGCAAGAGAATCAGCAGAGCGAAGTTGGCGCTTATGAGAATTACACAAATAATTCAATTTGCATTTCAAGTATTCTGGGTAGTGGGGATTATTAACTATAGAGTACAGTGAACAAAGTAGTCTCGACTGCCTGCGCTGACGAATGGGTAGCCAATTGAGTTGCGATCGGTAAGCAGAAATATGATCATATTTCCGCAGGCAGAAAATAAAACGGATAGCATTGTTGATAAGGCGGTCCAGTTTATTAAGAAGCTCTTCATTTAAGTCAGGATAACAGACATCAGCATAATCAATGAGTGGGAAAATGAGGGAAATAACTAGTGCAGTCTTAGTTTTGATGGGTAGAAAATTTTTGAAACGGTTTAAGAAACGCAAAGAAGATGTAACTGAACGGCTCACCTCAGCGACTTGAGTAGTCCAGCTAAGGGAGCAGTCGATGTGTAAGCCGAGATTTTTGACACTAAGATTGACAGGGATGGCAGAGTTTTCGTACATGATAGGGCGAAGGGAACTGTTGTCAATCTTAGCAAGTTGTTTCGAGCCGCCCACAACAATAGCCTGACATTTTTCCGGATTGACCACAACACCGAAGTCTGCTGACCACCTACTGATGCTATCAAGGTCTGCATTTAACTTTAAGATAGCGGAATTTACCTCCTCTGCACTTGATTGAGCATAAATCTGTAGATCGTCAGCGTACAAATGGTAAGAGCAGCCAAGCGACAAGGTAAGGAAATTAATAAAAATGGAAAATAAGAGAGGAGAAAGTATACCTCCTTGAGGAACACCAATAGATAAATCCCTCCAAAGTGATACCTCGCGGCCAACACGCACCGCCTGTTGACGGCCGTTAAGATAATTAAAGAGCCAGTCCGATACCAGTGGGGAGAAATTAAGATACTTTAGAGTAGCAAGTAAGATAATGTGGTCTACCATGTTGAAAGCGTTGGAGAAGTCGATGAGAACGATGATAGTGACCAACTGATTCTCCATGCCCAATCTTATATCTTCAGTAACCTTAAGAAGAGCAGTTGTTGTACTGTGTCCAGGGCGAAAACCAGATTGAAAAGGAGTTAAAAGATGTTTGGAGTAAATGAAAGATGATATTTGCTTGTGAGCCACTGCTTCCAAAATTTTGGAAAGGAAAGGGAGGATAGATATCGGTCTAAAGTCATTTAAATGTTGAGGAGAAGAGTTTTTTGGTAAAGGAGTGACATATGCTCTACGCCAGGTGTTGGGAAAGACACCTTTCTCAAAAGAGAAATTAATAATGTGCACTAAGACAGGAAGGATTTGATCTAAAATAGTGACAATCATGACCCTACTCACATTATCACAACCAACTGCTTTGGAATTTATTGCTAAAATTATCTTACTAATTTTATCAAGTGTAACTGGAGTAAATGAGAAGGATTCCGAGAGTATCGGGGCCCTGGAGGTGATGTTACTGATGGTGTTGGCTTTAGTAAAAGGATTTAAAGACGAAGACGATTATCTAACATAGCTACACCAGTATCGTTCATTTAATTAGTATTCTGTGTTTTACCTTTATTTATCTTTTGGAAATGTGGATTACATCAATTTTTTACGTTGACTGACGACGTACATGATCTGTGGTTGATAGTTTCTCCTAAGTCTATTGTGTTTGTTTCTTTCTTATAAATTGGTTATACTTTAAACCATATAAAGAGGATTAAATAAATCACTTGATAGTAATAATGGAAAACCAAATTAAAAAAATCATAAGTATGTAAATAGATTTATCGGAACAAAATAACGGATTTCACAGTAATAATAATAGTAATAAGGTGCAAATTAACTACGATTATCTTTCCCAACGAGATCGGGAAAAATAAAAAACCGGGAATGGGTCCGATTTTTTAAATTTATTTAAAACTAGCTGTTGCCCGCGAATTAGTTCGCGTGAAAATTTAGATATGTGATTATATGAGAAAATTACCCACCCGATCTCAGGGAATCGTACATTGTATCAGTATAATCTACCTATATGCCGAATACCATTCAAACGTTCACCCATTATGACGAGATTAAGTTACAAATAATCTAACTTCTGGTCATAGAGGCATCTGGACATAAGTTTATTCTTCCCAACAATTGCTTGCTGCTTTTTTTTATAACTCGCAACTGCTTGTCAATTGACCACAGGTTGATAATGGACATATTTTTCAGTAGTTGCCCGTTTCACCACGGGATGGTTAAGGGCATATTTTTAAACAGATGACCGATTCACTTTGGAATGATTTTTAGAATAATTTTTAGCTGCAGTTTTTATTTGATTCCTATAAATATTGTTTGTGAACCTTTTTCTACGTTTTTTTTATTTAGGATTGCTTCGCTCTTGTTCCCAATCAAGCCCGGGGGCTAAGACAGAATCCACGATGAAACGAGCTAACCCAGAAGGTGCCTATTCACCCTTGCATCACCTTGCGACTCAATCACACTAAAAGATAAATTTATTTCAGTATCTTTCGGGGTATGCATGTCGGCTAGATAAATGCGTTTCCTACCATAAGAGGTTCCAGATCCGTCCATTGCAAAACACTTAAATTTTTGCCAATTGTTAGTCTCGTGGGTTACTACATTGGCTCAAACTTAATAATAGACGAAATATTGTCATAAAGCAAATAAGACAGAGACGAAATTTGTAATTCTTCGACGACAGCTGTTATATTTTTTCCATCCATTTTGAAACAAACTTTTAACAAACAAAAATAAGTAATTGAAATGGAACTTTGAAATACATTTGAAAAGTATCTAAACGAATAAGTAGGTATTTCAATATTTATTGGGTGGCATAATTTCCCAAATTAACCAAATCAAATCAAATGCACAGAAATATAATCTGAGAATGTGAACAAATTATGGTTTCATTGTTTTTCTGTTTGCAAGCAAACACTTGCAGTTTCTGAGATTTCGTGATGAGTTAATGACCTTTCATTTATTTATAAATGAAAGGAATAATAGAAATGATACGAGTATATAGATTTAACAAAGTACAAACAAGTACATTTAGTCAGTGCATTACACTAAGCCACTAAGATTTGTAATGAATGTAAATGAGTCAGCTTAAAGTAGATTGATAAATGTTACACAAAATAAAAAACATAATTCAGTAGTTGTACTATTACTAATCCGATTGTTATAGAAAATATTGCTACAGTTTTGATATTATTACTTTACTTTTTTTTATTTTATAGAAAATAGGCATGCGCTTGACCACTATCTCGCCTGATGGTAAGCGTCGATGCGATCTAGGTTGTGACGCGCTTGCCTAGAAGATACCTATTCACTCGTGACTTGAAGACCCCTAAAGACCCCTTTTGGGTAGCCAGCGGTACACTCGTTGTAGATAATGGCCCGACTTACCTATACCTATTTCTTTTTTTAACGTGAGGGCAAAATACGATTGTGAACCCGCGGAAACTATGGCAGCTTCAAGAGCAAGAGTCGTCACGTCAAGTCGTGTGGCGCCACCGGTATACCTACTAAACCACGTTTGCCCCACATTGTCCTTTAACCTTGTTGGTCCCTTTTGAGGAATTACCACTCTGAAGACCCGTACCTATACCTAAACCTGTACGTATACCTATAACTTTACTTATATTTATACTTACAAATACATTTATATAAGTATAATATGATATAAATATGTATAAAAATTAGATTTACGTGCCGTTCTATACTGTGATTACATAATTGTAATAAGGCAACGCCAACGCTTCAATCGAAATAGCACACAAACCATTTGTCGTCACCTTTTCCTACGTACTTACACATGGACGAAAAATCGGTCAATAGATCAAAATTTTAATGCCATGTTAGAGGTTGTAGATAAAAATACCACGGCTAAGTAAAACTACTCTTTTGAGACAAGAAGTCGATTTTTTAGCACAACCATATGAGACGATAGACGTCAAATGATGACACGAGAAAACATGTCGACTAGATTTTGTGGTGTTGCGTATGCTGGGCGGACTTATCAGCTCTATAATATGCCCAACTTGATTCGAGGCGACGCGACGAGCGACTGGGGCGGGCCAGACCATTACTGGTGATCGAATGCATTTGAACGCAGTCAGTTCAGTTTCCAGCGGTTGCAGGGGATAAATCAAAAACATATAAACTTATCACTCTCCTTCTGTGACATTACGGTTTATTCCACTTAACTGTTTTTTACTGTTTTAAAAACAATCCTCATTTGAAATGTGAAGTGAACTGTGAAGATACTACAAATTATTTACACAGCTGTTGATAATGAACTTGTTTAGTATAAACACAGTCTTTGAAAATGACTTTTTAACGCTTCTACCTACAAAGATTATTATGTTAAAATATATGTATGTTTTGCATTTTGTAGTACCTTAATCATTATGAATCAAAATTATGTTTTAAATAAATATTTTTTTATCAAAAAATATTAATCAATATTACTATACTTATAATAGAACTTTGTAACTTTGTTAAAATATTGTACACTCAGATATTTATTAGTTAAAAAACTGGTAGGAGGTGAATGGTAAATTATGGTAAAAATGAAACCTTAAATGGCTGCTTTGTAAATGTCATATTACTTTGGTCGAGGGCTACTTATTTTTTATAACATGCCACTTTTGAGTTTTACCCTGAAAATGAATAAATAAAATTATGAAAAAGGGATATCATTATATATCAGGGATTAATAAGTCCTATTAAAAAAAAAAAACAAAAAACGCTCGTATAGTTGATGTTGTTTTGTAGTTGGGGAACTGCTGTAATAATATAAAATTAAATAATACTTTGATATTGTTTTTATTACGAAGTTTTTGAAATGGATCGGTCTTTTAAATAAATACAACCTACGATATATAATTTTAACATTTAATTGAAACAACATATTCATTCAATTTCAACCTTAAAACTATAAAATAATATTTTTTCCATATTATTCCCAATTGTTGTAGAAAAAAAGGAAAACTACCAGAATTAAACGCGCGCTGGCCTATCTGATGTAGAATTGAATTCTTGGCGACTGGTTAGAACTCGTACAGTTTTTGTTACGTTTCAAAAGATTGGCACCCAAACGCGTCTTGCAATCATAATCTGATTAATAATATAACACATTGCAACGTACTTGTATTCTAAAATAACATACAGTTTTCGTGTTAGAAATATCGTTCGGGAACAGATCCCAGGGACCTGGCAATAATTTACTCCGAATATGTTACTCTATAGCTGTCGATCTTAATTTTTAGATCTTTAATTTTTATTGCGAATTGTCTGTGAATACGGTATTAATCAAGAAATTCTTCTCTTCATTATTGTCTGCACGAGATTCAAAGTGCAACCAGCGGATTTCAGCTTATTAGCTGGTTGGAAACAAGGAAAATAGCTACTTATTCATTTGGAGGACCGATCACCCCCCGAACATAAGATACATACTTTATTTTTTAATCCCGCAAAGTAATTTGAACATTATTTTATTATTTATTCAATGCTAAAAGTCTTTAGATTCGTAGGAATTTTGTAGAGAATCTTCCAGAAACTTGTGAAACATCGTGACTTTTATTTTGTAGTTGAAGGTATTTTGAAGTTTCAATTTCTCTTATTTTATCCTTAATGATTCGCTAATTAAACCATTATACAACCTTAAAAGCCCCCTTTGATCAATCTACTTCAGTTTATAACCTTACCAATCATTGCTAAGAGCCATAAAAATGAAATTAAATTAGATGAATTCTTTGTCGCCTTTAATGGTGATTTAAAAGTTAAATATCGAGTTTTCCTAGCTTTCTGCAATAGTGTTGGCCTTCTTGAGTCAATTAACAAGTTATATTCAGAAATAGATTCTTACCCGATCTAGGAATATTTTAAATTAACATGAACTAATTTGATGTAATTTATGCTAACTTCAGGGAATTTAGTACGGGCGTTGAGGTATCCAGACCTTACTTTTGGAGGCAGTTGTGTCCAGTTTACCCATAGGAATCATCACGACTAACGCGGGCTAATAAAGAGACCTTTCCCCGGGCTGGCCTAAGGTGCGTTGAATTTACCGTTGGTAGGTAACTAAACCATACAACCACCATCGAATGAGTCCAAGCAACAAGTCCAAGAGCCCTTGGACATCCCAGAGACCTCGGACCAAAAACCCCCAACTAATTTCTTTTTAACGGTTACAATAATTAGTTTTACCAATATATTTATTTAAATTTTTATTTAGAATGGGTTCGCTCTTGATCCCAATCAAGCCCGGAGCAAAGACAGAATCCACGATGGAACGAACTTACAGTAACCTTTTCTTTTTAAAATTACTGGATATTTTTATATAACCTCAATCAAATCCTTTCTGTTTGTATATAAACTTAGCATTTAAGTTGGATTTAACATTAAATTTTTTTACATTTAAGTTTTTTTTGTTTAAGTTTCGTTAATTTACATTTAAGTTTCTTTTGTCCCTAACTGGGATGAGTATTTGAAAATACCTCTATAATATGACCATGATTGTGATTTACGTTCTCAGTTGTTAATTTTGCGTGAAGTGCGTTTCGTCTCACTGCTTTATAAGCTGATGAGGTCACGATTGGATATATTAATTTTATTTTTCAACTTTTCGGAAAATTGCGTTTTGAAATGTTTAAAGTAAAAAAATTAAATCCCAGTCATTTTCATCAGCGGCTGTTTGAATAGGTAACTAATATTTATGTTAATGTTTTTACAATTTAAAAACTCAATTGCGAAAATAACGATTAAACTCGTCTCAGCACAATATGGAGTGACAGTTACAAATATACACAAATGTGTTTTACAAATATAGGTGATAATTCAGAATGTGGTATACTAGATACTTATTAGTCAAGAGTGTCATACGCGCGTTTTTGATCCTGTAAAATTTAATCCTTGTTCCAGTGTGAAAATCTGGTAGAGAGTTCTTCTAAACTTTTTATATAGCTATTGCCAAAACTGAGGTTTATATCAATTATCATTGTAAAAATAGACATTATTGCCTGCGTATAGACGCAGGGACCATCTTAATGTGTATAGTACAATTTCAGAAAATGAGCCCTACCTAAAAAAATTAACTACGTCGACCAAAAAGCTCTTGTGCACTCAACTAAAGAGTACCGAAGCTATATATTTATTTTCCTAAGAATGTTTTATTTTGTTTGTTTCTTTTGCTAGTGAATACTGTGTGCAATACTGCTAGTGAACAAGTGCTTGATATTTTTATTTTATCAGCTTTGGTGGCGATTTGCACCTTTATTTATTGACTGTCACCTGGACGTCTAGATGTTCTAGTTCCAAAGATACATCATTCAATTTCATGCTAGCAAACGGACTGATAACATAGAATACCTTCATGTCAACCTCTCTTTTACAATTATCTCTTATCGCACGAGTGGTTTTTTTTTTATAAAATTTTAATTACCTGACGCTCGCTATGCAGTTCTAGTCATGTTTTATCACGTAACGTGTGAAATAAACGCTTCGGCCACTATAAATACCTGGTCAATAGTTTCCACTATAATTATGAATCGATTAAGTGTTTTGTGTTGTAAAAAAATACGGTAAAAAGGTCTGGAGCGGATGCTGTTGCTGACAGGTTGTAAATGACTTCGCTTGTTTTGGGGCGAGGAGTCGACCGAGAAAAGTCACCGGCAGAACACAGTGAATTTCTAAACGAGAAAGTATTGTCACATAATTATAAAAATATGATTTTGCCAAAGATAAAAAAATGACATCACAGAGGAATACCAGGAATATAGGTAGCAGACGGAAATTGTTCTAGCTGGCGAGCTCTATCTTATGTAATGTGAATTTTTTACATGTTTACATAAATAAAGCATTTCAATACTTATTAATTTAATTATAATAGTTTTGCTCCGTTTCGCGATTATAATAGATTGTTAAAGCTTCGTTTCGGACTTTACAGTGACATTTTGACTATCTTTTTTTAATTATTCTTATAACAGGTAGGCATTAAATTAATCCCAAAATAACGTTGACTTATTATGTTGTCATACGATTTCAATAAAACAAAGTCTAGATGCTGCATAAAGCTGAACTTAATCTATCTGTTACAAAATGTTAGAAAATACGCTTTAAGAAAGTTAAAAGTGTACAAGTATCTATAAATAACGATGACTTTTTCAGTATCATCCGATTTAAATGAAAAAAGTTTGTATTTATTTTGCCTAACACCTGAGCTAAGATACACTTTTCTACTCAATTTGCTAAGTTTGTTTGCAGTATGTTGGAGGCTAATCTTATTGGTCAGATTATATTGACTACTATTGGAATGTAAATCGGATGACAATGCAGTACTTCACAATGGAGCCTGATGATGGGACTAGAAGCGACCCCAGGAACTCCTCAGTTACCACCAGATTTCTCATGCATAATATGGATTATATAAATTTTATTAATAATAAATGTTTCCTTTTTTTCAAAAACACTTTTTTATTTAATTTTTATTTTTTATTTTTTTATACCAATACAATATTCGTTCGAAAGAGTCCTACTTTTATCATCTACGAGAAACGGATGATGTTCATAAGAAGGCATATGACCGGAAAAATCGCCTAGCCTTTATTTAAAGCATGAAAATTTCGGTCAACTTAATAGCCTCAAACAATGCAGAGCAGGTATAGGTACAAAACAACGGATATCAACATAATCAAGTGTAAAAATAACTCGGGAAAAAATGAATAATTATGATTATTACAATGAATAATACAGATTACAACCCTAGAGCTTCGGCACGTACCTTCGAATAAGCGGTGGTTTGCTAGAAATCATGCCTAGGATCTCTACAGTTGCAGCAATCGGCTGTTCAGTTTTATAATAAAATAAATTTTGAGATTTATTTAAAAAACGTGATATGATTGCTATGTGCTAGACGTAACTTAACAACAGCTGTTGCGGAACTGGATGGTCCGTCCTAGCCGAATTACATCAATGATCTTCTGACACCGCAAAATAAGATACTATATTAACAAGCCCGCTTGTTAGCCAAGGAAAAATGTTTTTCATTTGTATGGTTAACGGATTGTAAAGTATTCGTGCGTAAAAATGAAACCTTTAAAGTGATACCGATTTTCAAGGAAAGACTTAATTAAAATAATATGACAATCGTTGTGTATTTCATATTATTAATATTATACTTTGTGGTCTGGAGTTATTCTTTTATACTATTAAAATCATACTGTTATGCTTTAAGTATATTATAATTATTGTTTACTTCTAATGTTGGTGTATTTTGGAGCTGCAATAACTTAAGCATTTACAATCAAAATGCAAAAAGGACTACGCCGATGGCGCCTACGGCGATGTCAATCAACGGTGCTTACACCTAAAGTACGTTACAAGTAGTACAAAGTATATTACAAGTGCTGTGAGTATATTACATATCTGCCTTACGGCTCTCTCTATGACTTAGTGAGTTGTTTTGCTAATGATAAAAACTTTTAATAAAAAAATTAAACTACCGAAAAAGTAAGAAGCAAAAAATAATAAGGATTTTTCATTTAACTTAATAATAACTTAGTTCTCAATGTAAGTAATTTTAAAGTAAGTAAGTATTTTTAAGTTTTTAATTTAATTTTTTGCATTCACAATGCAATATTTCTATAAGATATAAAATACGTGTGTAAAAAACAACTACGCCTCCGAGCCCTTAGATGGGATTCGAACCCACGACCTTTCGCTATCCGGGCGACTGCTCTGACCGCTGAGCTTGTAATAAAAATCCCCAGGGTAAAGATGTTATTTACCCCAATGAAAGCTAGTCGGTAGAGCAGAGGGGTTGTGGTTGTGTGAGTGTGGATTCGCGTGACCCAGTCATCCATGGAGCAACAATGATTTTGGGCACCGTTAATAATAATTAAAGTTGACAATAAAAAATAATAAAGTGTCCATGGATCGGAACAAAGTGAGTTTAATAAATCAAACTAAAATTGTTATTTAAACAATCATTTATTTAAGTCTCTACTGATATCAAATGGTAATTTAAAAGAACAAATTACTTAGCAACACATATAAGTAAATGTTATAAGATTAAGGGGCTGGCTGCCTAGGGCCTAACCCATAAGTACACATAATACTTAAGCTAAGACACATATTGCTTATCATCATAACATAGAAAACTCTGAATACCTAACTTACAGGTTATTCATAATAAAGTAATATTCATAAACATTTTAAACAGTAACCAGACATAATGCTAGAACTAAATTAATTTAACATGTAATTAATACATATATTGACTGTAGACCGACATAGGCTGAAGTTGAACATGTCACAGAGTAGCCATTACAGATTTACTGAAACTCCGAAGGAAAAAAGATTTTTATGAACTAAAATCAATTCCTCGGGTACATGATGTAGAACACAGCTGCTACGGTAATAAAAAGGAAACTGTGGAATACCTTGGTTAAATTGATAATCACATGGCAGAGGTAACGCAGACATGTGCTGCGTCACGCCGACATCAATGAGACATCATCGTCTGGGATTCCAGCTAGGCCCTCATCCTTGCAGCATAACATTGAAATAGACCTTGAGATAAGCTTTGAATAATATCCAAAAGCCATCCTTAAAGTTGAATTGAAGTAGCCTTAAAGCCTTGCCATGAAGTACCATTGAAGTGGCCCAAAAAGCCATGCCCTGAAGTGGCCTAAAGGCCTTACCATGAAGCCCTGCAATACAAAAACAAAGTCATAAACTGGTCGCCATTTCGCACATGGCGCTTCCCTACAACAAACCTTATAATTAAGTTAAGAAACTCACCAAAATTGGGCTTCAATTATTACATGTTTTATCCCGAAGGAAACAACACTTATAACATGATGAAAGATAAAATGAGCCTCGATCCCTGGAAACAAGACATCGAATTACCATGTGGACACCACATGTAAGTGGATCACTAATTAAATTCACATTATTAAAATACTCACCATACAAATCAATGCGTAATGCATTATGAAATGAAATCAGACTTCCATGAGGAAGTAACAAAATCAAGACTTCCTTCTTGGTGGGAATAAACTCGAGTACCATCAACAACGACTAAACCAGAGACTACTTGTGGTCTTCCAACATACATTATTTATTGTATGAATATAATTATTAAATCCTAAATAGCATACTAGCCATTAACATTTATTTTAATTAGCAAAATAACAAATGAGACATATTTATTTAATTTTTACCAACAGAGTATAAATTTATTTGGTCCGAAACACCTATCGAACAACAACGTAAATAATTGAATGAGTAGATAGTAACTAGGTAGCACAAATCGGAACTACAAACGTCGCATCTGACAGTACTCACCTGTCAATCTGAAAGCCAGCTGTGATGTATGTAAACAAGAAAGCTAATTTTATTTTAACTATTGAAAAGTAAATAAATTCTTAGTGAATGCTGTGTCAAAATGAATTCAAACGGATGCTGTGTTGTTAAAGGGTGTGGTACGATCGCCGACACTCCCTATGCCACTGGAAATTGACTCAAACAAGGTAGAAATATTCATGCATTCTTCTAATACTAACTATCTCAAAACCAGACAACATACACATCTTCCTATCTAGAAAACCTACATAAACTTAATACCTAATGTTCCTGCCCGTGTCGTAAAACTATGGCGAGGATATCACCATAAACAGTACTTTAAAATCCAGTGCTTGCTATCTTATAGATAGGTTGAAAAAAAAGTGTTACAAGCTACCGAGACGCTGGCAAACGTGTCGAATTTTACAAACGTATTTCAACTTCTACTATGAGCTAGTATCGTTCCACCAATGTTGAACGCTAACTACCTTCAACATCGAAAGTAATATTTTTACAAATATTAAACAATCGATTAAGATGGAACCAGCTATAATTAAGTTTTTAATTTAATTTTTTGCATTCACAATGCAATATTTCTATAAGATATAAAATACGTGTGTAAAAAACAACTACGCCTCCGAGCCCTCAGATGGGATTCGAACCCACGACCTTTCGCTATCCGGGCGACTGCTCTGACCGCTGAGCTACCGAGACGCTGGCAAACGTGTCGAATTTTACAAACGTATTTCAACTTCTACTATGAGCTAGTATCGTTCCACCAATGTTGAACGCTAACTACCTTCAACATCGAAAGTAATATTTTTACAAATATTAAACAATCGATTAAGATGGAACCAGCTATAATTAAGTTTTTAATTTAATTTTTTGCATTCACAATGCAATATTTCTATAAGATATAAAATACGTGTGTAAAAAACAACTACGCCTCCGAGCCCTCAGATGGGATTCGAACCCACGACCTTTCGCTATCCGGGCGACTGCTCTGACCGCTGAGCTACCGAGACGCTGGCAAACGTGTCGAATTTTACAAACGTATTTCAACTTCTACTATGAGCTAGTATCGTTCCACCAATGTTGAACGCTAACTACCTTCAACATCGAAAGTAATATTTTTACAAATATTAAACAATCGATTAAGATGGAAACAGCTATAATTAAGTTTTTAATTTAATTTTTTGCTTTCACAATGCAATATTTCTATAAGATATAAAATACGTGTGTAAAAAAACAACTACGCCTCCGAGCCCTCAGATGGGATTCGAACCCACGACCTTTCGCTATCCGGGCGACTGCTCTGACCGCTGAGCTACCGAGACGCTGGCAAACGTGTCGAATTTTACAAACGTATTTCAACTTCTACTATGAGCTAGTATCGTTCCACCAATGTTGAACGCTAACTACCTTCAACATCGAAAGTAATATTTTTACAAATATTAAACAATCGATTAAGATGGAACCAGCTATAATTAAGTTTTTAATTTAATTTTTTGCATTCACAATGCAATATTTCTATAAGATATAAAATACGTGTGTAAAAAACAACTACGCCTCCGAGCCCTCAGATTCGATTGTTTAATATTTGTAAAAATATTACTTTCGATGTTGAAGGTAGTTAGCGTTCAACATTGGTGGAACGATACTAGCTCATAGTAGAAGTTGAAATACGTTTGTAAAATTCGACACGTTTGCCAGCGTCTCGGTAGCTCAGCGGTCAGAGCAGTCGCCCGGATAGCGAAAGGTCGTGGGTTCGAATCCCATCTGAGGGCTCGGAGGCGTAGTTGTTTTTTACACACGTATTTTATATCTTATAGAAATATTGCATTGTGAATGCAAAAAATTAAATTAAAAACTTAATTATAGCTGGTTCCATCTTAATCGATTGTTTAATATTTGTAAAAATATTACTTTCGATGTTGAAGGTAGTTAGCGTTCAACATTGGTGGAACGATACTAGCTCATAGTAGAAGTTGAAATACGTTTGTAAAATTCGACACGTTTGCCAGCGTCTCGGTAGCTCAGCGGTCAGAGCAGTCGCCCGGATAGCGAAAGGTCGTGGGTTCGAATCCCATCTGAGGGCTCGGAGGCGTAGTTGTTTTTTACACACGTATTTTATATCTTATAGAAATATTGCATTGTGAATGCAAAAAATTAAATTAAAAACTTAATTATAGCTGGTTCCATCTTAATCGATTGTTTAATATTTGTAAAAATATTACTTTCGATGTTGAAGGTAGTTAGCGTTCAACATTGGTGGAACGATACTAGCTCATAGTAGAAGTTGAAATACGTTTGTAAAATTCGACACGTTTGCCAGCGTCTCGGTAGCTCAGCGGTCAGAGCAGTCGCCCGGATAGCGAAAGGTCGTGGGTTCGAATCCCATCTGAGGGCTCGGAGGCGTAGTTGTTTTTTACACACGTATTTTATATCTTATAGAAATATTGCATTGTGAATGCAAAAAATTAAATTAAAAACTTAATTATAGCTGGTTCCATCTTAATCGATTGTTTAATATTTGTAAAAATATTACTTTTGATGTTGAAGGTAGTTAGCGTTCAACATTGGTGGAACGATACTAGCTCATAGTAGAAGTTGAAATACGTTTGTAAAATTCGACACGTTTGCCAGCGTCTCGGTAGCTCAGCGGTCAGAGCAGTCGCCCGGATAGCGAAAGGTCGTGGGTTCGAATCCCATCTGAGGGCTCGGAGGCGTAGTTGTTTTTTACACACGTATTTTATATCTTATAGAAGTATTTTTAAGTTACAAAGACACATCTTTTTCCGAAACTAAAACACTAAACAACTCAAATGTCAATTACCGATAGAGATTCACGAAAGTATGGTCTATGAAGATGACTTGATATTTATTGGCGATTGCGAGACATTTGATAACTAATTCAACACAAAAGAGGGGCCCACAGAATAGAGATAAAAAAAATACAAATTTTGACGGATAACTTTCGATTACCAAGTTTTGCCCATCATTTTTTTTGTAGAATATAGAACAACTTTTAACATAGTTATAAAAACTGTCGCTCATATTCGCAATAAACGAGTTTGATTTTTTATTTGAATATAATTAGGGCTGTCTGTTGCCTTAGGGCCTCCACACGTCCAAATCCGAGCCTGTACTTACCGTATGAAATCCATACTATCAGATCCATATTAATTGAATAGAAAGAGTACAAAAGTTTCTTCAATCCCCTAGTGACCGTTTTAAACATCGGAAAAAATCATATGACGTCTCCTTCAAATATATAATTTACTGTCGCTTAAAAAAAGGCAAAATATATTTGACACAATATGCCTGTTAAAATATTAAATAATTACATTAACTGTTCGGGCAGGATATACATATTTCGTTAATCAAATGCCTATGCGGTCCTCTCGCAAGCGATTACTTTTTGTTCCCCCACCATTTACAAAGTTATATACAAGAAACCCTTTTACTAACCATCCCACTAAATTATTAAGCTGTTTAATATTTCGCGTAGTAACTTAAAGAAAACTTTCGTATGCAAAATGAGGTTAAAATAAATATTACCTTTTAATCTTATTTCTTTGTCATTTAAATTCTGCTTTGTTTGAACTAAAGCTGAACTAATAATATTTATTCCTTTTTTTAGGTGGGTTTAGAATTTAGAACTTATCTTAAAATCATTTAATATTATTCCCTATTATTAAATTCCTTTGTGTGACACAAATAAAGAGAAAAATAATATAAAGTTATATGAAATGTGTGAATCATTCTCCATAAAACTGAATAGAAATTATGGTGATATGGAATCCCTTAGGTCCATCAGGCAGCAGAAATGTGGATCTTGTCTCCGCATCTGCAGCAGCTATTCGGAAACCGAATGAACCGGAAATGAATGCGAGATGATGAAAAGAAATATGATAAAGTCATACCTTTAGTTACATGAAAGGTGGCACGGCCTTTAGTGCAGGAAGCAACTTACGTGGACACTAGTTGGATGATGTCATCTTGTGATCACGGCTGTTCTAAAGGAGTCGAAACGTCAGGATTAAATAACTGTTATTTAAATGGTGTAATGTGTGCAAAAATGTAAAAACTAAATATATTCAATACGATTTAGAGTCTGTATGGTTCCATATTGAACATACGCTATGGTCATATTGGGGAACATACGCTATGTCAAGTGTTATGCTAAAGCGGTGTGCTATTATACAGATGGGTATTTACGAAATCTATAAAGGATCTATAGCAGAAGATTCCAGCTTAACACATGATTCTCAAAGCCTATGTTATTGTCAAATGTGAATCCTAGATTTAAGCTTCTTCTGTATAGTTAATATCAAAAAGAGAAATTTTTTCTGACCTATTTTCAACTTTAAGTTCAACATAGCCTGTGAAATGTTGGATAGCACAGCAGTTAAAGTTTTTAGTTTTTTGGGGGTTAACCAGTATCCGCAAGAATAGGCGAAAGGAAAAAATATAATCTCGGAGCTTTTCGTGCTTTGAACGCACGAAGGCACATTAATCCATTGGTCCCCTCTAGCACATATCCATAGAACACATGGCCCACGTGATGGTTTATGGCTCACTCTACATACTGTGTTTTCATTCATAGGGCAGGCTTGTGCCTCAGAAGTAGGACATTAAAAGGACTGATGATGATTACCTGTGATCTGTGTGGACAAGCCGACTCATTCTATACTTATACGAGGGGAGGTCAAAAAGTTTGTGGAATGGGTGGGAAGAAGGTTTAAATACAATACAAAATATTTTTCTTTTTCAATGTATTCCTCCTTAACACTAACACATTTCTCAGATCGTTCAAATAATTTGTTACCATCATAAAAAAATGATTTGTCCTTAGCTTCAAAAAAGGCCGAAATTACCGACTTTTCCTCTTCATCGTGGTCAAATTTCTAACAACGCAGTTCGAAGCTGCACTGGTGAATAACAACCGTCTCAACATGACTCGTGTGCGAAAGGAGCACGCTTTTGGTCAATTTTCCTCTTCTTTTTTCTTTAATGGCCTCCTTTAACTGTTCTAATATTGAAGTGTAGTATTGTTCCTTAATATTAAAACCGCGTTCTTTATAGTCGATCAGTGAAATACCTTCTGTATCCCAAAATATAGTCGACATGATCTTTCCGGCCGATTGTGAGACTCGGTACTTCTTAGGCGGCGGGGTGCCTTTTTATGTTACTGCATCGACTCTTGCTTCGGATTGGGTTCATAATGGTGAACTCAGGTTTCTTCACTGTTATCGCCACAGAGCTCCAAAAACGGACGGGAACATTCGACACGTTGTCGTTTTTGAAGAGAAGAAAGCATTTTCTGAACCCACCGTGCGCTGACCTTTGACATTCCAAGATGATGATGTAGGATGTTCAAAATGGTTGTATCAGTTACTCTAACCATTGCTGCTAGCTGCTTCTTCTTCAGACGGGAATCTTCCAATAATTATTTTTCTATTTTTTCGATGATTACGGGTGTGGTGGCCTCAATTGGCCGTCCAGAACGTGGGTCGTCTTCAATTGAGTCTCTTCCTTGCTTGAAAAGGCCATGCCACTTATAAACCATGGTTTTACCAGGGGCAGAGTCCCTGTTAACCCGCTAACGTCTCTTGAAAAATTGGCTGAGTAGATTTTCCTTGTTTGGTGAGGAATTTAATAATGGCGTGATATTCAATTTTCTCCATACTTGTTGATTTCTTCCAGATTAACTTGTTTGCACGTTGATAACTCAAAGGTAATGACCCGATTAGGTTCGAATGTGAGATGCTCAATTAGTTTCTATTTGGATACATGAACCTACCCCCACCATCCCCTCCATTTCGTGAATTTTTTGACCTTCCCTCGTACAAAAATAACAGAAAAATCATATCTATATTCAAAAAATATATGTATATCAAGCGACATCTTTACTACTTATTTATTTTTGTAATATTTATGTATTATAATCATACATAATTTTTAGTATTTAAATTTAAAACTAAAGTGCATATATTTAAGAATAATGAGATGCAGATACCCAGTAATTTAATAACAATTCGCATCCATAGCTATCCGAGGATCTTGGCGATATTTGACACCTAAATAACAGTGTTTGATCTAAAACGTATTATTAAATTTAAATTTAAACATTTATTCACAATGAGTAACGATTACAATGATTCATATAATTTTCCTAATAAAATTTCCACATTAACTGTTAATTTTATAATCATCAAATCACAAATAAGTGTTTGTTTAAGATAACAAGAAAGCCGTCGCCTCTAAGTGTTTGCGCAGATCATTGTACTTTCTTTACTTATTCAGTTGCGATATTCATTCATCTTATATATAAATAATATTTAAATTCGTAATTAAACTTGCTTCAATATTATTCTTCGTACAGTCTTGTTATCAGAGAATAGTAAGACCAAGTCGTGCTCAATACCTGTAACGGAATAAGTATATAAAATAAGGAAACAAAAATACATATTCCATAAAAGTTTTAAGGCATTGGTTACTAGAAGAAAATTTTTGTTTCCTGGACAGATTCGTTTGTAATATGCAATAAACATATTACAAACGAATCTTTTTATCTTAGATATAGTAAACGGAATAAAAAATTAACAATTTAATGTTGAAAAAGACGTTCTAGCAACTTAAGGAAGGCAGCAATAGAATCAATGTAATAAATCAGAAAAATAGTCGCAGTTTAGATGAATTTCAGATTTGGGGCAGTGCTTCAAACTCATCTCTAGTTACACTTTTTTTTATTTAAACTCTTAAAGAGAAGTAAAAGCTGATAAACGAGCTTGTGCAATTTAGAAAAAAAATAGTTATTTGTCTTGTGACGTGGCTATTATGGTGTAAAATTTAAGCAAACCACAGTTTTGACGTGATTTCTTAAACCGCAGGGCCCGATTAATTCAGATTTCAAAACTACTAAAAATGTAATGGTTTGGCATAAAATTACCGAAATGCGGTACGAATTTAAGTCGAATAAATGTTTTGTATATTTCGTATCTTCTATTATGTGAAATGTAGCTTTGCAGAATAAAATACAAACCAATAATTTTTCAAATAATAGCTCTCTGTTCAATGTTTTAGACGTCAGTCTCAAACGAGAACTTCCTAAAACTAAACCATTGTTTAAGTGATTTCATTCGTTGGGTTAGGTGAAAATTAACTTAAAGTACTCTGACTATAACTTGCAAAATGTCATTGGGAACATATGTATAATATATATTATAGAGGTATGGCATTGTGAATGCACTATTAAAACTACTTTCATCTTTATAGAATGTCTAATATTTGTAAAAATATTGGGTAGGTAACGTTCAGCATTGATGGAGCGATACTAGCTTATGGTAGAAGTTGAAAGACGTTTGTAAATTTTGATGCGTCTCGGTAGATCAGCGTTCAGAGCTCTCGCCCGAATAGCGAATATATAATTCCTATTAAAATATTAATTATATTAATTTATCCGATCGATGATTTCGCCGTGTTACAAGATCTTCCTTTCTTTATTTTGTTTTTTTTTGATTCAAGGAGCAATATAGCGCCATTTCCGGCATGAAACACTTTCATTAAACCAAAAATATGATTTCTCAATAAATCATATTTTTGGTTTTATTAAAGTAAAATAATGTTGTGGCAAGAATTTCTTTAAATTTGCTTCAAATATTTAGGTATTTAACCAAAGAGTAGCTTTCCAGAAAAAAGAGAGATGAATCATACAAAAAATAATAGCACAAACTGACAAATTAACTATCCAGAACTTAAAAGTTATAGTTCGTTTTTTATGATTGTGTGTGATTGTTTTAATATCGAGCACAATATTTTTTATTAATGTAATATAATCATAACAAAACAATTGACCTTGGAAAGAAATAACTAAAATACTTTTGAGAAGCATGTAACTCTCACTTAGTATTTATAATTCAAAAGAGGTAAGTTATGGTGCAAAAGGACTAGCTGCTCTGCTTTAGACGGCAAAAGTTTGTTCCGTTTTTGCTCATAAACGTTGCCTGCTTCGGAAAACAAACGTTCACTGTAAACAGAGCTGCCTGGAGCTGAAAGAAAAATTTTGGCCATGCTGCTCATATGTGGAAATTTAAATCTATTTTTGGACCACCACTTGTAAGGGCAGAAGTCTCGTGAAATCAAGCTATCTGAAATGTATCTGTCTAACTCCATAGCTATTGGGCTTTTTCGTTCATCTTCTACAGGCTGCTTCACTAATGCCAATTAGTCATAGCACATCCAGAGAGCTTTATGAGTTGTTTGCTGTGAGTGCAAGTCACTGGACGTTGACGAAGCTGGCTGTTCACGCTCGTTCTCACTATTACTTGTGCTGAGATCTTCCATTCTTCTAAGGTACTCAAGAAGCTGGAGATTGGAGGGAAGAAATTCATCTTGTATCTAGGATCGAGCAGTGTCGCAAGTGTGTAATATTTATCATCTTCGAACTTGATAACGCGCTTTTCTAAGCCTTCTTTTAGTGCCAATCGCATTGAGTTCAAGTTGCTGCACATTCTTTGGACTTCTTATTTATTCAAAAATTACTGCAAGATTTTTGTGTGTGGCATCACTTCAGAAATGCATGAGTATGTAGAGCTAACTTTTTTGTAATCTCTTCAAAAGGCTGTAAAAGTATTATATTTTGCTGCAGTGAAATCCACTGCATTTCTAACAGATTTTGAATGTTAATGGAGCCACTGTTTTCAGAAATATATAAGCTGATAGCTCGTTTTTGTTCTTCAAGACGTTCGCACATGTAATATTTGCTATTCCATCTTGTAACTACATCTTGCAAAAAACTGTGTTGGGGCAAATTTAGTTCTTCTTGAATTTTGCGGAATTTTTCTTGTGCTTGATTTGAGTGATTAAAAAGTGCGACTATTTTTCTTCCTTGAGCAATTGTTTCTTCAAAATCTTGCTGAACTTGTAAGGCATCCAAAATGACGCGTTGTAAAATGTGTAGAAAACACTTTTGACCGGTAAATGGGCTCTCCCTAACAGTTTTGACAATGTTTGCTCCGCTATCGGTCATTATGATGTGAATTTTTGACATGATGTCCCAGTTGCCTGCAATTTCTTCAAATTCAGTGCGTATATTCTCGCCAGTGTGTTGCCCAGATAATGATTTCATTTGAAGTACTCTGTGTTGGAGATTGAAGTTATCATCCAACCAGTGGATAGTGAATCTCAAGAAGGATAATAAATTATTCATGTTTGTCCATATGTCAGATGTAACCGACAGAGACTTGGTCTTCGACAGCTCACATGTAATAGTGTTTTTAAATTTTTCATAGAGTTGTGGAATCACAGTTTCACCAACGTTTTTTCGGCTTGGAATTTGGTATTTAGGCTTCAACAACTGCATAAGACGTTTAAAACCTTTATCTTCAACGATACTAATTGGTTGATTATGTACAGCTATCATTTCAGCAATTGAATTTGTAATTGTAATTGATCTGGGGTCATCAACATTCAATTTTGAAATAAATGAACCTTCTAGTGTAGTTTGAGTGTTTCGAAATATTTTAGTTGATGAAAGTTGAGTACAACTAGTAGAAGGCTGAGAACCACTAGCAGAAGATTGAGAACCACTACTCGAAGGTTGGATATTGGCGGCCGCAGGTTCTTGCGGGGTCATTTCATTATTTTGGGAAACTAATTTTACCTGATCCACAGGCCTATCAAGACGAGAAAATTCAGCCGGATATTTTAATTTGATGTGGTTACTTAAAGCTGATGATGAAGCCTTACGGCCGCTGCCTCCCCGGGATAGACTTATGTCGCAAATCGTACATTTCACTTTACAGCGATCTTCAGTTTCTTAAAAATACGTCCATATACTTGATTTCCTTCTGCCACTCATTCTTTTCACACTACACAAGCACTTTTGCCAAAAAACTCGACGATAACTTTTAACAGAAAAACAAAACAAATGCACGTGGTGACGTTTCGTTTCGCACTGGATGATGCAATAATAATGACAAGTGTAGCGGAGGAAGCGGAAGGGTGTGCCCGGCGTCAATTCACGTGGTTAGCGTAAACACATATAGACCTGCTTCGGTAGACCAAATATTCGGTTCGGTGAAAGTTTAACCGAATATTCGGCCGAATGTTCGTATTCGGTGAAATACGCTAGAGAAAACCACTCAAGATGTCCATTTTTGTCAGACAGTTGAGATGATATATTTTCGGCGATGTCTTGCACCCTCCAAGCCACGGTGTTTGTTGACAAATTAACACCTTTCAATAAATTTACCTCTTCGGGGCATATTTTTTCAGCTTTTGATTTTATCATTTCTCCATCGGTGAATGGTTTTCCATGTTTTGCGATTTCAAGAGCCACATGAAAGATGGCGCGAGTTGCAGAATCTTGCTCAGTATTTACTTTGGTAAACAAAGATTGCTGCGATTTCAGTCCGCGCTTCAAAGCTTTAAATTTTTCCGTCCGCAAACTTCTTGTATAATTAAAGTAATTTTGAAGATGTTTTGATTCATAGTGACGTTTAATGTTATATTCTTTGAGAACAGCTATGGTTTCATTACAAATTAAACAAAGCGTCTTATTACTGCACTCAATCACAAAATACTGAAAGTTCCATTTATCTTGGAACGTTCTGCAGAAACTGTCTATTTTTCGCTTCTGTTCCATACTAATAAATCACAAACAAACAAGTCTAATGCTCTTATGCACGGGTGTTACTTTATTTCACAATAGGCAGTTTCGCTTCCTTCGCCTTTCCCACGCAAACTGACACGCAATGGCGCCGCTAGCCTTTTTATATCTATGCAATTACTGCCATCCAGAAGTGATCGAAAAAACTAGCCAAAACCAGAACTTTTTCGAACCAATGCGCAAATTCCCAAATATGCCACTTGTTAGTGGATAGCTGAAATAGATAGTACATAGTATCACTACTCGCTACTAGAAGTCGTTACGGGTCACAATACACAATCAATAGTAAATTGAAATGGAAAAAAAAAGCCTAAATATATAATACTTAATGAAACCAGACTTATTTGTGAAAATTGTGAAAATTGCTCCTCACGGTTTAGAATGTAAAAGAAGTAATTATTTTTGTGCTCTCGTTGTTTATCCTTAGAAAATATTTACCTTGCTGAATGTGTTCAAAGTAATGGGAGTATATTTAAGCGAAGTTAAAGAACACGGTTTCTGAGATCTGCAAAAATAGGAAATAAAAAATAATTAATTAACGTATCAAAGAATTGATTAGTAATAACAGATTAGGGTTGGGAAAAATATTTAAAGTAAAGAAAGATTATTATTAGAAATCCCCGCTCCACTTTTAGTTACAATCCTAAGAAGCCTTCCTAAACGGTTGATCGATTTTGATAAATTGTGTTTTAGGATGGTACAAGATTCGCAATTGGCTACGGTGGGTGGCGCTGTGATCTGCGGCAGGATAACCTGTGCTGCTAACACTACATAATTTAAACATTGTATATAATGAAATAAACACTGTTAATTACCAGTTTTTGTTAAAAATGTTGTGTAATTTATGGCCAGTTACTGTTAACAAGCAAAGGATATTCTAACAAGAAGCGTGTCAATAACTTAATCTGTCCTTGTTTACAAAGAGTAACATCAATTTATTTGTGAGTACATTAACGCAAATAATTACTTGAATATTTTGATCCTGCTATCACATTTTTTATTTTAATTTAATTTGGAATGGGTTCGCTTTTGATCCCAATCAAGAAAGGATCCATGACGGAGTTAACCCAGAAGGTAGAAGTAAGGTAGAAGGCCTATTCATCAGGGCTTCGCATAGACATCGCTATAGGGCATCGCTATAGACGCAGCGAGCGAGTTCTACTTCTTTGCTGTGAGCATTATGAAGGGGGTAGTTGTCCGCAGTGCATCTGGATGTCAGATGGAAAAAAGGAGATGGCGGTATGAGCAAATACAGCTCCTGAACACACTCCAAAGTATAGCAGCCATCGATAACTACTCTGATCGACTTTTCAGTCAGAAAAAATAGTTGTCCAACTACAACAGTCAGTGCGGATACTATACGCAGAAAGCTTGGGCAGCAGACTAGCGTGCCAGATCCTGTCAAAAGCCTTTGAGATGTCAAGTGACGGGAAGTGCTTCGTCGTGTATCTCGAGGGCCCCGCCCCCGCAATGCGTCACATAAACTAGAAGATCCCCAGTTGAACATCCTCGGCCAAAGCCATATTGACTGTCACTGAGAAGATCATTGTTTTTTACATATGAGAGCAACTAGCTGTTCAGCACTTTTTTCATAACCTTACAGAGTATGGAGGTGATGGCGATCGGTCTGTAGTTGCATGGGTCGGCACGACTACTCCGTTTCGGTACTAGCTACACATTTGCAAGGTTCCAAGCATTTGGTTTTTGTCTCAAGAGAGAGGTGATACGAACGTGTTAGTACAGGAGACAACTCAGGCGCACACGTCCAGGCTAAGTAAGAGTCTACGGACCTGCTAGTTGTGAATGCTAATCCCTGACATCGAAAAATCACAGTGAGGTATGTTCGGTGGTTGTTGAAACTTGCTTCTCAGCTGCAGAATGAGCCAGTGACCCGTCAGGCTTCAGCAAAGGCGGTAGCATAGGACGGCAGAAATTCGCTTCGACTGACTTTGACAGTCTATTTACTTCCATTCGGGTTGGATGACAGTTTCGTCCCTATTCGGCTGATGTGGTCGAATTTCGCCTTTAGTAAGACTCTTTTGCATGACTTGGCGGTCGAATTATAGGCTCTCTTTTCGCTCACATTCTCTGTGCACGGATCTTGCGATCGTGGATTTGCACCCAAGCTTGGTAAGCAGGCTGTTTTCAGGCCTTAGCACGAGAACTGGCCGTATTATACCAAGGTCGGGACTGGTCACCGAGCGGGATATCAGAGATTGGAATAAAATACACCATTCCCTGCCGAATTACAGCCGTGATCGCATCAGTGGTGCACGAATGGTCGCTTGAAGAAAAGCAAGTTTGCCGCTAGGGATGAGATGCAAAGTAAATACGCATCTCGTTCCAATCTGCTGACTCGTTACGCCATACCCGCCTCATGCCTCTAGGGCTATTATCCGGAGGAGAGCATCTGCTATAGGGGTTTCACCACACAATGGTCGGACGATTCAAGTGGAGTTAAGATCAATATCGAATGTTTTTGTGGATCAGTTGTCGGTAGTAAGTCTAGACAATTGGCTGTGTGGCCAGCAATATCTAGAATTTTCGTCGCTCGATCCATCAGCTGAGTAAGATTTAGCGCTAGGGCAAATCATTACGCTTCTTTTCCAGTATTGTCAGTTTTCTGCTGTTGGAATAGCCACTGTTTGTGGTGAGCGTTGAAGTCCCCCAGAAAAACAAGCTCCGCCGCTGGATATCGCTGAGGTGCTAAGTCTGCTGTCTCCGTAATCTATGAGCTGAGTTGTCTCCCGGTCACCGCTGTGCGATTGGTAGATACAGATGTAGAGAATCTTCTCTACCCCTGAATCATGCAGTATACCCTGACATTGAGAAAGTCTAAGAAAAAGACTTTGATTTGTAGTGTTCTAGGACAATAGTGTCACCTAGGAATGATACTGTCAACGAAATAAACAATCTAATTATTCAAAAATTTGAGAAATTGAAGCCCCTCGAGCATGTGCAATGGGCAAGGCTACTTATTAAGGAATTGAAGGATAATTTAATTGTAGCCACCATTATCACCTCAACTAGCTCACATGCCGAGGATACCTATGATCCCGATTGATCTGCCAATTTCATTTAAACGGCTTTAATTTCCGGTAAAAACATCTTTAGTGTTAACTTTTAACAAGTCCCAGGGCCAAACCTTTAAATTAGTAGGGATTGACCTACGAAAAGAATGTTTTACTCGTGACCAACTGTACGTTGGGTCAGAGCTCCTGAAAAACAATTTATTTTGCTGCCACAAAATAAAACAAGTATCAGAAGCTCTGACCCAATAAATTTAATGACTTATCTTTTGTAGAAACATTAGAAATAAAAATGAATTAATAAAATAATGGAAAATAACAAATAAAATCATTAAAATCCAAACTTTATTTATAATGTATTTTTTAGTAACCCCCGACTAAAAAGGAACGGTATACGTGTGTGTATATTAAAATATAGAATTTTTGATTTTTTTTGTTAAATATCCGTGCGAAGCCGGGGCGGCCGCTTGTTGCACATAAAGCTGCCAAAAATGCTTTGTTTCCTAAAATACAAAATATATCTTCGAGTTGAACTATACAATGGATAAAGTCCAAAGTAGATCATGAGCTGGAACGGAAGTGATCGGCCACGACGCTTAAGCGACTAGAGCCTTATTACTCTTTCTATATTAGCAGCTTCGACAACAGAACTCGTGACCATATAACATTGCATCAGCAATACTTGAACTCTTTGGAGACATGCAAACTGGTGAAACTCTCGCTGCCTTGGGGCTTTTCTCTCCTGTTTTTAAATATCGCTAAGTAGATCAGACCTTCACCTGGTTCTAGCGCTCTATGCAGAGAATACACAGAGGCTGTATCCGCGTTCTTTTAAAAGGCAGACGAGTGGCCCTCTCTACCTACGAAGTGAATGCAGTTTTATTTGTTCTAATTTATTTTCAGTATTTACCTCATTATTATAAGTGCTATCGATTTTTGATAGTTGATATTTTTGTTGTGCCATAAGTTGTTATAAGCCCCTTTTGCAATACCTGTACTCTGAAAATAAAATATTCTTAAGTAAATTACATTCTGGACTATGTAAAATTTAGTTATTTTTGAGGTTTGATTTTTGCTTGTGGTGAACGTCCATTTTTTTCTTCTGAAAAAAGATACTGTTTAAGTACTTTTATTAAACTTTAATTTATGACGTTTAAGTTCATGATAGCTATAAAATGCATGGGATATTTTGCTTTCAATTATTGTGGGCAAGTAATAAATATGTCAATTCCGATTCGGCAATGTTGTTCTAACAATAATCTTTTATAAAAATTAAGTGTAATAGTAAAATATAAAATATTACTCGAATTATCTGTAGCACTGTTGAAGAAAGTTGGCAGATTTCTTAATCAGATCTAGCTACTATTTCATAATCTATCATACTAACTGCCTATTTAACTTACCTCGACTCTTAACATTTCGCTGTAGTAGCATAAGATCAATAAAGGAACTAATATCCCAGTTACGGCTAAATAGTTGACTGTTTTGTACATACCGTGGGCTACCTAAAATAGAACACAATTTTGGATACAACTGATAGCGCATAATTTCACCCCAAACGGACGAATGTGTGATGAAATGCGGCAAAAAGTAGTAGTTTTTTTATTGATCATTCGATTAATAAACAATTATTTTAACGAAGCTGGGAAAAGTAAGAATAATACAAGTGTAACTAATATAATCTTTACAAGTCTTTGTTTTTGTGTCAGATGGAACTATGTTTATGTAATTTGTGATTTTCATATATTGTTCCAATCTCATCTTTGTTGGACATGGTTGAATGACTCCCGTAAATGTCATGTCCACAGTAGTTAAAAGGCCGATCTTTCACACCGCGGCAAATTCACAAAATTGTCTTGTGTTTCTCATTATAATAATAAATTGGTTGAATATTAAATTAGTCGTAGAAGTATTTTGTATAATTACTTTATTATCTTTTTAAATGTATTTAAAGCAAGAAATTAAAACAGTTGATTAAGAATATGAAACGTGTTTTTTTTTCGAGTAAACAAAAAAAGCATTCGTATACCAAAAACCAAAGAGAATGCAACAGCGCCACCAGTGGCAAAAAACGGATACAAAATATATTTGTTTATGAAGACACTCTTCGACAAAATGTTTACAAAGACATCTATTATCTATCTTATAAATTTATATTAATTCAACTGTAAGCAAGCAAGCATGTAATAATAATAATAATATTAATAATTCTGTTGTGGCACTGGTGGCCTCAAGTGTACTTAATTCCCCACATGGTTTTGGGTAAACATCGCAGCTTCCGTAAGAGCTTGGTGAAATTAGCACGCGGGCCCCGGGCTTAAATCACATTCTAGAGGTAGGGCAAAGAGAGTTAGTGGTATCGGTTTTTAGGCAATTCATTTCTGTTACTGTAACCTAGTTTTTAGCAAATGACAGTAGTGTCATTGTGCGATCTATATAATATTTGAATAAATCACAGCACGCCTAATGCAATTATATCAAATAAAATTATGCCTAAGGTTATTTGTTATGAAAGATTCGTCAAAAAAGATTATGTTAAAAGTATTATACCAGACAAGTTTCGGAGTATTCAGACTCCATCAAGTATTTATTTGAGAACTTATGACCAGAATAAGAGCGCTTCAGCAATGAGAAGGTTAGGTACAAAAGGTCAATAAATTATTTATTTTACAACTTATGCCCATTGTCGCCAGCTTAAGAAAGTATGTTAATATTGTACGCTTTGAAGTTTACGTTTTTTGCTATATATTTATTCTAATTTCTTGCAATTATGTACCTATTACATTTTATTAATCACTTTATTAATTTGAAGAAATATTTAAAAGATATATTATCATTTCTGGGTAACTTACTTTGCATCCAAAGGCAAAGAAACAAATTGTTATCGTAGCAAAACAGAAGATGACAAAGTTGATCTTATTAAATATGTCGTCTAGCTGTTGGCTCAATCTGAAAAATAAAATTAGTGAGTTGCGCAATTGAAAAACATACTCTCTTAGTTTATTAGGTATGCCATTGGCATGGATGAAGACGAATAGGATACAATAAACATAATTAGATTATTTATATTAGATCTTTTCTCTAAGATGATATTAAAATGGCACACACATGTTCCTCTATTAATGCCCGATACCTCTTCAAATTTTTAGGGACATGATAAGCTGATAGTGATGACCATTGCATAAATTTTAATAGTTAGTATTTATGCCATGGTCGCGCTCGAGTTAGTAGCAAGTCGATGTATTTTAAAAGATGGGTTCTAGACGTATTTTATGTTTCAAATTCAAGCTTACACATGCACACACATGCACGCAATATTTGAAAGCAAAGTTGTCAGTTTTTCCAAATTATAACTTAACAAAACAGTCGTTGGCATCATAAGACAAATTACAAAATAACTAAATCTAGGTGATCTAGTTCATCTAGATATCAAAGTAGATTTGACAGTATAGCATTATCTTGCTCTTGTGGCTTACGCGCAAATACCATTATGCGCAGAGTTTGTAAGATCGTACCTTTGAATTGTGTGTTTATTTGGATAACGATATTTCTACAAAATTATTAAATACTTTTTTCTCCACAGATGAAAAAGCACTTAAAAAAAATGGGGATACCTCTGACTGGTTGAAGAGGATTCATACATAAGTGTTTTCTAATGTGATAGTGTTTTAAGACCATTTTTATGTCTGTAAGGCCCTTGTTATAAAATGTTATGTGGTGCTGCTTATATTTTAGTAAATATAGAAGATTTATCGATCAAAACAAAATGTTTAAGATTCCACCAAGTTTTTCAAAATATACGCACTTGATAAGCCTTTGATGCTTCTTCACGAAATCTCCAATAGTAATTGTAAGCTCATTGGCATGACTTTCTTCAATATTTTTTATAAAAGGCTGAACGTTTTGCATATCTTCTCGCAGTAAAGAAAATTCTGTGCTTATGTGTGAACATAAAGCTACCATAAGAAACTCTGCTCCCAAGTAGGCGTATATATAACAGTATGCTGGAAATATAGGACTATTTTATTAGGATTACAGATTAAACTCAAAGGCCTACATTTGGATTTGCATTGCAGAAGAAATTGCAAATCAAAAGATCGAAAAAACAAAGTCATAAAATAATTCAATTTACAAAATCATTGCTTAATTATTTTATCACTTTCATTTTCAGTGAACTTAGAAGCCCATAATTAATGGCTAATCTGTGTGCAGCTTTTTTACAAAAAGTGCTATAACGAATGCAATAACATGTATACATTATCAACAAATAAGTACCAAACGCAAAACATTATACTCCTCAGTAAAAAAATAGTTTGTCCAATCGAAAATTGCGAATAATATTTTTATAAAAATTATACACCGAAATCAGAGAAACTTTTTCTTAAGGAAATAAACACCAAAAAAATCTTCAAGAAGCAAAAATGATATTTTGATAGAGAATTGCTTTCCAGATTGCGTGTTGTTTCAAAATTTTATCTCACCGATTACAAAGACCCTTACAGTCTCTGTTTCGTATTAATTCGCAAAGTTCAGACCAATAAGTGGCCCAGATTGTTTCTTTCCGTTCTTAACAAGTGCCATTAATAACTTCAAGTTTGCTGCATTGGAACAGGCTGGAGGAAAATGATAAATTAGACAAAGCAAAATGTGAAAGATAATAGAAATATCGTGTCATGTTTAAGGTTTTCTTATATAGTTTATGTAACGTTATTAAAAAAAACATACTTTTAGAAAAGCTCCTATTGTTATCTTCTTCAATTAAATACTTTTGTATATTTATTTAATATTTTGTTTTCATATTGCTGAATCTGAAATACTAGAAGCAATAAATGATGACTTTTTTAATGAACATGTTGAGATAAATAGCATCTCGGGATATATTTGAAATCAATCTGGGCCCGCCATTTTTTTTTGCTTTGTAAGACCTCAAAATTGATTTTTAAGCACATCAACCATCCAAAAGTCAAAATTATCCAACTGATTTTCAGCTTTAAGACAACCATATAAGCAGTTCAATATCAATTGGGTGGATATTTGACACTGTGCTAGGTTGTCGTGCTGTTATCTTTAAAAGTCACAGGCTACGGTTTTATCACCTTCAGGCTTTTTTTAAAATTCTGATATAAGACTAACATTAGTTATTTATTATACAAGAGTGGAAAGTTCCTTTTTAACCGCGTGCTCGATTTGGATGACCGAGCAAGCGAAGGATTCTAAAGTTGAATCACGAGCGCAGCGAGTGATTCTAAATTAGAATCCTGAGCGTCAGCGAGGGAAACAAACGAGCACAAGGTGAAAAATCTTTCCACTCGAGTGCAATACGTAACTTTTCATCCCACCTCAGCGAGGAAATGACAAAATGAAAAAGAAAACAATTTATAATGACAAAATATTTTTATTTCAATTAAAACACATTAAGATAATCTATAAATTGAAGAAAATAATAAGAAGTAGAAAATAATTAGGAAATATTAAATGTAACGTTGCTACAGTTACTTATGTTAAGTTTAATATTTTTGTTAGGTAATGTTATGTTGGTGTTTGTGAATTGTGCGCTGTTTTGTGGTAAACTATCAGTAATTTTAAATAGTTGTGCCGATTCATTGGATTCTATTGGCGTAAATGTTGGCGAGAGAGGGCTATTGTTTCCAATCTTATGGGGGCTCATTTTAGATGTAGAAGGGCGAGACCAAGAATCTGACAGAGGTTCTTTCAGCGTTATGGCCTCCACGATACTATTACAAATTTTTGATTTACTTTGGATTGAATCCTCTATGTATCCCTCTACAACCGAATTAGACTTCCAGCCTCCATGGCGCTTAAGCGATAGAAGATCAGCCCCTGATTCGGCCAAAAGTGTGGCTGAGGTTCTTCTAAAACAGTGACCGGTGTATAACGGGGGTTCTAAAAGTCCGAGAAAAGTTGCTATTTCTCGTGGAATACTGCCAATTTTATTCTGACCCATAGGTTGTCGGATACACTTTCCGTTGCGATATTGTAGAAAAAATCGTTCAATTGGGGTGTTAGAAGGACGTAAAGCTTGATATTTCTGAACAATGTTTACATATTCCTTGCGAATAACGAAGTTGCGGTCTTTTTTTGTCTTGGTATTTAGTACATTAATTAATAGCAATTCATCAGAATTATGAGAATATTTTGATACGTTATTGACATTAAGTAGTGTAAGTTCATTTGTTCGACATGCTCCGGTTATACCAATAATAAGAACAACCTGTAACAAAAGAAGTATTTATAATCGTAAATAAATTAATCAAATTAAAAATATTGTAAGTACTATGTACAATTTTATCAACAACAAAAAATTACACGTATTGACTTACTTTTGCCGCTAAATATACGGAATCAGGTGCTTTATTAATAAACTTTGCAATTTCAGATGCTGTGAAAACCTTCGATTTTTTTGGCTTATAACCAGATGAGGCTCTTTTTAAAAATGCCACTAATTTATGATAGGTGTCGATATGAACGTCTTTCTTCATCTTAATTGTTAATTTTAGCATTGAATACGTACTCCATAGCGTGCTTGCTTTCTTGGTCTCAGATAATTCTATAAAATATGCCAGCAAAACGTTTTCGGAGAAAGTTTTTGCTCCTTTAGCTAGTCGCCACATGTTAAATATATCGTACTGTTTCAAATACTTCTCTCGTGATTGCTGAGGGAGAAGGCTCATTTGCGCATTATTAACTGTTTCAGTTAACTCAGTTGGCGTTAGATAAACTTCATCGTCGCTAATGTCACTCATTTTAGTTGATTTTTTTGTACAGTTTTTAGGTTATGTTAATTATATTAAGCAATAAAACGTGAAAAACTAGAATGGCGCGAAGCACGCAAATAAAACAAAGAAACCAAGAAGGTTCCAAATTTAAATTTTTTCACAATTTAAAAAGTTCTTATCATAAATTTGGCACCATAGAGGTTACATTAAATAGGTTTAATGACGTTTTGAATTTACAATTATATTGAGTACTCATTATATGTGATGTTCTAAATTCAAATCTACTTTGCCGCTCAAGCGAATAAAATAGAATTTTCCAGCCAGATTTCGAAGCGCAAAATTACACTTTCCGAGGTGGTGGGATGAAAAATTAATTATATTACAGTCTGTTTTTAGTTTTAAATAAATTGTAAGTTTATAAATAATAAAACGTCTTGAGAAAATGTAACTTTATTACGTTTTTGACCAATTGTCTCTATTAATCAGAACTTGATTACATGTGAAATTCAAACAAATTAGTGTTCTGTAGTTAAAAAGTTCGAACCACCTGGTATTTGCTATAAAATGTTGACCTTTTGTTTAGATTTTATAAAAGGAAAAACGCTTTGATTATTGTATTACTAGTTTGTGCATAGCATATAAAGAATATAAATGATAGTTTATTAAAAACACTTACTACTGTATGTCTGGAACACATACACCCCAGTGTATATCACCCAATTCTGGAAAGGATCAAAGGGGTAACTGCATGGGTATGGAAGAAGCAGTTTTACTTCTTGACGCCAAATAAATCGTCGCAAGATTAATTCTACCAGGGGGGTTAATGAGTAAATATAAGATCCCACCATCGTCATATGATAAAAAGCTGCATGGAAAAAAGACGAAAAGTAAATAATTATTAAAAATGAAACGCTTTAAGGATACCGAAAAAGAATATACTTTATTTGAGTATTTTACTGAAAAAACTAGTAAAATACTGAGCAAGTATAATAGCCGATTTTAGTTTACCAATTAATCGGTGAGTACATACTTAAAATAAATACTATTTGCGAAGTATAGACCCATGTCATGGGAAGCACTTGTTCACGACCATGACGCCTGAGCCAGCTATCGCTTTGACTGTACATATTTTATCCAATGTCAGGTGCGGGTAATGAACAAATTTGCCTTGCCTTTTGTAGTTTTGTATCTAACCTGTGAGTGTTGAAACTTTCAACTTGAAACAAATTGGCACTACATCCTTATTAAAGAGTACGAATCTTATCATTTGATGTCGTGTGGTGTTCGACAGAGTAGAATAGCTCCAACCCTTCACACTTAAGGGTTGCTGCGTCGTTATTTATTTCACACGTTTAATATGCAACTAATGATACTAGAGCAAATCACAGCCACAAAATGAGCTGTAGCGTTATCTAAATTATGGTATTTTAATACGATCTCCATCTCGTTTCCCAAGGGTGGAGATTATGTCAAAACCTCCCATTTGTGATGAAGTAAACGTTTTCCGACTGACATGATGAAGATACTTACTTCTTTGGCAAATCTCCAATTTTCTCAGGAGTACATTCTTTTTATGAGTTTGTACTTCAGTTATGTTGTCTTTTCGCCATGTTGTGCCGAGTTCATGTATTATAAATCTTATTTCTTTTTTATTTGAAATTAACACCGCAGCTTTGAAGATAGCTGTAAAGTTTAATAAATTTTAAGCATTGCCTAATTTTTTTTCGCGCCGTTTATTGCTTAGCTAAATCAAGCTTGGATACTTAATGATTTATTTTATACATAAATGAGATTACAGCTACCATGACTCAAGAAAAAATGCTTACGCTTATCACACAAATAGCTGGTGTAATTGAAAGCTACCGCTAAATGGTCTCTTTCATTGAAAAATAAATTAATAAAAACATCAAGCAGGAGAAAAGCAGATTCTCAGATTCAGAATAAATAAATATAGTAAACTTATATTGGTATTTTAGTTATACTGACACTAATTATTTATTATTTTATTTTGTTTAATTCTATGGAGTCAGATAATTATAATAGATACGGAGTAAGTACCCATTATTAACTAATCAATGAAAACTGCTTTTGAAAATGACAGCCAATTTAGCAATTTACCATTTCAAAATCAAGACAATTTTCAATTATAACTTAGGAAGGGAGTCTACCTGTATTGTAATCAATAACTAGGTGTAGTAATTGACTTGAAATTAGAATAACTTTACCTTGGATGATAATTACATAAATGGGTATTGTGAACGCTAAATCGACGGCTTCTGTTTTTTCACTGAAAACTTCAATAAGAAATTTTGTAAGTGATGCAAAATGCAAAATTACACATACAGACATGAAGAAATAACTCCAATATATCTTCAAAGATGAGCTATCCTCCTTATAAAGCCTTATGTTGCAATTATTTAACATCTTAATACATAGTTTTAGAGGTTTATTAAATTCAAACGGATAGTTTTTAAAACTCATTTTTGTAATCGTTACGAATGCGATCAGACAATAGTTAGAAATTTATGTTTTTTCCCTTATATTTTCTGTGTAAGTAGTCAATGTTTAATGCTTATATTGCAACTTGAAGGTGAATTTTTAGGGATAAGTGTATCGTTCTTGACTTAAAAATATTTATTCTTAATGTTGTTTGTTTTATGAATTAAAAACTACAGTTTAATAATAATAATATTTTCTACAATAATAATATTTTCCACAATCACACCAATTAGCCTAGCCCAAAGTAAGCACTTTAAAGGCTTGTGATATGGATACTAGGGTATCGGATAGACATACTTATACGATACATAGATATGTAATATTCTTAGAAATATATATAAATATCCATGACACAGGTACAAATGCTCGTATTCATCATACAAACATCTGCCCCTTCCGGGATTCGAACCCAGGACCACCAAACGGTCGTCTGACTGACTGACTGAATGTTTCAAATATGTATATTTATTAAAATCCACAAATATTTTCCATAGAGGTATATTTTGCGATATAAAAAATGCGATATCATTGAATGCATGTTGTGTTTGCGTGTAAAATTTGTGAAAATAGGTTTAAGATAGAAGATTGTACCATAAGAATGTATTTTTATATTTTTAATATGCAAAAATAATAGAGTCATTCTTTTGAAGATCCATTTAGCAGCTAAATGAAAATACATGAGCGGTTCAAGTAAAGTTTAAAAAAAAATTGTTTACCATCGTTGTTTATACATTTTCGCCATCTAATCAGAAAATCCTTAAAGCTTTGCGATGGGAACTCTGGGGATCTGTACACCGCAGAATATATGAAGGCATTGTGTACTGCTTCTGGTACACATACGAGTTTAACATGATCTGTGCATTAAAATTGTCCAACTACCAACAAACGTAAGTCGGTTGGGCGAGGTCTGGCCAGTATGGGAAATGATGGATGGTTTTCAACTATATATATAGATTTTGTAGTGTGAAAACTGTTTCTCGAGTAGTGTTTGGTCTTACGTTAAAATTGAGTAATAATGGAGAAAATCGATTATCAAGTCGGAGCTGCTTTGCTGCGAGTTTTTCTATCGCTGTTTGGAGTTCTACACAGTAGACATCTGCTTGTTATTGTTTGAAGGGGTCTAAGGAATCTGTTTTGAATTATATTGTGAAGTGAATATTAAACATCTCCTTTGAGCTAGCTATTACTCAACTTTTATATAGGTAAGCTTCGCTGTAGAACATGATTATGGCGTACTCATTGCGTTGCGAAAACGTCAATTCACATTTAAAGTCATGATTATGTTATTGGCGTGATGATGCCGTCTTAGATCTCAGTAGTGGGTTCTGAAAATGATCATACATCATATATATGGTGTGCCCGTATCAACGAAAATTTATTTAAGTAATATGCAATGTATTTTGAAAAATGTCTTTTATTTATTTTATTACTTTTTACTCATATACTTACTTAAGAACATTGTAAAATTTATGCTGGTCACGTTCTTGTCAAACCCTAATATTTGCGTGCTTCGTACATCGAAGTAATGTACCAAGAAGTCTTGAAACTTGATATATACTTGCAGCTTTGTAGAGCTAGTTTAGTGTACTGACGGTTTAAATTTTGAATATTCGTATCGCTTTGTCCAATGGTTTCAGCTCCATAGCTGGCTGTAAAGAGTAGAATGTAAAGGAGTCTAATACTATTACTGGAATTACGGTGATATACATCTGTATTACATTCTAAAATTTGTCGGTTGAGTACAGCGCTTACATTTTGTTCCAACGGATTTGTTTTAACCTTCTAGTTACATTTCTTAGAGCATAGCATGAACCTACAGAAATTTTAACTACATAACAGAAATAACAGAATATAGCGTCAAGCATCAGCAGCTACTTAACATTACACGAAGTCATTTTTGTATCATTGCTCCAATTTTTATTACTATTATTTTAATGCTTGAAATAATTTTATTAAAATGAGTAAATGTCTAGTGCGCACAATAGTTATATATTAAGCCAATTTAATGCCTGTTTTATCGGTATCTATATATTTGTTGGCTATCGTGAGTAATTACTTAATAATTAAGGTTTCTCATGTTAATGAATAATGTTTTCTACAGAACCTATTAAGATAAACTAATTTTCTTCACTAACATTTTCAAATTCAGTCAACATCATTTCTGGAAATTGCTCTATAATTTGTGAATACGTATATGCATTTGAAACAGTAATTTGCGCTTCGCATAATGCTTAGGTACTAAATTGCAGTGGGTGTAACTAACATTTGCCTGTGAATTAAGGGTAGAAGTTATTATTTAGGGATATAAACGGGAAGTGTATAATGAATATATATATAAAACGTTTTTAACCTAGATTCTCATCTCATATTTTCAGAACAAAGCCATTTAGTTCAGTGTTAATCTCGAAATAATTAAGTAAAGTAAAACTAGAATATTGTTTAATATTGACTCTTATTTTGTGAGATACGTTCAATAAAAAGCGCTTAACTCAAATTTTAGTAGTTTCGGGAATCATACAAAAATGAATTTTGTTGAATGTAAAGTATTAAAGTATTATTGCAAAGCATGTCATATAACTTTAAGGCCGATAGAAAATGAAAAAATATTGTTATAAGGGTTTTTCAACAAAAAAAGGTGTAACCAAATAAAAATAAAACATTCAATATGGTCACACCGGAACCACATGACAGTTTTGACATTTAGATTTTGACATTTCCGTAGTAGGAACTTAGGTAATGCTACAATGAATAGGTTTCTAATATGTAATTTTAAAAAATCTAACATTTTTTAAAAATATTTTTCAAATATGTAATAAACTGACGGCATATGTTGAAATCAAAAATATCTATTATTAAAAAAAAAATCGATTCAAATTTATGCATAAACGAAAGTAAATTTCAAAACAAACTGAGTGCCTTCCTATTGGTTGTGACGTCACAGGTAATGAAGCCATGCGTTTGCCGGCAACGTATATCATTACTATACGAGTAGGTATATGTAGATTCATACATAGTAACGTGGCGAGTCATGTCATGTGACATCATTTAAAGCGCGTGAAAATGGCGTCTGTTTTAAATTACGATTAATGCACTACCTAAGAAAATATTTTTTTAACAAAATTTAACTCTACAATTTTTTAAAGTATTTTTCTATTAAAAATGACTTGATTTAACGATTTATACAATAAAAAAAAATCATGAAAGAAACCTATTCAATTTCACTCGAAACTCATTTGGTTATGAAAATGGTGAATCTGTTAAAGTTACATTTCGTTAAATTCGGGATATTTTCGGTCAACGTAATCGTCCTTCGGGGGCCGCTATTAAAAATATTATTTTTAAAATTTGGCTCGAAAGGTTTGTGACATAATGTGCTAACATGTATGTTAGGCCGGGTAGTTCAAGTGATAAATCGCAACCGTGGGCCAGTGTTGAAAAAGATTCGTTCCTCGACGTTCTCAACAATTGAGGTTATCATATAGCATTGAAAATATGCAAAAAATATATAAAATTATAAAATCCACGAAAGATTGTTGCGAAGCCTTGGCATGCTGAACGTGTCACTGTATGGTCCGCTGTGTGATCTGGAGGTATGATTGGGGAGTTTTTTTTTGTATTCGGCTGGAAATTAATAAGTCAATTTAGGCGTATTATTTATGATATTGATATAATTAACATGTGGTCCCAACAGGACCGTGCCAAAGTCACACAGCCACCGAAACAATGAATTTATTGCACACCTAATTACCCGATCGCGTAATTTAATGAAATTCAGTCGTCGTCGATCATGTGATTTAATATCTTTGAATTATTTTTTGTGGAGTTTTATAAAGTTAGAGTCTATGCGGAGTTAATCTAATCTATTGCAGCTATAAAACTTAAAATTCTCGACGTAATTAACGAAATAGACAAGTCATTATGCCAGTGATTGTAAGTTTTGACGAATCGATATCTGTAACCGTGGTTATGGAGGACATTTGTACGATATCATTTATGATTTATAGTTGCCAAACTTACTTTTTCTTAAACAATTAAAAATTAATTGATTTTCATCGAAATTCTTTTGTTCTATTTTGACCCATTATAAAATACATATTTTAGGGAAAATATAAGCAATATGATATAACATATGTCAGTAAAAACAATCACGCCTCCGAACCCTCAGGTGCGATACGAACCCACGACCTTTCGTTATCAGGGTGAGCGCACTGACCCACCTGAGGCACGGAGGCGTGGTTGTTTTTTTACAGACGCATTTTATATCTTATAGAAACATGTTACTGGGAATGCAAATATATATATAATTAATGTATCATTTAATATGACTGTATAATATTGAAACTTTAATGTCCAAAAAGAAGGATAAAGACAGAGAGGAGGCGGCGTATATACGCCAGCAGGATTCTCATATAAGGGTAATGCTAGGCCTTCAAAAAGCCCAAAACAGAAGGAGAATGCCCAAATAGCACAGGGCTTAACACCCGAGGGCGGCGGCCACTTCCACCCTTCTCCAGGGAGAAGGACTTGTGAAGAGGTCGGGATGCTGCGGAGGAGGTCGAGGACCGCATGGGATGGGAGCTTGAAATGGGAGAAGGTGATGGAGTAGCCTTCAACGGACCGGGTATCCGTTGGAGGCATTGCCTTCACCCCACTGTCTGGGTCGATGCCTGTACTGTGGAGGCGCCTGAAGAGGGCTAACCATCGAGCCACAGAGGTGACACCCAAAACGGGACCCACAAGTGGTATTAATGAACTAAGTCGGAAACAGCTTATTTAAATAGGTACTTATTGAACCTTAAAAATTAAACAAGTTGAACTAATTTATATTTTTGCGGTTTTCGTTAATAGATCGTTTGACTTTCCAGACAAACCATAAAATGTTATATGTATATAAATATTTTTTTTTTTGGTTAATAATTCGAAATTCAAATTTATTAATGCTGCGTTAAATTGATCAACTGACACAATAATGAAGGGGATTTTGAATCGGATCATTACATGTGATGAAATATTGATCCTGTACGATAATCGGAAGCGCTCGTCGCCTAAACAACCAGCCAAATACTGCCCCAAGCTAAAATTGACTCAACAAAAGTTACTTGTGAGTTTTATATTTTTTTTTTTTATATATTTTATGCATTTTCAATGCGATCTTATAAGATAAATTATTATTATTATTTATTATTATTTTTCTATTATAATAATTTATCTTACTTGTGAGTGTTTGGTAGACTAGTGCTGGTGTCGTTCAGTACAGCTTTCTAAAACCTGACCAAACGATTACGGCAGATATTTAATGTTACCAACTGTAAACCATGGTGGAAGAACTAGCTGCTTAACAACCGAGGCTGTCAATCGTTCTGCTGGTGCTGCTTCAGGACCATGCTAGACCACACAGTGCACAACAGATGGCCGCTAAACTAGAGGAGCTGTAATAAAATGTCTGCGTCCATCATACTCGACGGACCTTGCTCCAATAAATTACCATTTTTTCCGGAATTCAGATAACTTCTTAAAAGGAAAAAAAATCAACTCCGATGTGGCTGTCCAAACCGCCTTCAGAGAGTTTATTGATTCTCGCCTCCATGGTTTTGAGGTAAGGGGTCAATGAACTACATTAATTTTGATGAATGAAATATGTTTTACAAAAAAAAACGACTTTATATTCCTCCCATACAAAACGACAATTTCATATCTAAGGACTTAAATAGTTTTAATTTCTTGCGGAGTAGTTCTTGTGAAATCATAAACTTTGATTATCTAAAATGCCATGATATCCTAAAAAAGTCAATTACGGTTTCTACCAGTTGTGCTTTTAGCTGCACTAATTCATTTCGGTATTCACAAAATATAATGATTATAGCCGTGATTGCGTAATCGATCGGAGTGCCATAGAATCGGTTTAGTTAGGTTAGAAACCGGATTGGAACTTGGCTTTGGCACTGTAACAGGACATGACGTGAATTGTCAGAGAGCTGAGTGTATGTTTTCAAATATGCAGACGCTTTAGAGGTAAGCTTTAAAATAAGACCTTATTTTTATAGTAACAAAGTCTATCGTACAAATATTAACTAAAATGCGAGATTTGCACATTCAAGAGCTTACACTTAGGCTTCAGATCAACGTCGAGTTTTATGAATTTGTAAAAGCCTCGAAATGGCTTACATTATATATAGATACTAGCTGTTGCCCGCTACTACGTACGCGTGGATTAGAGGGTTACTATTATCACCCAGAAGTATAAAAAATAACCTGCGACCATCCTGCGACCTATAAATATGCACAAAAAATTTATAATAATCTGTCAAGCTGTTTCGAAGGAGTTCGATAATAAACACTGTGACACAAAACATTTATATAGTAGATGTTTTTTCTGGATTTATGAGAAAAGGAGACCTTCCTTTTCGGGCCAAAAATGTATCTTGCTACAAGGTATTTTAAAATATTCATAATAATGTACAAACACTTATTTCATATATTATACCTATACCCATAAAACAGATTTTTATAAAGATAATAGAACACAATAAACTGTACACTAAATCAAAACTGCGTAGAACGAAACGCTATCAGTGCGGCTTTACTTTTAATGTGGCACTTGTGTGTGACAGTCGGTTAGATTTAAACAAGTTTTTCACGGCTCTGGAACACGGTATTTTAGTAAAGTCCGTAGACTGATAAAATAACTAAACGCTTCGAATGATTCGCAATAGCAAGAAATATCTATTTTTTGCTCTTGATCCTACTGTATATATTCAAAACAGAATAATCCATACTAATATTATAAATGGGAAAGTGTGTCTGTCTGTCTTTCTTTCACGGCAAAACGGAGCGACGAATTGACGTGATTTTTTAAGTGGAGATAGTTGAAGGGATGGAGAGTAACATAGGCTACTTTTTGCCCTTTTTTCACCCCCCACTTCCCAAAAATGGGGGGTGGAAGTTTGTATGGAGCATTCCGCAATTTTCAAGGCAGAAAGCTAAAAATTGGTATGCTGACTATTTATGACTACCAAAAAAATTGCCCATAATTTTTGTTTGAAATCTGCACCCAACCCCTTAAAAGAAGGGGTGAAATTTTATATGAGACCTTTCGCAGTTTTCAAGGCACGAAGCTAAAATCGGCACACAGACTCTTTGTTACTAACGAAAATACCTGCTATTTTTTAGAAATCCTCCCCCAGCCCCTAAAATAGGGGATGGAAATGTGTGTGAGACTCCGCAAAATTAGAACAGGTTCTTTAATACAAACGTATAATAAAATAATTTTATTAAAACGAATTAAATAAAACAATATTAAAAACTTTAAATCTTACCATAAATCAATCAACTCATGGATTCCGATAGATGGCGCTGATATGTTTATTGTATATTATGTTCACGATAGGTTTAATTGTTTAGTTCAAAAATTAATAACAGATGGCAGTGTTGAAATAAAATAAATAACGTGTAAAATTCTGTTCCGAGTTCTCTTCTGTGTTTAGGGAAGGGGAACAGTGCTACCCCGAATTTAACGCGAGCGAAGCCGCGGGCAAAAGCTAGTTATGTAATAAAGCAGTATGTTGCTGATAAACTTGTATACATTTTATGTTTAAGACTGAATATCGTAAAATGTTTATATAACTTTAAGCTACAAAACGCTTCAAAATCAAAACAATTGTGCTTGCCAGCTTAAAAAAAAACATTTGTTGCAAGTAATGTATATTTACGAATGTTTTTTTTTAGTGGTACAAATGTATTTAAAAATAAATAAGTATTTCTTTCGGAATATACAATTTTTTCGCAATTTTTGGTATCTTTGAATCTTATGTGTACATGTTTAGCCTTAGTTATATGGAAGAAAGAAAGGCTCCTTTGCTCTTGATTTTTTTAAGGACCGTGACAGGTCTAATAAGGCTTCTGGTTATAAATAAGTTCCTGTTAACAAAGTTCGTCAAACGAATCAAATGCAAACTTTGTGGAGTTCATTTTTTGTCAAATTATATCTCGGTGTGTACGCTGTCTTAAACTATAACCGAGATGGCGAGCAAAAATAAATCTGTCTTTCATAAATAAATAAAAGATAGTGTTATAATTTCGAAGAAAAACGACGAATGGACTTTATTAATTTTAATATAGCAATTAATGATGTAACTTAAAATGGTTCTTGTTGAAATAACAAACATAAATATTTTGATGGTATGCTATTTCAAACTTATTTGAATATTCACAGAGGCCAAGCATAATATTACAATAGCAAAAGGGGAATAAAATGAAAGGCTGTGTAGACTGGGTATTATCTTAGCGCAATTAACATTATAAAGTAGCGAACTAGTAATAATTCTTGAATATAGGAGATATAATAGTGTTCATATTTTTTTTAAATTGTTATGCCAATATTATTATACCGCCAACACTAAAGAACATTTTCATCATCAAGTGTATATAAATATGTCTAAAATGGTACAAAAGAACAACGAAAATTGATTAATACAATAGAGACTGTAGTTACAAATAGTTTCATTTTAATATGTAGTTGAACAAATTATGAAAGTAATTAAACTATAGGCGTCAAAAACACTACAGCAAATAGTATTTGCCCCAAAATATATGTAAATATGTGGATAAGAATAAAAATAATATCCACAGCAGTGTATGAAATTAAGGATAAAAATCTACCGCACTCAGAACTTGGTGCAGCGGCTGCAGCAAGTGTATCTCATCGAATCGCATATGGCTAACATACTGCATTTCATTTGGTCATAGATAATGTTTACCATAATATATCTATGCTTTGGCAAAACCATATATGTAGTCGTTAGTTTAAAATGGAATGCCATTGTTCATATTTTTTATTATAATTGAGGTTTATACATTTTTAAGTTTTCTTGACTTTCTTCCTTTTATTACTGTTGTATTTCAAGTATTTCTAAGTAGGAATCGTCAAGATGTGAGAATAAATGATCATAAAGATATGATAGTGTCAATTTCTGTAGAACACGGAGTAAAATGAAATACTTATTACTAAAATCCGTTATATGCATCTCTTATATCTCTTTTATATAGTATATATACATATAAGAGATGTAAAACGGACGTTTGTTAGTTAGTTACGAAGTTTAGGTCAAACCATTTAAATTTTCAAAGTATCCGAGCACTCGAGTAGAATGCACCGTTTAAGTTAGTTCGGAGTAAGTGATTGGAGATCAATTGAAAGTTGTTATCTGAAACTAAATTATTTCTTTTACATATTCGTTTACTGAGTTCCTAGATTTTACTTATGTAATTTTTATATATATAATATATAATATTGCTTACCATTTTATTAAAAATATAAGTATTCAGAAAAGTTACAAGAAAATCTTTGTTATAAATGTAGATATCCACTGGGTAGAAGTAAATAGTCAGGTAGTCTATAAGCCACTATAGCAGTCTATAAGCTAAGCCGTTGCAGCCAAGCTCTTTTCGTGAAGTTTGCTTTAATTTTCTTTTTTTAAATAACACACTTTGTTACAAATGGGCACAGTAAATATAGAGCTAAGGTAGTACGAGGATGGCAAATTTAGTTTTTGTAAAATTTTATATTATATATTTATTTAGGTTCTATAATGATAAAATAACTGAATGAATCAATTACTTTATATAAATATAATTTTGTAAAAAAAGCATTATTAAGAACTCTTTATTCTTCGTTATAACAAATTGGAAAAAATTCGAAAAATTCTTTTGACTGCGTACTACGATTGAGCACGTTCGAAATGCTATACGATTAAATGTTATAACGCAAAATTCTCATACTAAAATACCAACAAAGATCACCATTCGACGCGGCACCCGCGACTGACAGCACCTTGAGGGTAGCTTAGGGGTCTTCTGCTTTTACTATATTCTACTTTAGCTATATTCTGTGATATAGGTGAGGTAGATAGATAGTACAGAACTACGTTGCAATAATTATATGCCGACTTTCATGATTTTTGTCGCTTATATTTATTTAAACTTAAGATATAAAGAAAGCTTTCTAGTTCATATGAATTTCTACGGTTATGACATATTGCAATGTGATATGTTGCTTAGGTATTAAAAGAACTAAATACCAATTAGTACAAGTGAAATATATAAAAAATAGTGTTATTAAATGCGGTTACAACACCTACAGACGCACATAACGTCGATACATGGAGGAAGACTAGTACTTCGTATTAGAGATGCCGGTAGCGCAATGTCATACGTTGAAACGACAATTTGAAGCCCATAAATTGCCAAGTGTGTCCTAAGTTCATATCATGGTAGGGGTATATTTGTTGTGTGATGATTCTAAACTCTCAACTAATGATCTTGAGTTGAGGTGGTTTACAATATGATAACTTTATGTATTGATACCCAGTGCGTTGTTACCTCAGAATGAAATGAAATGGAACAGAATGAAATAGAATGGAATGGGAAGGTGAGGAATGGTAAGGAATGGAATGGAATAATGGAATATATATTCACACACGTTAAAAAGGACAAGGAGAGTCAAAAATACTGATATATCAAATCAAATGTATATTAAATATTAATAATATATACGGGTATATCAAATGGCGGCGTTATCACTTAAAAGAAATATCATAAAAGTGAGTTATAATAGCGGACAAAAATATATTATATTTTAATAGATTACTTCTGAATTATGATCTGAAGTGTTGTTAACATCTACTATGAAGGGGTCTTCAAAATAATTACTAACAATTCTATTATGACTACAATCTGCGCCCAAATTAAGCAATGAGTTGTCAAAATTTTATCGCACCGTATGCAGTAAGCTGGTGAATGCATGACGAGAGCGTTATGAAAAGCGTAATCGGGTGAGGTGAACGGAAGTTAAGAGGGAGATATAAGTTAGTGAAGATAGAAAGAGAGAGACTTACGTTTCGTATATTACTGTAGTGGCAAGAGAGAGCACACATTTTCTTTCTCTCTTTCTCTCATAGCCAGTTAAGTTTCGTATATGTAATACCCGAAGCAAGCACAAGGGTACAACGGCTTATTGTGCAGACGTTGCTGAATTCACAATAGATACTCTATGAGTATTCTTGTTACTAAGACCATGATTCGGAAAACACTGCTCCACATAGCAACGGTCTTCAAGAGGTGTGTGGTCGTATTCACCTCTAATATCTAAATCAATTGTTGCTTCTTACAACTCCCTTGGTTGTAAAAAGTGACTAATCATATTAAAGTACACATTTTACAAAAGTCAAAAAATCTTTATAGGTCGTTTTAGAAAACAGTATTTACGTACAGCGCGACCCGTTGATAGATGATGATTAACTAGTAATTGATATCAGCATCTAAACTACTTCTTTAAAAATTGTTGTATTTTATCTACATTTTTTTAATGAAATTCAGTTTCATTAAAAACATCAGATTTATTATAGCTTTGAGTATTACAACTTCTATACAAAGTATTATTAATATTACCACTATGGCATTTTTCGACAAAAAGTAGAGCCAGACCTTATTTTCGTCGAGCTTTTATAGGTGTTTTTATAGCTGTAATAGGTCACTACGAAAAGCCCTTTTATTTTAACAGGATAATATTATACCCTAATCCTTTCTAAATATTGGTGAAAGGATTTTTGAAATTGACTGATCAGTTTCGTAGATTACTTTGTAGAGTCGCTAACTCTGCATAAGATGCTATTATGATGTTAGGTGAATGTTCTACGATGACTCAAATAAATGTTCGAAAGGATGTGCGGGAAAATGTATAAGACGTGTGTCACCGATAATTGTTTTATTGCCACTGTTCTAAAAGCGTTCAATTACATATTTACAGCGTTAGCATAAAATAAATATACCTAACATTGAAGTTAATACATATTGTGGGAGCTCGCTCATACATGCTGCCCAATTTAAGATAAACAAATTCGACCCGTCGAGTGGAGTGGCGGCGCTCAGCGTTCCGCGGGGTACGTCGGTTCCGTCGCTTGATGTGTTGCACCGAACACTTCGCAGTTCCATTTCTTGCATGTTATTTTTGTTTGTTTTCAATGCTACTAATTAGTGTTTTTTTTGTTACTCATTCTTGTCCCGGTTGAGGCGTTGGCGGCGGTGGGTGCTTTGTTTATATTTCAGGTTCGTGTTCTAGCGGCGGTGGTGACTTGGATTCGATTGGCAACCGTATCAGCTTATCAATCGGTCGCTTTTCATAATCGTTATTATTTGTTCGTAGGGTGACCACACGCACGCGTCCGTCTTTTCCAGGATGAGTCTCTACGATACTTCCTAACAGCCAACGTGCAGGCGGGACGTGGTCCTCCTGTATTATCACCAGGTCTCCAACGCAAAGATCTTTCTTTGCGAAATGCCATTTGCTTCGACCTTGCAGTGTTTGAAGATATTCTGTGGACCACCTTCGCCAAAAATCCTTGTGCATTTTTTCTGTAAGTTTCCAACGCGTACCAAGGCTGATGTCTTCAACATCTAGTGAAAGCGGCGGCGCTAGAAGTTGATCTCCAACAAGGAAGTGACAGGGTGTAAGGCAGTCCAGGTCTTCAATGCTGTTAGTGAGAGCCACTAATGGCCTTGAATTGAGGCATGCCTCGATTTGTGTAAGTAGAGTAATAAACTCTTCATATGTAATTTTTTGTTCACCCAGGACCCGTTTCAGGTGGTACTTCATCCGTTTTACTGCAGCCTCCCAAAGGCCTCCAGCTGTAGGCCACGAGGGCATGTTAAAGTGCCATTCAATGTTACAGCTACTTAAGTGGTTCATGACATCCGATGCGGACAGGTAGTATTCCAGTGCTAATTTGTGTTCTCGATTGAGGCTGTTAGATGCTCCAACGAAGTTCGTGCCACAATCACTATACATGTGTTTTGGCATGCCACGCCTTCCACATAAGCGCTTGAGTGCTGCTAAAAATGTTACTGAGATGAGATCAGAAACCAACTCCAGGTGTATGGCTTTAGTTGCCAGGCAAATAAATATGACTATGTAGCCCTTTGATGTAGCTATTCCTCTGCCTTTATTAGATTTTACAACCACTGGTCCGGCTAGGTCCACCCCTGTATGAGTAAATGGCCGTGAGGGTGTCACGCGGGGCTTTGGAAGATCAGCCATTAACTGGTTTCTTCTGTTAGAGACCTTGAAACGCACGCACCTAATGCATTTTAATAGTTTATGTTTTACAGCACTCATACCTCTAATCAACCAAAATCTTGTCCGTAAACATGTTAAAGTTAATCTTGCCCCTCCATGCAACGTTACTTTGTGAGCCCACTGTATAAGTAGAATGCTTAGTTTTTCCTTATTCGGTATTATCATAGGATGTTTTTCTTGAGGCTTTAAAATCGAATTTTCGAGCCTTCCGCCCACTCTCAATATTCCATCCTCATCAAGCCATGGGTTCAAGTTTAAAAGAGAGCTTTTACTTGAAAGTTTCTTTTTATTTGAAAGATTATCCATTTCTTGTTTAAAATGTTTATGTTGTACGGCCTTGACAATAAACTTGAGTGCATTAGTATGTTCAATTACTTGCAAGTAAGTTGATTTCCGTTTGTCAGCGTTTCGTAGGTTGTGAATGAAACGTAATAACCATGCTATCTTATGCGTCACTTGTTCCATAGAGCTATATTTCTGTAGATATTCTTCGATCAATATTGGTCCACTATTTTGATGTTGAGTTATGCACACCTTTAATTTCCTTTCTTCATCTGGGATTGGAATATCAGATGAATTTGATGATTGTGTAATTTTGTTTTCCTTTAACCAACTTGGACCTTCCCACCATAATGAGTGTGTTAGTAGTTGAGATGGTAACAAGCCTCTACTGGCGCAATCTGCTGCATTTTCTTCGGATTTAACATGTTTTGCAACATGGTGCTGGCATAACATCCAAAATGCTGGTAACACGGTTTGCCACGAACGACTTCCAACGACTGATGTTACCCTGCAGCCAACCCAAGACTACCATTGAGTCAGTCCATCCGTGAATTTTTAATGTTCCTGTCTGGATGTTTGTTGAGTCTATGACTTTTTTCATTAATTGCGCTAGTAATAATGCACCGCATAATTCCAGCCGGGGTAATGACACGGCCTTGCTTAGCGGTGCTAGTTTTGTTTTGCCAGCAATAAGTCTTATAACCAGCTGGTTATTTTTGTCTATAGATTTACAATAGATCACGCAGCCATACGCTTTCTCTGACGCGTCACAGAATCCGTGTAGTTCGATCGACTTTTCACAATCGCCTATCCAACGCGAAATTCTTACTTCTGCAATTTTTGGCAGATCTTGTTTTAATATATTCCTTTCTTGTTGTACATCTGATGGTAAATAGTCATCTCAGTTTAAGTTTATCACCCATACCTTTTGAAAAAGTAATTTTCCTTTTATTGTAACCGGAGATAGACAGCCGAGTGGGTCGAATATCTTTGAAATTCTTGATAGTAGCGACCGTTTTGTAGTTTGTGGATTTTCAACCTTATCGCTTGTAGTTAGTGAGTTTAAAAACGAAAATTGATCATTGCGTGGGTTCCATGATAAGCCCAGTGTTTTGTTTGTTTCGGCGTGTTTAAACATATTTTGACTAAGGTTTTCACTCGGTAAATCTTGTAACAGCCTTGAGTCGTTACTGGTCCATTTTTTCAGCGTGAAGCCGCCCCCTTTGAGAAGACCGATGATTGATTTTGTGCTTCCTTTGCAGTTTGAATGTTATTGTTTCCACCAAGTAAGTCATCAACATACAGCTGTTTGCTAAGAAGGTCGACTGCGAGCGGATATTCATGACCATCGTCTTGAAGTAACTGTTGTATCGTCCGCATAGCGAGATAGGGCGCGCTCTTTGTTCCATATGTATATGTATATAGATATCGAGTCTCGCCATATTATTTTTTGGAGGTGTTGATCTTCTTTTATTACAAGTATTTGACGGTAAAACTTCTCTATATCGGCGGTGTACACAAATTGAAATGTTCTCCATAGTATTATAATAGCTTGTAGATCTTTTTGTAGATATGGAATGTGGCCCTAAACCACATTCCATAAGGTCGTTTAGTGTGTAGCCCGTTTTAAGTTTACAGGATGAATTAAATACAGCTCTCAACTTGGTAGTGAGAGAATCTAGTTTGATGACACCATGGTGTGGAAGAAAACAGCTTGGCTCATGATGAGTTATGCATTGCTTCATGTGACCTAGTTTTATATACTCTGATATAAACCTTTTATAGTTTTCAGCTAGGACTGGATCTCTTGTAAATTTTTTCTCGAGCTGTTTAAATTGAGCTACAGCTTGTGACCTTGACGGGGCCAAATGATCTTCAAAATTAGGTTTCATGGGAAATTTTACGACATAACGACCATCTTGTTGCCTTGTTGTTGTCGACCGGTATAAAGTTTCACAATAATCTAGGTTGGGTGTCGTATTACTGTAATTTTCTATGATTTCTTCTAATTCCCAATAGTTCGAAATTTCTTCTAAGTTATTAAGAACGGCATGGCAGTTAAATGTTTTAATGTGACCGACCAAGATCCAGCCTAACTTGGTCTGTTGTGCAATAGGAGCATTGGCGGGACCCCGCAGGATTCCATCCATTACAATTTCGGACTAAACCTTAGCGTTCAGTAGGATGTCCACTGGTCGTGAAATATTGTAATCAGGATCCGCCAAGTTTATATTATGCAGATGCGGCCATGGTTGTTTTTCAAATGTGAAGTTTGGTAGGGTTCCCACCACTTTGTGCATAACTGATGCATCTGTTATAAATGTATAGTTGTTAAAGCGAGATTCACATATCAGCTGTACAGCTCCGTGACTCTGGGAAGCTGTTATCCCAACCCCGAATACAGACGCATTTTGATTACATCTGTTCAGGCTAAGTCGTTGCGCAGCCGCTTCGGTTATTAAATTAATTTGAGACCCTTGATCTAACAAACATCTCATGGGGATGAAAGTGTCATCCCTTGATCTTATGTTCAGTTCTATCGTAGAGAGTAGTACTTCGTCATAGTTTCCGGCCACATGGTTCGACTTGCGTTTTGTTGTTGGTGTTGATGTTGAAGGCTGGAATTCATTCAAGGTTAAATCGGTTGTTATACATTTCATGTAAGATTGTATGATGAGAGTTATTACAAATCTTACATTACTTAGTTGACGTACATTCATTTTTGTGATTGAAAAGGCAGTTTTCGCACACAGGCAGTGTTTTGACTGTATTAACTTTTGTTTCCGGTGTTATGTTTAAAAACCTTTTGCATGTAATTAAAATGTGATCGATTTTCTTGCATAATGGACAAATTCGTTCGACTTGGCTTTTAAATGATTTTACGAATGTAGGCTTTGTTTCCATGTAATTGCGTGCTTGTTTCGGTTCATTTTACTTTGCAGGGAATGTTTGTTTTGTCTGTTTGGTTCTCTTGTGCAGCGGTTCTAATGAAGTAAAGTTTGCCTCTAATATGGATATTAATTCGTCAAATGATGGAAGGTCACGCTTATTTTTTCGGGCGTCCATGTAAGCTGCATATGTTTCAGAATCCATTTTTTCAGTGATAATATGAACCAGGATCGGATCCCAGGTGGACGTATCCACCCCAAGGTTGTGGATAGCGTGGACGGTCTCCATACTCACATCATGTAAACGCTTGATTTCGTATGCGTTGTGTTTTTGCATAGCAGGCTGATTCATGAAAACTTGCATTTGTTTTGTGAACAGTAGTTGGAAGTTATTATACCTGCGGTTCAAAATATCCCAACAGGTGTCATAATTGTCAGCTGAGATGGTAAGATGCTGCACGAGACGTTCGGCTTCACCTTTAAGCTTGCCTTTTAAGTGCTGCATCTTCTGACATTTGTTCAAGTTTGGGTTATTATGAATTGCTTCGCAATACAGATCGGAGAAGGTCAGCCAGTTAACATAATTTCCGGAAAATACGGGTAATTCGATATGTGGTGTAGCTTCTTGTTGATGTTTGACGGAGTTAAGTTTCCGATGCAATGTGGATTTCATTGTTTCGTAAGTTTCTTCATATTGAGAAAACTCTTTTTCGTAACCTTCATCACACCCATCTAGCACGTTGTCAAGCTGCCAGTGAAGGTCGTCGATGGTTTTCCAGCGCGACTGGATCAGTTGCAGTTTATCTTCAATTTCCCACCTTTCTACGAGTTTGTCTATGCTTATATTTTTCACAGCCCTAGTGAAAGCGCGAAAGTTTGTTTTTTGTTGACACAACAGTTCGTCACTCTTGGATGAAGATCCAGTGTTTTCTGTGCGTTTAGAAACAATCTTGGTTTCGGCACTGCTACCTTCAGCTCCCATGGTTTCGGTTTGTTTTTTGTCTGCCTTCATACTTGATATAAGTTGAAGGCCATCAACGTAAACTTGCTTAATGTTTTGGAAAATGTTTTTTGTGAAGTGATCGTTTGTCTTAACGTCCTCTAAAAGTAAAAGAGCGTTGTTTGACACGAACTCACCCCACAAGTTGTTTAATGTGTCCTCTCTTGTTTTGAGATATTCGAATGTTTTCCGGGTTGCGGAATCTTTTTTATAGTTGGTGATGATTCTCTCGATGCTGGTAGCAATCTCGAATTGCCTTTCCAGTAGAGCTTCCATCTTGAGTTGTTAATATGTTGATGTTGACGTTCAGATCGCTCAGTGGCAGCTATTTAGATGCTGGCGAAGGTAAAGCGTGCGCGGACTGTACCTCTACTGCTTCTTCAGTGCGTCGTCTCAATTCAACAGGTGAGACCAGCTGGTGGGAGGCCTGTGAACCGATCGCAACAGCAAAGATACACACACGTAACACTTCACAAACCTCGAAGGACCACAATGTAGAGTCGCTAACTCTGCATAAGATGCTATTATGATGTTAGGTGAATGTTCTACGATGACTCAAATAAATGTTCGAAAGGATGTGCGGGAAAATGTATAAGACGTGTGTCACCGATAATTGTTTTATTGCCACTGTTCTAAAAGCGTTCAATTACATATTTACAGCGTTAGCATAAAATAAATATACCTAATTATGAAGTTAATACATATTGTAGGAGCTCGCTCATACAAATTCCTACATCGAAAGTTACAAACCTGACTCCTTTATAATATTAATAAGAAAAAAAGGAAGAATAAATATAGAAGTCCTCATCAGGTAGATGAAGTGTTAGGTATATCAATATTTAATATAGCAGACTGGTTGGTTGTCGGGTCCCGGGTTAAAATCACACAGCCCAAAGGAATTTCTTTAACTGTCCTAAAGTTGCGGCTGCAGTATTATTACATTGAGAAACAGATAGTGACGCACATTCGTGTTCACTAAACCCAAATAATGTCAAAGGAAACGCTATTGGTAGCACTAAGCTTAATCTAAGTTAAGTTTGAGACCGCTTTGGATTTCTAAAGTTTCCAAGTGGTCGAATGGAATGCACAATTGAACAGCTCAGCCGCTACGTGATCCAAGACTTGGCCGGCATACAACCGTTGGAAACTTTGAGTCTAGATTCATAATTCCTACTTCTACCTCGAAAAGAAATTTTTATTTCCTAACTTTAAAATTTTGTATTTTATGTCGCTATTATAGCTATTACAGCGTTGAACTTAACCTCTTCTTCAACGCAAGAAGTTTTTAAAGCAGATTTTGTTCACAAAAATATTTAATTTTGTGACAGTTCCAGAGAACTTTTATTGGAATTCTGTTGTGCTTAATATTTCGATTTTCAGATCACTTATAATGTGACTTTAAAATAATTATTATATTATCAATTCGGAAGGCTCATTAGCCCGTAAGTCCCAGAACTACATTCATGAGCACCCACTAATTAATACGACGCTCGCGTGACGGAGTATTTGGCTCATTCACCCTACGGTGGGCGAATCCATTTGGTTTTAAGTATCATTAGTTACCTTATATTGAATTTCAATTGTTTTCATATGAAAACCATTAAGTCAAATAAAAATATGGTAATAAGAATTAAACAAAAATAAATTGAGAAAGATAAAAAAAATATTGTGTTTTGTGGTTTAATAGTAGAATAGCACTAACCCTTAGGGTGTCGGAAAAGGCGACAAGTAATGTTAAAGATAATTATGCAAACGTCTCGTAGGCCATAAGATAGGCTGCGGTGTTTTTGGAAGTATGGTTTTTACTGCGATCTCCAACCCGGCTCTCAAGCGTAGAGCTTATGGCAAAACCTGCCATAAGCTAAAAGACCTCCAATAGGCGACGTCTTCCATCTGGGATTATGATGACGTTCTGATGTGATGATCATTAAATCCAAAGATATCTTCTCTCCAAAGATATTTTGAGCCTTTTTCAGGGATGCCCAGAATAATAAATGCTCTTTATTAATTTATTTATGATCAGAGATTGACATTGTTCCAATTATACATATATATACTTTTTCTTTTTTGACTCGCCTCTACATTGCCCGCTGATGAGTCCTCTGTATTGGCAGTATGGGAACGCATCAGGCTGAGGCGGCGAAAAGCCATTACTACTAAAATTTTTTAATTTCGATTGACACAAGATTAATGAGGAGTTTCATTAAGCAGTATTCTTGTACAGTCCGATCCTGTGACTTAGAAGAATCAAATTTTTCATCTAAAAGTGGTATTATTTGGACTAGTTGATACACTTTATAGTGACAATATTTTTTTTTAAGCGTTTCAAGATTATCAAACCTATAATAATAGTGGGTTACATACCATAGATACATATATCTAAACAAAGGTAAGACTCTGCATTCAAAGGTTGAACGCACTAACTATTGCACATTAAATTCCTAGATTTACGTATAATAATCGAATTTAATAAAAGTTCGTGTTTTTGTGTACAACTTTTATATATAAAGAAACATTTACACACAAAAATATTATATTGCCTTTTCAGATAATGGAGGTCGTTTCATTTCATATTTACATTCATAAATATGCTTATAACATGGGTCTTTGATGTTACAGCTATAAATTATAGTATCAACTGCCGTTTCAGCAGCAGTTCGTGAGCGTTTGTGATTCGGAAGGGTTTCTTTTATAAATAATAAACTTTTGGACACTCGTAATAAAAAAAACCATTTTCCAAGGAAACGCTGTAATTTTCTCTTACCAAATGGAAGAAAGTAGCGTCTATCCTGAAGAATACTACAATACCTTAATATTAAGCCTTTCTTGTTTAAAAAAATGGGGCATATCTTTTGACGAAAACTGGTCTTATAGTAAAAAATATTGGCGTAGATCATTATTTCATTTGCTTATGATGTTTCATTTTGTGTCGATTTCATTTTACATTATTAAGATACTTAGCGAGGGAAAAGATTTGTTCCAAGAAGCCAATTTCATATCACTATGGTTGGTTACTCTTCAAGGTAAATATACTCCATAGTTTTTTTCTATATGTTTCAATATAGGTATAAAACACAAACATTAATTACATCAATAATTCAATTTGTAAATTACCTTTTAATGTTTTTTATTGTGTTTAGCGGTTTTTAAATTTCCTACAAGCGGAATAAGAATTTACGGATTTTTGGATATTGTATTGGAGCAGACAATGTGTTTAAGAAATTTAAATTGTGTGTGGCACATATTAATTAGGTCCGCGGGTTCCGATCTAAAAGAACACTTACACAGTACTAATTTTTTGTTAATGTTATTGTATTATTATTATATGTGAGTTTAGGGGCTCTGCAGCTCAAATGCAATCGTGTTACGATGACCTATAGGATCTATTATGGCTCGTCTCCAATTCAGAATAAGCTATTTTGCCTGGATGCTTCTAGCAAAGACTAGGCTTTTAGCCTTGCAGGAATTATGACCATGCATCTTTGCTAGGTGAACTACCTACCCAGTAATTTTACGTGAAAGTATGATAATGATGATAAGACGACCGTTTGGTGTAACGGTAGCGATCCTGCCTTTCGCACAGACGGTCCTGGGTTCAAATCCCGGAAAGAGCAGATGTTTGTATGATGAATACGAGCATTTGTACCTGAGTCATGGGTGTTTATATATATTTCTATGAATATTATGAATGTATCATATGAATGTATGTTTATCCGTTACCCTAGTATCCATAACACAAGCCTTACAGTGCTTACTTTGGGCTAGGCTAATGGGTGTGAATGTAAAAAAAAAAGATACACATTCTTTGCCATCGCTTATGGTTTAGACTCAAGCACTGATTTATGTGGTGATCTAAGTGCTTGGTTCTTTTGCATGCTGTTCTATATGGCTGAATAGGTCCAAAGCTTCTATTTTTTTTAAACTTAACACCAACATTCATATATACTTACCCTATTTAACAGCAAATAAAGTATTTGTATTTGAGAGGGCCACTTGACTTTGCCAGTGTTACCTGCTCAGTATATATTAACTTTTGCTTACTTTTTGCTTTCTTCATAAATAAAGGCGCGATAAGTTTTTCAATGCATTCAGTGCGTCTCCTAGGGTTAAAAATATCCCGCTAAGATCTTATTGCAATTAGTTTTATTTTTCTGTATACATCAATACTAGCAGCGATTAACTAGATTTATGACAAACTGCAAACGCTGGTCGTGTGCGGAAGATTGAATTCACTTTTGTACCAATTCCGATGGTCTTTTCACGACCAATGCGATTAGTTTCTTTAGATTTATTTTATATCCATATTTTCACATGATTTTCGCATTTAGACTATATCTCTTTAAGTTTGGTTTGAATAGTGTTTTTGAAGATAATAATTATACTGAAGAAAATGAGTGGCATCAGAGCTATAATTGATCAACTTGGTTCTAATTGGAGGGTCTCAGGTCTAGGTGACGAACAACTGAAAAAAAAGAAAGTATATCTGAATCAACTTGAAAATACGCAAAAAGGTAAGTATAATTATCTGACACATGTGATGATCTCTTCAAAAAACTGAGGCTAGTATTTTACATGTTGCAACATAAAGAAAAGGCTACAAAATAAATTAAGAATGTTGTGATTGTTTATAAATTCTACCATAACACATTTGCTCAAAGTCACAATAAACTTGACCCACTAAATATTTTTTGTTTTTTTTTTATAAATTATATAACAGTAATATTTTTAAATTACGTAGTTCGTTTGTTCATTTAAAATTAATATTAATGTATTTTTTCTATAAGATCTAAAGTACGCCTGTAAAAAACAACCACGTCTCCTAGCCCTCAGGCTCAGGTAGGATTGGCATTCACGACCTATAGCTATCAACATAATACTATACTAATACTACATAAGATAATATTAAATCTACATAATACATTATTGTAGCTGGTTTCATCTTAATCGATAGTTTAATATTTGTAAAAAAAATATTTTCGATGTTGAAGGTAGTTAACGTCCAACATTGATATTCGTTCAACATGTTTGCAAGGGTGATCTTATCTTTTTAATTTTCTATTGAATTCATAATCATTATAGAAGCACCTATTATTGATAATCAATTTTTCCTTACTCATGTAACGTAAACTAAAAAGAACTTAGACATTAATATCATAATGAAAAAAATAATTATTATCATAACACAAAAGAGACTTAAAACTTTTTCTTGTAAGGTGTTAAACCGATGGAAAATATTTAATAACTTGCGTAAACTCTAAGATTTGTTTATTTATTTCAGTACTTCACATCATGGGATTTGGTGTAGCATACTTTTACCTGTTATCGCCTTTGCTTGAAACCTTATTTCGTTATTGTATACTGCGAGAAGATCCAAAGTGGCTTCTTCCTTTTATGTATTTGTATCCATTAGCTGTCACTGATTGGTGGAGTTATTTGGTCGTGTACGCATTAGAATTGTATTGCAGTAAGTTTATTGCTCTAGTGTTATTTATCCTTTATTGATTTTTTTCCCTTTTTTTAAATTTTAATATTCATTTGCATAAATGAATTGGCTAACTAAATGGTTAACTAAAAAGATTTGATAATTATTATCATTTAATGCTAAACACTGCCATTAGTACCACTACGATCGTTTTGATGAAATATCTTTTAAGTAATTTTATTGAAGAGAAAACTTCTTTAGAGGCGTTGTGCACTTTTGGGGTGGGTAAAAAATGTTAAACTCGCGTCAGGACACGTGACCTGCGAAAATTCTTAAGAGGGAGGGCAGGCCGCTTGCGCGAGTGTGCGTGTGTGTTTGTTGTCATGTTTGTGTACGATAGCGCAATAAATGAATACTGTATTTTACCACATAAATGATAGTACGATTATTTTATTCTGATAAATATCAAAAATTCACAACGTTAATGTTCATCTTTCACTTCTGCCGGCACTCCCAAATCAAATATTGTTAATTATGGAGTGCAACCCGTTGTTTTTTATTTAAATTGTTATATTTTTTGGTTACAGTCATACACCTTGTCTATTTATATATCGGAGGAGATCTTCTCTTAATAGCTCTATGTGCAAATCTTAGCAATGAATTTATGTTGCTTCAAGAAGACTTGCTTAATATTAAACCAAGCAAAGTTATGGTATGCGTAGACGAGGAAATAGTATCATTAGGAGAAGAAATTAAACAGTTAGGAGATTTTGTTAGGCGTCATCAGAAAATAATTAAGTAAGTAAACTTTAAATCTTTATGCAAGAATAAATAAGGTATGTTAGTATCGAAATATGAGTAGACACCTTCATAGTACAATGACCGTTAATTAAATTACACACTTAAGATGTCATGACAACTTAATCTAAAACTTTCTCTTTATAAGGCGTAAATTAAAGTTAAAAAATGATATCGGTTCTTTTATTTGCCTAAAAGAAGGCTGAAGCAGCATCACATCATCACTAAGATCTAACTTGTTTTCTTTTTATTATAAGTGAAAATATGTATGATTTAATTATCAGAGATTTATTATTAATGGTTTTAGGTAAAATTTTTTGTAAACTTCACAGTAAACATTCTTTTAAACTGATTTAGCCCACATATAATTTAAAAAATTATATGATGTTTTAAGAAATCATTAATAAAATAATTAATATTTTATATTCGACCACATGATGCACGGAATTGGCAGAATGACCCAGTGACGTCACCTGCTTGTTTAAAGTAAATGTCAAGCTAAGTTCAACTACAAGCAGGCGACTTCGTGAAATCAAGTAATATGCATTAAAGTTTCTTTGGCGTTTTGGAGAGTTTTTGTTCATTTAAACTTTAATTGTAAGTAGAGAAATTAGCAAAGAATGTATAAAATGGCAAATGTTTTATATTATAACGAACTATTTGAAGTGTTTTGATACAACCTGTCAAATACCCGATTGTTAAAGACTTAAACTAGATCCAGCAAATAAAACAAGACAACCTAAATTAATGATGATATAAAAGAAATATTGGAAAAATACTTTATAATAATACATATATTCGTCTTTGGGAAACATTAGTAAATGAAAAACAATAAACCCTTTTTGTTTCAGTTTAACTCAACTGCTTGATGCATCTTTTAATAAAATCATATTCATAAATTTGCTGTTTGCGGCTTTGAACATTTGTTTCTTTTCTCTCGCAGCTAGGGTGAGTATACATTTTGTACGTATGATTATAATTAAAGAGCTTTAGGCTGGTTTTGAAAAAAAGATATTGGGACATCTTTTGTGCAAAACCAGCCTAAACCTAAAGGTAAATAAGCGGTGAACTAGTAAAAATCCACCAATTACTGCGCAAAACTCAAAAGATATTAAAACCATATTAATGGATTTTTTCCTCACCGCTTAGCTTAGAAATATACAAATCTCTGGTGAAAAGCATTTTTATGATTTACAACGTAAACTGTTTTTTCATCCACCGCTTCATGGACCAGCTGTAATTATTAAGCGGACGCGTCAAGAAATATTACTATTTGTGTAGTTAAGAATGTGTCAAACACTTTGTTAATATCCCTATGAACATTGCAACCGTGGCAAGCGAAATGATTCAAATTTATTTCAGCTTTAGTTTATTTTTTTGTCATTTCTATAATTTGACACTGATGACATTTAAATAATTAACCAATTATCAATAGTGTTAATGCATTAGTAGATATACTAAATACATTTTTCATTTATAGGCGTCAATTGGACTTGCTGAAATGTGTAATAATTATGGGGCAGTTTTTGTTATTTTGGCAACTGTGTTTTCCATATGTTATTCTGGCGAAATGCTCTGCACTTCGGTAAGAATGTCAACGTTTTTTATTTGTTTTCATATAACAATATATTTTCAAAGCGGATTAGAATAAAATGATATATTAGCCAGAATTGTGATCTATTGTAATCTGATTTGTAAAAAAAGTAAACATGCAAAACTACAATATGTTTTCTTTTTTTCATTGTTTTGTTGTATTTCCCTTACATTAACAAAAATATCAATGTCGTATAATAAAAAGAAATAAAATTACTAAAAAAATCAACATGTTTCAAAAGTTTCCCACCTATATGTGATAAATTGACTTTTTGCTAGTGATAAATTTCTTTAGATATAAAAATCTAGCAGATAATCTAGCATTTATGAAGGCTCATCGCAGCTAGAGAAGTTGCGTTCAATTAGCGGAAAAATATTTTTTTAACCCAGAAATGCGTGTTTATTTTTATAAGTTTATGTTAAAGTATGTTACATACTCAAATATATTTGAATTTTATATACAGTTTAACAAAATTTTGATGGCGTAGCAGTTACAGTATTGGGGCTTTAATTGCGGGCGCTTTGAAAATTTTTAGGAACCGGAAATTGGATGAGGGACCAAAATACCTTTTTTTCTTGAGCTCCGTGTTTCGAAAGACTCATACCTTTCATTGCGGACAACATTGAGAACATTAATGATGATTAAGTGTTCTAGCTGTATATGTAGAATAGCTGTATCAGATTTTGTGCAATATGCTTTTATACGTCAGATGTTTAGATGATCAGAAAAAATACTTAACTTTAACTCAAACTTTTTAGAGTACTGGTATAGCGGAGTGTGCATACAGAAATCTATGGTATGAGGCCGATACTTCCTACCGCACAGATATTTATTTTATTTTAAAGAGGTATGTAACTATTGTTTCCTTATTATGATATTAGTTTTAGTTTAATTTAAGATTTTTTTAAGAAAGTCACACGAAATCTTTGGTTAAGTCAAAAGCAAGTGTAAAAACAGGAACAATTACGCCGCTGCTATTAATACTTTTTTGCTTTGACAACTTTATTGTCTTTGGACATCAAGCTATATGTGCTGATGTTTGAACTTACCTTATTATATATCTTTCGATTTGTCTACGGTACATTTAAACCAGCATCTACCATTCTACAATCAGTTTGAAATGAACGATCTTTTGTGTGATCTTGTGGTCGTATAATTTAATTGTTGTTGTATCTCTTCGGAGTGGATGAGTTTTTAATAATTTCCATTTATTTTTAATTGCCGTTACCTTGACCAAAAACGACTATAGCCAGATTGCTTACAAGACAGGGGAATCGTTCATAAGTGATATCAAAACACAATTGACTTTAAACTGTGTGGCTGCTCTTTTGAAGTTTAAAAAGAAGTAGAATAATAAATAAAAATCATTGCTTGTAAAATTGAGTTATAATTGGTGATCTTACTTGATTTTTCTGTAATATTTATCATACACCATGCATATTCTTGTGGCGTCGTTGAATTTTTTTAACCTTTACAGGAAATATGTTTTTTTATGTATTCATATGTCTTTTAGATCACAGAAGGTTTGCAGTTTGTCTGCCGTAAATTACTCGTCAATATCACTAATCACATTTGGAAAGGTGATACTGAAAATATATTTTTTTGTTTCTGTAATTTATTTACTAATTTTCTTATTTTTAAAGAAAAAATATTTTTTTCAGGTTCTAAGTACAACTTGGTCTTATTTGTCGCTGGCAAATACATTTTATGATAAGAGCCATTAATAACATACTACCAAAGTCGCAGATGCTACAATTAAATTAAATATTTTTATAATAGTGTAATAGTATGGTCTGAGTTTTAATGAAGTTGTGGTTGTAATAGCGTTTTAATTTTTTACATTACAAAAAGTGTAAATATTAATTACAATCAGTAATGCAACAACAATTCACTAAATTAAAATATTTGAATTGTATAAGGTCACAAATTATCTTACAATTGTAAAGTTACAAATAGTTTTTCGTCTAATGCATCCAATCGCAACCATTAGTTTCTTTTTATTGATATTCTCTTTGTACCAGATTAGAAAAATAGAACTTACAATTAAAAAATTGAGGATTCTAAGAGTTCTTATTTCCATTTCGCCCTCTTTGTATACATCTGGATGTTTGATAAACAACCAGTGAAACGTAATCAGTTCATCATCAAAACGTTCACTTCTTTCACGATATTACGGTCATTTTCCACTCCCCGCTTCATCCTTCATATGTCGAGCTCCTCATCAAGTTTTCACGCGCGCCTTTTCCCGCATGACACACTATGCGCATCTGGTGAAATTTTGATTTATTTAAATCGTTTCGTCTCTCCTAGTGTGTAATACCATCAAAGTTTCGCCATCACATGCACGTTCTTACGGGTTTGCTTTTCTACCCGAGACTACACGGATTTTACAAAATTAAATTGTACCTTAATCATAAACACTGATATTGTTATCTATCAACTTAGCAGTTAATATACGTCGATATGAAAGGCCCATAATCTTTAAATTTTGACTTCCTACAACAGAGAATTCTCAAAATAATGATTTGGTGTTAAAGGGGAATGCCCATTTTGGTCCCACCGTGGACATTATTAAACAAGTACATTAATTAAGACATTTAAAGTTATGAATTTTACATATATTTAAACAGGCGCCACTGCAATAAACTATATTTCGATAAATAAAAGTATTTTTTTGTTTATAAAACGTCATAAGTTATGTGGCAAAATGTTGCCAGCACGTAAATTACATTTTTGATACAATCACATTAAATATCGATATGAAGCGATTAAAGAAAATACATTTAACTGAATAAATAACTTAAGATTTTGCAGAAACAACGAAGTTCGTATATCAAAATAATAGAAAATGTCAATGAAAACTAAAGCTAAGGTATTCTATAAAACAAAAAAAGTTATCGAAAAGTTGATTAATCGATTTTGTGTTTTTATATTTATGATTTATTTTAATGGCAACACTTGTTTATCAATAAAATGACAGTAATTCAAAACAATTGTTACTTGTTGCTAATGCTCAGCCTGATGTGTTTTGATTGCAATTTCGACTTCTTTGTTCTTAATTTAGTCATATATAGAAAATAGTTACTTTAGCACAGTTGATCACGACTCTGTATTTTAGTAAGACAAATCTAGAAGAGCATTTTTAAGCTTAATTTACAATTTCTGTGATTGAGAATAAATTATACTTACTATTAATTAATAATATAATTGAGTCCATTCTAGAGATGCCGCTGTTAGGTAATTATAGGTAATGTTTTCTAAAATTTGCTAATAAGATTGTAGGAACACTGTTTGCTGTGTGGTATCGGGTATTGAGTGGAATAGGAATAAACATCCACGCTTAATGGTGTCCTAAATGGCGATTAATAATATTAGCGGTTATCCTACACACCTGTAGACCACAAGACGGGCAGCAGAGTATTTTACTGCGTTCTCCAATTCGCCTCCCAAGCGTGGACATAATGGCGAAATTTCCTTGTCGGGGAAGGCTTCCGTTCAGAGAGGGCGTTTTCGGCTGAGATGATGACTAAATAAACTTTGGCGACCTCATCCATAAATCGCCTTCAACGCAAGTAAGCATGGGGAAAATGGGAAAGGCGTTAAAAAAAAATCTATGCAAAGCCGGGCGGATAAGGTAGTAATATTATAGAAGCGAAAATGTTTTTGTTAATTAAATCTATTTTTGACGACGATACATAAATATCATTTAAAGGAATTTTACTAGAGTATGTCTTTAGATATAAAAATCTAGTAGTTGAATGCTTAACATAAAAAATGAAATATATATTATTGTTTATGTACTTACCTCGTATCTCAGAAAAGATACACAATTATTATATGTTTGATTTGGAGCTTAATGATTTCTGTCTCTAATAATAGGATAATGTTGCATATCTTGCTCCGGTTGTTTAATAATTATGTAGTTGTAGCTCTCGTGGTTTACTTATCGTAAATAAAATAGTACTGGAACACAATCATCTTGATCCAGACAAAATGATGGCAGAAAGCGTAAAGCTTAATAGGTAATCGAATGCCAAGCTTTAAAGATGCCAATACCAAGAATAAATAGTCAAACATAGTCAAGCACGGAGATTATAAAAATCTATGAAAAATATTAAATATAAGATTACGGTACGAACTTATTTCTGTTTAATATTGGAGACCTGTTATGCTCGATTATTTTATATACTAGTTTTTATCGTAAATACTGTTAGCTTTCGAAATAGTATAGTAAAAAGGTTGAGTTTTTAGCGCTATGTAAACTGCTTTCTAAGTAAATAGACACCACATTTTGCGTCGTCGTTTATCATAAAACGGGCTTTAATATGAAAGCGAATGTAGCGTAGGTTACGCAATACAAAAACGTGACTTGAATAATAATTACAATTGTTTAGATCTACCCTTAGTATTTTATTGCTTGTAGAATTTGTGATTTTGATTTTAAAACTGCTATTAGTGGCATAGACGCCTACTCACTGAATGTAATATCGTTACTAGCAGCAAGTAATGACTTATTTATACTGGTTACTGACATCAATGATAATAACTATTATGATGTAATTTTAATAAAATAATATTTGGTTATTACTTCGATCACGGTGTTGATTATAATGAGTAGGTACAAAGTTTCGGAATATTCTATCCTGATCGGTATGGATATCGATAAAAATTTTAACGTATTTGTACAAAATGGACATGTTTAAAACTCTATTAAAAATACGATTAATTAAATAAGCGTATGGACATTCGTGACTCGACTACAAATGCTCATCAATGCCCCTTGTTGGATTTGAATAAGCATGTCTCAGTTTTGCTGTCACGGTGATTAACTTCTAATATGATAGCATTCTTAGCATTAAATATTTTATTTTTATGAATGGCCCTTGTGAATGTTATTCGGCTATCATTAAGGCGGCTTTTGCCTATCTCTTGGTATGTCAGCTGGTTGTGCGGGCGATTCAAAATTAGTGGACTGTATTGCGGTATGAGAAAATTTATGTTGACAACAATATGAGAGGAAGATGAAGGGGGCACGATACCTTGACCGCCACGTGGTATGAGATGCTGGAGGCTGCCGGGGATGCCCTGGGCCTTGCTGTTCCTTATTGTTACGCACACAAAGACACCGTCTCATAAAACTGTAGTTTGTTGTAGGGGTTTGCGGAGTGAACTTAATATACAAGTGTTACGAATGAGTCCTCGTTCGTAGTACATCGGTGATGACCGAACACGTTCCGCTTGGGTAAAGGCTGATGGTTGCGCCAGTATTAAATTCAAATCTGCAGCTTTACTTATTTGTATGTTCTTGGAATTTTTATTAGTTGGGTCGACACTCCTAGCCTCACCTCCATTTACTCCATTTCCCTTTCGCACATACTTTGTCTCACATATGGAAGAGCGAGATGACCGCGCCATCTATTGGTGGAAAATCATACCGCAATGTGGCCAAAATGCGGGCAAAAGCAGGAAAAAAGTCGAGTTTCGCAGTTTTAAATTGAACTAGTGGCCTATACGCAAACCCCTACAACAAACTATAGTTTTATGTGACGGTGTCTTCATGTGCGTAACAATAAGGAACAGTAAAGCCCAGGGACGTACCCGGCAGCCTCCAGCATCTCACACCACGTGGCGGTTAATTTTCTCATACCGTAATACAGTCTACTTATTTTGAATCGCCCTCATAACCACACTTCATTTCACTCAAAAAATGTTTTTTCTGAAGAGAAGATAATTAAAATATCTTTTTTTAAGAAAAAAAAACATCTTTTAAGCGTTCTCGCACACTACCGATTGTCGGACAAATGTTTTCACTGAGTTTTATCATCGAGTTAGTGACTAACCACAAGGCCATTGTCAACTCAACGTCACGTCACTCAACACAAACTTTCCTACATTTGTGTTGAGTTGGACACTAGTCAGTCGGCTATGGAGATAAACGGTCCGATTTTATCGGTCCTGCGAGGTTAAAGTTTCGTGAAATAATAATAAATGATATTACTTCTGTGTGTAACATTGTTACTTGCACGAGGATAGCTAATTTATAACAATTGTATTTTATATTAGTACAGACAGTTGGAACTAATTGGGGACATATGACTTAGGGGTAGGTGAAAGTGCTGTTGCTGTACAAAAGATATTCTGTGGTATTAGTTAATATTGATAAGAAAATTAATACAATAGTTTAATTTATTTCGCAAATCAGTTGGTGAACAATTGATCAATCATGTTTTCATTACAATAGATTTTCAGAATTTTCACCCTTTCAGAATAAATACGCTTGGCTGTATATAAATTATTTAAGACTTTGTTCAAGGCGATTACTGGCATCAAAGTATAAACTTTAACAAAGGGCGCACTAAGTTGTTAGAAATTAGGAGAAATAAATTACCTGTTTTTTTAATATATTCCCCTTATAGCCGCTGCCAGCAGTCTTTCTAATGTCATAATTTGCGGATTCACAACGCGTCCTATTTTGAGATGACTGCGAAATCACTACAGATAAATGTCTCTGATTCCGGTTAGTTCTAGTTTCCTCCGAAAGATAGGGAAAGAGATGGGTATAGAACGCCGTCTTTTTGTAGACTAGTCTTTTGGTGACAGTCCACGTTTCCTTAGCATAAGTCAGAACGTGTCGATGTGACAAAACTTCCTAAATGTCGCCCAGCCAAACTGAATCCTCCAATCGGTATTGTATTATGTTCTTGTATTTATTTTTACAGACCTTATTTGACAGAAAGCCTCATTGAGCGCCAAATCAGGACTAAGTGGTGACCCAGAAATTGGACCCTATGTTCCGATCCATTGTACACAGAATTGTTGGTTCAGAGTAGACAGCGAATGGCGGATGTCGTGATCTTCTTACAAATACACTCTTTTTGATTCCGACAATGCGAAATCATCGAAAATGTTTGAAAAATTAACCGTTAGATGGGAAGGAAAGGAAGATATGTGTCTGAATTCAAGGTGCCATCATAAAATGATTACCTACATTACTCGGTTCCACATTACACCACACAAACGAAACCTGAAACCTTTTTCGCGACCTGACAGGAATTTGCCTAAAACAATAATCATGATTTCGCGGGAAGTACCTTCCATTATAAAAAAAATTAGTTTTATCATCATAACATGACATTAATAAAATAGTTATCTTTGCATATTTTTCCCATTAACTACCGGTAAAAAGGTAGTATTCGAGCGGCATCCCCTGAACTAACATAATAGCTCTATCATTTTTATCATATATGACCAACATATGATCCAAAAACGGTGCAGAAGGTAATTTATTCGACTCATATCTAGAACAACCAATATACCAAAGCATTGTCATGGAGCAGTGATCCTTGATTCAAGAGCCTGAGTCGTTAATAGTGAGAGAGTCACAGAGTCCGTAAAACAAAGGTAAAGTCGTCGTTGATATTAAGTATCGAGTTAATAAAACAAAACCCAAGTCGTCGGTGAAGAATAAAGTCCGTATAGGGAAGCCAGGTCGTAGTTAAAAAAATCGAAATTGCAATCAAAACGTATCAGCTTGAGCGTAAGCAACAAGTGACATAGCAGCTGACAATTATTTTTCAGTATTGAAATTTGATTGACAAACAAGTATTGTAATTAAAGGAAACCAAAAATATAAAAATGAAAAATTGATTAATCGACTTTTTTACTTTTTTTGTTTTATAGAATAAATACCTTAGCTTTATTTTTATTTCCTATTATTTGGTTTATGAACTATGTTGTTTATGCAAAATCTTAAGTTATTTATTCATTTGAATGCATTTTCGTCACAATCAATTCTTATCGATATTTAATGTGAAATTATATCTAAAATGTGATATACGTGCTGGCAACATTTTGCCACATAATTTATGACGATTTATAAAAAAAAATACTTTTATTTATCGAAATTTAATAAAATTTATAACTTTAATTGATAATATTAATGTACAAAATCATTTCCTCTTTAAATGATGTCCACGGTGGGCCCAGAATGGGCATTCCCCTTCAAATGGCCAAAATGGGAACAAATTAACTCACTAACGTTTACAAAAAGTTTCATGGGTAATGTTACCAAAGAAATACAAGATTTAAAAATCTGAAAATCCCACGTTTTTCAGTGACCAAAAAAGAATAAAATAACCCGGCGGGGCCAAGCGAGGGGCCACTCAAAACGTGGGGGCGCATGTTACTTATGTAGATGTAATGAGATGTATGATATGCATAGATGTTGAGAGTATTTGTAAAGATGCGCCCCCACGTTTTGAGTGGGGCCACTCAAAACGTGCGGGCGCTTTACTTTTTTCGCTTGGCCCCGCCGGGTTATTTTATTCTTTTTTGGTCACTGAAAAACGTGGGAAATTTAGATTTTTAAATCTTGTATTATTATTTTATTCTTTTTAATTATTAACTCAACGAAGTAACCATGTGTTACGCAACAATCGGATAAGCCCCATACAAAAGTGAAAGTTGCCGAAAGTTGACCTGAAAGTGGCCGTAGAAAGTTAAAAGTTGTTTTAGGATGCATTGTCATCGGGTTCTGACTTGCTCCAAAAATTTCAGCTCGCTAGGTGGCCGGGAAGTGCCTCAAAATTGAGTTGCAAGAATCCAACTGCACAGACAGACAGACAGACAGACAGACAAACAAGAAAGCGACCTGAGAAAAACGTGGGAAAATTCTACGTCAATTCAGTATAACCCTGGCACTCATGTTGTAAAAATCCTTAAACGCTTGAGTTGACTTTCGAGTGGTCATGACTCGAGTCGGTTTCATAAAATTCACCAGTAGTTTGAGCGTTTCTATAAAATGCTCACTATGAGCGCTGGAAACGATACGTAACTTGAGCTTGAGGTTGAACATAAGCGAATTTATTCCAAATCCCAAATTTATTCTGATTAATGTAAAAGAATGTAAGTTTAAAGAAATAAAACCATCTTTTTATATATTATATATATATAACAAATGGACAGCAGGTACAAATGATTAAGTAGATATAGTGATTAAAACCGTTACGTTTGACCAATCATAATATATCTATAAAAGTAAAAATGTCTAAAGATACAAGATTTTTTATTGAACGAACCCCACATGACAAATACAAACAAATATCCAACAATATATTGTTTTAAACTTTCACGGTCACTAACATTATATAATAGTAATATAAGTTATTTATATTACTTACTAATCGTGAGGACGGGTTTAAATTGTCGCATGTCTGGAATCCTGTGGTTCGTATGTGTAAAAACCGAAAAAATCAAAAAAGTGTCGTGTCGCGATCCGATACTGTAAGTGTTGTGTTTCGAGAACAATTTCAAGTGAGTAGTGAGAATGTGAACAGTGGTACGGGTAACGAACGCAATAAGAGACTTCGTCGGAGGGTAGACCGATATTTCTGCCACTAACAGCCTACCCGCAATTATTTCAGTCGCTCCGTGATCATGGCACTTGCAACAGTGCCGAAATATCGGAAACTCAATAACAAGGTACATGGTAACAATCCCGTAAATAACTTATATTACTATAAATATCCAACAGTCGCAAAGAATAAGTTAAGTTGCAAGTAGAAGCGATTTCCATAATGTACGAGTATATCACATTGGGAGTAGTTTAGGCAAAACGCACATAACAATTAGTATTATAGGCGATCTGAATTGTTATTTTTACATCAAAAATTAATAGCAGTACATTAGTAGTAGTAAAAAATGAAGGATATGAATAGATTGTTATTTATATCAACAAAAAACAACATACATATATAAGTATATCTATGTACAAAGAAATTAAAAACCCCGGTCCACACCTATCTATATCTCGCATACCTACCTATAACAAACTCCAATTTCCGATAACTTTATTAGATTAACACATATAGTTTATTATTTATTAATGAAAGTTAACTAGGTAAGCTAACAGAACAAGGCCACAAAATGAATCAGATAGAAAAACCGTATTATGCTTCATTGCACCATCCAATATTGTCTTTTCTGTCACACAACCTGTTTAAACTATCCATCATACCACTAATTTCAGAAATATTCTCTGTCTGAAATCACTAATATGGTGAAGATAATTACATTAGCTTCAAAATATCCAATCATACGATGAAGTTTACTAATAGAACTAATGTGTATAGTCTGCCATAAAATTACACATACATTTTAGACGGTTTGTAACTGCCAACGTGCGGTTACCACGGCTACAATTTTATTGTCAAGTAAATCCTTTACGAAAGCGATCATTTGTTTTGTGTAGAACAAACGGCGCAAGAACGATTTAATGTGTAAAACCTGAACTACCAATGTTCTGTGAACGTTCTGTGTTTAGAAGGAAAACAGTTCAAAAGCGTTACGACTAATACGTAAATAGAGAATTGTTTTAGTATGCGATCGACACGGTTTATACTGCAGCGCAACGTACACACGAAACGGCTATCCTTAGCTAAATATAAATAAATAAAAAAGTGTAATTCAAAATATTGTAATTGTTTTACTACTCCACAGTTAAACAATGAAAAACTCCCCGCAAAATTTTCAAATTCCGCTCGTTTCATACGAAGTCGTAACAATGAGCGAGTGAGTGAGGATTCGTCGCAACTCTTGCTATCAGGCTCCGCTTAAAGGTGGGTACCATAAGGCGGGCCTAAAATCACTTACAATTATATAAAAATAACTTGGGTGACATTAGTGTTAATTGTAGTACTTACTTATGTCCAATTTTATTTACCATTTTTAAGCCTAAATTTTAATTAATACTGTTCACTATCATTTGAGAGAAATTGATATTTTGTAATAAGTAGATTTCGTGTTGGGCTTATACAATGTACATTTTCTACAAATTCGCATTAGGCTTGTTTGGTGATTTACGGCCCTTGCTAATGATTCTATTGAGCATTAAAATGTTAGAAATCGAATACCTAACAGTTTTCCTGAATCAGAAATTGAATAGTTTATTTATTGCTCATGTTTGTCCTAAAATATATGAGGGATCCAGTTGAACTATGAGTTACGACCTTCAGTTGGACGAAAATACTCTAAAGAAACCGTTAGACGTGTCGAGACGGGAGGCTTATTGAAAGCTGGATTTATTCCTCTAGTGTGAACAAGCCTAAATATTAGCATTCACAAAACATTGTCGCACGGACGAACATGTTTCATCATTATTCAGGACAATGCTTTGCTTGCAAGCAAGCGCTTTAATTTTTTACTTCACTGGGAAGATTTGAACGCCTTCAAACCCTTGTTACTATAGAGGTTTGAAATTCATAAGATCTTGCCTTGTTTTCTTTTTAATAATTTCTGTGGTGATAGCACACTTATCAGTTGCAAAGAAATGAATTTGTTGGAATGTTATTTCAGTAGTGCACCGCCATTAGAATGTAGAATCCACTTAAGGAACATTACAAAGAAACTAAAGAAAATATTATATAAATAGGAGCTAAAAATATAATCTTTAAATAAAATATAATCTCGAGAAATATAAAATAAATTGTAATACTTAATAAGTTGAGCTAAACATCCTTACTATATAATATTATAAATCGGAAAGTTTGTTTGTTTGTTCCGCTTTCACGCCGTAACTACTGAACCGATTGCTTTGAAATTTTGCAGACGTAAAGATAAAAGTCCGGATTAAATAATAGAGTACTTTTTATTCTGGAAAAAAAATTGATATTCCCGAGGAAAAACAAAAATATTATTTGCTTGATGGATGGATTGTAGATGGCGCTGTGTATCGTTTAAAACAACGTAAAATATTGCAAACGAATATAAACATGTAAATTTAGAAGCTAAATGATACGATAATGAATCCCCGAAAATGAGGAATTCCCGAGGGATGACGTACAACTTGTTTTATCGTCTAAATTGTTTTTTTTTACATCTACTTATCCTTAAAACACTAAAGTCAACGAATTACTAATTGGTATAAGTATTAGTTACGTTATTTAGTTCTTGAGGTATGCGATAGATGGCGCTGGGTGTTTTTTAAAACATGGTAACGATGTGTTTTTTAAAATACATAAGAAGTGGAATGATAGCTTACGCTATTTAGTTCTTGAGGTATGCGATAGATGGCGCTGGGTGTTTTTTAAAACATGGTAACGATGTGTTTTTTCAAATACGTAAGAAGTGGATTGATAGTTTACGCTATTTAGTTCTAGAGGAGAAGAAGTGGAATGAATTATATGAATTTTGTATCCAGCGTTACATCGCGCTTCTTAGATTTTTCCGTGGGAATGAGAAGTTTTCTGATAGTTGTGCTTTATAGCGCGATATAGCGGAAAGCTAGTTAAATAATAAATGATGTGTTGCGAAAAAGTTGTATGAGGAATTAAATTTTAAACTTGATTTAGTTATCAATGTAATAATTTTTTTAACTTAAAATACTTAAAACTTTGGCTCTATAAACACAACCCTATTACAGATCGATACCGAACTGTTTAATACAACCAAAAAAACACATAGACGTATGTAACCTATAACAAAGGAAAAACATTTATTAGACGATAAAATGTCTTATAACAAATGTGTAAAGTTGCTTTTCAAGTTATTTACTAACTTAAATCTTAATTTTTTTGAACACATTATCAATAATTCTGTTCCGGAAGGCTTTGAAAATTCGAAAACTGTGGAATTTGGTTTCAAGAGTTTGGTTGTACAAGAGTAAAATGCCAAACAAAGTAAAATTGTTTATTTTATTTTATGTTTTGCATACACAATGCAATATTTGGATAAGATATAAAATACGCCTGTAAAACGTACGTCTTGGTAGCTCAGCGATCATAGCACTCGCCTGGATAGCGAAAGGTCGTGGGCTCAAATCCTACCTGAGGACTCGGAAGCGTAGTTGTTTTTTTTACAGGCGTATATTATATCAAATGTCAAATTGCTTAAGATTTCTAAAAATCAAACACAGAGAGAAAATTGAAATGATCAATAAAGGATATTAATTGCAGAACTTTATGTCCAACCTTGCATACTTAAATCAGGAACTGAATAGATTGGCTGGACGAAGTTCCGTCTTATCTTACAAGATGCTTCATACGAACGGCAATGCCGTACTCCACCTGCCAAGACTACGTTATCTTTAGAAACTTCCCTCAATCAAGCAAGTTTAATGGCTGATTTATGTGAGATCGCGGGAATCATAGATTATAAGTTTAAGGGAAGGAAAGGATCAAAGTTTATAAACATATTGCTTGTTGATTCATGAATTTGAAATCTCATAATTATTATTAAGACGGTGCTTTCAATGATATGATTAAATTATGGCGGCTTTATATCTTTTTTTCCAATATGAACTTCAAAGAGAAATTCTCGCTCGGAGAGCGATGTGTAGTTTACAGTATGACACCTGAGAAGAAGATAGATTTTTTCTAGTTATATTGGTTTAGGATGAATAATCTTAAATAATTTCCACGACAAGAGAAGACAATACCTATATATAACGTTTTTATATTGATATTCTTTACTTAATCTCTGTTGATCATTCAATTTACCATATTCTCGGTAGTAAAGAGACATTTACTGACTTTATTCTACTATCTATCAAGTTGTACTTAATTTCTTTTTTTTAAATTAAAATATGGCTCTTCCTTTATTATGCTTTTGAAAAAAAAGCAAAAACTAAATAGTAACGGTGTTACAGCCAGTGTTGTAAAATATTTAGTAACAATGATCGTAACGCAACAGTCCTGATCTGACTGAAAAATGCATGTTTCTACCTTAAGGTCAATCTGTGATCTAAGTTTTCTCTTTATCATGCTAAACAGAATGCCAACCACCAAACCATAAAGAAGGAAATATTCTTTTCTTCAAATTTTTATACTGTCATTGAAAACCGTTTGCAAAAATCCAGAAAAAAAGATATTTAATTACCATAAAAAAATCCAAATAGATGTACCTGTTACGCCGCTTGAACATGTTCTTTTCATCTTTAATATCTTAGGTTTGATTCCCAGGAAGGTTTGGTGGTCTTGGAGCCAATACTGTATTTCGATTCTAAACTTGGAATTAAAGCAATATGTGTGGTATTCTTATATTAGTTTATACAAGATGCCCCAAAAGTCATTTTCATTTTGTTTCGCGCACTGTGCAAACGCAATCAGCGGGAGGAAATTTAGTCGCTATAGAGCGTTTTACGAGAGCGCAGCGTGCATGTTGCGTTATTGCGCTGCGACAATTTTTCAATTTGTACTGTATTCGGCACGTAAGAGAAGCACTGAGTACTCAACTCATTTAAACATGGGTGCAGAAGTTTGAGGAAACTGGTTCGACGATGGATAAACCACGGACGGGGCGACCAAGGACATCGAGAGATGTGGAAATCGTAGAGAGCGTGAGCCACTCGGTACGCGAACCTCCCGATCTCTCTGTTCGGAAAAGGGTAAGTCTCTTAAATGTTCCTAGAAGTTCCCTGCATCGCATAATGCGTAAAGATCTATCCCTATAGGATACAGTTAGTATAAGAATTTAATCCAACTGATGTTACTCAGCGACTCAGCTTTGCTAATCAGATGTTTGGTCGATTTTCATCCTTTAACAACATTATGTTCTCAAAAGAGACGGCCACGTGAACAAACAAAACTGTCGATACTGGAGTTCTACGAACCCGAAACATAAACATGAGAGGCTACTTCACTCGCCAAAAGTGACTTTTTGGGCCCCAATGCAGCGAGAGGAATAATCGGGCCGTACTTTTTGGAAGATGAAAATAATCGAACAATGACTGTGAATTCGGAGCGATATGTGGCGATGATTAACAACTTTTCTACTACTGCTTTGCAGAATTTTGATGGCTTTAACCGCAACACCTGGTTTCAGCAGGGTGGAGCAATATCTCACACGTCTAACGTGTCTTTACCAGTTGTTCATGAACTTTTTCCTCGGAAATTGATAGGTGACATAAATTGGCCTCCACGTAGCCTTTAACTGTACACCATGGACTATTTTCTGAGGGGCTACTTCAAATCTAAGGTGTACTGTAACAGGCCTCGCTCTCCAGCCAATTAAAGTTAAAGAAGCCAGCCAGTTAAAGAGCCAGTTAAAAGAAAATATCCGGGAAGAAATCTCAGCGATCACAGTGAAACGTGTCGAGCAGTTCTCAGAAATTATGTGTTGAACGCTTAGAACAATGCCAGCAAAAGAACGGAACCCATTTAGATGACATAATTTTTAAAAAGTAAATTCCCAAAGACTGTACTTTAATTAAAAATAAACGCTTGCTCATAAAACCCATTTGTTATTTTATAATAGAATCTTTATTTTGAATAAGATTTTTGGGACACCTTGAAGATTTTTGGAATACTCATTAAATTAATCCAAGATTTTTGGAATACTCATTAAATTAATCCATCAGGCTTTAAAAACGAGATGAAATGGAAAGCATTCATCTTAGTATTTTCTACTACGAATTTAGATATATTGAATTTAGACGGATATTAACTACACGTAAGAAAGAAATGTTCCTTTGAGTTTAATTTATACAAACATGAGTGGAATATTCCTGTAGCAAAATCTTATTAGTGTGTAAAGCACAAGATTGTTTTTTTGAGATCTTTCTTAAGAGGAAGAGTAAACAGTGGTTCTTTGAGATCCTAATAAAAATGTAGGTTAAGTTAGTGAAAAATACTGAATATAACGGTTAACACTAATGCGAGCATACCTGGATTTCGAAGACAACTATATTTAATATAACTCGAATGTGAGAAAATGTTCAAAGTTAGTTAGCGCAGGATATTTTTAACCAACATATATTAAATTAAAACTAGGCAACAAATCTCAGAAGCGACAAGCTCTATTTATTAACATTAATTGTTGTTTATAAATGTAACGGTAATGGTCAAAATGGAAACCATTAAATTAATAAAATATACTCGTAAGAAAAACAGATTTTGTTTTAATATTTTATCACAGAATGTCGCTATTAACGATGATAATACTATTTTTATGTCAATGGTTTTTCATTAAAAAAAATCCAATCCGTAAGCAGCATATTCAATTTTATTTGAAACAACACCTTTCGTAAACAGTAATTTACAGTTTTATATATTTTTTTTTTTTTTTTATATATTTTATGCATTTTCAATGCGATCTTATAAGATAAATTATTATAATAGAAAAATACTAGAAAAAATCGACTCGGGTCACAAGTGAATTCTCAATTTTCTATTATAATAATTTATCTTATAAGATCGCATTGAAAATGCATAAAATATATAAAAAAAAAAATTATAAATCTAACATGGCCGTTTCATCTTAATCGATTGACCAAACATTTGTAAAAATGTTTCTTTCGAATACGAGAGGATGTTCCTCTCATTGATGAAACAACGCTGGCCTACAGCGTAAAATCGGGAAGGTACTAGAAAATTTCGACGAGTGTTCGCAAGGCTCAGTAGCTCAATTGGGAGAGCATTGGACCGGATTTCCAAAGGTTGCGGGTTCGATTCCCGCCTGAGAATTCACTTGTGACCCGAGTCGATTTTTTCTAGTATTTTTCTATTATAATAATTTATCTTATAAGATCGCATTGAAAATGCATAAAATATATAAAAAAAAAAACTATAAATCTAACATGGCCGTTTCATCTTAATCGATTGACCAAACATTTGTAAAAATGTTTCTTTCGAATACGAGAGGATGTTCCTCTCATTGATGAAACAACGCTGGCCTACAGCGTAAAATCGGGAAGGTACTAGAAAATTTCGACGAGTGTTCGCAAGGCTCGGTAGCTCAATTGGGAGAGCATTGGACCGGATTTCCAAAGGTTGCGGGTTCGATTCCCGCCTGAGAATTCACTTGTGACCCGAGTCGATTTTTTCTAGTATTTTTCTATTATAATAATTTATCTTATAAGATCACATTGAAAATGCATAAAATATATAAAAAAAAAATAAATATAAATCTAACATGGCCGTTTCATCTTAATCGATTGACCAAACATTTTTAAAAATGTTTCTTTCGAATACGAGAGGATGTTCCTCTCATTGATGAAACAACGCTGGCCTACAGCGTAAAATCGGGAAGGTACTAGAAAATTTCGACGAGTGTTCGCAAGGCTCGGTAGCTCAATTGGGAGAGCATTGGACCGGATTTCCAAAGGTTGCGGGTTCGATTCCCGCCTGAGAATTCACTTGTGACCCGAGTCGATTTTTTCTAGTATTGTTCTATTATAATAATTTATCTTATAAGATCGCATTGAAAATGCATAAAATATATAAAAAAAATAAATTATAAATCTAACATGGCCGTTTCATCTTAATCGATTGACCAAACATTTGTAAAAATGTTTCTTTCGAATACGAGAGGATGTTCCTCTCATTGATGAAACAACGCTGGCCTACAGCGTAAAATCGGGAAGGTACTAGAAAATTTCGACGAGTGTTCGCAAGGCTCGGTAGCTCAATTGGGAGAGCATTGGACCGGATTTCCAAAGGTTGCGGGTTCGATTCCCGCCTGAGAATTCACTTGTGACCCGAGTCGATTTTTTCTAGTATTTTTCTATTATAATAGTAATTTACAGTGTCAAAGTAAATAACTTTTACTAGAAATTTAAAATGTTGTCGCATTTGTAATGTTCGGAATAAAACTGTTAGGAACGCAAAAAAATTATGTGAATAGATTTCTAGGCTTTGAAGTGGGAATGTAGATAAATTTCAATATATAGTAATCAACATCATCAGTCCTATTAATGTCCACACTGTCAGGACATCGCCCTTCCATATACCTAAACACATTTTAGTAAAAAAACAAAGTGAAAAAAACGTTGATTAATTTATATGACAATAACCCTTGGTACTGGGTTGGTAAGTATTTTTAAACCATTTGATAATATAAAAATACTAGCTTTTATCCGCGGCTTCGCTCGCGTTAGTTTTGATTTGAGTGAATGAATGAATATCAAATTCAGTAAATAAAAAAACTTTTTATAGACAATATTCTTCACTAATCCAGGTGCCAAAACTATTCAACTACTGGGCGTGCTTACTCGTGAGCAAGCTAAGTGAGCTGGCCATGAGAGAAGCAGTTTGCTCTTGAATCTATCCCAGCAAAAAAAGTTTATTGTCATCGCGAAGCAGACTTTTAGGGGAAACTGAAATCGTTTAAATTGAAACTGAAGATCGTTTGGAATCAAAGGAATTCATGGTATATCGTAAATACAGTTTCCCCTTTCACTGGCTATGCACCCAGTTAAAATTGTGGCTTTCACGATATTTCTACGTAAAGCTTTTACTATTAGCCTGGGTTCATCACATAATTTATGGGTTTTAAATTTCGCATCAACATAACAAGGGTGCCCATGCAAAGAATAAGCCTATGGTACGGCAGGCCCGGTGACTTCAGCGAATTCAGAAATTCTACAGGGTAATTCGTAGCATCGTCTATGTTGACCACCGTGTCTATAGAAGTGTATACCATTTCTTCTCCCTCAAGGCAGGTGTTTGATTATTTACTTAAAGGATTAACTTCGCGATTTTGGTACTCCATACAAAGTTTGAACCCCCATTTTACCCCTATAGGGGGTGAGTTTTTGAAAATCCTTTCTTACCGCACGCCTACATCATAATAGATATATGTGTGTTTTTTCAGAGCAATCCATTCAGTGGTTTCAGCTGTACGTTGATAGATATGTAAGTCAGTAACAATTAAAACAGTAATTATATTTTTAATTTATTGAAAAAACCGAGATATTCAAATGCATAGGGCTTACCCATAGGTAGTTGATGCTATCAGCTTTATGCGTCCTAAACGTCAAACAAGTTTAATTAGGAGTTTTGACGACCCTCGTAGTTGAGTGGCTTGTATGCCGGTTTTCATGGGTAACGCTACTCCGAGGTCTCGGGTTCGATCCCCAGCCGGGTATTGACCCAATTACACAGAAAAACGAACTTTTCTGTGTTGGCTCGGATTGGGGACTTGAGGAACCTTTCTTTTTTCTGAATTCCATAAACATCTGTGTATAACTATGTACTTAATTTGGGTTCAGAACAATAAAAGTGGAATTTAGTTTTATATCTTAACTGACAAAATTATCACACTGCTTGCAATTTGAGTGTAGATATGACTTATCTGACGTAAGCGATCATCGGGTGACTTCAAATTTCAAATCCCGAACTCTTTACTGTTTCGGTAGTCCAAACTGCGTCCAGGGACGCTGAAAGTACAGTGTCCGAATACAGTCTGCTACGTCAATCTCAGTATATCACGTTTACTTCTTAGTAAATCGTGACTACAGAAACCTTCGCAGAAACACATTCAAAATATAATTAGAGGCCACACAAGTTTATGTAACAAGTCAAGCCCCCCAACACAATAAATGTTAACACGCCTCCTTCGTGACTTTATAATTAGCGTTTATATCTAAATTATTATATTTACTGTGCATAATTGTCACCCATTAAGATATTTAGTAAACTTAAGCAGCCTTGAGTGATCTAAAAATAGTAGTTACGATGGACATCCATATGCATATGTTTAAAAAAAACCCGTAACGAAATGAAAGTTACAATACATTTTCTCAACAAGACCTTCACTGAATAGTTATATATGTCTTTACTCACATAACTAATCATTACCGTTTCATACAATTGGAAAAACATTTATAGAAAAACATTTAAAACTTGCTTCGGTTACAAGCGAAACGGGTCATCGAATTCATATTCATATTTCTAATATTTTATCGATGAAACTATGTTTTTCATCTTAAATTATTATTTTTTTATTTCAATAACTAACAATTTATGCAATCTGGAAATTGAAAGGAACTCAATATTTATGTATCGGTTTTATACTTTAAATTTTATTATTTTACGTGCTTAATTTATTGATTCCTGTTAATCTTACTTAGGGGGCTTATCTTTTATTGTAATGATCTCCTTTGGAATTGTCCATTTACCGACATGTTTCAGGCATTATACAACTAATGTGCATGTATGTATGAATGTAAAGGTAAAATAAAACGTACTCTTTTAAAATAGAAAACCATTAACTTCTCCCCTTTTTAATTATTAAATTGTGATCAAAGTCTAATATGTCAAAGAGGGGATGCACGGGTCGTTTTGTACGATACAGTACAAAACGACACAATACAATTTATTAAAAAAACATATAGTTACAATTTATATAAATTAATTAATTATAATAAAATTAATTACAGGCATTTGCAGCTAATTTTTCATAGGCAACCCGGAACTAATGCATTACATTTTTACTAAGCAATCATTTGAAGAAATTTTACTAAAAAAACAGATAGGTACCTGCATTTAGCGGTGGGATCTCGGACTAAGCATCGTAATAAATATTAGTCCTTAAATTATTTTGAATATATCGCGCTATTTATTGGTCGTGCAGTGTCGCAGTGACAGGGCGATGTTGTGTGTAGGGGACTAGCGACAAGGTACTACCGGTGATTGATAGATAACAATACTTTGCCTGACACAGGCAAGTCAGCCGTTACATGATATACCTATAACAGGAAGTGAATGTTTCATACAAACAATAAAGTGTTTATGGAAGTAATATTCAAAACAAATCATCATGGCAATTAATGGTGATTTAGTCATGATTATGAATTCTTAATTCAATGTAATTGTTAGCGATATAAATTTATTGATTTCACAATATAAGTCCGCCATTTGTACATATTTTTTGTGTGCAAGAAAGTTTAAATAAATAAATAAAATAAAAAACATATTTCAATTTAAAAAAAACACGTTGGCGTTAAGTTACTCTAAAAATAATAGTTGTATGGTTTTAATTTTCGATATAAAACATTTAATTTCCTGTAAAGAGTGACAATTATTTATTAAAGTAGTTGCTATTGTTTCTTTAAGGACGGCCGCTTGGGGCAACAGTGACGATTCTACCTTCTGCGCCAACGATCCGGAGTTTGAATCCCGATGAAATGTATGTGAGACGAGCATAAGCGTTTGTTTCCGAGTCATATTCGTCTATATACGTGGGATACTCAGAAAGTTTGTAACTGATAAACCAAGTGATACGGATAAAATATTTTTATGAAATATGTTCAAAGAACTCTCACCAGTCTCTACACGAAGTTTCATGCGTCTGAACTATTTCTCGAAACACCTTTTACCAGTCCGCAGCAGACACTTCTTATACGGCTTTATCGAATGTGGTTAACACATCTTTCGACGATGTAAATTGTATCTCTTTCAATTGAATCTTTATTTATTTCAGGGAATCAAAAGGAGTCACACGGTACCAGATCATGCTTGTATCCTTACAGGCATTCAAAGACTTTGACACGTGAAGTATCCGGGAACTTTATTATTTTGAGTGCTGAGTGGTGCGGCCCCATTGTCGTAGTGAAGTAGCAACCTCTTGGGAGCCCAGTGCTTTTTGTAATTTGCTCATTGAATTAAAAAATTCTAGCAGAAGTTTCGTAGTATACCATTCTTCTGATACTGATTTGATTTCTAAGGCGTTCAATTGCGTTGATTACCCTACATTTTTACAAATGTTTGGTCAATCGATCGGGAGAGCATTGGACCGGATTTCCAAAGGTTGCGGGTTCGATTCCGGCCTCAGATTCACTTGTGAGCCGAGTCGATTTTTTCTAGTATTTTTCTATTATAATAATTTATCTTATAAGATCGCATTGAAAATGCATAAAATATATAAAAATAATAAATCTAACATGGCTGTTTCATCTTAATCGATTGACCAAACATTTGTAAAAATGTTTCTTTCGAATACGAGAGGATGTTCCTCTCATTGATGAAACAACGCTGGCCTACAGCGTAAAATCAGGAAGGTACTAGAAAATTTCGACGAGTGTTCGCAAGGCTCGGTAGCTCAATTGGGAAAGCATTGGACCGGATTTCCAAAGGTTGCGGGTTCGATTTCCGCCTGAGATTCACTTGTGAGCCGAGTCGATTTTTTCTAGTATTTTTCTATTATAATAATTTATCTTATAAGATCGCATTGAAAATGCATAAAATATATAAACATTATAAATCAAATAAGGCTTTTACCTAATATTGAAACGGCGCACTATGTGGAGGTGCCTAAGAGAGCTTGGCCATAAATACATTTTGTAAAAATCGGCGCAGGTACTTGTATTATACCTCAAACTATAGCTAAGAAGTTGATCTACTATATTATGTATAAATTATGTATGTAACTAGTACTTTTTTATAGTAAAGAGCATCTAAATAAGATGATTGAAATATTATCACGAAAACATCATAATTTGTATTTTTTTCAGGATGATTTTAAAGTAAGCTAGCAATGAAAATTATACAAGTATTATACCATTTTAGAAAGCTTATAATATATACTTTTTTTGGTATACACAAATATGCTATATATTTATAAATATATTTGCTAGAAATATTTATCTCATGACATATCATTTTTGCGTATCTCAAAACTTTCAATTAGAGTTTTGACAGTTGCCGAAATTTGCCGAAGGTCTGTAAATGATGTTATTTGATAGGAAATTTAATATTTTTATACAGGAAGAAAAAAAAAGTTGCAACTTCATTGCACAACATAATGCTATCTATCATAACATGAAATAGTAATAATTTCTTAAAAATACGTGGGCGAATCTATTTGTTTTATTAGTTGATATAGGTTACACTTGTGATATATTATTAATTGCGGTTTATGTTTTGATGATGTATCGAGTATTTCTCACCATTTTTAGTTCGCCTACAAAATAAATTATCAATAAAACACATAGGAAACCGAGTAACCACATAATGATAAATAGTTTTTATTCCCATACTTTGCACACGTTTCAAATCAGTTATTTAATATAAAATAGAGCATCTGCATACTGAATAATTACATACTGTTTTTCGTTCGTTATTGTCGTTATTAAAAGTGTATCTAACCACCTACTCTCTCGCAATGAGTGAATTCCAATGTACCAGACGCGACCTATGTCTTGTTTTGATTGAAAGTGACGGGAATTATGTTGTTGCTTTAACAAGTTATATACGGAATAATTTTATCAACTTTTCTGAGGCAAATATCGCTAAAATTGTCGCGAGTGTACAAAAAAATCTTATTACGAACTTTCGTCAACGCTACACTAAATCTGGCAGAAATAAAGAAAAATTTTTAAATCAGAATAGCATGTGGTTGAATGCCACATTCACAGTAAATCTGGAAGATCCTACTTGTGAATCTGAACCTTCGACATCGACGGGGAAGCGAGGACGCCCTTCTAAAACCTACGAAGACAGTTCCGATAGAACACAAAGACGAAAAAACAAGGAGTTGCTTGAAACATGTGGCCTTGATTTTATACTGAATTCATATCTTCAAGGATTGAGATCTCAAGGGGAAACGGAAGAAGCATTCATTGTCGAAATTTTACGAGTATTACCCATAGATAAAAAAAGTGAAATACGTCAAAATCTTTTAAATGAACCGGCACATTTAACAGCGTACTCTAAAGATGAAGCTCTCAGTATTTTTATAGAGTTGGACCTTAACATGGCACAGTATGAAAACATGAGAAATTGCTTAATTGCGAAGAACTGCGTATTATTTCCGTCATATAAATCAATTCAGGAAGCTAAAGGAATGTGCTACCCACCAAGATCAAGCAAAGAAATTAATAATATTACAGCAAAAATAAAACTGCAAGATCTGCTGGATCACACTATTGCAAGAATTTTGAAAATCAATGGTGTATACAAAGCTGGCAAAAAACATTTAATGCTGTATTCGAAATGGGGCTGTGATGGCTCAAGCGGACAAAGTGAATACAAGCAAGTCTTAACTGAAGAGGATGAGTTAATTTCTGACACAAATTTATTTATATCTTCATTAGTACCTCTGAAACTTGTTGATATTAATACAAATGAAACTTTGTGGGAAAACCCTGTTCCATCATCAGTAAGATTTTGTAGGCCCATTTTAATAGAATTTTCAAAAGAGACACCAGAGAAAACTACAAGTGTAGTTAATGAAATTATAGCTCAAAGAAACGCTCTCACAACAAGCTTAATTAATAAAAATGGTGAAAGTATTGAAATCAAACACACATTATTTTTGACAATGGTTGACGGGAAAGTGGCTCAAGTTTTGTCAGAAACTTCATCAGGTGCTGTATGTACTATTTGTGGTGCAAGACCTACAGAGATGAACAATTTAGAAAAAGTACAAAATAAACCTGTTGACGAAAATTCTTATCAATATGGGCTTTCGACTTTACATTGCTGGATTAGATTTATGGAACTAATTTTACATATATCTTATAATGTAGGCTTTGAAAAATGGTCTGCTACAACGACAGAAAATAAAGATTTGAAAAAACAAAAGAAGACATATGTACATGAAGGTTCAGAGAAGAACTTGGTTTAAATATAGATAAACCTAAGCAAGGTTCTGGTAACAGTAATGACGGTAATACAGCTAGACGATTTTTTCAAAATTATCAGTGAACTGCAGAAATTACCGGTGTGGATGAGGAATTGATAAAACGATTTTATGTTTTACTTCAAGTTATGTCTAGCGGAAAAGTAATTAATGCTACGAAATTTGGACAGTATGCTTTCGATACAGCACAACGATATGTTAGTAAATATATGTGGTATTATATGCCATCATCTGTCCATAAAGTCCTAATTCATGGGGAAAGTGTAATTCGGCATTATTCAGTGTTACCTCTTGGACAGCTCTCCGAAGATGCCCAGGAATCAAGGAACAAAGACTATAAACGATTCAGACTTCATCATGCTAGAAAATGCTCTAGAGTAGCTACAAATGAAGACGTTTTACATACACTTTTGTACACTTCAGACCCTTACATAACAAGTTTAAGAAAACCTTCCAATAAAAAGTCTATGGAACTTATAGATGAAGCTGTAGAGCTAGTAGAATAATATAATTCTATGTTATTTTCTTTTTCTTATTATATTTAATTAATAAGAGTAATTTTATGAGTTTATTTTGTATTAATTATAACATTAAGGTCACATTGTTTAAAATTAGTCGTAAATTTATGATAATTTTTCAATATTTCATGTTTTGTATTTTTTTACAATTATTAAATATATTTTTATATGCATAGACTGTATATTATTTTAAAGTACGTTTATCTCAGATTACCTAAAAAAAAAATCAGCTGTATATCTATAAAAACATGGAAGTTATAGATTTATGACCCGAAACCGACTCGATCTCCACATAGTGCGGCGAGGTTAATTTATTTTAGTTATTTTCATAGTGTAATGTCTTATGGGTTGTAGTTGTGGGGCTCAGCTGCTAATATCGAAAGCATTTTTGTGTTACAGAAAGAGCTGTCCGCGCAATATGCAGCCTTCGGCCTAGATATTCTCTAAGAGACTTGTTTAAGGAAATTGATATTCTAACTGTAGCGGGGCAGTACATTTATGAGCATATATTCAATGTAAAAAAACTACAATACTTTTGTCAAGCATAGTAACGTAATAGTAACGCTTTAACTCAAGAAATAAAAATAGACTTTCCGTTCCAATTTTTAGACTTCAAGAAGCAGGAGGCTCTATCTTGGGGAAAGGTATAGCACTGTTTAGTAAAGTTCCACAAAGTATAGTTGATTTGCCTTGATTTAAAACGTATGTGAAAAAAAAAGCTCGTGTCCAAAGGTCGATGACTATTTAATAGATCGCGATGCATGGAAGTAATATGAACCGTTTCAACATGGCACTATTTATTACAGGTTGTGTCATACAGCTATTAGTATTTGTTAATTTTAACAAACATCTCTTGGGTGGTGGCATGAGGTGCGCGTCGTTACGTTCCCTAAGATATGGTTGAGCGAAGCGATGGCTGCATCATGTGTCATGCTCGTTAACGGGTGCTGTGAGAGATGAGTCTGCCTTAACCTTCAGTATTGTTGACATATACTAAACATACATCTTTGTTGCTTTCTTAAATTTGTCGTTTATTGCCTGTATATTTTTGCAATATTTAGGGATACCTACTTAAACAGATACTTGTAGACTATGTTGTAATCAACGATGTAATGAAATCATAACACTACTATTATTGTGATAGCAGATTTTTTCTTTGTGGATTATGTATGGTGACGACGTATAATATTGTAAATGTCGTTAGAGCTGATGAGGTTCTTGGGCCCATTGTTCTTGTTAGTTAAAAGGCGTCTTAAATGGGTGGGGGGTAAAATGTTGGACGATTCAAAACAACTTATTTTAAATGTATTTGAATAAAGTTATTTTCAATTTTTCATTTTCATTCATTTGTAATGGAATTAACACTAAATATACCATCCTAGTGAAGAAACACGTTTTCAAAATCAATCGAGAAGCGCAGGGTTACGATCGCTTCAATTTGGTTGGCATTGGTTTGTTTTGAAACTGTGTGACTGTCGACTGACGCTTTGTTCCTGGATTGTATTGATAAATCCAGGCTTCGTCACCTGTCATACTGTCGTAAAAGCGAAGAGACGACTATACTTCCAATTTATTAACCCTTTATTTGGCAAAAAAAAATAAACATTTTGAATTGAAACAAATACTGAAATAGGAATGTGTAGAGCCTAAATATGCCAAGAAAAATAGTAAAAAAAATCTAAGGTTTTCAGTTTTCCTGAAAAATCATGTATGCTACTACATACATTGCCAAGTGGGTAAAGAAATATGTATTTATTTGAATGTATGTTGGGACATACCTTACCAAAACCAGTAAGAATAAAAATCATAAATATGTATTGTAACTTTAATTAAAAACAAACATAATTCAAACCTCTTTATAAAAATGAGTTGACGGACATACATTATGAAAGCAAAGTAGCGGGTATAATGGTTCTGCAACACTGTGATTGGCAGTAAATGCTGGAAGTAAACCCAAAAACTCTACTCATTTTTGAAAATGATAAATTAGTTGACAATTCCTGGGTTTACTTCCGGTAACGAAACATAACCGGACTTGGTATTTGCTGCAAATGACAGTCGTGAGCTTAGAGCATAACCTGCACCTACCCTGAGATGTCATGGTCATGAAATGACCCACATTGTCAAATCGCGAGGACTCAACGGGAACTGGCTGTATCGCTTTTTGTGGTCGTTTTTTGATGTCGAGTGGGTCAATCACAGCACGTGTATTCTTTTTGAGTCCTTCATAGATTTCGTACCTAAAAGCCTTCAAGGGCATAGCCTTTTTTTATTTTAGTACAATCATTTCTGTAAGAAAGCCATGCATTGTTGATGCATATATCAAGCAGCTGGGCAAATATGCCGATATACCAACGTCGTGTCTTGAAAGGAGTTCTGTATAGCGAGATAAGCATATCCGCCAAATCTACACCACCCATATGTTTATTATACTCTTTGACCACTTGTGGACAATTGACTTCAACTTTTTGTTTGGCCTCTTTGCAGTAGCGTTTGATTTTCTCTACCGGTTCTGTACCTACATAAGTACTGACCAACGTTACGACTTTGTTGTCATTCCAACGCACAACTGCCAGGCGATTTTTGTCACAAACTGCTTGGTCATAAGCTTCTCGAGGCTTTTTCTTCATTTCTTTTTCCGTATGTAAAACTGCATCTGCTCCTCTCAGTCTATTTTTTCTGATGGTGCCCAATCCAAAAATGCCGTAGTTTTCTCTCAGTATGTAGAAGAGTTCTGGGCATGAAAAAAAATTGTCGCAGAATACAAAAGCTGGTATTTTTTTTATACTTTTGCACAAAGCAATGACTACTTGAGCTCCAAAGCCTAACGACAATTCTTCTTCTGTGAAATTATGAAACCTGAAAGTGTCCTCCCCTCCGTACAGGATGAAATCGTAGATCATACCTGATACTCCAGCTCTGACATAGTTTTTGAAACCCCATTTATTGGGTTTGTCTTTCATGTATTGGCGTCTCTTGCCGGCCTTAGTCCCTTTGTAAGGTATCATCATTTCGTCGATGCTGAACTTGGTCTCGACTTCTTGAGCTAAGCAATTTGCTCTTATTTTTTCAACTATGGGCCTAATCTTGTGATATCTGTCACTATTATTAGTGCTATTGTCGACGAAATGAAGGTATCTTCGAATTTTTTGGTACCTTTTTATGGGCATTAGATCTGCAACTAAACCGAATCTATATTGCAGACTCCAATAGTCTGTATATGAAGGCATGGACATGACCCCCATGATGATGTGAATAGCCAGAAAATCTCGAAGTTCGTCTTCAACTAATTCAATCGATCGTCCGTTTTTTTCCACTGAATACGCATTTGTTTGTTCTACAATGTCAGTTATAATGTCTGGGGAAAAAAACTTGTAAAAATAGTCCAAAGGAATAGTAGGTGTCTGAGAATCTATTTCTGGTACATCTTCCACAGTTGCTTTATATCGAAAAACAGCAGCCCTTTTCCATTTATAGCACAGAACGAACTTTTTGATTCTGCGTAAGCGTTTAGCAACAGGAACCGTCGGTCTTTTCGATCGTGTTTTTCTAGTTAGACGATTTGGCAATGTAGAGGATGTAGTGGGGGTGCTAGGTATGGACACTGAAGGTTGTGCAGGCGAAGCTTGTGATGCAGAAGCGACTTGAGATACAGGATTTAGAATAGCAGGAGTGGCAGGAGTTGCAGGCGTGGCAGGGGTTGCAGGCAGTGTTGGAATGTCGCTTATTATCGGAATAGTGCTGCAATCGGGCTCAAGCGATGGATTCGGGTATACTTCTTGGAATACAGGCGTAAGCCGAACATTCTCATCGGTTGAGATTTCATCATCGGAATCTAATATATTCAGTCTTTCTAAGGAACTCGCAATAGATGGGGCTGGGGAAGATGAGTCTGAATGCAAAACTTGAGCGCCCAATAATTCATCTTCGACATCAGATGCATTACCATCATCAGAGAGTGCATTTTCAGTAGGTATCAAAGCTAAAATTCTACCACCACGTGTTAGTAGCGCGTGCTGTAAAGAAAAAAAAAGCTTGCATACACCAAAACTCAAGGCTAAGCAAACAAAAACCCATAAATCGCAAAAAAATATCACGCAAAAAGAAATCAAATAAATTGGCAATGTATGCTGTGACAAACAGCTTCGTTATGCAGTGATTCATTACTAAGTTGGCAATGTATGCTGTGACATACAGGTTCGTTATGCAGTAATTCTTTACTAAGTTGGCAATGTATGTCACGGCATACAAAGTTTATTTTCAAATAAAACAACAAATATCCACAAATATTGCCAACATTATAACAGTGAACACTTCACTATAATGTCACGATCGAATAATTAGTGTTTTATTAGAAATTTACGAGGAAAAAGTAATAAAAAATCAAATAAATACCTTAGTGAGCACAGCCGGCTTCTTTCGGGCAGACATTTTGAAAAAAGTGACAGCACCAGTGTTGCTAACACTCAAAAACTTTTTTTTTTCATAAAGTGTGACTAGTTTATGAGAATAAATATTAATAATTATATTGAAATCATAATATTTTTATTAACACTTTATTTTTTTTTAAGTTTGTATGGCACAGCATACAATACCAAATTAAGGGTTAATTACTAGCGACCCGCCCCGGCTTCGCACGGATGCAATGCTCTACTATATTATGCATGTATTATACATATAAACCTTCCTCTTGAATTACTCTATCTATTAAAAAAAACCGCATCAAAATCCGTTGCGTAGTTTTAAAGATTTAAGCATACATAGGGATATAGGGACAGAGAAAGCGACTTTGTTTTATACTATGTAGTGATATTATACTTTTATATTTAGTTCTTACACTTCCGCGCACATTACACATCAGAATAAAACACTTTTTTACGGATTTTTGCGCATGTTTTATTTTATTTTATATTTAATCCTGACGTTTCTCCTTTACAGGAGCCGTGATCACAGGATGACTAAGATGATGGTTGTCATGTATTTTTCTACTACCTTCACAATATTTTAATCGGGCACGTTCCTAATTATTAAATTATTTTATATAAATCAAGTTGTTTTATTTTATTTTAAACGTCAGGATTAAATATAAAATAAAATAAAACATGCGCAAAAATCCGTAAAAAAGTGTTTTATTCTGATTATACTTTTATTTCATACATTAACCATAATTGTACCTACTTCATAAATGTTGTCAAACACAAAACAAAGAGATTGATAAATATCTAGCGGAAACGTATTTAACAATACTTCCGACCAGTCGTAGCATCGAGTTTCTGTTGCACCAATTTATCACTAATAATGGTCCGCGTTTTGTTTTCATACAACCTGCTTTCAATGCCATTGTCGCGCAAATTCATCGATAAACCTATAAAATGATGATATGCGCCTCTAGTACGAATGCTTGTACGCTCTCGCTCGGTTCTGCTCGAACCCTTAGGCGATCGATGCATGGTCTCTCATGTCTTCTGTTTACGATGGCGTCTCGTGACTTGGGCGCAAGGTATGACACTTTGTAAGCCGTGACCACACAAGGAGTTATTGTACTTGGAGATATCTCCAATAATCATAATGTCTTCAGATTTAGTAGTGTTTTTTATGAGAATTTCCAATTGTTAATAGAATGCAGTTTGTTTTTCTCTGGCGGTCTGTATAAACAAAGATGTGAAATATACTTGAGCCATTTTTTAACTCTCCATGCATTATTGCAAAGCCTTTCGTATGTATTAATTCGGCATTAAAATTTAGTATGAATTTAGAATAGATAAACACTCCCCCTCCTGATTGCTATTATCTTGTATGTATGTATTGTAGCTTTCTCATTTATAATATGGTAATTCTTCTTTCTTTATATTAATTTCCGTCAAAATCAAAATATTGACTGTATATTTATTTTCCTGAAGCAACACCTGTAACTCGTGAAAATGTACATTTTTTAATAGATTTAGTTAATAACCTTATATCTTGTAATCTTTGGTATTTCACTTCATTTGGTACGCTTATACAGGTATATTTGTGTACGTATTATTTAAACATAATTCAAATGAACACACGCTAAACAAGTCTAATTTAGTTCTTTATGAATACTCTTCTTATATAACAAATTGAGTTGCTTTATGTAAAAATAATAAAGCCATTTAGATTTTTTTAATGTTGTAAAGGTGATGAAGGCACGTTATAATTTTTATAATTATAATAACGCTGGAGCGTGGGGATGAAAGATTCAACGCCGATTGGCATCGCTGTCTTTAGGGTTTCCATTGTGATTCCTGGTCAGGTCGATGAAACGATTTTTTTAAACATTCGCACCTTAGCTTAGCCCAAAGTAAACACTTAGGTAAGACGGGTGTTTAAATACTAGAGTAACGATATTTCATATTTATATAAAAATAACCATAAATACTTATGGCTCAGTTACAAATGTTAGTACCTATTCATCACACAAACACCTGCCGTTTCCGGGACTCGAATCCAGGACCTTCGGTGCGAAAGGCAGGATCGCTACCGTTGCACCAAACTGTCGTCTCAAAGCTTAATCTACTTGGGCATAGTTGAAAGAAAGTAAACGGACGCATTTAAAAATATTTACTTTTATATGTGGACAGAGTAGAAGCATGTGATTGATCAGATCTTCGATCGTTAATGTTTAAGTACTTGAAGGCACATTTATTCTATTTTGACCGCATTCATAATAACACAGTCAACCTTAGGAATGATAAATAACAAATAAAATGTAATCAGATGGCTACTTTTATGAATTTTCCACTTCACTGTCTTTGAAGGCCGGTTTTAGCCAAAGTAGCCCATTAAGTACTACGTTTTGTTTAATGATTATGAAAGTTGAGAGACTGGATTTTTCTCGAGTGCTATTTAAATTTTTAATTTATGCTAGTATGCATAACACTATTTTTAAGACATCCTGCATAAAAGAAGAAACTGACATAATATTTAAATCTGGCTAATGGGATCAATGCAGCTGTGAATTTTTTATTATTGAGAATGCGCACGTTTCGTAATTGGACCGTTCGTGTTTTGGATTCTATGTCAGCCGTGATTGATCTGAAATTAAACGATAATAAAAATAAAAGTTTTTACTTGCCCAGAACAAAAACTCGGATTGGTGCCTACCTCAGCGGTTTACAACAAATAAATACGCTTGCCCCACATCCCTGAAAGTTGTGAAATAGGACCACTTTATCTTTATCTACTTTTCTCGACGGATATTTAATTTATTTAATAGAAATTCACTGATGAAAAGATAGCAAGATGTAGTAACAAGCCCGCCTTTGAGCTTCAGAGTGAAACATTTCAATAGAGGTGTTTCTTTACTGGAATTGATTACTATTTTCAATATATCGGAAATTGTATTCTTGTATACTAAAACTATACACTACTTTAGTGTAAAATATATTATACTGGCTAGTTTAAGAGAACAAGTCGTCAGACCGTATATGTCTAAAAGAAATAGGTGGGGAACATTTAGTTTCGACAGCTTGTTAATTCTAAAACAGTTTGGTTCCCGTAACCCAACAATGTAATAAATCGTTGTTATGTTTGCTAAATTAAATAAGATGTTTATAGCTAGTCAGGTGGATTCAAAATAAGCTGCACTTCCTCCACGTACCAAACCGAACACAATTTTGTACGTGAGGATCGAACTCGAGATCTCTACATAAACCTCTGAATAAAACCGCCAAGTAAACCACTATACAACAGTGGTGGCCTTAGCATCCAAAAATGACCAAGTCTTACATGTTTCGCCTGCAAGATGTCTTTGGAAAATCAGATAAGCAACGTAAGATCAAAATTAATATCTAAATATTGCAAGATCATTACTAAAACATATGAGCTTTAAAGAAGAAGGGCGAAAACTGGAGTTTATTCCTTAAGAACGATTGTTTATGAACAGGCACAAAAAATAATAAAACAAAACTTTAAAAAAAAAGTGCGCACAAAAAAACGAAACGCTATCATTCGATTACAAAATTTTACTCTTCATATTTTTTCATACCGGGCGCCTTATATTAAAATTCATAAGGAGTAGACTCCAAAAACAACGTTTAAAAATCTGGCCTAGTCATAACATAAGTAACCAATTTCCTAGTTTGAATGTTCTTACAGAAGTTGGGAATATTAGAGAAAAAATATTTTGTATTCATCTTTTGCTGAAAAAATGTCTTATCAGCCAGGCCAAATGTCTTATTTTGCTAAACCAAAGCGTTTTTGTGAAGTACATCATAGATGCTGACATTCTGTGTTGCCTGTTGTGTTACCATAGTATAATCGTTTAATTGTGATTATGATATCATATAAGTAAACCAAATACAATAACTAAAGATTTACTTATTTTAACAAATCCAACCAAGCGGCAAAGTAATCAAGCAAGCGAATTCTCTTAAATAGTTACCACGCCAGCATGTACCTTCACATTGATGTTAAGCTGTTTTGACGTTAGGTGTGGGTATTAAAATTAACTTAAATTTTATGAAACACTAGGCCTTTATGCGGTTTTGAAAATACATAGGCTTTTTCCATTCTCCCTTCAAGTTAAGCTAATGGAAAAAAAAGACAGGAATTTTCCATTAACCAGGTACAGTGCCAATAACCATAGGGTTTAAAAAATCAACCTAATTGATCGGTAATTACTCACGAAAAGAGAGGCTAAAAATCACATTGGCATGCAGTGAATAACGAAGAGCAGAAAAGATAATATTTTCATGTTTCGTTAAAACTGAATGCAAATCTTTAGATAAAAAGTAGACCATCTTGACATTAGTATTTGACTGTTATAGCGAGATAAACAGTTATGATAGGCTGTGATTCCGAAATTTTTTATTATTTGTAAATAATCTTTAGAAACCTTCAAAGTCATTTGGCAACAGTCACATAGTCTTATCGTATGTCATGATAATCTTAATGTCATGGAAACTTATATTACATAAGTTAACTCTACGTAAAACAGTCACTTAATAACATAATAAATCAAACATTAAGCGAGCATAGGTAATGCCTTAAAATAATTGGAATATTAGGTAACATTAAAAATATATGATGTTGAAAAGAAAGAGCTAGCTAGCATTTTTTTAATTAGAATCATGGATTGCCAAAGTAATAAGAGATATGTATAAAGTTATTTAAAAGTGTGCAAATTTTTAATTATTTGTGCTTTTGCGACAATAGTCACTTCTTTAATATTGTTTTACCTTTGTTTAAAATCAAGAAGTTATGTTGATAACTTTTAATTTATTTTTCTACGACTCGTAACTCAAAACTTACAAATGAAAGGTTTCACAAACAAATTTCCGTGCTCCATTAATAAATAATATGTATTCTAAGTGCAAGGGCGTTCGATACGCTAACTGATGATAAGTGGCGTTTGTCCCCTACATGACGTCTGCACTATCGTGTCACTGGCAAATTGAAATGTTGCAAACATTTAGTTAATTCGTGGTTTCTAGACTTTACAAATTTTCTCAGTTGCGAGAGTTTGGAATTACAAAACAATGTTCCATAATTTAAATTTCAATAACTCCATTTTCACACAGGAAACGTTAACGCACCTTTGATGGTAATCTTTACAATGATTGTAGTGAAACGAAATCTTTTTGTTCAGATGTGACTATGGAATTATAAGTCAATAACCCCTGGTAATTATACTATGACAAATAAAAATAAATATCATAGGTACCAAAAATTACACTACAGTCAACAAGAATTCAATCTATTCTTTAATATTAATCTGTTATATTTTTTAAGCTATTTGTCAACCTAAATCCAACTTAGAGTCATAAAGAGCAAAGTCAATATTTGTCATTTTGTCAGCGTGAGATGATGTTTTTTATATTTATGCACTTGTTAATTATGAGACAGGTGGTTAGTCAGTCGCAGTTATTTTTGTTTAGTTTGAAATAAAGATTTCTGGGAGGGTCACTACCTGCTTTTTTTGCCGTAACCGTTAGATAAGTATGCTGAGTTAAATAACAACATGTAATGAAATATAGTCCAATGTTAGAAACTAAGCATTGTACTACAATCTTTTGTTTTAGAAATGATTCTTGGCATAAAAAGGTTGCTTGCCTGTTTTCTGTGCAAGTGGGAAAAGCGGACGAGAAATGAGCGTGCTCCTTTCGAGTGCTGCATTCACGAGTGAGTCTTTAGTGCACTTTTCTCTGCCTTGGTGGAATTGAAATTTCACAAGATTGCAGGAAGTCTTGTGTTATGAAGTACTAACACGACCATAGTCCTATTCATTTGATTAAAAATCCAATATGTAAATTTTTTCATTGTTTTAATCGTATACAATTTTTTATCGTATTATTTCATTCATATATATTTGTTGTGAAACAAATACACATTGTTCCTGCTATAAAATAATGAAATAAGATTTTAAATAGCTAGATTCAATTATATCAACACTGTTCTCGACGGTATGCTCGGTTAATGAGTAATGTAGTTTAAATTGGAATAGCAGTTTTTATTAGCCATTAAGGCAAACGTCTGATTACAAATTTGCCAAGCAGCAGATGATGTTTGTTTGATAGCTGGGGGCTCGGCGAACTGAGTGACATCGCTTCGTCAGTTGATAGTCACTCTGGGTTTCAGGCGGAAGAAGGTAAGACTTACTAATACTTACCTATTGTACAATGTAGTTTTAAACGTTTGATTTCTTAATATTCGCAAACCGCAATATTTAAAACTATTAAGTGTTTAATTATAAGTTTACCTTTGGTTCAAAATTACTTTGGTCCTTCATGATATTAAAAAATAATTACTAAGACTATGTTATGGTATGTGTTTGAATATGTTAATTAAATAAATCTTTTAAAACTTTAAGAAGAATTAAAAAGAAATGCAAAAGTGACTTAACTAGTGCAAAGTTATTACGTAGCGTGCAAACGAACTGCCGCAACAGTCGGATCCAAATTGCCGGAATCGAAATTAAACTTGCTATTATCTGATCAGAGGGCAGTTAACTATCGAATAGAAACTTTCTGAATGTTATTTGAATTTGAATCACTGTTTAATGTACCAAGCAGTCGCTGAAAAATCGGTGAAATTTGTTCAGCTTGATTTTATTCGAATAATTTAGACAGAATTTATATTTTATCTTTATAAAGGCTTCGTTATTTTGTTTGTTGCAGTTGTAACAGTACATGTTTTTTGCTAAAGATCAACGAGTGATTGTGTTTGAGATTTGTGATTTAAATAATAAAAAATATATACACATGTACTTTTTGATAAACCTATACGCGTAATGTTTTTAATTTTTTTTTTTGCATTCACAATGCAATATTTGTATAAGATATAAAATACGTGTGTAAAAAACAACTACGCCTCCGAGTACGCGTACGCGACTATACGCGTAAGTTAACTGCTAAGAAATTAAAAATTGCATTTGCAAGATAGGTAAAAAGGTGTAAAGTATTTATAGCGTTTATTGATTTTAACTTTGAACTATAACAAAATCTTGTTGCAGTTACACAGTTTACATTTAAAACGAAAATACATGTGTATTTGAATGTATAAAATAATATGTAAATGTGCAACTTTGCCAAGTTAAAATAATTACATTTGATAAAATTTGAAACAATATCAAAATTAATAAATAAATTTTGATATACAATAAATAGTAGCGTAAGGAATATTATTTATATATATCACAAAATAAAACTCTGAATTTGTAAAGTAGCGCGTCTATTTTGCCAGCACCGTGCATGTGAATATTGAAGTTTTTTTTTTATTATATCACTGCATATCTTTATCAATATTATGATATTATTATGATTGAATTAAACAAATTTTACTATTGAAACGGCCAAGAATCAATAATTATCAGCACATATTAATTAAATGTGGGCGAAAACAATTTTAAATTCGAAGTCAAATCGAAATTTGATCATTATATTTCTTTATAACGCTCTAATAATAAGTACATTTCTGTGTTTTTACTTACAGTTGATAATTTTGGAGCTGACCTTTGTTATGAAAGGTATTAACAGTAATTTCCCTAAAAATATTACTTAATAGAGGTACCTACAGACACTTTGGTGTCGGTATTTCGTATATAGCCTTCATATTTCTTTTTCATATAATTTATATCAAATACTTAGAAATGAAATAGATTTATAAGCGGTTTATCATTTCTCGACCTTTGCTAATAAGAGCGTCAAGCCTGACTCTTTATTTGAATTTTCTTCTTAATAACGAGATAAAATTATGTTCTTTCAAAGGCACACTGAACATTTTTAAAATTTTCGTTAAAATTACATTGAATAAAGTTGAAAGACGAATGAGTGAGAGTTTGCCTTGCATTAAAATTATAGTATATTTTGAGAAGTTTTTATACTGGTACCTACATTCTTTTGCATTGTGCGTAAATTTACGATCACTGAAAAAGCACATATGAAGTGCCTAAACGTGCGAGCCTATAAGTATCCTCCGTAATGATCCTGTGACTAATTTTCAAAGTACCCTACCAAATGTAGAGAAAATAAGCTATCATATTAAAAAGAAAACGACTAACTCAGCCTCAGGAACCGATGGCATTCCTTACATAGTGTACAAAAAGTATCCATCAGTTCGTAAGCATATACTAAACATATTCAATAAGATCTGGTCAAGAAAGCAAGTGCTAGAAGCATTCGGAGCAGTAATTTCTGTCCTCATTCCTAAAAAGCATGAAGTAACTCATCTGAAAGATACCAGACCGATAGCCCTAATCAATACAATTTCAAAAATCAATTTCAAGCCTAATCACCAGAAAGATCTCCTGCTTAGTATTTCGGGATGCCTAGAACACAATACATTACTAGCAGAAAGTCTAAAAGATGCCAGAACACATGAGAGGTTTTTGGTTCTGTATAGCAAGTACTTATGATATTTGCCCTGAAATGTTATAACAAATTCTAACGCAATAATAACAAACACTACTAAAAATTCTAAGAACAAGCCTTACTCAATCCCAGATACACCTAACTGGACTATTTTTATGGACTCGCATGAAAAGCACTACAAAATCCCAGAGGATGTGCTTGTTTCCTCATCCAGGCCGGACATATTTCTTTTTTCTAGAGCTACAAAATAGATATTACTTGTAGAGCTTACTGTACAGTGGAAAACTAACATATCTAAAGACCACGCGATAAAACAAAACAAATATTATGTCCTTCTAAATAAATTAACAAAAAACGGTTATGTCGTTAGCCTAAATGTAGCCCATATGCATATATAGCCTATATATAAAAGTAGGAGCAAGAGAGATAACCTCTTGAAAGACCTTGGCTTATCCAGAACTGCAGTAAGTTCTATACTAAAATGAGCATCTAAAGCTGCATTAGTAGGTTCATACCAGATTTGGCTGAGCAGGGAGAGAAACACAAGTAGTGAAGGTGTTCATCGGAAAGGGCCCCTTAAACACAGGTGTAGGATACAAATCTCGGGATCTACTTGGAGTTTCTCTTTCTGCCACACAATGAACCCGGTGCCGGCACGGTGAATCCATGGAATGCAAAGAAATTCGTCTCTCATTTAAGAACATAATATATATTGTGCACACGTATTGTGTTTTTATAATGAACTACAATAAGAACAAAGCAAACATATATATAAGATAAATCTATAAACATAAACAAATATACTTTAGTTATATGGTTATAATGTCAGTTACGATATCATTACTAATTTAATGAATTATATTTAGACATCATGTCGTAACTTTAATTACAGTTATATAGTCATAAAAAAACATGAGGTGATTACTGAAGCAAATAAAGTTATCGCTTGTTCGTACTCATGAACTGCTTCGATTCAATGACTTATACTCAAGCAATTTCTATACAAAACGTGAACTAAAGTTCAAACTGATTTGTTCAAACTGTTTCAAACTGATGCTGATCACTTTTATTTTTTGAAAAAAGGACAGAAACTGCGCCATTTTAAAATCAGGATATAATTAAGACCACGTCTTATTATAAAGGGGTATTATGTTTACGATGTAGGTCATTGAAGTTTTTTTTCTTATGTGCTGGATATACCTGCAACTTGCCTAATGACAATCACCGTACCTTATAAGAGCGATATTTCGGAGACTTATTGATATTTTATTTTTTTTGTCTTTATAAAACTCATAAAAAGCTTTAAAACCAGTGTTCAATTTATTTCTACCTACGTCACGAATTTAGTACAAATGCTAAAATGAAACTCAGTTCACTATACCATCATTAAACAGTCACCAAAGAGCATACGACTGTTGCCCAAAAACCTCTCGACCTTTTCGATTCTAATAAACTGTGTATTGAGTCGCACTTAAGACCCCTCATAGAATGTACGCATTAAGAATATAAGCAATACATTATAGAAATCCTGATACATTTCATAGAATTGTGATCATCCTATTCATATACATTAACATGGCATGAAATGTAATTCGTTGTATATTGATTCCAATTATCAAATCTAAATTTTATCATACAGTTATTATTAAGATCGTGACATTATACCACTCACTTCAAGCAAAAAGAATGAAAGGAAAATATTATGCTACAGTTACATAGGTATTTTGAACAATAGAATAATTCAACTCAATTCATGTTATCAACTGTTACTGGACTAAGGTTTAGCCACACTAGTGCGACCAAAACTAATTAAAACTATGTTACGAAACTTAATACATAACTTTAAACTTTGTCCATGATCGGGAATACCTAACGTCGGATCTCGCTATAGTTGACAATGCAGTGCTATTTACCTTTTGAACTAGCATGTATTCATAGACTAGGACGGCATTATCACGATACTCATAATCGGTCATTTAATTGAATTTTTAAATTTTCCGCTTTGCAAAATGAAATAGCTTTTTGCAATATAGAAAATATGTGTGCAAACGGACGGAATCGATGCCGTAACTTCTGACAACCTGGCAAACACAGTAAGCGCTAGAACTAGGATTATTACTTGCCTTGGCGAATTAAAACTTCAATAACTACCTTCTCTGACTTATTTACTTTCTATATTGCTTATTTTATTTGAACTGGCTGTGATGGAATCGAAGTATCAATAAGGAATAGATATCTATTAGGCGTGGAAATACATGATAAAATCCTTCATCATTGAGGAAGACTTTCGACCAGCAGCGGACGCTTTTCGGGTGAGATGATGAACTTTGCATTACGCCCATTTTGCGAATCGAATCGTCCAATTTCGTATTTGTTCACTTTTTGACATTGTAGCGTAAAGTATGAACGACTGTACTTGAGAAGAAGTGGTAGGTGGTACTATGAGATCTGATAAAATTTAATGCAGCTTTAAATTTCAATCAAAATTAATATTAAAAAGAAAATCAGCTGTTACAGTTAACCATAACAAGATCATTTTTATATAAAACTGTGCCGTATTTCATAAACTTAATATTTAATAATATTTCGATTCATATGTATTAATTTAGTAAAATTAAGAATAAATTAATAAAAGACAGCATCAGACATATCACTTTGTTCCAAAATAATTATTTTACTGAATACACCCCGAAGAGCACGCTAAAGTAAATATTTATAAGTTGCTTAAATGCATAGTAAACTAAAAAGCTAATTGGACGTAATTCGTATCAGATGTCTTGTAAAACGGGTTCAATATTAGTATTTGGAGAAAAGGTATTGAATTTAAAACAACAGCCTTTATACTATTTCAAAATAACAATATTCAAATGAAAGTGCTTCATGTTTAAATTTGAATTGATAATAAGTTTACAACCATAATGGATGAGCAGCGGATATATAATGTTAGGTTTCACAGAAAAGATTGTTCACATACTAACAAAACCGTACCTATTAATTAAGTAGTATGATTAATTAATTGGTATTTACCTTACCTTCACTATTATAACACATTCTCACAATTTTGAGTACGCCTGTGTAGGTGTCCGCCTGTGTATCTGACTGTGGCAAAGTACCTCTTAAATAGGTGGAGCAATTTGCTTGCGATTTTTTTCGTTTGAAAGCAGTTTTCTAGTGCTGATTTTTTAATTTCTCTTGACAAAATCTGTTTAACCATTTTAAGGTCATCAGCTCTTTTGTTAGCTGCGGTAGGGTTCTTTGACACGTAGTTAGTTTATACCCATAAACTAAATGATCTTTCTCATTTATACATGGCTACATGCATACTAATATGTTCGGTTATTATATACAACAATGGAGATTACAAAACATAATATAAATACTCGTTAGCATTGGGGTTCTTTTAATTTTTAATTTAGTTTTGTTAAACATTATTTTCTATCCAAAACATTTCTAAAAGAAATATGTTTTTGCAGGTGAAGATTTCACCATGGTGCTAAAGTTCTCCAATATGAAGTACGCACCTCTGATGGTGTTCCAGTTGGTGCTACTGGTCCTCTATTTTGTCTTCGTTAGGTACGGCGGCGCCAAAGATGTTGGAGTCAAAGGTACGGAAAAATTACAAGCGAAAAGTTACGGTTTGAAAACTAATATGTTAGTAAATTTAGGCAACATAATTTTTATAAAACTAAAACAAACATAGGCTTCGGCTTGATAATAGTCATAAGTCGATGCTTGTGTTTGTAACAGATTTTGAAACTGTTCATTAGGGTATTATTTTCTGATATGATATGTTGTTAAGGTAAATTAAAAGTGCGTTCAATGAATTAGGTTATTTCAAGTCCTCCAAATTCCATTACAAATTGGTGTCAGTGATGTAACAAATAACAGGATCAAGTTACGTTATATCGCGTTGACAATTTCAACTATTAACTGTATTAATTAATACAGTGTCTGGATGGTTGTTTTGCGACTAATTGATATTAATCCTCTTGAAATTCTTCATTTATCCAACAATATGACAAGGACAGATTAATTAGAATAAAGTGTCGTGGAAATATATTCTTATTGTAACAATATTTATTACCTATTTACCTCCATACTCATTAACGGCGTTAGTTATAAATAATCAATACAGCATATCAGATTTTCTTAATAGAAATCTATTTCTAAAGTGATGTAAGTTTTAAGATGTGAACTGATTAACCGATTCATTGCCTCTCATTTTCACAACTTTTTTACGCAGGCCGTAACAATAATCGAATGACGCGCTATCGCGTCATTGGCCTAGCTGAAAGTTGACGCGCTTTCGCGACAAGGGCCCCTGGCAATGTTTTGTTCATTTTCTTGTTAACTGTGTCCATTCGAGGAAATCCCCACGGGATTCTGTGTGTTTACAAAAAATTTCAAATGATGCGTTTGTGCGTCAATAGGTGCGTCATTGGCCACGAATCGGTTAAGGTAATCCTGCTCTAAGCTTAACTCAATAGAAAGTTTCGTTAAATAATATGTTACATTTGATAGCAAGGTTTCTTACATACTTTATTTTATTTTATTTATTCACTTGGGATAATAAACAGCAATCACATTACATATTAAAATCATAATTATTACAAAAAGTCAGGTAATGGTAAAGCCCACACCATTATCCACAGATTAATTTGTGAGACTCTTTAATACGCTTATTTATAAGCACATCAGGTTAAAAGTACGAACAGTGATCTATTGATTATAAGAGATATCTTAAATATAAATAACCATTTTACATTTTGTCCTGGAACTGTGTTTTCGTTTCCATGAAAACATAAGATGTTTTGTAATCACTCTTTTGAATGCACTCATTGAGGTGGTGGATGCTCACGTATTGGGAGACTTCACTTTGACTATATAATGGTTGTGCGGGCGATTCAAAATTAATGGACTGTATTGAGGTATGAGAAATTAATGTCGACAACAAATATGAGAAGAAGATGAAAGGGGCATGGCACTTTGACCGCCACGTGGTGTGAGATGCTTGAGGCTGCCGGGCACGTCCCTGGGCTTTACTGTTACTTATTGTTACGCACACGAAGACACCGTCACATAAAACTCTAGTTTATTGTAGGGGTTTCGGATAGGCTACTAGTTCATTTTAATATTGCGGAACTCATCCAACAGCCATCAATCTTTTTTCTTTTTTCCCGCATGTTGGCCACATTGCGGTATGATTTGCCACCAATAGATTGCGCGGTCGTCTCGCTCTTCCATATGGGAGACAAGGTATGTGCGTAAGGGAAATGGAGTAAATGCAGGTGAGGCTAGGAGTGTCGTCCAAACTAATAAAAAATACAAAAACATACAGATAAATAACGAGGCAGATTTGAATTTAATACTGACGCAACCATATAACAAGCATAAGAAAAGTTTACTTAACTAAATTTTATGTACTAGTGTTTTGGTACTTACTTTTTAAGAATCCTATTATAATCTAGAAAAACGTCATTCCCAGAAATTTTGTGGGTCCTATAAATTCAACTGCTTCCCCATTCACGTTTATTGGCGTATTCACTTGTCTCACATCAAGCAGAGGGAACTTTACACATTTAGTTTTATGGAAGTGATTTTTTAGATTGTTGCTAGTTGACAAAAAAACTATCTTGATCAGAGCGTCGTTTATATATTTAGTGAAAATATTGCCTCTATCAACTTTAAAAACTAAAGAAGAATTACAAACAATACTGGTTCACCTAACTTCTTTGTAAAATAAGGGTAATCAACGGACCTAATATTGACCGATGGGGCATGCCCGTAGGTGCTCTGAGAGACAGTACCGTCATTAACAAGTTTTGGAAGTGTAATAATTTTTTCAATATCCCAATATTTTTAATAATGTATTGTGATTAACACAATCAAATCTCGAGAGGTCATCGAAATTTGGGAAGATGTCAAATTATATTTTGGTCCCAAAAATATTTATTAAGAAGATACTTAGTTTTATAAGTACCTGCCCAACCTTCAAAAGGACGTCTTTGTTCAACCTTTTTCCATTTATAGATCAAATCCACGAAACTGATCCCTTACTTCGTCGAAATAAAGAAGATGTACGAAATACAAACATTTACAGACTCTCTTAACAATTACGTAAAATCTGTTTGTTAAACTAAAATCTTTTTGTTAGTAACCTTGAAAATTGTTTTTTATGTAAGAAAATGTATCTAAGTAATTTACAACAGGCAACCGCTCTGTGTTATGCTGGCGTGTTAACGAAAAAGGTGAATTTGAATGTTGCCAAAACTGCGCTTTAGACAAGTCCTGTATCTGGAAAAGGATCTTTATGTTGTAAAATAACCTACGATCCTTGTTAGGCTGTCAATGACGCAATAATTTTAATAATAGTATATATCATTACCAGTGCGGAAATCCTGCCATTGCAAAGAGTTCCGACAAATGTCTACCCGAGCCGAGGCGCAGCTTAAGGTGAGGGTTGACAGTCGGAACAAGTTGCAATGACGGTTCCGCACGTGTACTGAACAACTCTCAGAACAATCACTAAAGCTATAGAATGCTAAAATAAAAACTGTATAAGAGCTCTCGCATAAGAACGAAATAGACAACCATTGTAAGTTCAGTTTTTCTCGTCACTGTCGCAAACTCTTTTCAATACAATTGCGAAAAAATTAAGCAAATTAATAAATTTATAATATTTCTTTTAATTAATAAAATGGCGTCAACCGTAAAAGATTTTTTTTGTTTTCTTCACCCATTCTGGGTAGGCAAAGGGACCTATGCCCATACAGCCAAGTCTTCAGTAGAATTTTTTAATGATATGAAATGAAAATGAAATTAAATGAGATGAAATGAAATGAAACCTAAGCTAACTCACGGAATCAAATTATTAAATCTGCTATTGAAACAAATTAGTAGCTTCTTTTTATAAATATTTGCATGAAGGTATGTACTTCTATGATTTTTTTTTAGGAAGAACTTCATGGTTGGTTTTTTTCTTTTTAATAGACATTATTTTGGCAGTTGGGAAAGAGAACGCACGAGTTCGGAAAAGGTAAAGAAAAAGCTCGAGTATGTAATAGCCCACATCCCAAACGCCATACGTACCTGTAATACGCCTCTTTTTGAGCAACTGTATTAATTTTTTTTTTGATACGTGGGTTTATCATATCCTAAAATTATTTTCCTCGTGTTAGTCTATAAAATTGTTAACTAAAATGGCAATTAGTATATTTATATAAAATACTATATTTTCCAGTTAATGTAGTTTTTTAAGTGGAATATGCCGCCAAAGAGAATACGAAAAAAACTAACAAAAATACTCTCCTGCAGGCAAAGTTGATATATAAATTAAGCATGAGAAGACAGCTCAAGAAATAACAGAAAAACTTAACAATTAACTATAGTCCATTTTTTTAGCATTAGAAATTATGTAAACAAATAAGCAATGGTGGCTAACCTTGTGCTGGAGTCCACTTTGACCGGCTTCAGGCTCGTCCATTGTTGAACAGATTAAAAAACAAATAACAACAAAAACTTTTATCAAAAAACTTCAACAAAAACAATAGAAACTTAACAATGAACCAAAGAAAATAGTCATAACAGATAAATGCAGACGTTGACATTTGCCGCTATTGTTGCAAATGGCGGCCATGTTAAGCGACCATTTTAAAAATCACCTAATATGGTATGTATTACAACATCGGCATGTACTTTTTAATTTTGTCGTGTTAAACTGACAAACGTTTCGTTCCACAAGTTTGCAACTTCTGCTTCTTAAGGTATTTTTAGTGTAAACTTTTCACGATGTTACGTTTTGCTTGTTACATTATATGTGTACAATAAAGTACCCAAATTTTGTTCTTTCTAACGCTAAAAAAACGGACTATAGTTAAGTAGGGGTCGTTCTCCTATATCAAAATATTTCAAAGAAAAAAGTGACTTGACTTATGCCTATTTTGACGTTTTTATAATGTTGGTTCGGACTGCATTAGTGACCTTGCAACTATTTAATTTTTTTTTAATCAGTTTAGCGTAAAATAATGGTTTTATGATTTAATAAAAGTGAAATAAAGTTCAATAATATTAAGTAAATTTAAAAATTCCATGAGAATGAAAACTTTCAAAAAGCGCACGCATTTTGGGAAATCCCATAAAGGAAATTTTTAGATCATAACTTTTTTATTTTTGCGAATTTCAAAATCCAGTCTCTTAAATCTGTTAGTTCGATTCATTACAAATAATACGACAATCGGCTAACAACTCATAGAGTTATGGCATCACATACATTTCGTCATTGAAGCTAATCTATCGGAGCTTTGCTCGCTCCGCTCCAATAACTATTATAATTTACCAGAACCAAGATAGCGCAGTGACTAGGAGACTCGTTCGGCTATTGGTAAAGACGAATACGACGACCAGGCCAACTATCCAATTTTTTTAAAAATTTTACAATGCAACGTTGTTCTTTTTCAGCCATTTCGAGTTGGTTACGATTGCTTTAACAGTCGTTAGCACTATCAACTGACTGAAGGCCCTTTAGGTATATAATGACCTTTTTTTCATAATATTCTAAAGAAGGTATGTGTCTCAGTAATGGGTTCTATAATAGTCCTATCTGGACTTTGATAGGTTAATAAGAGTCACGCTTCATAAGACATGATTATTACGACTGAATGTCTCAACACTCAACCGTGTTGACTTAGGTAAAGGTAAAATCCTAATTAGTCAATAATTATATTGCTTGCTCTATTAGCATAATTATCGTTCGTTACCTAATTATCATAGAATTTGTAATAAGCAAACAAACGTGAATTAATTAGTAAATGTCTATTTATAGTTGGTTGTGCGGGCGGTTCAGAATTAGTGGACTGTATTGCGGTATGAGAAAATTAATGTCGACAATAAATATAAAAAAGAAGATAAAGAGGGAACCGCTACGTGGTGTGAGATGCTGGAGGCTGCCGGGGTCGTCCTTGGGCTTTGCTGTTCCTTATTGTTACGCACACGAAGACACCGTCACATAAAACTAAAGTTTGTTGTAGGGGTTTGCAACAATTAAATTGAACTAGAGGCTTATACCTCTAGTTCAATTTGATATTGCGGAACTCGGTGCATGCGCGCGATCGGCCATTAGTCGACACTTTTCTTTTTTGTCCGCATGTTGGCCATATCACAGTATGATTTGCCACTGCTTGATGTCGCGATCGTCTGGCTCTTCCTGCTTTAAACTGCTAACTAAATTAAGCTATGGTTAATCGAACAAGCTAAATTGGTAATGTTGTTGAAGGAACTGTTTATTAGGCAAAGCGCAAAGTCGAATAATTGGTCATAAGTACGAGCCAGTTGCGGTTTAACACGAATTATACGGGTGGCCCTATTTGACCCAGTGAAAACTTCTTCTACAACTTCAAGTGGCCATTGTAATGGAGGTGTATTTTCGGTTAAAATTACTACGACAGTACCGACAGTAATAGAGTTTGATGGAGTATTCCATTTCTGGCGTGACAGTAGCGTGTGTAAATAATCTGTTCTCCAACGCTTCCATCTAATAATGTGAGACGCAAGAGACGATGAAGTCGATCTTCTTCTATTTCTAAAGCGGGTAAGTATTTAAATGGTGTGACATTCAAAAAGTGAGCTGGACTCAGTGCAAATGGATCCAAGGGATCACTAGACAAAGTTCTACAAAGAGGACGCGTATTCATGACGGCCTCGACCTGAGTGAGCACGATGCTCAGCTCTTCAAATGTAAAAATCTGAACGCAAAACGCGAACGCAAAAAATTATGTAGTTTAGAAAGGTCACGATGAGGTCGAACATAATTCGTAGCGTTGTCTGAACACATGCGAGATATGGGACCCCGTCGCGCCAAATATCTTTTGAACGCAGCCATGAAGCATGGTGTGCTCAAGTCGCTAGCTAATTCTATATGAACGGCGTGAGTCATCATACACATGAAAAGAGAAACATAAGCTTTTGTGGAGCGTATACTACGACCACGAGAAACTGTTTGTACGTACGTACTGTCTGTACGTATGGTTTAGCAGTCTAAACGACGCGACAAGAATGATGATCAGCCATTTCAGGCGCGGTAGACTTCGGGCGAAGTTTGAAACAACACACACGCAATCAAATTGTGTGTGTAAAGAATCCAGTATTTCTGACGCAAAATTGACATTATTAAATCTGGACCGACATGACAATTCACCTTATGGTGATATTTGACTAAAAGATCAACGATATGCGCGGAATATCTTTGCGAGGAAGAACTATAGGATGCATTTGATCATAGTTTAACTCGGATTGATTCAAACGACCGTCAACTCGAATGAGGCCATCCTTCCAAAAGGGTTTCAAATGTTGAAAAGCGCGACTACATGGCTTATTGAACTCATATAACGCACAGCTCGAGATGTACGAGAGATACTACTTTACTAGGGGCAACTTTAGATTTAGCGCTGATGAGGTGGACGGAAATGTCATCCCCATTTCGAACGTGGAAGTACAAAACACCCCCGTACGCTTTCTCAGTAGCGTCTGCGAACCTAGAACTGTTACAATACTTTCATTTGAAATACCAACATGGTGGGGTATATGAATTTGCTCGAGCAAAGGAAGCTCGACTCTAAAGCGATCCCACAATTTAACGATGTGGTCAGGAGGAGTGTCGTCTCAGTCACAATTGGACAGCCAAACTTCTTTAATATGAAGCTTTGCATACAAGACGACAGGTGCTACAAATCCCATAACATCCCATATGCGTGCGATACACGACAATATGGTGCGCTTAGTACAGGTTGACGGTGTAGGGGAAACTTACAAACAAAACATGTGGGACGAAGGTGTATAACATAAACCAAGAACCTTGTGCGTATCATAACCATCAAACTCCTTGATATTTGACTTGTAATTTGGTGGTAAGTTTATCCTCACGGATAACTCCATGGTGCGGTATGATATACGAAGGAGCATGCTTCGTCTCTTCAGATACCTTTGTCCAAATATTCGATTATAACACTATCATAAGCCTTTTTCAACTTTGTAGATGCCTGCATTTTCCGTTCTAAACAAAAGAAGCATTTTTCGGCTGACTGAAAAAAATCTCCAAGGGAATTAACATCACCCTTAAAGATGAGTGCGATAATATAACGACCATGACATAGTCTTGTGATTATAAAACTCTTCACAAAGTTTATCATCAGGGCTGACAATAGAAGACACGTTCACCTTTTCTATCCCCCAAAATTTACAGACGGTGGCGTCCAGCGGCACGACGGCGCTACAATATGACAATGTCGAGTTGCAATCTAAACAAGAGGGTGCGGAACCAACAACAATAAATCCAAGACCCGTTCCTAAGGCGAACGAATCCTACGCTGCAACAGGAGGTGCGGGAAAATCGAAGCGCCAACTAACAAATCAATATCTCGACTCGTTCGATTGACTAACCGTGCGTTAGATATCTACTTAGTGCCTATAGAAGTGGTAGGATACCTAAGACTAAACCTAAAAAACCTAAAACCTAGTGTGCGGGCGATACTAATAATAACAGCTAGGTATTTAGGTGCGTTATTCCCTATGGAATAAAACTTTTGCAATTTTACCATAAGCTATCAAAATAAATATAAAGAATGCGGATCGTATGGACCAGAAAAAGGCCGTTCAAAATTAGTGGACTATATTGCGGTATGTGAAAATTAATGTCGACAGCAAATATGTAAGGAAGATGAAGAGGTCACGATACCTTGACCGCCACGTAGTGTGAGATGCTGCAGGCTACCGGGGTCGTCGCTGTCCTTTGCTGTTCCTTATTGTTACGCACACGACATAAAACTAAAGTTTGTTGTAGAGGTTTGCGGATAGGCCATTAGTTCAATTTAATGTTGCGGAACTCGTTGCACGTGCGCGAGCGGCCACTAGTCGACACTTTTCTTTTTTGTCCTCATGTTGGCCACATTGCGGTATGATTTGCACTTCCATATGCGAGACAAAGTATTTGCGAAAGGGCAATGGAATAAATGGAGGTGAGGCTAGGAGTGTCGACCAAACTAATCAAAATTACAAAAAATGAACAAAAAAAGTAACGCGGTATATATATCTTTATATACACATAATGATTATTTTAATACTGGCATAATGTTTTGATAAGAACATTTAATTTTTGTCTGAGATTTTGGCCTTGACATATATATGGTAAATACAGTTTAAGTAAAAATAGAAAATACGTGATAAATTGTGATAAATTGAGTCAATGGAGTCAAAATCTGTCGTAACTAATACAGTAACAAGGTTACGAGTAATCGACTTTAATGAAGAAAGTTTGTTGATGAGTCTCCGACGTGCCATGAGCCGATAATATTCCCGCATTGGGGAGCCGTGTTGGCCTCTCCCACGGTTAATCTGGTCGCCACGATCCAATCAACTCCTGTCAACGTGACATACTAGGACCTGTGTAACGAGATCAGCGAAATGATATATTATTTTGATATAGTACTGGAGTTTTGTTAAATGTGGGAATTCTGGTATACGATCCGTCTGATGTTATGTGCTCACACAGTTTCAAATTACTGTGCAACTGTGTCCCCATCAGGCAATTGAGCGACTCTCTATTCAGGAAATCTGATAAACTTGTGTATTTCGCGTTCAACAGCCTAACTTCAAGTTATTTCGAACTTCAAGCACGAAGAAAAGAAACAATTTTGAACAAATCATATCAGTTTTTTTTATTTAGCTACTTTTTTCAATGGTAATGAAATGGAGGTCGCTTTTCCTGTGTGACTTTCTCTCGTCTATTTTTCTCGGACGGGCCTTCATATTTCAGAACATGACTGGGAGACTCTTAGTTTTCAGTGTTGTAGAGCTTATCAAAATAAATAAATAAAATAAAAACAAAAAAGTAGAAAATATTTTTTGTTTAATTTGATTGGTTAGAAACGCGCTTGATAAAACGATTGGGCGATAATAGTGCACTTGTGACGAGCATTATCTTTGTCATCATGTAAACATGGCTTCTGAAAAGAGTCGAAACTTCAGGATTAAATTAAAAAATAAATACACGCGTTTAGTGTTCTCTTTTAAATTGATTTAATTTTGTTATTATTACCGTGTGTATGACATTGTTAATATTCTTAAAAAATATTGATAAGTGAACAAAACGAAATTGTAAAACTTAACATTATGACGTAATATCTTTGTAGAACGTAAGTTTTGCCTATCCGGTTCTTACTTTGTCATTTAGTAAAATTTAGATTACGTTTATTAATAGTTTAGTTATGGGGACGCCGACAACATGGAATATGGGCCATAAGTACTTAAGCTAATTTAGCGATGTCTAGGAAACTGCAATCTCTCATCGAATATTGATACTTTGAAGGTCAGGTTACAAACATTGTACAATGGCCGACGAAGTCTAAGTAGACATAACATTTTGGCATTGGTTGTCCAATCAAAAAAATAAATGTGATGTGAGAGCCATGTTCTATATCACGAATATGCGACGTTATCGACTTTGCTGACAAAAAAATTTGAGATGTATATGTATGTCAACTGACAAGTTCTGAGTAAAAAATCCTAAAATTTTTATAACAAGCACATGCAACCTTCTAATTTTTTTTTTATAATTTCGTGTTTTATGGTACTACTAAAAATAAACGCTTATTATAAACTTAAACTTTAACACGTGAATACATAATTAATGAAAAAAATGCATTTTTCAATGCATTCAAGCTCAAGATTTTACTTGGCTCGTTTTTACAAACAAACCAAATTTTAGAAAAGTAAAATAGGTTTTATATCAACTTATATAACAGTATAAGTAGGTTACAAACATAACTTATACTAGCTTGCGTATGACTAACCTAAAATATGTTAATTAGTCAAATATAATATAGCCCGTACGTGACGATTGTTTTAATGTTATATATCAAAAACGATAATATAAAGTACTGCATGTTTCATATTATTATCAAAACTTCTACACATATAGATTATTACTAGCGGCCGTCCCGGCTTCGCACGGGTGGACAAAATTCTTTAAATTTTTTCTAGCATGCAATATAGCCTATGACACTCAGCAATAATGTGCCTTTCTATTGGTGAAAGAATTTTTAAAATTGGTACAGTAGATCCCGAGATTACCCCTTACAATTTAACAAATATACAAACACACAAACTTTACTTCTTTATAATATTAGTATAGATTTATCAAGATTATCAACAATGCTGTAAGTCATAGGTCGGCGAATATATCAACTTATTGAACAAATCGTTTGCAGAGCTGGCAGTATAATCGACAGGACATCCGTCACAGTAGTTAACAACATTGCGCCTGTCGCAAATCTAAACATGCCGGTCGGACTCCAAACGACCCATTACCACGTATAGAGTTAGCCCATTGTGTTAAGAGAAGCGGTTATTGTATAGGGTAAGGTTGCTATCATTGGACCATCACTTTTATTGAAACACTTTAGTAACTTCGTAAATAATAATACTAAAAGAAACATCTTATATTTTTAGTAATTAATTTTTTTGTGCGATAATACAGAGTTGCCATTATTGAACCGACGCATGGGTTTAGATTGGACCGCCCAATCATTGCAATTTTTTAAATTTTAATTTTAATATGTTTTATTTCTTTTAACGTGTTTGGAACGTGGACAGCTTTAAATAGAAGAGAGGTTGGCTTAAATAAAGGAAATAGAATTTTAGGCGTGCATAAAGCTTCCTAAAACGAAGATTCGAGAAGACATATCGTCGTTGCGACTTTAAGACCTCCTATGTGTAAAATTCATGTTTATGAGATAATCGATAATATTAATTTCTTCACATTTTTTCCACTAGACACTTTTTATCGGTTATCTCGTAAACATGAATTTTACACATAGGAGGTCTTTAAGTCGCAACGACGCTATATAAGTTCAATTATAGCAGCTGATTGGACCACTCAAAGTAACAGTGGCCCAAATAAGGTAACCGAGACAAAAAAATACGCATTTTGTGACTAAATACTTTCTTTGAAAAATCTGCAACAGTAGCTGCGGATAGCTATTTTAAAGGATTATTAATTATAATAACTTAATTTCATTTACAAATAGTATTTTTCATTTTAAAGCCTATTCATTTTTAAGTGGTCCAATGAGGCAACTTTACCCTATATGTTTGTGGTAACCTATTTTTCTTTATAAGTCAATAAAGTACCTAATTAAATTTTTTATAGGATTATAAACCGTAGCGTAGCTGTCTATTAAACTTAAATTAATGCGCTGTCAAAGGCGGTTATTTAAAAAAAAACATACATTTTTACATAGGTTAATATTTACTATATATTGTCTTAGAAAGACGTACTTCAGTGATAATGATTCTGAAGTCAAGGTGGAAGTACGAATATAGCTTTTACGCTAAACCATAGGCATAAACTAGGCATAAACTAGGCATAAAACGTAAGAAAAAAATTGCTATCATGATGTTCGTTTAGGCAATTTTGTTTTAATAGCTTTTTTCTGATAAAAGATTTATGTGGTACTTGTTCGTGACATTAAATATAATCAAAGGTAGACTTCTTAGTAATTCCTATTATATTTGTTATTTCATAAGATTTTGTCAAATGAATACTTGTTGAAAGGCGTATTCAATAAGAATGAAAATGTTTCAAAAGAACTTCTTTTCTTGCCTTGAAACTTAACATTATGGTTCTACGATATACATTATAATATATATCTTTTTGTTTTTTTTGTGTGTTACGAGTATTTAAATGACGTCTCAATTTAATTGCCACCAAATTAAGGAATCTAAAATAATTTATTTAGATATGTGTAGTCAAGCCTATTTTGCCGATTTCATGATCAATAAGCAATTTACATTGTTTCAAATCCTAAAATTATAAATCATTTAAAATAATATCTGTTTCGTTTAACCTTCCCTTTACACTTTAAAGGTTAAGTAAACACGTATTTATTAATTGGAATGTGTAATAATGAAATTCTGATAGTAATTTCCAGAAAAAATATAAAAAAAATGAATTTTTATAACTCCACAACTAACTGTTTCCCAGGTATGGTTTTCACAATTTCACAAACGAAATATCGTAATAATGGAAAAAAGTTAGTGGCTTTAGCTATCCTGAAAAGTCTTGTACCATCGATATGCATTAAAAACTTTAAAAGCAAGATGTAGACTTCTATAATAATTCACGTTTTTGTAATGTATAAGTATGTCACCGTAAATTTGTAATAGTACATTACGATATTAGTGCGTTATGATACAACCAATACAACCAATACGCACGTATATCGTACGACGTCTTTTAACACATTTGCGAGGAAACAGAAAAAAACATTTTATATTTTTTTCATTTTTAATTATTAAGTGAAATTACAATTATTAAAATGATACGTAGTTGTAGTTGGTTTTTAATTATGTTATTATTATTAAATAAACTCAATCTGTCAATGTACACTGTTGCTTTCCCGCGATTTTAACGAGCGGGGATTAGTTCGAAATTTGAATAGCAACAGCGCGCGAAATGGCAAATAATACTGTTATGGAATTTGTATGGACTATAACTTAACTATTTGCTTTGGTAACACACGCGTTTTTTATGACCCGCTTTACATATTTAAAACCGGTGGAATTACATTAGCTTTACGAGCAAAGGTGTTATAAATATCGTTTGATTATAATCATCTTGCGTGATTGTAAACTGTCGAAAGATTGTGAACCATAACATATTGCTTATACGCATAATTCAACGCATAATTTTTCAGTAGATTATAATCTTTGGAAGTGAAACTGTTAAATCTGTCGCGCCTTAAATTATCAATTGTACGAAGGCTGTTTCTAATTGGTCGGTCTTACAGTAGGTTGTTCTGTGTCCATAAAGTTAAGAATGAAACACAGGTGTTACTCAAATAAAATAAATGCACTTCAAGAGTTGTGACATCAAGCAATTATTTATTATTTAGTAATTAATCAATAATTCCTGTAACAAAAGTTAAAATAAAATAAAACCGGCCAAGTGCGAGTCGGACTCGCGCACCGAGTGTTTTGTACAATCCTTAAGGTATATAAGTCAATGATTAAATTTTTATAATATGGTGTAACTAAAAATTTACGGTTTGCACAATTTTTCCAATTCGCAATTTTTATCTATGCTATAAGACGTTGCTTCGTACCAAATTTCAAGATTCTGAGTTCACGGAAAGTACCGTGTTGGTTTTGATTCCCTTGCGAGTGTCGAAAATTTGCGGTATAAACGGCTGTATTCTACCACGTTTTACTTAACTTCACTTGTCTGTCTGTTGGTCTGTTGGTTTGTCGTCAAAATTTGAGATCCTTATTTCGACCTCTTCCTCTTATCCGATTTGGCTGAAATTTTGTATACAGGCTTGTTTCACTTAACAATTTCATATTTTACAGTTTTACATCCTAAAACCACTTAATTAGGCTTTAATTAAATTAACCTCCACGTGGTGTGTCTGGATATTTGATATATATTACATGTATATATTAAAGAACTAAGTAGGCACAATTCAGATAATTTAAAACTAAAAAGAGTTAAATAAATACTTAATAAAAAAAAAAACTTTTAAAAAACCACGTTTTACTACGGGTTATAGATGTACTAAAAAGGAGAAAATATTTTTTTACAAATGGACTAAAAAGATGAAAATAAATTTTTGGTATTTTTTAATTTTTTGGAAATTTTTCAAATTCTGCGTATGAATGTTCAGAACAATACATAATATGCAATAAATTTTAGAATATTTGTATCGTAAATTTTCATTATTACCAAAAATTTATTTTTATCTTTTTAGTCCATTTGTAAAAAAATATTTTCTCCTTTTTAGTACATCTATAACCCGTAGTAAAACGTGGTTTTTTAAAGTTTTTTTTTTATTAAGTATTTATTTTGATTGCGTTGGCTTAGAAGTTTGATTATTTCACAGCTCGAAGGGACAGTATACCTGAGTATTTAATATAAATTCTAGCTTATTACCTCTACGTTCGTGAGAAAAAGTGTCTTGACAGATAGACAGACGGACGAACAACAAAGTGATCATATAAGGGATCCGTTTTTTCCTTTCGAGGTACGGAACCCTAAAAAAACAAATCGAAAACATTTTAACGTTCTCTCTTGTTTTTCCCAAAATTTGTTTTGGGAAAAACAAGTTTTGGGAAAAAAAAACAAACTAAAATTGTGTCGTGTGTGTGTCGGCTCCGACGCACGACTGGAGTTTAACTTACGAACGCGACCTTAAGAACAATATCCTTGGACATCAACAGGAAATAATAAAAGAAAACTTCAAAATAAAATTGAAAGTCACGCACAAAAAAAAACATGTTTTTCATACCGGATGCCTCATATGAAAATGAATTCGGAAGAAGTAAACTCCAAAAATAAAAATCGAAAAGTCACAAACTTGTCTATTAGACAAAAATATGAAAGTAAATTACATCATTAAAAATGTTTGCTTATTGTTGCACGTCAATGAGCTGTGGCCCTTGGAGTCACAAAGAACATTTGCTTTTTTGCAATTACACTTATTGGAAACATATTGTCCCTTGCAAGCCAAATGATGAAGACATTGATACAAGAGTTGTCAACGGTAAAGTAACCTGAAATAACATTAAGGTAAATTTATTGTTCCGGTTTGAAGTGCAAGGTATAGCCAAGTCAGCAAATATTAAATACGCTGCAAAAAGTATTTTAAGGTGACATTAAAAAGTAAATTAATATTGACCTCTGGAATATCACTGAGTAGTTCTGCATTTCTGCATTCTGCAAACGTATGAAGGGAAGTTTAAATTTATTGATTGTACGCTGGCTGGTGTACGAATTCCATCACATTTGTTTAAATTTTTAAGTAACTTTGCAGTTCATTAAACTGTCAAATCGAAGGTAGATCTAGACTTTGACACCGTCGCTTTGTTGCGTCGCGTCCGTAGACGCCGCGCTTAGTCGATTGAACGTCTGCCGTTATCGCCTTAACTAGTCCACAAATTTAACTAGTTGATTGACTATTCGATGGACGGCAGTGGACGGTCTAGTTTCGTTAACGGAATATACGTCGACGATCCATCTCTACTCACGAGATAGATTTTAATCTAATGGTATTTACAACTTTATGGCACTTTACCATAGAACCATTTTGAATCCAGTATCTGAAGAATCTATCTTACGTTAGTTGTTAAAATCACCGAGTCAAGAGGATGATTTTTTCTTTGGCCTACCTCAATGGCTTCCACAATGTTAAAGATTCGCTGAAAATAAAAATCTCTTGTGGAGGGTTTGTAGATTCCTTGCTCAGGCTACCTCGCATCAATAATGCTTAACTGACCTAAATTTTAAAGCTTCCACAATGTAGCTCGTTTTTGTCCACAATGTTTTCAAAGAACGGCACTTACCTATATTTAAACGATTATTTTTTGAATGTGATTTTTAATGATGTCAAAAAATCCTTTCAATTCACATCAAGTGCCAAATTACCTATATTTCAAAATTTAAACGCATATCAGACAAATATTTTCCCTTGCAGGATTTAAACACACAACCGTAGGTTTCTTAGAATCAGTGCTACTAATCACTGGAAATTGGTTTGTGTAAAATAGAATAGAATCCTTTTTAATATAATAGATGCGTGAGTTTGTGTGCTCGTTCGTCATATTAGAATTATTTTCCATATGGCCGGGAAGTGATTGAGTCTCCTGCGAGGCTCCAGAGTGCAAAATCGGAAGAGATAATCTGTGTAAAAGCACACGACCGATTTTTTTTTGCAGAATTTAATCACTGATTTTGTGGACCGACTCCACGTACACGTCTAATGGAGATTGATTCATATTATTTTAATATATAAAAAGTACTGTCTTCAATTTCATTGGGCTTTTTTGTTTCTCTCTTGAAGCTTCTTACAAGTGTTTAACTTTTAACGAGCACGAATATATGATCAAAATATGTACTTTGAATAACGTCTTTTTTTCAGTTATTTTGACTAGGCCTTTTCCTTTTGAAATCACATAACTTTAACGGATGTTAATTTTCATCGAAGTTCCTCAGGGACACCTTTTAGCTGCGACTCTTTTTCTGCTGTATATTTTTGATCTGCTACATCTCGGAATGGGATTATAAAATGCATTTGTTTTTTGAAATGTTTTATTTTTAGTATTAGCTAAACATGCTTTGACACGAAGACTCACTATATGGCGCTGTTTAATTGTGTTCAATTCATAGAACGTGTTAAAAATAATGTTTTGAAAGTTTCCTATCAGTGACATGATCTGATCATAAAGCACGCAACCTACATATAAAATAAGAATTTTCCGACTGAGAACGCTATTGAACTATTGATTGTTAAGAATACGTATAAATTAAAGATATATTTGATTTCTTGGTGTTTGATTTGGTTAGTTGTTATTTTATAGTATACTAGCGGCCCGTCCCGGCTTTGCACGGGTGGACAAAATTCTTTAATTTTTTTCTAGCAATAAATATAGCCTATGTTACTCAACGTGAATGTAGCTTTCCTATGGTAAAAGAATTTTTGAAATCGGCTTGGTAGTTTTTGAGTTTATGCATTGCAAACAAATCTTTTCTCTTTATAATATTAGTGTAGAGAAAAATATATTTGAATTTAGCGATTTGGTTAAAAAAATACGAGTTTCCTGAACTTGGTTTGGTTAGATTTTTCGGATACGAAAATATACTTAGGATTTTTTGAAATATATTATGTTAATATGTGCAAGCGGTTACCGTGCACATAAAATAACGCTTAACTTGACGTTCCAACAATGCTTCTTTATGATGTTACTTCACCTAAATTTCACAAAGGATCTCGACTCAAAATAACTGCTTTGCAAAGGAACGTCATCGAAGCTAATCAAAACTGTGTTCATATTGTGAATTCTACTGATCCCTATCAATTTCTTGTCCTGGTTTCAGCGTGTACAATACTCTCTAGTATAAAAAAATTCTGGCTAGACCCAAAAGTCAGCTTGTGTCGATCTAAGGTCTAAATGATTTTGCCACAGCCAAGTGGAAGTTAATTTTTTTTTTTTTTTTTTATTTATTTAAAAATCTTTATTGACCATAAATATAAAATGGTACAAAAGGCGGACTTAATGCTAATTGCATTCTCTCCCAGTCAACCTTTGGGAAAAAGAAACTTAAATGCGGATACAATAGAGATATATACTTAAACTTATCAGTTTAACATACATATTAAATTATATACAAAACATACATTACGTATATAACTATATTACACTACATATATAAACCAAATATATATATATATATATACATACAACGAAATACATTAAATAAGTTACAAAAATATGATGATTCCATCACTCACTCAAGGTTTATAGCAATTTTACTATTACTATAAACCTTCAGTGAGGAAAACGTGAACTTTCTTTTTAAACGTAATCCTACTGGGAGAGCAACGAATAGAGTCTGGGAGGCCATTCCAGAGACGTATAGCTTGGAGTGTGAAAGAATTTGACATAAAACCAGAACGGTAGAGAGGAATAGACAGAGCAAGAGAATCAGCAGAGCGAAGTTGGCGCTTATGAGAATTACACAAATAATTAAATTTGCATTTCAAGTATTCTGGGTAGTGGGGATTATTAACTATAGAGTACAGTGAACAAAGTAGTCTCGACTGCCTGCGCTGACGAATTGGTAGCCAATTGAGTTGCGATCGGTAAGCAGAAATATGATCATATTTTCGCAGGCAGAAAATAAAACGGATAGCATTGTTGATAAGGCGGTCCAGTTTATTAAGAAGCTCTTCATTTAAGTCAGGATAACAGACATCAGCATAATCAATGAGTGGGAAAATGAGGGAAATAACTAGTGCAGTCTTAGTTTTGATGGGTAGAAAATTTTTGAAACGGTTTAAGAAACGCAAAGAAGATGTAACTGAACGGCTCACCTCAGCGACTTGAGTAGTCCAGCTAAGGGAGCAGTCGATGTGTAAGCCGAGATTTTTGACACTAAGATTGACAGGGATGGCAGAGTTTTCGTACATGATAGGGCGAAGGGAACTGTTGTCAATCTTAGCAAGTTGTTTCGAGCCGCCCACAACAATAGCCTGACATTTTGCCGGATTGACCACAACACCGAAGTCTGCTGACCACTTACTGATGCTATCAAGGTCTGCATTTAACTTTAAGATAGCGGAATTTACCTCCTCTGCACTTGATTGAGCATAAATCTGTAGATCGTCAGCGTACAAATGGTAAGAGCAGCCAAGCGATAAGGTAAGGAAATTAATAAAAATGGAAAATAAGAGAGGAGAAAGTATACCTCCTTGAGGAACACCAATCGTTAATCAAGGACAGCATTATGTAACAATATATTTACTATAGCCACAGTAGGCGAAATTAATAAAAATGAAACAGTGGAAAATAAAGAAATTGAATTTTCTTCAAATTTGTATATCTATTGTAATTTTAAGAAAACCTAACAAAAATTTACATTTGTCGAACAGGGGTGTGTAATAAATCCGAAATTCACGCGGACGAAGTTCAGGCATAAGCAAGTTTTAAATAACTAAACATGTTTATTGGATTAGTACTACGTCAGTATTGGATCGCTACGATCCCTGAAACAATTTAACTAGTTCTTCACTCTTCAATTATTAAAGGCCGTTGATTAATATCCATCAAAAAGGTAATTAAGTGTGCTGAGTTTTTTATGCCTAAATCTATCATCGGTGTCTTGTCGGACTGAGGTAGTAGCTCTCCATCGATCAATGTCCGGGATAAGGTAAAAAAGGTTTTCTACTGATTAGTAAGTGGGCTCAGGCACATGAGGCCAGGACTTAAACACTTTATAGCAGTAACACCTGCGTAATAAATAAGGGGAAATAATGATAATTATATCGCTTATTGTAAAGGATTGAAAAGTTATTTATATATTATCATTAGCCTAAATTCCACTGCAACAACTACGTGAGTTTACTGTGGATAAGCGCGTGATAACAACTGCAGATGCAGCCGGAACTAAGATGCCCTTCGAACCACGTACAATTTAGAGCCCTCCTACTTTGATCAAATTTTGAAAAAGTTGCTTTATGTCCGCAATCACAGAACGAACGAGCTAACCGGTGCGCCATCAAGCTTCTTAAATCAAAATACAATAGTCATCACGACTATCATACAACGGATCTGAACGAGATCAAAGATTTTGCAATTTTTTAGCACTAAATTCATAGTAATTAATGTCAGTACTCAGTAATTTGGTATGGACTTAATAAAGAAAAACAAAGCGATGGAGCATTCAAAGCTTTTAATTCAAATAAATAAAGATACTGTCTGAAGAGTGTTTTGAAAATGCAAATAAGGTGGTTCACAAACTGTGAAACTACTATTTCAGTAAAGTCTGCAAACTAACTCTAATAAATCGTGATTGCCACTTTGCAATAAATACAATACAAATGAAGTATTGTTGAAAGTAGAAACTAATACAATTAATTGTTTAATAATAAATATATATAGTTTTCATAAACATCTATATTAACACAATTGCTTTTCATGATTTTTTTACTCTATATTCTAGTAAATATAAATCAAGATTACGCTTTTACCGGCAGCCGATTATTGTAGTAACTGTAAGAGCGCATTGTCATCGAATGGAAATGCTATGGACGAAATATGCAGTCCCTGTTAGTTCATGTTAGATCTCACTCAGACCCTGCTTATTTATATTCGGAGTGAATGCGAGAAAGTAAGAAAACGCTATGTAGTATTTTGTTACAACTGATCAAACATTTTTCAGGTTTCGAGGACACTCATGTGATGATATTCATTGGTTTCGGTTTCCTGATGACGTTCCTCAAGAAATACTGCTACAGTGCTCTCGGCTTTAACTGGTTACTGGCTGCTTTGGTTATCCAATGGGCGTTGCTGTGCCAATCTTTTTATCACATGAAGGATAACACTATAGAAGTCACTAAGAAGTCTTTACTTGGTAAGGTATTGTTTTTTTTTTAAGTTTGAACTACCGTATTAGGTTCTTGTCCCAACACTGAAAAATCTTAAGTATCAAGAGTGCTATAAAAAAAAAAGAATGGGCCTAATTCGCGCCACTTTCCACTGTCCAGTTACAGGCTGCTATATGTGTGTACTCTTTTGTTCTTAAGTATATTCACCGCCAAGCGAGCATTGTTGAGTTAGTTATTATTTAATAACTCTTGTCGCTGCGAGAAATTAGTAGAAGGTAAGAAATTTGGATATCTATACATATAAATAAAATTGGAGTGTCTGTTTGTAATATTGAAATAACTGTTTTTTACTACATGCATATGAATATATATACGGTAAATACACCAAAATAACAATTTTTACATTTTTTGTCTGTCTGTCTGTCTGTTTGTTCCGGCTAATCTCTGAAATGGCTGGACCGATTTTGACGAAACGGTTATTGGCAGGTAGCTGATGTTATGAGGAGTAACTTAGGCTACTTTTATTTTAGAAAAAATCTTATTTTAGAAAAATAAAATTACTGTGCCACAGCAACGCGTGGCTGGGTCAGCTAGTCTGTAATATAATTTTCAGACAATTAATGGTCAATAGCCTTTTTGCTGACACAACAATCGTCGTATTTAGTTTTTTGAGTGACTGACAACGAACGACAGCAAATACAACAACTTAATTTATACAACAAAATAATGCCATTATTTTTTCTATCCCTATTAAGAAAAAATATTAGCGTTATTTTGGAGATCAGGAATTAATGAGGTGTCAGTTGCTGTTGTTGTCGATAACAAAATATTATGTAGTTTTCAAATCAAAAAGACTTTATGAGATAATATAAGAAGAGTCATTATTTTTACTGGTACTTTATATCTTCACAAACGTAACTTCAAAAGAGCCGAATTAACATGAATATAAATGTAATGAAGGTGATATATCTCATCTGTTTGTGAATTTCGAGAAACATGTTATTACCCAACTTCTAGCCGTAACCCTTCGGTAAGAGAACCCTCATATTTTTCATAGGATTAGTTAGGTTTCCATAAATGAATTATTACATGCTCATAGAGGATTAGTAAAGTAGGAAATGAATAATTAAACAATATACGCTTGTGTTATGAATAAATAGGAATTAAATAGTTCTCAATCCAAAGCCAGGACAGCAACTTCGCATTCTTGGCATATTGGTAATGAAAATATTTAAATATTAGAAAGCTATAATTATACCTTAAGGAAATCAATTTCATAATTAAATTCATAACAATGAAATGAAATAGCATTAGTAAATCAATATGAAAAGTAAAATATGTTATATAACTCGAAAAATACTTCTATGAATTATCGAACAAATTGATTCCTGACCCACCATAATATAATTTTCTCTAGTCATATAAATACAAGTAGGCCGAAATTCGCCTGAACATACATTTCCTTGGCAACGAACTTGTTGTCTACCATTTTTATTGATATTCAGATTTACTGACTAGATACTGATATTTACTGTTAACCAAATCGGACAGACTCGACTATATTCGTTCGAGACAAAAAAGAAATGCTACTACTATCTCTGTCACTAGACATATTTCAAGAACCTTTGTGTAAGCACAACTTTCCCTATGATGTTTACCATTTATCATATTATCAAATAGGATTTTCTGAAGTGTAATTGATACCTTGGTTACACCACGTCATTTTTGTATAACAAGGACAGAAACAGTGTTTCCTTTGCACATACAAATATAAATAAATGGCTTTGTCAGAGTTATCAATTTAACTGAATTAATTTCCTGTGCTGTGTCATTATTCATTATAGTTTTACAGGCTCGATAGGGTTAGCATTAGAGCAAGAAATAGTAGAAATACCTGTACAATAAAATAGAACTTTAATAGTAGTTTATGATACTGTTGCATAATAAGGGTTCTTATAACATGAGTGTGTTTTAAAAAAACGAGCCGTAGGCGAGTTTTTTTGTAGTATCACACGAGTGTTATAAGACCAAGTTATGTACACTACTTTATCTACTCTCATACTATAATACGTAAAACAATATTGCAAATAAAACGCTTAATATAACAACAAATTTATTTTTACTTGTAATAATTATTGATGTTCTGAATCTTACAATTTAAATGTCGAATGTTGGCGCCAAGGTGCAAACATCGATTGCGCATGCGTGTTGCGTCGTCGGGGACTCGTTCATTGAAACCTCAGAGTAAACAGGACTGGAGTAGCCATTAGTCAATTTCTCGTACATATTTTTCTGCCATTTTTTGCGGGGGGTGAGGTTACTACTACATTCAATGCCAGCACACAGGAACAAAAACTCTTTGCGTGTTTACAAACGCACACATGCATAATACGACAAACATATTTAAAATACACGCACACGTGCTTAAAATAGTGTGTTATCGTTCTATTCAAACACACGAATGTCATTGTGTGAGAAGTGACATGACATAGCACGAAAATATCGATATCGATAAATCAGTTTCGTTCAATGAATGAATGTACTAGGCGATGCAGTCGCTAAGCATAAAGCTACGCTAGCACCATATATTGAAGCGGAGCGTAATACCTAAAAAAGAAAAAAAAAATCCGATGGAAATTTTTGCGAATTCAAAATTCGGGCTCCAAAACAATCTGGCCCTAAACCTGTTGATTCGACTCCACACAAAAATATTAAATTCGGTTAAGATCTCGGGAAGTTATGGCGTAACAGACATTGTGCCATTGAAGCTGATCCATGGGAGCTTGGGAGCATGGGACCAATTAACTTTGCGTTAGTATTCCTACATTATGTATTAAAAATTAAATTAAATTAATGATGACATTACACGCTACAACAGTCAGTTTCGAAGGCTATATCCATAAAATACAAATTGAAACTTAATAGTTTATTGCATTTAAAAGATATTTACAATAGGTGTTATTATATATATAGAATTCACTGTGGTCCCTTTCGCGTATAACCATAATGGAAAGGAGGAACACTGAAACATTATTTTTAACAAAGCGATGGTGAATATAGTTAGTTTTCTCAGATTTTTACTTTGACCGATTGATTATTTGTATTTTTTTGCGATTTGCTTACATCACCTTTTGCAGGTATTTCCTTTTCAACTTATTCTTTAACCTAAAATTAATACATTTAAATGTAATAAACTAAAACTGTTATAATATAACATGTTGATATCTATTTGAAACATAACTAGTTATATAATAAACTAAGAGGATCATTCAAGAATAACGTTGGCACAGCATGGGCAACTAATCTTCTTCTATTGTTAGATAATTTTTGAAACTGAGACGGCTCAAAATGTATGGAACATATAGTGCTTGTTCTTGAAGATGCCCAAGATGCCCTATTACCTATTACAAGCATGAATCCATTTTTTTCGCATGCTGTTTTCTTTAGGAAAACTGAATATGAAAAATTAGATGTTTCCGGGCATGTCAAAGCTTAAAGTATAAATACCAACAATTAATATACCGCCTAGGTGTAGAGTATATTTGCCTGAACTACACATACCGATCATTTCTAATTTTAATACTGCAATACTATCTTCCAATAGCTTTCATTTATGTACAAAGGACTTTTGGCACCACATACCTTACTCCTAGTATCTTGAAGTATTGCAGTTGGACAAGCCGGTTTTTAAAAGGAGCTATAAATGCTACAAGATTAATAAAAAAAAATTAACTTAAATGTTGACGGTGACATTTAGCTATTACCATACTAAAATGTCATCAAAGTCCGTCGCGTAGTTTTTGCGTGATGCGTGCTCAAACATACATACAGACAGACAAAATGTTCAAAAATTAGTGATTTCGCTTCCTCTACGCTCATTACTAGCCATTTGGTTTAAGATGGACTTGACCTATTTTATTCTATATCTTTACAGTTTTATTCTCGTATGTATAATATCGCAGGTAAATAGTATAATTCCGCACTTTACGTAAGGCGTCATCAGTTTAAAATCACATACCTTATTCTTATTTGAAATCATCATTAATACCTGGTAATAATTACCGAAACAAACTGTAATTTATCTATGCTGTGTTTTATTATCGTTATGAAAAAGAACTAAGAATAGGGTATGTGTTTTTAAACTGATGACGCCGAATGTAAACTGCGGAATTATACAATTTCCCTGCGACATATAGATTTAAATTAAAAAAACATATTTTCAATTTAAGTATGTTACTTGCATTCATTCATTCATTCATTACTCACTCGTAAAATCACAATATCGATAAAGTTGACATCACTATTGTGCAAATAAATATTGTAAAAATTAATAAGGGTTGCTGAATACAAAATATAAACAATTTGTCCTGTGGCTCGAAAAAAAATTTTGGTTTCTCGGAAATGATCGGGTGTGCTGGTTAGGCGATGGTACCCTTTTATCCGTGCTTTTTTATGAAGTCAGGGACACTGTAAGTATAGACAGTATTAGTACTCTTAATGTTTATGAGCGCCGCCCAGCATGAATAAAAGGGCAAATAGTTTGATTATTATTTTAATTTATTATTTTATATTTCCATGCTGTGTGGCAAGGAATAGGCTTCAAGCAGCCGCAAAAGTGTAGGTATGTACTTAATACTAAACTAAAAATAAACACGCAACGTACATTGTTAAAACGAAATTATAATTGGTAATTAATTAATACAAAATTACAGTTATTTATTATCAACAAACTTTTTCTCATTTTTGTCTTAATTAATTGAAATGCGATAATGGTCAACCCTAGGTAGTCTCGTGGGGAGTGCGGCCGTGACGTCATCAAACGAACTGAGCGCAAAATTTGAAATTGTAGTCTGCTAAAACATGAAATTATGAATTAAATAATAATCAAATCCTAAAAATTATACTTACAAATGAAAGGTGACGCCATCTTTTTGCATACTAGACATTTTCGATTTTTTTTTACATTAGAAAACAGCACAGGCAGGCATTTTCGTGGGAGCTCTGCACGGTAAGACGTTCTGATTATTGTGGTTTTAAAATGGCGGCTCAACTAGTTTTATATAACGCACAGGCATCCGATGCTTGTGCATTTGGCAGAGGGGTAATGTTAGGCAAAGGCTACTCCAGTCCTGTTTACTCTGAGATTGAAACCTTTTTAAAGTAGAGGTTCAACCTCCTTGTTCCAGCTGGAGGTTGTATAGGTGTATCGTTATGATTAAAAAGTTATATTATGTTACAGGTGTCCATACAAGACCTGTATCGTAATTAAACTTTTTTTTTATTATTTTTGGCCTGTACGTAATGTTTGTCATAAGCATTTTGTTTTCAGTTTTGAAATCTTTGTATTATAGTATCAGAGTAGATAAAAATTATTACTTTATTTTGTTAATTCTCATAAAATCGGTCTTATTTCAAAGTTTAAATTGACAACTCGGACTGACATGTTCAGCTGTGAACAAAGCTCCTAAATAACTAGAGATAAAATGACCCGTAATCGATTTCGATCGATGCTTGGTCGATTAGATTTCATTGAAAAGGTAACATTCGGTTTTAAGTACGAACACTAATTATACGTAAATTCGAGTGTAAGCACCATTGTTTTCAAATAACTTCTAATAACTTCTAATAGGCGGTTAAGCATCGACTCGATTGAACGACGGCAAATGTCTCTTTCCCTCATGATATCCCAAATTTCATTACAAGGCTGCTCAATTGTTTGCTTTGCCCTCTCGTTTCTGTTATCTCACTCTTGGAGCATTAAGCTCGATAAATTTTCTTTAGAGTTTAAGTCTGGGAATCTAGACGGCCTTGGAATCAAACTAAATTCATTTTCATGTTGGTCAAACCATTTAAAGACCACAATAGCCGTATGCACTGGACAGTTTTATGAGGCTATGTGCTGCGACCACTATTCAATAAATCCGTATATTGGAATACTGTATTTCTTTATTTTCTTCCTAGTAATATCAATGCAATCATACACAGGCAAACATTTGAATAATGTTTGATTATCATAGTTAACAATATTTTCATCACAGGTAAGATGTAGATATTGTATTTCACTGACAAAATGGAATACTTCACATAGGTAGTTGCTTCACCTCTTGATGATGATAGTATTTAAGTGATGTGTTTAAAGAAAAAGTAAGTTGGTGAGTGAGGCTGGTGAGATTTGGCTAACGATAACGATACAATCCAGCAAGCGGGTCGTCACGTTTGTGTATTTTCGGCAACTTATACAGTTTCAATGAATTAATACAGGAAGGAATAAGACAGTTATCATTAAGATCTTATACCTCAGAATGTTTCTTCATGAGTTCATTAGTTTTCTTAAATAACTTCGATGATTAGTAGCTTTCGACTTTTAGTAAGTGTTCTCATATGACAAGAAATAGAGACTTATCTTATATATTCGTCATAAAGGAAGTTAGTGTACTTCTTCGCAAGACGGATGAAGTTGCTCTCTCTATCGTCACTCCACTATGTTTTTAATAAACGTTTTTGATAAATTTTACAAGGTACAATTTACCGTATCTTATTGTCTTAATACTGAATTCGCGTATTTGAATAATTTAGCAGTATTTATATCAAATTTTTCTAATATTACTTCCACGTCGATTTCTGACAACACAAATAATGGCCGATAAGACAGACACTTGAGGTAGATAGTTAGGCTTTTATTTGGCTACCATGTTAGCGACCTTTGTCAGTGGTAGTCAAATATGTAAATAAAAGCGTCCCAGTGAGGTATAGCCCTGACATTAACTTCGGATTGTAAGTTGTATTTATCGTAGACCCATATTTAACCTTTTACTGAAAGAAAGTACGTTGTAACTAATTTCAAATTATTCGTCCAAGAATTTTATCAAAATACTTTTGGTGTCGTCGCGAAGTCACAAACAAGTAACAACTTGCTTTTCTTCGTAACAACCCTTTGTTCCTGAAGTAGATTGATTTATGGGGCGAACTTTGTTGCCGTTAAACGTTATTTCTTAACTTGAAAGAAATCGATAGATAGGACATTATGCTTGGACTTACCAAGAAAAGCTTTTTATGTAAAATAAATATGTGATTATTTGTTTAGAATTGTTAGTGTCTCTATAATTACCGCGTTGCCTTCTGGATTTCTGGAGAAACAACGCCATTTAGGTAAAGAGTAAACAGATCGGAATAGAGCTTAAAATCCACTGCACCGTTATTTTCTTGAAATCTCGGCTGAAATTTTACTATAAATTGCATCGCTTTATATTCCAGAGGCCGATATAATGTCGGCAACTGTTCTCATAACGTTCGGTGCACTCCTGGGCGTTGCAAGTGGAGTCCAGTTACTATTCATTGCTATAGTGGAGACTGCCGTTGCTTGTCTCAATTTATGGCTCGTTGAAGATGTATTCAAGGTAATTTTAAAATAATGTAGCATAATTTTCGAGGAATATAGTATTTGTGTTTTATTAAGCATATAATTTAATTGATAAGTAAATAATATGGAATAATAAGGAGCCTGCATACGGATTGAAAACTATCTATAATATTATAAAACTATAAAAAAGCCATGAAGACATTCGAGAAAAACTAGTTGGAACAGAGTTCTGGAACGTAAACATACCCAAAATTTTGTTTTAATATTGGCTGTGTATCTTTCAGTCTATCTGTTGCTACGTGCATCACGTAAAAACCATCACATAGAATTTAATTCCTTTTCACGGTTTATTACCTTGAGGTCAAACTTAAAATCTAAGTTACGTTTTATTACGTTCGGGTCAGTAGAACTTAAAACATAGCTTGACTTCTTAGTTTGGCTAACCTTCATACAATGAGAAGTTCATTTAAAATGGTCAATGCGGACAAATGTTACCGAATAAATCATACTGCATATAATTAACATAAGACTGGTCAAAGTAAACAGGATAATACTCTACTGTCCTCTGGTGAAAAGCGATGAAGACCTTTTGTGACAGGTCAGAATAAGATGAAATAACTTTTACCTTTAACACACGAAACTACAAGTAATTATCCATTATCTGCATTCTGGATAATGTTTATTGACTGTATTATGTCAAAGTGGTCATTTATATTAATTTTAAAATGCATATTTGTATTTAGGCGGCAGACGTTGGAGGTTCTATTGGCATCCACACTTTCGGAGCCTATTTCGGTCTTGGTGTAAGTCTTGCTTTAAGAGCTAAAGCAAACATTGCTGAAACAAATACCAACAACGTTGCAACGGTCGACCGGAATGGCCCGAGTTATACTTCTGATGTTACTGCTATGATTGGTGAGTCAGAACTGGCACATAAGTTAGTTAAACTTAAATTAATCAATTTGCATAGTTGATAATCTGTAAAACCTATTTTATTTTCAAGTGTAAAAGCTTTCGTGTTTATTGTATTTAATCGAGTGAAGCCATTGAGGTGCGCCTGGGTTTCATTCCAGGGTCACAAGTGTCGATGACACTTCACAACTTACGTGACCACGGCTAGTGAATCTGTGAAAATAACATTGATAAACCATGTTTAGATCGTTTTTAATAAATCAGTTTATACTCGAACGGAGTTTTTTAATTAAGTACATAACTCGTGTGAACCGAAAAGTATCGTAATAGGCGACAATGATACTAGGGGTAATCACTATATACCTGTGAAACCACAAAATATGCAGCAGAGTTTTCCAAGTGATGGTTTTTATTGCGATCTTCAGCCATCAATTTCATTTTTGGGGAGAGGCTACAGTCTAACAGTAGACGTCTTTCGACTGAAATGATGATAATTTACCACTAACTTACTTTATCACCAAAATTATATATTCATTTCATGTATATTATTACATTTTTTCAGTATATTTGATATCATAGTTACTTGATTTATTATTTGCTTACAGGATCAATCTTTTTATGGATTTACTGGCCATCTTTCAACTCTGGTTTGACAAATTCTGATGAAGAATATCAGAGAGCTGTGGTTAATACATACTTATCGTTAGCTGCTGCAACGGTATGGACAAAAATTACTTTTAACATGTCTGTGTGCAAATCTGTTTATATTGTAGGTACAGTAAAACTTGCGGTTTATAAATTTTAGCTGTTAGTGCCAGCGTTCAGAGGACCACTGCTTTTTAGTGGAATTGATATTTTATTGTATTTTTAAGATGTTTCATATGCCAATAGTTATATTTACATATTATATTACAAAAGTAGAACAATCGAAGATATTCAGTTTGTTATTAAGATATTTTGCCACATTTGCCACTTAATTTGCGGCACCTACGAAGTATACGAAGCTGAATATCTCATGCCCAAAACTTTATTCACCCATAGCACTACATTATTGTCACATATTTTTTTATTTATAGAAATTTGCAAGAGACTGCCTTAATAATAGGGTAATTTTGTTAAAGAAGTGTTAAAACATTAAAAATACTGCTGCAAAAATGGCGATTACTGCAAAGCTATGATTTAAATATCATCCAGTTATTTATGCTGTTAGCGTGTACCATAGTTCGCTATGCATAAAGGAGCTGTGATATCGGCACGCTCTCCTATTACTCTGTACATGAAGCTTTAAAGCAACATTGAACATATAGTTTCTGGAAATATGTACTTTGAAAGGTTAAAGTATATGATGATACGAAACTTAACAAAAATAGAATATAGTTGGTGTAGAAGACAGAATTTACAGCTCTTATGGTGAAGTTAGCAGAATATGATTTACTTATTTTTATGGATTGAATATTCTGATGTTTTGTATTACATAATTCTTTTATATTTCGTCTTTTATATTGGTCTAAGTTTGTTTATAAAATATACAACTTATTGTTTGTTACGGTTTTGCTAATAACGTCCCACAGGTGACAACATTTGTCTTATCGTCGGCAGTAAGCAAGCACCAAGGAAGGTTCGACATGGTCCACGTACAAAACTCTACGCTTGCTGGTGGTGTAGCTGTTGGATCTGTCTGCAATATGCATATTGGTCCAGGGGGTGCTATTGCTGTGGGGATAGGAGCTGGGTTGTTAAGCGTCATCGGATATAGATTTTTGACGGTTGGTAATTCAGGCGATTGTAATCCCTACTAATATAATAAATGCGAAAGTAACTCTGTCTGTCTGTCTGTCTGTCTGTCTGCTACGCTTTCCCGCTTAAACCTCTCAACCGATTTTGATGAAATTTGGCACAGACAATCTTTAGTCCCTGAGAAAGAACATAGGCTACCTTTTATTGCGAAAAAAAGGGATGAAGACGTTGAAATAGGGGTTCAAAGTTTGTATGGGATTTCTTTATATTTAAAAGATAAAACCATGAAACTTTATATTTAAGCACTTGATAAGATATAATTAAACATTTGTTCTAGCGTTTTTGAAATAAGGGTTGAAAGTTTGTATGGGATTTTGTCATTTTCTGGGATAAAACTATGAAACTTTATATTTAGGAACTTGATAAGAAATAAAAAAACAATTTGTTGTAGCGATTTTGAAATTTCGACCTGTGAGGGGATGCAATAGGGTTGAAAAACAATCTCCATATTTTAACAAATAATAACAAAACAGCAAACGTTGTGTACAACAATGTTTTAAATTAGGTTATTTTAAAATATTTTTGTTTACAACGTGACGCTGGCCCCTGTAAAGTGTCTCTTGGACATAAGGGACCAATAAATTTTCCTAGGTACTTTCTGCCACTTAATGGAATACGTAGGTACCTTATACCTACTGTAAACAGATATTTTTTAATTTTTTTAAACATATCTACTCTCTTTTAATCAAATGCTATACCCAAATCTATACCGTTCTTTTAATATAATCATTAATATTCAAATTAATTTACTGTAACTGTGTAAATATTTGTTTCACGGCTGATTTGCTAAGCCGTTTGTTACAAAATTGGATATGGATAGTCTGAAATCTGAAAAAGATCATAAGTAACTTTTTATCAAAACACCACGCGGGCGAAGCCGCGGGCGGAAGCTAGTTTATTAATAAAATATTATTGACTGAATTTAAAGTTACTTCTTGCATGGACATGTAATCAGAATTGTATTATTTCATCGAGTATATGATGGGAGTAATCCAAACTGTGCACCAAAGAACCTGGGTTCTAATACTAGTAAGAGAAAATGTTCAATAAGCATATGTTTCAATGTCATGATTGTTTATATGAATATTTGTATTTTCTATGCATTATCCATAACAAAACTCTGCTATGTTCTACTTAAGTATATGGTGTAAGCTGTACTTATTTCCTCATGTAACAGAACCTGTAGATAATATATGAGTATACCTTAGGTGGGTATTTAATTACTGTTTGCATACTATTATTTCGGTAATTGAACCGGTGTACTACAAATTTAAAAATATTTTTTCCTACAGCCAAAATTAGCGAAAGTTGGTCTTCTGGATACCTGTGGTGTGAACAACCTTCACGGAATGCCAGGATTATATTCTGGGTTGCTTTCGGTTCTTTTTGCTGCTCTCGCTACTAAGGAAAATTATGGAGCTACAGAACTCAGCACTGTGTTTGAAGCTATGGGCGAGGTAGGTTAACCTAATTCAAAATTTCTTTTGGGAATATTTATTGGGGTTATGTGATTTTTACATAATTTGAGACCGTAAAACGTAACGTCTTATTAAAGTAAAAATTAATGACACACCAAGGAAACACATTATCTTATACTTATCTACACACGTATACTAAACCTCAGTTATTAGCTAGAGAACGCTGAGGTATTGCTTTAGGTCAACCTACTACTAACCGTACTAACCTATTTCAGCATCAGAGCTGAATTACAAAGTGATCACTAATGACAACTCAAACAATGGTCAAGGTATATTTCTCACGTTGGGAGGTAAATAGGTATTTTAATTTTGCCAAATTATAGGGCCTAAAACATACTCGTATATTAGTAATTTATTATCGGCAGGCAATAAAGTGCCAATGCAATGTTGTGAAAATTTTGCTATAATAAAGGATTGAGTGTTCATAATCTCGAGATCATGATCCATTTACTCGATACTATTGCTGTTTTAAATACCTATTCTGAGTAAAACTTTTGTTTTTGCTTACAGGATGGCAGAACAGCGGCAAATCAAGCTTTGTATCAATTTATAGCATTAGCAGTCACTTTCGTGCTGTCTCTTGTCTCTGGATATTTAACAGGTAACTAATCTAAACGTGGTATCAATAATCGTGATAGTCGATGTGCTAAGATTGGCAATTAATCTTATGACGTTATGTATGTTTTTATATATATTTCTAAAATATTTAATATCTATGTATCATTTTTATATATGTATTTACCTTAGTATCCTTATATACATAACATGAGCCTCATAATGCTTACTTTGGGAATAATTTATTGGTTTGAATGTAAGAAATATTATTACTATTAACAATAATGTAGTAAATTAGTTTTAAATTGGATTGGTTTCGCTCTTATTATATTATTATATTATAAACTTTTGATTCATATTAACAGTCTCTTTTCAACACAGTCCTTACGATTGATTACAGAAGTCGAAGGCAATATTTCTTTTTACTGTTAAAAAATAAAGCAAAAAACTGTACTTTATAGTTTTCTATATAATCACGTTCCTAAAGTCCAGTTAGAATGTTCAGAGAGATATATATATATATATATATATATATATATATATATATATATATATATATATATATATATATATATCTGATATCTGAGGGCGTCCGCGGTTCTTGTTTGCTATATGGATGCCTGTAGTGACCGCAGCTGCCTCAGAATGCGCCAGAAGCCAGAAGAACATTGTGCTGCTAACCACAACATACATAATAGTACCCCTTCCGTATATATAAATATTTACTATATATAAAAATATATATGTATGTATATATAATTTTTTCATTCTAAACAGATGTAATTTTGAATTATTACCAAAAAAATCAAAGGAATTGTTTCAAAGAAAAACTTTTTGAATTGCCTCGTCACCTCTTTTTATATGATTTTTTAATTATATATTGTGTTTACTATATTTTCTTTAATTTTAAGAATAAGTATTTTTTAGCTTAGACTTTTGATATCTTTTTTCTACATAAATGGCAAATAGGCTCTTTTCAGAGCTACCGAAACTATTGATAGAATTTCTTCCTGTCAAAAATATCTTATGATATTAGGTTTATTCGACCAACTCATAATCGTTCCTAAAGTATTTACAAAGAAAAAAAACAAAAGGCGTCAGAAAGGTATATTTCTTTTTAATTAACTATATCTCTAATAATACGTTAATAGATCGTTCGAAGCTTCTCTTTTGTTTTTTAAGTAAGTCTCAGCATTACATGCTAAGTAATTTCAAATCATGAGCTTACCTTAAATGTGTTTTATTTGTATACATGTGTTTATGTGTTTACATTACAAATTGGATGAGTTGTAAATTAATAATAGGAACATACATCAAAGTTGTTGACGATAATTTGGTGACGTTTACCTGTCAGCAGTGTAGAAAACAAAGTTAATTCAAAACGTTTATGTGCCTCAATATTTCAAAATCTAAGGCCCTTTTTAATTATAAATAATTATTTCTTATAATTTTTTCGAGAAACATACTACAATCTACAATTTTACATAAAAGGGCTGATCCAACAAACATTGTGATATCTGGATCGTGGCAAGGTTTTGCGTTTATGCAAAAATCCCATAAAAAAGTATTTTCCGTTTTCCCGATCGATGAAAAATTTGAATATACTTTTTATACAATTCTATTGTAAAGAATTCATGTAATTCAGTAACAAAGACTTGAAATAAAATAAGAGTTTTTTCTTACAGGGGTCCTGTCGAAGCTGCCCATTTTCGACTCTCTCAAAGACTCTGAGAAATACGATGACGAAATTAACTGGGAATTGCCGTAATCGAGTTTTCATTAGTAGAACCTTCATTTGCATCGGAACTTAAATGCTATTAATCCTTGTAAGAAGTAATTCCTGTTGTAAGTAGGATTAAACTCTTGTTATTACTTAAGGAAATGGCAGGTCACAGTGCTTCCTTAATATTTTAAATACGAATTATTTTTATCAAATGAATTTTAACGATGCATTTCATATTAAAATGTATATAGCTCCTGGTTTAAGGTTGTGTTATTGTAGTGGTTTTTATTAATTGTCTGTTTTGTTTGCTATATATTTTAATAATAAGTCTACTTTATATGAAGGTAGTGACATTTGAAATAGGAAGAACGATTTTTCATAAAGGGATCACGTCAATTACATAATAATAAGAAACACTGCGCTAAATCTGATATTTTGTTAAATGTAAAATTTCACATTAAATTCGCTTGCACGTTACTTCCAAGAAGAAGTTATATTGAAATTAAAGTTATTTTATATATTTTTAAAGTTTACTTCATTCTTATTTAGAAAGCGCCTGTATGATTTCAATTCATTTTAATTAATAATAAATAAAGGTTGGTGTTTAATTAATTTTAAATAGCCAAAAATGAACAAAAAATATTATTCAATTATTTTATTGCTGTCTTAACTACACTACTGTGAATCCGAATATTTAATTATTATAAAATTTCTAATAAATACAATGTTGTAGATTTATAAAAAAGAGCCCTTTCTTGGTAATCTTTATTAATATACTAACCAGAGAAAGCTTGGAAACCTGGCAATTAAAATATTATGAAATATTTTATACAATTCATATGAAGTACATATTAGGAAAATTAAATATTGTTCCAATATTTTTGTTAGTTATAAGCTCTCTACCAAAGATTTGATTAAAGTGTACTGGAAACTATTCCATAAAAGAACTCAAACTAAACTTTTATGGATAGTACCTATTGATTGTTTAGTACAAATCATTTATTTATAAAGGAGAGGATTTTAAACATAAATGTACTGAATAAAAATGAGTATATTATGTGTGAATCGTTTTATTTTTTCATCAACTTAGTGTACCACTAAAAATATAAGTGTCTTTTACTTGCTCAGCGTTGCTAAAAGGAGTGGGTTTTATCATCATCGGCATATCAATGTTTCGTCACTGACCTTCCCTTAGGATGAAAACGCCACAGAGAGAGTGGATGACCCACCACCACACTGATCCAATGCATATTGGTGGGTGCATCTGTACCGCTTAATATAACATTCGAAGTTTTTTTATACAACTTAATGGACAGCAATTTTGGATATTCATTCAATTTAATCCAATGCGACATATTACCAACAGCACATCAAGTTACCATTTGACCTTATGTCACTGTAATAGATCTCATTATTTAAAGATTGTATAATATAAGATTGATGCGTCAGTATGTAGACCGTACATAGATACTTTAAGAATGAATACGCATCCCATACCTACAAAGATCACCCAAAGTGGTTATAAAAGAAAATTCATATTTAAGGTAAAATACCTTTTCCAGTTCAATTTTAGGTAAACTTAAAGAGATATGAAAAGACACAGCTTATCCATTTTGTATTAATTCAATTTTATTTAGGCCGAAACACGTTTCGCACTTAGTTGAAAAAAGATATTTTTTTACTGTATGACATACAACAGAGTGTGACAGATGAGATATGAGTATGTCCCTACAAGCAAATACACACTCAAAATAACATAAAATACAGTCGTCTCAATATTATGTATAAAAATACATGTTAAATAATTCGAACGTTTTTGTTTTTCTCATTTTAACGTTATTTGATTCCACTTATACATCCCTAAATAAACATAATTCAAAAAACAAATAAATTTCTAGTCGAATTCGTTAAATAAACTTTAAGAAAAACATTAATGAGAAAAAATTAGAGATTACTTAATAATGCCTTATACATATGACTTTTTTCTTCTTTGAAACTGGTTATTTTAGTAAAATATCATGGGTAAATTATAAGTGTACGGCAACAAAAAGTTCTATACCCTTTGTACTAGTTCGAGACTGTGTTACGACATGTTAAGTTACTTGTCCTGGAGATAAAGAGCATTTTTAGGAAAAAGTCACAATGCGGGTGTTCGCACAAATTAAACAAAGAAATCATTTGGTATAGTATACGCAAAAAAAACAGATGGTACATTTACAGGAACTAACGTCTTAAACTAAGTAAAAAAAATATAAATAAAAGGATTGAGTTGATATTAAACATTCAATTTAGATGGAACCAGCTATAATAATGTATTAATATTTAGTTTTTGCATTCACCATGCCATATTTCTAAAAGATTTAAAATACGCCTGTGAAAAGCATCCACGCCTCTGAGTCCTTAGGTGAGATTCAAACTCACCCACTATTTTAGCTGGTTCTATTTTAATCGAATGTTTAATATTTGTTAAAAATATTACATTCGATGTTAAAGGAAACTATTGTCAAAGCTATTAGAGCATGTAAAATATGTTTTTATCAATTCTGTGGCAACTCGCAGCTCGGCACCAATAAAAAATAAAATTGCAGTCGAATATGCCTGTCCAATATTATTTAAAATTATAAATGTAAAAATATATTATTTACTTATTTTTCTGTCCAATCAAATGAGTTGATTGTTGCGGTAAAAAAAAATAATCACTTCAACTAGCTTCTTGATTAATATGAAGTTGCTTCATGTCTGCTTTTAGGGAATGCAATCCCGCAGCAAAAACTTAATCCAGGTATTTGCGGGACTAAGAGATCTAAGTCCCGCGGGATCCTGGTATTTGTGGAATCCCGCATGATGCTGAAAGTCATTGAAAAAAGAGAGAAATCCTGTATCATAAATGAAATGCATAGTCGTAATGAGCTTAGTCTTGTGAATACTCGTCCTGTGTAGGTTGGGGACTTCGAGGAGAAGGTGGTTGGTGGTGCCGACGAATTAGAGGTCGATGTCTGTACCGCTGAACCTGGTCGAGATCTCTTTCCTGGCGCGGAAAAGTTGCTATAAATCTTATGTTTAGATTTTAAATGAACATGTAAGCCCTTAGTTGAACGACCTGTTGTTCTAATGATAGATTTACACAACTTACATTTGGCCGTCTGTGAATCATCCGCCATTAAAAAGTATTTCCATACAATAACTGAACTGTCAAAGTCTTTATAAACAATGTTCGACATAATTGAACACTTTTCTAACTGTTCATAGTACAAGAAAAGTCAAATCGTCTTGATTAAATCACTTAAACAAATAAAACTAAGCACGTTATTAGGTTACGTCACAATTACAAATTATAACTGATGAAAAATACCTAAACAAACGCTGCGCGCGTGAAAGAAAGCAACAGCCCTCGCGCCCTACCCACGTCCCCGTCCGTCATTGCCAGTAATCTTTCTCGATTCTAGAACCGAATTAATCCCGCGGGATCCCGCTTGATTTATATGCGGGACTGATCCCGCAAAAATAGCGCGGGATCCTGGTATTTCGGGATCTTGGTATCCCGGTATTGCATTCCCTATCTGCTTTATTTGAGCACAAATGTAAAATCTACGACCTCGGTGGACTTTTAGCATTAGTAACAATACTAGTGTAAGTAATTGTACTTTCAAAATTCTATGTAAATGTTAATTTTCTTCACAATTGTATCTTGCTCCTTCCATTGTAATTGTATTATAATAAGAAAGCTTTAAATGCAATCATTTTACCGATATTTGAGGATGATCTCTTAGTGAAAACACATTTTAATATCTACTTAGGTTTAGGAGTAAATGTATACTGTAAATCATCAACTCAGTAAGATACATTGAATTTAGCAGATTACAAGTTCTAAGCTATTCAAACGTAAATCGAATGATGTTTTATTGAATGAGAGTTAACAAGTATCAGCAAATTTTCGGTTAACTTGTTTATGAATTAATCTCGACTTATTGGCTGAACTGTGTTGTATTCTGATTGTTTATTTCTTTATTTGAATCGAGTTACTTATTGATTTTACTTAAATGCTCGCTGTAATATAAAGAGTTATTTTTATGTTAGTGTTACCTCTTTTCGTATATTTGTTTATCGCAACTTAAATAAATTAGATATATTCAAATGCGATTTGCTAAGCCGCAGCCGGGATATTATATTTTTTTAATATTCCTTTTTAACTTGATACTACTTACTTTGTACTGTACTTGCTTCTTCTTTTTTATAGTGTTCTCTTAATTACGAAAGGCACTTAAAACTCATTTTGGACCAAATTGTATTTAAGTCTTTAAGCCAACTTACAGAAAAGATTTTATAAACAAATCACTCGTAAATATTAAAGAACCTTCCTTTTATTAAATTTTTCCTTGTTATGTGAATCTATAACACTGGTCAACAAAATTTTGTAACAAGAAATTTGCTGGCTAATTTTGAATTACCTACCTACCCTCATTTTATAACCATATTTATTTTGATTCAATCAGATCTAGTTTTCGTGTTACAGCTACTACCCACAAAATAAAAATATAACCGCTTTTGTTTTGATTTCGCATTCAGAGAATTTGTTTCTTTGGAGAGCGTAGTATATTGTTCTGTTTTTTGGGTTGAGTGATTCTTAAATAATGCCAAGAAAGTGTAAAAATGTTTCTTACAAGTTTTGTTACATTTGTGGTGACATTACTTTCAAAACTCAGCAAAGGAATTTGACACCATTAGTAACTAAGTTATATGAACAGTATTTTGGTTTCGCCATCGGACCTCAAGACAACAAAACAACAGCCTGAGAATGTATTTTTACCACCTTTACACATAAAGCTTGGGCTTATGAAAAACTTCGTAAAAGCTATGAATAAGAGTGGTGACGGCTTTTTATATTTAAAAGAAAATGTTCCTAAGCTGAGTGAAGCAAAAATTAAAGTGAACATATTTGTTGGCCCCCAAATCAGGCAATTGATGAAAGATGATATATTTAAAGAAAAGCTTAGTAATTTAGAAAAATCAGCTTGGGAAGCTTTCATGAAAATAACTTCCAATTTTCTAGGAAATCGCCGATCAAGTGACTATAAATGTATTATCGTGGAGCTTTTATCTACGTATAAGGCTTTGGGCTGTAATATGTCATTGAAAATACATTTTCTACATTAACATTTAGACTTCTTTCCTGAAAATTTGGGCGCCGTCAGCGATGAACACGGTGAAAGATTCCATCAAGACATTCTACCATAGAAAAACGATATCAGGGCTAGTAGAGCCCACGTATGTTAGCGGATTACTGTTGGACATTAAAACGAGACGTTCCTGAAGCAAAATACAGACGAAAAAAATGAAAGTAAATTCATATTAATGTAGCAATAAATCGAAATAACTTCTTTTTGTTTATAAAAATTCAAAATTTCTAAAATGTTATAAAATAGTATTACAAAAAAACTATTCGTATTTCAAGCATTTTTATTTTATTTCTAGTATCCTTATCATTCTCCTAAACATAACTAGACAAAAGTTCTCATGTTACATGCAAAAATTGTTTTTTTGTTGACTAGTGTAATCTAAGATCACAGTGGTTTATGTGTTTGTCTGTCCGCTTTTTTTACATTGTATCAATAACGTTACCATAGCAACGCGTTAACCACAAGTAGTTCGTCTACCGGACGCTAGATGGCGTTAACGGAAAAATATTTATTGATAGAAAAAACTAAAGAATTTTGTCCACACGTGCTAAGCCGGGGCGCGCTATGTTTAATTGCTCAACATCGAAAGTAATATTTTTACAAATATTAAACTATCGATTAAGATGAAACCAGCTATAATAATGTGCTTAATTTTATTTTTCGTTCACAATGCCATATTTCTATAAGATATAAAATACGACTGTAAAAAATAACCACGCCTTCGAGCCCTCAGGTGAGATTTGGTCAGTTAGTCATTCATAATATTCCAATAACTGTCTATAGCAATTTTAACGGTGCACATATTCAGGTGTCCAGTAGCGGCATCTGGTGCCTAGATATTTAACAGCGTTGTGTTAAATATAATAATTTGTATATTATTTATAATTAGATTTTTTTTGTTAAATCAGACTCTCTTTTAGAAAACCGTTTGTCAGAAACTGAAACTTCATTATTAAATAGACATAACAACTAACAATTAGTAAACAAAGTACAGGTATCGTGTAAGTTATACGATAAAAATGTTCAGTTTCATGTGTTGTTTAATCTAGAAGAAATGTTTGACATAATTAAGCAGTTACTCGTAATATAAATTACAGTAACTACAATGTTACACGCTAACATCAATTTTAATAACCATAATTGGCCTCTTAATAGAGTTTTACGAGTTACAACCCCTTGGTAATGGCATGTTTTTTCATTTTATTTAGTTAGTTCTCTCATTTCCTGACCGAAGACAATAAAGTCTTTGTATTGCTTCCATCAGAAATATTAAAGAGGAAACGTGTTGTACCCGATTGTTTGTGGCTTTTCTACGTAAAAGCAATCTTAATTGTTTTCATATCGAAATTTTCACTATTAAATTACAGTTTCTTTCTTATTTTGTATGGAAATTGTTTTTAAAGCTCAATTTAAAAATAAAGTTTAGATAAGCACATAAGTTATTTTTAAGTCATCGTGTTTAACGGTGATCTAAAAAAAATCCAAACGCCAGGAAATAATATTAAAATAAACGTGACTTCGGCATGAGTAAAAATTGTGTCCATGAGTGTAAGAACTAAAAATTTGAATAGGTACTATTATATCTTTTACTTTAATGTTCAATGATAATAGATGATAGATAAAAAATATTATACGCGTATCACTAGAATCACTGTAAGTACACATCAGGGTCCAATCCGCACGTTAAAGAACATTGTCCAAAACTGCGTTGGCGTGGACAAGGTGCTCGCAAAAAACAATTTAACAATAAATTCTTATTTATTTTTAGACGAATTTTGGTGACCTTATAGTTCTATCGATTTCCCTTATCATAATACAAGTCTTAAGGGAAATAATATGCCTACTTCCTGCCGTCACTGATCTTCATTTCAATTCTGGTTTTGCCATTATATAGTTGTACAATTACATTCGATTAAAATCGATTTAATAATAGTTTGAAAAATTAATTTTGATTAAAAAGTTCTTGCGATCTATTTCCAAATCATGATTATTATTTTATAAGTTTGCTTTATGCGAAACTAAAAAAAACAACAACGAATGCGCACAAAAACATTATTCATAAAACAGTTTATAGATATGAATTTCTTAATAACGACTCCGTTTTATAGAGATATGTAGGAAAAATTGTCGTTTTGTTGTCTGAAAAAAAAGATATTTTTAGGAATATTGATAAAAAACAAATACGATAAGTAGTTTTTCGGTGGTGTAAACTTATAAACTAATGTAGCTATACTGTTTAAAATACATGTCCATGTTAAACCAAACCGCCTATACAAAGTGGACAATGTCTTTTCTAGCAAATAAATAACAGTTAATCAGATTGTTGAATAATTGAAAAATTAAAAGAGAATATTTTTATAATAACATAAAAAAAAAAAGTGAACAAGAATAATAATCCAATAGCAAACTTTAGTTTTAAATAGCAATAATTTTAAAGGACGGCCCAAAAGCCCTCTTCTTAAATAATTGGCTCAAATATCGTAAGAGACTGCTTTTGTCTCATGATCTTTTTCTTTTCGATCGATTCGATTTTGGAATCTTGTCATTTTTATTTAATTTATTTATTAGGAGTGGAACATATTTAACTTGTCTGGACACAAAATAAGTATTATTTAATCGGGGTTTTTCCAGGAGGCCAATTATCCAGAACATTTATTTTTACCACGTTTTTCTTATCTCACTTTTCTTATTTGTTTGTTTGTCTGTCCGGGCAAAATCTTGCAACTTAAATTTGAGGCACTTTCCGATAAGCTAGAAAGCTGAAACTTTCAGGATAGTTCAGAACCCGATGACAATGCACTCTAAAGCAACTTTCAACTTTCCAGATGCACTTTCAGGTCCACTTTCGGCAACTTTCACTTTTGTATGGGGCTTATCCGATTGTTGCGTAACACATGGTTACTTCGTTGAGTTAATAATTAAAAAGAATAAAATAATTATACTAGATTTAAAAAATCTAAAAATCCCACGTTTTTCAATGTCCTAAAAAGAATAAAATAACCCTGCGGGGCAAAGCGAGGGGCCACTCAAAACGTGGGGGCGCATCTTTACAATAATCGGCATCAATGCATGTCATTCATCTCTTTAAAATCTCCTCTTAGTAATATGCGCCCCCACGTTTTGAGTGGCCCCTCGCTTTGCCCCGCAGGGTTATTTTATTCTTTTTAGGACATTAAAAAACGTGGGATTTTTAGATTTTTTAAATCTAGTATTTTTTTATAATTTTTTGCACTTTCAGTATTATGTTATATGATAATTTTTTTGTTAGAAAATTATTGTCTCATCCCAGTAATTAATCTTAGGCTGGAAGAGATTCAGAATGACTTGTTTGCTGAGTCGATTTTTCCAGTATTTATTTTATTGAAAATTTATCATGGAACATTGTTAATAATAGAAATCACGTAATTAATTAATAAGCCTTCCTTTCTTTCAACATGGGGAGTCTGTCATTCCACACGTCTAAGTCATTTTCAACTTAAAAAGAATAATTAAGCTTTTAACACCAGGTTGATATAGAAAATGACATAAAAATGTTTCTAAATGGTATATAATTCGTATCGTCGAAGTGTTAAATAACAGTATTTTAGTAGCTGGCTTAAACTAAGAACCATAGAGCCCAGCACTCTTAAAGGCTCTGCACACAAAACCATCAATATGTTTACGAATCGACCTTTCTTGCCCAATACACAATCTTAAGCCTTAAGCTGTGTCCCAAATTCCCTAAAACAATTTTCAGTTTTGTTCAACAACACGTGGAATTCCTTTGTTTTAGCGCTTAACGACAAGCTCGTTGTAAGATCGATTCGGTTAAGGACAATATTACTGAAGGTTTATTATATTCACAAAGTAATAAACTTACGATTTTTTTATTTAAACATTTATATTCTAATTGATGATTTAGGTTAAGCATGTAAATGCCAGTATATTAGATCCAATACCCGTCTGTAGTGTACTATACACTAGACATACAGTAGAAGTGTTGCTCTTGCAGTGCTGATCTATTCAGCAATGAACATATGTGTATATCAAACATTGTAGGCTCACAAAGATGTTAAGGCCTATGACGTATTTGTTACTTGGAGATAAAAAAGGGACTGAAATAGCATAGCAATTAAAATAGAATTCTGTATTTTTGACTGTCTATGCTTTGTTCACACTGTATGAATATAAGTTACTCGTTGTTATAAATATTATATATTTTAATTCGTTTAAGTATAAGTTTTTATTATTACAAGGGAAAATAAGAAAACTTCAAGATGGTAAAAATTTAAAACATTATTAACATTATAATTATTATTTTTATTAGAATGTGAACCGTAAATTTTACAAGTATTCACTTGTCTAATGCACACATAAAATATGAGTGGGATCTCTGTACTTAGGAAGTCTTTGAGTTTCGATATACTCATAACGCATGTCCAAGTTTCTAACATTGCTCTAAATATCACATCAATCATATCTTAATCAAAAAAAGATCAAAAGAGCAACTAAAACAAACTCCTTTTTTATTGAACCCAAGCATATATACGATTATAAGTTGCGAATGTTTCTCTGGTGGGTTGTCAAAAAAAGCCAGTATCTTGGGAGGTTGTTATCGAAGGCATGTGTGGGATGATGCTTATGGTTGATGATGTAATAAACAATAATATAGTTTGGAGCACTCATAACCATTTTCACATTTACTCGCCGAGAGGTTCATTCCACATTATCTTTTTGCTATAAGATTTTTGTTTCGACTTTCTTATATATGCATACACTGTTTTTATTTTAGTACTTTTGTGACAACGATATGTAAATAACCCAGGGGTGAGACCTGGCGACTCGTAACACAGGTTTGACTTCTTTGGGCACCAGTTCGCATACTACATAAAATTTTGTCAATTGTCTGTATTTCATTATGTATGTATGAGAAGAATAAATTAGTTTTTTATTTTATTTTTTTATAATTACTTAGATCCAAACTAAGCTGAGCTTTTTACCATATAATGTATGAATACATAATAATAACCCTATATCAAAATTAAAATATTCCCCTACTAAGATTCGAACCCAGGCTATTGGTGTAGATGGTAAGTAAACCATTTTAATAAGTGGAGCGCTGTCAGAATGACGGACACATATCTGAGCTGCAAAACTTTTACTGCGTCCTCTAAAAATCCGAGATTTTTCCCATAATCTTAAAATGTAACTTTTATCTATGCAATTTGAAGACTGGAATAAAGAACATAACTCGAAATCATTTTGAAATCACATCAGATTCAGTATAATAGTCACCTTTACGACTCCTTTAAGTGTAAGGGGTTGAAGCTATTCTACTCTCACAGACATCACACGACGGATAATAATCAATATACAACTATTAATAATAATTTGAAGGAAGTGGGTCTAAAAAATCCATTGCAACATTCTATCAATCGGAGATGTAGTAAATCCTTTCTTTTTAAAGGTAATGGTTGATTGATTACCCGCAAGAACGAGTGTGCATTCTTTACCTACAGTTTTTTACTTGGACCTCATTGACTTCTAATGTTTATTTTTCGTACAAAGAATTCTTAGAAAATAAAAACCAATTGAGATTAATTATGTGAAAAAAATCTCATCAAATGTTTAAAAAATATATTATACGAACAAAATCTTTAGCCACACTCTCCTAGTATGCTTCATGTAAAATTAACAGGGTTATAAGAAAATGAAAACTTATCTTGAAGTCACATTTTCAAAAAATTTACCTCCACCGAACTCGTAAAAAAGACTTATATAATAATATATGTCTATGTATTTATCCGCTTATCGGTGCATATAAAATGATTTTAGCATAACGAACAACGCCCCGATTCTTTTTTCTTTCTACTAGGTGACGACGCGTATAGTTCTTGCCAAGTTTCTAGTCCAGTAAGGAAAATTTACCTCCACTGAACTCTGTAAAAAAGACTTATATAATAATATATGTCTATGTATTTATCCGCTTATCGGTGCATATAAAATGATTTTAGCATAACGAACAACGCCCCGATTCTTTTTTCTTTCTACTAGGTGACGACGCGTATAGTTCTTGCCAAGTTTCTAGTCCAGTAAGGGAAATAATACTTTGTGAATTTTAAATAATAAAAATATCCAAGCAATAATAACACCTATTGGACTTGTATATGATAGGTGTTATTCATCACTTCTCCCCTGCCATTACTATACTAAATATAAAATAACATAAGTATCGTTGCGTTATCATAATAGTGTAGGTTTATAATAACATTTCTGACATTGAATTACATCAAATTGCTTGGCCAACATATTCATAGACCAAAGATCTTTAAATTTTCAATCAACTATCTGATGACCGGTCTTTGTGAAAATTGCACCATCGCACCGACAAGCTCGTCATGTATTCTAGATACCTATATATGATACTATTAAAACTTCCGTAGCGCCAGCGTGTGCCAGGGAAATTATTGTACTAAGTTTTTTTACGCTAAGAAATTGAATATAGCTCTTAGATTTTTTGTAAATATAAATTGATTAATATATGTGAATCAGAAAACAATTAAGTCGATTGCCCCGTGGAGATTATTCAAAAACAATTACTGATTTTCAGATTAATACGAGTGCCACAAAATTGAATATCTACCAGGGGCTATAGCAAATTTTATTATTGACGTATTAATGTTTTTAATTTTTTTATAATTACAAACCTTGCTATAATCGTATTATATTGTAAAGTGAAACAATATTTATATATGTTATGTTTTTATTAAAAGCTATTTTTACAGATGGTATTTAAAAATATTTTTGATATGGGGCGAGCCAGGAAATAGGTATAATATGAAGCGAAAGCAGCATGATGGTCGAAACATTGTTATGGAAGCGGAATTTAATTTCGATAAGGACAATTTCTAAAATGTTGCTCATTATTGAGTTGCAGAATCCTAACAAAAATTGAGCACCTATCCTTAATGTACGCTATTCACATTTGGCCTCAATTTAACTATACTTTGGAATCCGGTCAACTACTACTCCCATTGTTTCACTGCCAAGTGTTCTACTTATTTCGTTAAAACGACAACGAAAAAATGTTTTGTATTTCACCCGTATAATATAAACTTAAATGTCTCAATTACACACTTTTCAAATGTTTAATGGTTTTACCCTCATTGAGCCGTGTGTTTATTTTCAGTAATAGAAAAGTAATCTTGTTAATTCTAGTAGACAAATAGTACTTTAGTACTATTTGTATGTGTCACCGTAAATTTGTAAATACCGTTAGATTATAATCTATCTTGCGAGATTGTAAACTATCAAAAGATTGTGAACCGTAACATACTGCTTACAAAATAAACGCATTATTTTTCGATAGATTATAAAATATCTAACCTAACCTTATAACCAAACTCTATAAGTTTATCATATATCGCACATTTTCTCTACCGAAAAATATGCGTTAAACTGTAAGCAGTATGTTACGGTTCACAATCTTTCGATAATTTACATTCTCGCGAGATAGATTATAATGTAACGGTGTATACAATTTTACGGTGACCTAAATAATGAATGAGGTAGACAAGTATATGCGAGAAAAAATGATTGTGAAGTCGTTGTTTTCTTTTGTTGTGCAATCGATCGAATCTCTACCAATCGTAAATATTTCTTTTTTGCAGTTACATTCGAATCCATTTTGAGTTTAACCAAACAAAATAAAATACATCAGATTGTTAAGTTCAATTTATTATGGAGTAATAAATTATTTGATAACTAATGTTATCTGGGTATTTCGACAATGTCAATTTGTAGACCTTACATATTTTCGTTATTTCATCTTCTTTCGTTGGATATCGTTATAAAATGATATTTATGAAAATTTTAATCATATAATTATTTTGTCTTACGGTAAATAAACCTCCAAAGTGGCTTTATCTTTATATGTATAATTCTTCTGTGAGTGTGTATGTCACTGAACTCCTCCTAAACGGCTGGACCGATTTGAATGAATTTTTTTGTGTGTGTTCAAGGGGATCTGAGAATGGTTTAGATTCACAAATCAGCCCGGTAGATGGCGCTGCAGTCGGTATCTAGGTTATTTATCTATACTGCAAAAATATCATGAAGGACAACGTATGTCGGGTCCACTAGTATTATTATATGCATCGTTTAGCGTAGAATAATTTCATGTATTTAATTTAAAGTTATATTTATTTTACGACAAAACGTTGGTATATCAAGTGGGATTTGAGAAATGTGCATGACAGTCAAATCATTTTGCCAAAATTTTCAGGAAATTATAAATATATGTAAATTTACATATAAATATATGTAAACTTACATATAAATATATGTAAACTTACATTAAAAGAAGACACCCGTGGTGTTTGGATTAATTCTTCAATATCTTTCCCAATGTTTTTATTTAATTTTTTGCATTCACAATGCAATATTTCTATAAGATATAAAATACGTGTGTAAAAAACAACCACGCCTCCGAGCCCTCAGATGGGATCTTTCCCAATATCGTTCCTGTTTTATTGATTTCAATAAAACAGGCAATGTTGGACAAAAAGAAAAAAATTCTAAGGGGCTGGTCACTTACATAAATGAAGAATTTTTATTAAAAAGTAAAGATAGCTTAATTTACCCAAAATATATAGACAGGAGAAATATTCTTCAGCATTGCCTGAGGAATTTGGTATTCAGCATTCCAAATCGCCTTCAAACTGTAATAAGTGCACGTAAGTAAATAACTGAAAAAAGTTAGGGTTTGCACGAAATAGTTGCCTTTTAAATGTTTGTTTCTTTTAACACTTTAAAATTAAGTTCTTTGTAAATAAATGCTGTTTTTCTCATGTTTGTTTTAATAAACTTTTATGTTTTCTTATCTTTATAAAGCTATCATGCGTTGTTTAAAATATATTCTCTATATGAATAAGTTATTATTGCAAGTCAGTGTAATAGCTGCTAATACTTTTATTCTCTAATCTTATATCATCCATGCATAGCACCGTTTGGTGCAACGGTAGCAATTCTGCCGTTCGCACTGAAGGTCCTAGGTTCGAGTCCCGGAAGAAGCAGATGTTTATGTAATGAATACGAGCATTTGTGCCTGAGCCAAAGGTATAATATATTTCTATTATATTACATACTAGTGACCCACCCCGGCTTCGCACGGGTGCATTGCTGATACTAAATATACTATAGAATGTCTTTATATACAACTCGCTGCCGGCACCCCAGCCGATACCGCCGCAACCATTATTTCCCCGCATATTAAATCTGTAATATCTTCGAAAATATTCTTTTCAATCACATGCTGTAAATATCCTTATTGATCTATATTAAATGCACAATCTGTTTAAGGTACTTTATTGGATAAGGAATAATTTTCTATTGTTTAAAATCGCTTCGTAAATAAGGCATTATTTCTCGTAAAAAGTAAAGGATAAAAAATATTATTGTGGGTTATCTCTGAGAGATAGACATATAACATCCCAGACTTTTTTGTAGACCTTTTTAAGGTGTACAATACTGTAGTACATTATTTTGATCGATCTCGTAGGGTTCAGCCAGCGTTTGCAATGGAAGCCCAAAAATGTGTTTATTTACAACATAACATTAGAAACCTCTAAAATTAACAGTGTTTCATTACCATATTATGCATGTTTTATACATACACAGAATACAGAACAAACCAGAAACCGCGAACGCGCCTTATACCGAAGCTACACAAACTACTCTTAGAGTGTAATTTGACATTTGGATGACAAATCTGTCTGTGACCACCGTGTGACGTGCGCGTGGAAAGCTCTGTCAGTTTATATTTAATAATCATATTTAATATTAATCATAAATGGTATCACATTTCATGTGCAAGTAGCGCATATGCATCTCATTATATTTAAATAATGAAGTATTTTTACTTGTTCAATATGTAAACAATTTGGGCGAGTCTATTTTGTTAATGTTGCCAATTTTATTGAAAAATTTCCCTACTTTCAGTGGTTTATTTTTTAGATCCTTGAGGGAGACCAGTGTCCAACAGTGGACGTCTTTCTACTGACATGATGATGATGACTTTGTTAGAACGATCTTTGTTAATTTTTATTTTTTTAACCTGTCAATATAATATAAAGGTAAAAAGCTAAAGGTTTTTACTGTTGTTCATCTTACATGTTGGAGTGACAAATTGTAGTTTATTTATGTTGTGTAAACTTTAGTTGATTTTGCTCAGTAAAGTGCCAAATGTTCTTTTTTTATTGTAATAATTAAGTTCTTAACGTAATTTAATTTTTTAACGAAGACTTATTATTTTAATAGCTAACTTTAGGACCATCTAACGGTAGGACCACCCATCCGCCGCCGGGTGCAGGAGGCTTCGTTGCGCGGCGCCTAGCGTCATCCGAACATGACATGAACATGGACGAAATCCACGCTCATAGGATACATTTTTTTTTTCGACGAGAAATGCGCCTTATGCATACTCCGTTGCTTGGGTAGACAACGGAGTTATGTGGGGCTCTCCTTCGGTACGCTCATAGGACACCTAGATTAATGACACTTCTGCAAAGTGTTAAACGAGGGTCATCGGGAAAGTATCCATTTGGGAATATAAATAGAACTACTACATATAATTACAATTATTACGTTTCATTTGTGAAGAATATTGCTTAAACTACTTCTTTGCGTGGTCACCTCCCAATTTAAGCATTTGTCATAACATGTGGCGCGTTTTTGCATCACAGCTCTATATTTATACGCCACAGAGTATTTAGATACACAGCCACAGTTTCTTTCAGTATTTCATTTGTTTGAATTTTTTTGTCCAGTCAATAGCCTCTTTAGTTTACTAAACAGATTCGTTTTGTTCACAGATTTTGTTGTCTCCATACACCTCCAACAATTGAAGATTTAAAGAATGATCGCACATTTCTTGCGTTAAAAATTTTGATCATAGCTCTCACTTCACTACTGGCGGCGTGCACTATTTTCTTAATTAATATAAACACTCGTTTATATAACACAATCAATACCAGCGAGACGCAAATTGGCACACTGACAGCTAATAATACAACAGAACGTATTAGAACTTCTTTGGCGGCTACTGTATTTGCTAGCGCAAATGGGTATTTCTTTCCTGATGGCCCTCGTATATGTGTGGTTAATACCTCTAAGAGCTTGAGTCTGACCTTGGACTTACGTAGTAGACATACTGGATGATCGCTGTGATACCTTTTCTGGTCTATGCATACCAAATAAAGATTGAACTTCAAAATAAACGTCATTTGAACCATCAACATAACGTCATAACAATCAGTAACAGATACAGGAACCAAATTTATAGTTTTTAGTTTAAAAAATATGTAAGGATTCGGTTAATTATACAGATGACTGAAGAATTAAAATGTACTTATGTCGCGATGTAAGTCCGTTAGAGCCAGGCGAACTAATTTACAGAAAACAAACACTAAGGGATGCAGTTATTTGTGTCGCATGGCTCAAACTTGTGAGTATTTCTTGTCATTTCTTTATTTTTGCATATATCTTTACATTTTATATATTTTCTTGGTACTCAGCACTTTTACGAGGGTTTTTTTTTAATTCAATACAATTTATTGCATTCTATAGTGTTTACAAGATTGGTATTCAATGATACATCATGCTTATCTAACCTACTTAGGAGATTTATGTATATAAAAATATTATCAAATAAAATATAATCAAATTATAATCATATCTTTGGTAAGCAATATGATAATTTGATGCTCAACATAATATTATTGTTTTATGAGTGACGTTCCTATAACTGCTATTATTTCTAAAAGATAAAGATGATAGCCAACACGTACGAGCCATATGCTTGGTTGTCATGTCTAATGTATATAATTAAAGTAACGGTGGAGTACGGTGGGTGAAAGTTAGCGTGGCGATAACGCAACTTTCGTGAGGGTCGGCTATCCGGTGAGATAATAAAAATTTATTGTCTCAATAATCAGTAAGCACGTTAAGTCATGGGTACTGCATCTGCATCTGTATTCGTTAGAACGAATAATTTCTATTGAGTCCGTGTGGTAGGTTAGTCCGTGTTTTGCAACCTCCTTATGGTATATTCATCCTTACATGTGCTTGAGACACATATACAGCCAGATTGAGCGATGCTCTGTTATTTGTTCCGTGATGGTTACGGTTTTTATTATTCAGAAATCAGAGCTACAAAAATGTCCCGCGAGCGTGAGTGCTATAGGTGCCTATTTATATACAGTCACCAATATGTTGCAATATTTTATTTCATACAAGGGTATAAAATTTACTCACGAAAATTAAAACCACGGATTTTTCCCATCTCTTTAATATTTAAAAGACCTGAAAACATAGATGACCATGTTTTTATCGTGAAAGTTCATATAACACCAAATTTGGTCACTGACAACGACAATTAATAAACACAAGTTGGGTATTATATGAGACACATGCAGTTACTTGTTACGTGGATGGTGGACTTCATAGGTTATTTAAGAAACATCGCCTTATGTAATATTATTACCGTTTTTTCACCTATTTACTCACTCACTTATTATGTTCTCTATAAGAAAATGTTGCTTAAAAATATATTTACCTTGTTTACTATTCGGCCAGTAATATCACAGACATAATAAAAAAATCTTACTTGATCTTAACGAAGCTTTGCAGATAAAGCGTTTTCTGAGCCTTGTGAAAATAAAGAATTACTTTTTACAAGTAAATAGGCAAGGAAAGATAACGGTTCTTTGATATCCTAAAATATAAACAATTCATTGTTCGAAAATAACATTGCCAGCAGGAAATTTAATCCGAAGTTCTTTAGAAATTTGATATAGTCTCTTTCTTAACAGCGAAGAAATAGGTTTGGTATTAAAATGTTATGGCGTACAAATAAATTGATGGATTTGGAATTGGTATCAATAATATTTATGTATGAATTTCGTGTCGTATATTTTCAAATATACGAGTATTATATTTAATAAATATATGACAAAATGCACAAGGAATTAGCATTAAATTAGGCACTGACTAGAAAAGTGCCGTGGTAGCCTAGCGATTACGACATCTGGCCCTGCTTGACAGAAGGACGTCCTTTCAAATCCTGTCTGAGGAGAAGATGTTTTATAACACAATTTTTCTGTTTATAACGTTTATTTCTTTTTTGACCGCCATTAAAAAAGAAGTTATCACTTCAACCCGTATGTATGAAATATTGTCAGAATTGCAGTTTTTGTAATGTTAGTCTATATCAATTTCTAACCATAGATGCTTAGTTTCATAAGTGTATGTATGTATAGCAAACTAAAAGTTGGTTCGCAAAAGTTTCGTTCTACTATAATTAGATAGTAAGTTACATCTAAAACGGTTTAGTAGTTTTTGATATAGTGTTAAGTATGTATCAGACACTAAGAAAACGTGTCGTTGGCTTTACAGCGTAATTCTAAAACAGGTCACTATGCATTATGTTTCAATGTTTGTATGCAGTTCGGCTCTCGCTCAACAATATCGATTAAAGATTAAACTTTAATCGATAATCTTTAAATGGCATAGTTTCAATCACAACTAAAAAAAGAAAATAAAAAATTACCTACTTCAAAGCTGTAATTTATCCATTTCGATAAAAGGTAGGCAGCATTATCGCTAATAAATATTTTATATTTGTTATTAAGCATAGCGGACAATATTACATAAAGTTAATATTAATTTGAAACAGTTTCTTAAACTGCAACCCACACCGCTAACCACAGATTTTTATATTGTGTTACTAAATTTTGTACTGTACAATGGTTTTCTTTGATAAATATTTAAGTGGAATAAGTTGCTTTAAAAAAAATATTTCTAAAAAAAAGGGTAACAAGAAAGATTAAATCGGTTTACATAGGTTTCATTTTTAATTGGTTTTGTAAGATTTTTATAATCTGTTATTTAACCCGGTGATGTCTATTTGACTTACATCATTGGTGACTCCGCGACGGGCCTACGCACCGGGATTTTCAAAGCTCCACAGCGTGTGGCTTGCAGGCCGGCAGGTGGAAAAGCTGGACGGCGGCCACACCGCACGGCAGCGTGTGCTGTGCGGGATCGTGTATTAGACTCCGAAACACAGTTCAGATCAATCATTGTTGTCTGAGGAGTCTGAGAATCTGATAATGCTGAGGAGTTTGCGCTTGCATTTTTTTATATAGGATGGGTTCGCTCTTGATCCTAATCAAGCCCGGGGGCCAAGACAGAATCCACGATGGAACGAGCTAACTCAGAAGGTGCCTATTCATCCTGGCTTTGAAAATGGACGGGTTATAAGTTTTCGGAAATACAGACGCAGGAGTTCCACTCCTTTGCTGTGCGCATTATGAAGGATGTTGAGAAGAGCTTGGTGCGACAGGTAGGAATAGAAACCATGAAAGGGTGGTAACCCGCAGTGTGTATGGATGTCCGATGGAAAAAAGGAGATGGTGGTATGAACTCATGCAGATCAAATTTTAAACTAAGAACATTATATACGACTCTACATAAATATTGTAGATAGGGTTCCATGCTTGTACCGCATATTCTTACGGATACCTTAAAGGGGTTCTAAAAAGTAATAGGAATGTAGATGGCCGCTTAAAATCCGTGGCAGATCTAGTAAGAAAAAGTTGCATCCTAGAAGTTTTGTCTATAATAATATGTATTTATGTGCTCGTTCAAATGTAATTTAGTGTCTAACGTAATTCCAAGATCTTTAATAGGTTTTTACTGCTTTGGGTTCGATATTTAGTAATTTAATAATGGGGTTCGATATTTTTGTAATAGCTACTAACCAGTGAGGCTTCGACGTAGATTGCAGTCATGTAGGGCCTTTCTAATTTAACTCTATTCAGCTAAAAACCAGAAAACCTTTTCACGTATTAACGTAATTCTACTCCAAGTTAATACGGTAGGTAATTATTAACATGTGTAAACATTGTTGGGTCAATATATGCCTTATGTACATTAATTTAATAGCTCAAATATTAGCTTACCTTCATTATGAGAAACCAGTAAAACGTATTTTTTTCTTATGGAACTTTGTTAAATTTTAATGTTGAATTACTCTTAGATGCGTTTTCCACTTAGACACTTTTTGTTCGGCATGCGTTGGATGACCAATCTTTTGAGTATACACACATGCAGGAGAATATCATACTATCATACTGTTCAAGAAAGTCTTGCAAAAACTTGTAAATGGTCCACCGGTTACGGGATATCCGTTAAAAGTAGATAAATGTAAGGCGATGATTGTAGGCAGTTCTTGTTAATTTTCGCTGTTCACTTCTTCATTATACCTATTTTGACTCTTTCCGCGCTCACAAAATTTTCAAGCTCACTGCATTTCGGCTTTGGAACTTTTTACCTCTCTGCAAATATCTCTTAACAAATTACTTTTAAGAGTCTGGTAGGTGAACACCATCCTATGATCCATCGTATGAGCCTGTCGTTTACTTTATCATGTATTATATTGTGACTTTAATGTTCATTGTGTACCCATATATAAGGTAAAGTCTATGTATTCACATCCTCTATATTAAATTGTTATTATTTCTGTCCATATTTTTATACGCTCAGTCACTCGGTCACTTCAAACGCACTTCGAGCGAGGCACAGATCGCACAGCACAACTACATAAGTGACGCTATGCTCTGTAGTTCATGCTTGCATTGTGATGATGTATAATAATATCACTATCGCCGCGTTAGTGACGCTGCACCATTAACGCCGCAGCTGCAGAGTTCGGAACTCCACAGATGACAATAAAGCTTTGTTAAAGCTACCGTATACATTTTAATACAAGGAAATAAACAAATTATGATAAAAAGGCCTTGTGACATAGGGCTACTTTAGATCAGTTACTGCTCAATCTCTGCTATTTCTCATAATTTCATAGTAATATCTCTTACGAGAGATAAGGGTTATTCCTTTTGACCGTAAACGTTATATGGTACGACCTGTACTTGTCTCTTATGAAGTTCTATACTTGACGTTAAAGTGTCTAACCCTTTCATTATGCAAATCAGAAACAAGGCGGTGTAAGTGTTTAAGTCAAAATTACTAAGGATAAACACACACAATAACAACACAAGCTCTTTACTTTTACTATGATTCACATATGATACAATCAGAGAATAAATAGTAGTAACTGCAATCCCACAATAATAGAAAATATATTTAGAAATCGTATCGTTTCGAGACAAAAAAAAGGAACGTGGTTTTAGTAGTCACGGGGTACCTGCTGGGATACAAGTCTTCTCTATGGTTTAAAACACCGCAGTGAAAATAGGGTATGCATCACAGTACGGATTAGCTGGTTTTAAAAATTATAGATGCAGATGCACGGCTTAACGTGCCAACCACGGCAGAGCTCGAGATGAAAGTTTTTGATTAACCATCCCTTATATCCTTATAAACCTTATAAATTGATTATAGACCAATAATCCATCCTGCCATGCGAAATTACGCACATACACAGTTAGTTCTATTTGGTCTAATCGGCAGCATCATGCCGAATAGACTAAATGTATAATTGTGTATGGTTTCTTTTAATCTCCTCAATCAAAGTCTGGACGCGTTGACTGCGCCAAGACATAAGAAGAGAGAATGATGTAAGTTTATGTTTCACACACTAATGAATATTAATTTAAGCAATCTGGGGATAATTATGTAAACACAGATTAATTCGTTTGTCGGAAACGTATGCGTATTGTATACAGCTGGATAATATATTTTATATTATAATCTGATAGTTGTGTGTTTATACTAGTCGTAGTACACTGACAATAATGAAACTAATTAAAAATAAAACGTTAAAAAAGCCAGCCTCAGGCGGCAAAGAGCAGCTATTATCTAATTGTTTTTCTAAAAATACACAATCCATTAATTCATAATTATATAACACAACAAATGTCTGTACATGAAAACCTAAAACAAAACGTTCTAAGCTTGTAATAGTTTGTTTTATAATTATTTATTATAAAATTAAATAAAAATAAATGATAATACTAATTTTATTAAGTTGTAATTTTTATCTTTTCCAGACATCACCGATATACTACATCATACTTTACTATTTCGTATATTCAAACAGCAAAGGCGATGTATCCAATGTAATGCAAATGATGCTTTTAGCAGCAATTCCATTGCAAATAATACATGGTTTAATTTTATTCCTCGGCGCAGTTGATGTAAGTAAGTTTAGAGTTTTGTGTTTATAGCTATTTCCAATGACTTATTTTTAGTAATCCTGTTTTTTGCTATTTAACAAAAATATATTAACAACAAAATTAATAGCAGCCCTGAAGTTTATCTGTTATTGTTACTAGGAAATAAGAGTATCAACAGAGTCAGGTTAAATTATTTTTTTAACCTTTTGTAAACTTAAAAAGGTGACTTTGCAATTTTTACTGTATGCCATAAAAGATGACATATAAAAACACATGTTCAACCTTAAGGATAATAACATAAGAAACCTTCTTATAATAATTATAACTAAAACCAAAGGGGAATAAATAGAATAACATAAAATAAATCTTCGTTAAAACACCGCATAAATTTTGTTAATTAATGACTTTGAATGTGAAGTTTGACTGTTTTACAATAACCTAATTCTATGGCGTAGCTTTAACAGCATTGCAAATGTTAAGCTAATTAGATAGTGATCGAACAGTTCCTACCTTAACTTCTTTCCTGATTCCGAAAGAAAAATTAAGCCGATTTTTACATACCTAAAAAATAGTACCTACCTAATAATTTAGATTCTTGGTGAAGGACACTGACATTTTTTTAATAAGAACACAGAAAAAACTATAAAGATACTCAAGCCTTAACAAAAACGTACAACTTTGTCTCATTGCGTCATTTCATATCACAGTCTCACAGACTCATAGTAGCGATTGAGTTCGCTTTATAAATGACTTTATAAATGTTATGTAATGTAGATGTTTGCGATAAAAAGTTTGCCTTAACGTTAAGCTTGTGTGAAGTTTTTGCTTCAATTTATGAATAATTTCAGCCCTTATTCCGCGCGTATAAGCCTTAATCTTAAATATTTCGTCGCAGAGATATCTCGAGATACTTAAATGCCTGAGGGCCGGACTTACAAAGCAAAACATGCACATGTTTTCCTTTGAGTTTCATCGCCCCAGGTAGGATCTTGTTAGGACAATCCGTTGGCAATAGCTCCTGGAAGCTTATACATCTACATTTTGTAGGGGTCGGTCATCCGATGGGTGACTAGGGTAGGTTTAGCCGGAATTCCCGGCTGCATCTGCAGTTGTTAGCACACATTCATCCGCTCTGGGTCCTGGGAGTAGGTTATGGTAACTCTCCCTACTTCTGCCCATAGGGAAGGGCGGCCCCTGCAGTGGGGACATAAAAGGTTGACATGATAAGGCGTGATACATATTTTCCTCCTTTTCTTTAATAATTACACTTAACCCCATATTGTGCAAACAAGTAAAAATTATATCCGTATCATGTCTTGATATTTCAAGAATTTTTCAGCAAGATATAAGCATGTTACAAAGAAAACTTCATCAAAGACATGTTCTATAAAAATGTGTTTGAACAGAAAATATCTGATAAAATATGTTTAGGCGTGATTCTTCACATACAGATTTAAAATTTTATTTAAATCTTTAGAATTTGCAATTTTGCAGTGGTGTTTTTTATTTGTAAGTTGGTATTAACTAAGCTATAAAATGTATGTAGACCTAATTTATTTGGTTAACAATTTTTTTATTTTCGATTGCGCCCCAAGTTATACGTTATGTAACTATAACTTAATTTTATGTCAATAATTGCAATAGGAAGCCGGTAAAAACTAGGCCACGATATTTGTAACTTGGTACTAACCCAATAAACAGATGCTTTTACAAGGCAGTTTCAGTACCGGTTGATTTCATTTTAAATTATTCAAATCAGATTTTCAAATCAAAATATATCGTATATTTAAAAATCCTGACTCAGTGATACTCGCATCAAAGCCCAGACCAAGCCCTTGGATATAGAAAGCTGAGATTTAGCAAAGTCGTTTCTTTTGTAATATAGACATGGGATAAGAAAGGATTTTAGGAAATTAAACCTCTAAGATGGTGAAGAAAGTAAAAAACTTTTGAATAGATATGCGGTATCGATGGGGCTTTATATGTACTTAAAAACTGGGATTTAGCCTTTATATTATATATCTTAATATATGTCTAATATAAAGCCTCAAAACGTTGAAATTCAACACGAATTTCCACGTTTTGATAAAATTTCTTTCGGACTTTTTCTTTGTTTTTGTGCTCTGGATCTTTGGAAAATATGTATTTAAAATTTCTTAAGCTCTTATAAATGGAAAAATGCGTGCGACGGGATGTCGGTTTGAGTTCCGCTTGACCCCTGAGACAAGTGAATTTTTCTAGTAATAGTTTCTTTGGATGAGCTAGCCAGCTTGATAGTGTGTGAGTTTTGTTGGTACCAATTAGAGTACTTAAGGTGGAGATTGCTGCAACGGTTAGACTTTGACAGGTTAGAGGTATACCGAGGCGTTTTTAGCGGGTAGTCCTTCCAGCGCTGCTCTGCCGGTGCACCCACCGGTCACCACCAGTGGGGGCTGATAAATCCGGTTTCTCTTTATCAAAAAGTGGTACCAAAGTTACTTAAGAATCAAACTGTGTTATTTACAAGAAAAAAAAAAACAAAAAAGCAATGTCCACGTTTTTGATAACTGATATTTTTCTTTTAAGGGAAGTTCACGCAATCGAACGCACTTATTTCAGTGATATGTTCATTGTTCAAAGAACATAGTACTGGTAACCCAAACAGAAATAGTTGACATAGATTAGGTTGGGATTGACCATGAATGAAATATGTTTCTGGTCAGACGTCCACACGTCCACGTAAGACTACGACGTCCTTTATCGAATTAGCATTCAATTGCGTGGCCTTCCCTTGTTAGTATTATTTGCACCACTAACCAGCACTATCAATAGTGCGAAAAATATAAGTATGTATGTTGCACCATTAATAGTACGACGTACTGAGTATTTACTAAGGTTGGTTTGCACCAATGATATCAAATTATTAATTGAAGGCAAATGTTTTTACAGATAATTCAAAATGGTTTTATTAGATTTTCTCAAAATTATTTCAAATCAATTTTACTGCGTTTGATTATATGCAATGCATATAATTATCAGTTATGATTTTTGCAGCCAGAGTAAAATATATTTATTTTGGGCACATCTAACCAAACGAATTATATAAACAAAGTGAAAATTTTGTCAAAGATTTACAATAGTAATATGATGATTTCATACGAGTCTTTGAAATACCTAGTAATTGTTTGTCCGTCTCAGCCAAACAACGTCCATTGCTAGACAAAGCTCTCCCCCAAGGATCTTCACAATGACCGGTCCTGCGCTGACCGCATCCAGGTGCTTCCTGCGATTTTCACCAGATCATCGGTCTACCGAGAGGGTGGTTTGCCTGCACTACGTTTTTCGGTCAGTGATTGCCAATTGAGAAATTCTGTCCCAAGGACCAGTAGTTCCACGAGGTATATGCCCCGCCCACTGCCACTTAAGTTTGGTAATTCTGCGGGCTATGTCGGTTACTTTGGTTCACCTCATCTCCTCATTTCCAATTCAATCGCGTGGGGAAACTCCAACACAACATTGGTTATTGTAATAATTCATTCCTATATACCTCTAAGTCAAATCAGCGGAAAAAAGTTCACTACTGGACGGAAGCCTTCCTCGAAAAATTGGGATTTATGTCATAATATGGAGATCTTTTTTTATTTAGAATGGGTTCTCTCTTGATCCCAATCAAGCCCGGGACTAAGACAAGATCCACGATGGAACGAGCATACCCAGAAAGGGGCCTATTCACCCTTGCTCTGATAATGGACGGGTTATAAGTTGTCGGAAATACAGAAACAGGGAGGGAGTTCTATTCCTTTGCTGTGCGCATTATGAAGGATGTTGCGGAGTGCTTGGTGCGACAGGCAACCAAGAAAGGGTGGTAGCCCGCAGTGCATATGGATGTCCAATGGAAAGAAGGAGATGGCGGTATGAGCAAATGCAACTCCTGAGCACACTCTCCAAAGTACAGTCTGTAGAAGACCGACAGATAGGCGATGACCTAAGGTTTAAAGCAATTTGCTGTCACTAATGAACCCCTTAGCTCTGCGCTAAATCGTGTCCAGTGCAGTAAGTAGGTATTTTGCTAAGCCGTCCCAGGGGTGACTGCAATATCATGCAAGATCGGACTTGAGCTTTATAGAGAGATAAAAGCTGTCCCGGCGTGAAATATCGTTTGACCTTATTCAGGACGCCCAGCTCTTTAGTTGCAGTTTGAGCCTTGGACTCGATGTTGGCGCCGATGTTGAGGTCTGAAAACAACTCCATGCCAAGAAGCTCGAGACTGTCGGTCACAGGTACAGATGTACCTCGGAAAGTAAGAGTGTGGTCGAAGGAACTTCTTTTTGCTGTGAAAACACACGCTTGTGTTTTGCAGGCGTTGAAATTAATGAGGTTACTGTCACCCCACTGAAAAACGTAGCTTAACCTCTGGTGCGTGCCAGAACCAGTCAAAAGCTTTTGACATGTTAAGTGACGGCACGTGCTTAGCCGTGTATCACGAGGGCCTCGCCCCAGATCGTCCATAAACTAGAAGTTGAACGGCTTCGGCCAAAGCCATATTGACTCTGTCACTGAGGAGATCATTGTCTTCTAGGTATGAGAGCAACTTGCTGTTCAGCGCTCTTTCCAAAACCTTACAGAGTATGGAAGAATAACGATCGGTCGGTAATTGCATGGATCGGCACGATTTTTATAAGTAATTTATCATAATCAACGTCTGCGCATTATTGTCCTAAAGTGTTGCTAAAATTTAGTAAACAATCCCGTTTTGCATTAAAGTTACGCTTTAATTTAACTCGATATAGTGTTTTGAAGGAGTGCAACATGGTGCGCGCAGTCAAATCGATTATTAAAAGTTTTTAAATATATAAATAACAACGATAATAATAAACGCGTAAAATTTTTTTAAATTACTTTTTCGTAACAAATATGAAAAAGTAATTATAATTCACAAATCACTTTTATAAATAATGTAAATAGGAACATGGCCGATAAAATATAACAATACAACAGCTGAAAAGGAACTAAATCTTCAGACAATTGAAATAATGTATAAGAAATTCTAAAAACATTAAATCAATCACATTAAAAACTGTGAAAAGCAAAAGTATTTTTTTGTATAAAAATAAAAACTTAGCAAAGAAAGAAAGCACATTCATAAAAAAACTCTAGTATTTCTGAAAGATGCGGTAAACAACGCGGTATGCTGCCTTTACTTTTAAACATCTTTCCCGCATTTTTATGTCAATAACAAACATATTATATAAGTAGTTCACGTTTAAATAATTTATATTAGACTTTTAAAATAAAAAAAAACTTGTGTCGGTACTTGCTACGGCATATTGTGCTGCACGCCTTAATGCATCACGAACAAAGGTAGTTTCTAGAAGCACGTTCCATATTCAGCCTTATCGCTTACAATATACGATTTACTCGGTTGGTGTCTTTATTGCCTCCATATTTCTTGTTGCAGAAGAGGCCATTGGCACTGGATATAGCACTTTGGCTTTGTCTGGCGTTGGCCTCCTATAACACGGTCCTCGGGGTTTTAGGAGCTGTGTACTTCATACGGGTCGGACATTTTACATTACACTTTGTGCTGGTTGTCTTGTTTGCTTTACTCGGGATGTCTTTATTCAGTAAGTTGATAAAAAAGTAATTATGTTATGAAAATTATAAATAACAATATGGACTAAACTGAGACATTAATTAAAATGTTATAAAAAGAATAAGCTAAAATACATTATTTATATTGCTGACGAGTTCTTACGTCCATTCTTCTTGTCAGTTAAAAGACTTCCTGAATGTAATAAAAAAAAATAAGGTAAGGTAAGTAAAAAATGCAAAACCATTCAAAAGTATAAATATTTTATTATATTATTTTACTTTCATGATCATTAACATTGATATTCAAGAAAGCACGATTTAAACCATGGTTTTTTTCATTCTAACATTACCACGAGTTCTTCCGTGATTAAATACCGGAGTCTCAAAAAAAAATTGTTGAAATCCATTTTATTTAACTGATTTTAAGTGCATTAGAATAATGATATTTTTGTTGGATTTTTTATTTCATAATTTTGATGACAGCCCATTTTTGAGGAATTTAAGTCTAGGGAGCCGAGAAAACGTTAGGTGGCAATGCGATGCGTATTGCATGGTGAAAGACAGGTTCCATCGTCAAGTAGACCTCATCTGTAATTTTGTGATTAAACTAATTCGACGTGGACAAAATCGCTTTAGTATAGTTCTGTTAAAAATGTGCAAGCTAGACAAATTGTTGAATAAAAGAAGTCAGGATTTTTTTTATAAATTTAATGTATAAAGATTCATAAGTAATTTTCTTAATAATAGATTTATGTTAGCGAACATCTTTAAATATTTTCCTTCTATTCATCTGAAAAACGAAAATATTCTATGGTTTTCCTAGAAAAATGATATTCAGTTAATATTTTTTTCTCTTTCAGTAGTGCTGTGTCATGACATACTTGTGATTTTTGCCTATAAGCAAATGCTGCTGACATTTCCTGAAGCAGTTTACCGATCATGTTCAAGCAATAGTATTATGCGGAATAAATGTGGTGGTGACCAATAGTTCAATTATGTTGTATAATAAAGGTTTATTAAATATTTCTTTACAAATATTATTACATATATTTCTAGCATTAAAGTAATGTTATTTTCTGTAGCAATTCATAAGCTATTTATTTGCCCCTAGTACTATCCCTTTATATTTTCCTCACTTAATCTCATTGTTTGAGTATAGTGGATAGTTGGTATGTGTAGGTATGGATCTTCATAGCGCATAGGTAAGCGCGTTCGCTTGTGGTTGCGGAAGGCAAGCAATTTTTGCAAGGGCCTATAATTGAATTGATGACTAAAAATATGTTTAAACCACTTTGTCTTTCTCAAGGCATGTTGGTTTCACCTGTATCTGCCGTAATTTTTATTAATACCAATCAAGACTGTCTGCAGTAGTTATCCTGCAAAACAGTTTAGAGTACGTCCAAATTAGGCGTATGCGTCGCTTGCGAGCCGCTTAAGAGTTTGGTGCGAAACTCTCATGAGGCCTGCTCAGTGAACGTGTAAGATACGCGTAGATCGTGCACATGCTGTATGCATACATTGAGTATGAAATGAAACGGAAACTTTTAAGTCTCAGCATACGTAACGGGTCAATTCCTCGGACGGAACGGAGATGTGATGTGCATCATTCATAACGTGAGCGTCGTTTCAAAACATACGTACAGTGACGGTGTTAAACGATAGACATGCAAGTGCTGGACTAAATTTGAGCCCAATATGCCCTTTATTTACTTAATAATTAGCAATGGTTGCCATAGATTGCAATATATGAAGAAAATGCTATAACAAAAAGGAAGACTTACATCTTACATGGCAAATAAGAGAGAAGGAAGTCGAATATTATACTCTTTATACGGAACTGTAAAATAGTGAAAGCCAACATTACGCTTCTTTTCTAGACTTTACAGAGCTATGTTATGCATACCTATATTTCATAGCCGTTTTCTCTCCTGCCGGCCTAGCATGCGCTACTTGAGCTATGATTAAGGAGAATAAATAACTTTATTACCTAACATAGCCACATCTGTATGGTTCATTCAATAAATTTTGTCCGCTTTACACTTTTCTTTACTTTTCGGAAATGTGAATGACATCAATTTTGACGTTGACTGACGACTAACATGCCGGCCTAGCATGCGCTACTTAAGATATCTCGCGCACGATTGAAGCGAAGAAGAATCTGTATAATTTAAGTAAAAAAATATTCAAATTAATGACTGCAAGTAAATATGAATTTATCAAAAAAATTGTAATATTCAAGTAACTCCTTCTTTGTATTATACAAAATAATGATATTTCAACGGTATGCAGTTTTTCATCAATGTTTTATAATCACGTAAAATTATCGTCCGTAAACCGATTTTACAGACAAACAATTTTGTGCCTGGAGAGAAAACAACTATAAAAGCTTCAGCTATCGGTGAAGAGTAGAAGAGAAGAATTAAGCCAATTTATTTAAATTGGCTTTCATAATCTAACAGTTCCTTTTCAAGATACGTCTTCGTTCTCTCTTTTTTGCCATGTAAGACGCGTATTCTTTTTTTATAGCTCTCTTTATAATTATCATCTTTATAATTACTCAGTATAAAAATTAAACTTATTGGGCTAAAATTTGTTCCAGTACTAGCACTTCTATCGTTTAACACCGTCACTGTACGTATGTTTTTAAATCACGTTCACGTTTTAAACGATACACGTCACATCTCCATTCCATCCGACGTATTAATCCGTTACGAATGCTAAGACTTTTACACTATATAAACCTAAATAAATAGCTCGCCTGGTCTCGATAATATAAGCAACGGGATACTTAAAAGTATATGACATTTATTAGTAGAACCTCTTTCGACTATCTTTAATTTGAGTGTAGAATCCGGTATATTCTCAAACGCCTGGAAGACTGCTGCTATGATACCTGTATTTAAAAGGATGACCAATTTCCTTTCTGGGTAGTATTTCTAAGCTGCTTGAATGTATTATAACTAAAATACTTGTATCTTTCCTAACCAAAAATGTTATTAACGACCGCCAATTTGGATTCCGACAGGGAAGATCTTATGAAGATGCCGTTACTCTTCTCACGAACACCGTAGTCTCTCACTTAGATAGGGGTCAATATGTAACGGTGTTTTTAAACCTCGCTAACGCATTCCATTCCATATTATCCCCGATTCTGTTAAAGAAAATGGAGGCCTATGGCATCAGAGGAAAGGCTCTGAGTTGGTTTGCAGATTATTTATTAACTGAAGTAGTTTTAAATCAGTAACTCTTGGCGTTCCACGGGGAAGCATTCTGGGACCTTCTCTATTTCTGTTTTACCTTAACGATCTCACCTCTCTCCCAATAGTAAATTCAGAAATCTTTGGTTACGCGGATGATACTGCGTTTATGTTTTACGATGGGTCTTGGCCTGATGTCGGTTGGAATGCTGAGAGGGGCATGCTGATGGTATCGAGTTGTTTGCGACAGAACTTATTATCTCTCAAGATTTCAAAAACAAATTTCTTGTGCTTCCACAAGACTGCTGCGTCTGCACCCTTCTCGTTATCCGCCCTGAAGATCCACTCAAAAAACTGTAATTTCGAAGTGCTAGGAAATACTTGCGATTGCATAGATATGAGTCGTTTAGAGTCTCTGAAGTATCTTGGTGTTGTTCCTAACTAAAAGCTTACATTTAATGCGCATGTTGCGGAAACATGTAGGAGAGTGAGAAAGGTCATGTACGTATTGAAAAACTTACGTGAAGCAATCGACGGTGAGATTCTGAAAATGGTCTATATGGCTCTTTGTCAGTCTCTGATAAATTACTGCATTCTGGCTTGGGGCGGTTCATCTTCTTCGGCCCTTCTTCCCCTTGAAAGAGCACAGAGGGGTATATTAAACCACCGACGCTTTATACGAAGAGGCTGGTGTTTTGAGTGTCCGAAACTTGTAAATCGTATGGTAGTGTCCGCCGTCCACAACTTCGTTTGCTCACCATTTTGAAATTTTCTGTCTCCCTTTATTTATAATAAATTTGCTAGTGTTTGAAATTCATTTGATGTATTTTTAAAAATAAAGGTATTTATATACTGGTTATCAAGTACGACTTGACTGTGGTCGAAGCCAGTTTAAGAGGAGCGGACTGAAATTTATAAATTATTCTAGTACATATATCGTATATTCATTATTAGCCATGAACCTGCCTCGTCATCGATATCTTATGTTTTTGATTATATTAATTAATATTTTAGTATTTGAAAAGTAATTAATACATATTTTGTAAATATTAATAAAAGATGATGGGCACAAATGTATGGAACATGGTCCCAGCTCCAATAAGGGTGAATTATACACCGTTGGAAAGATATTTTTGTTTGGATTATGAATAACTATGGCGCTAATCCCGATTCGCTGTCCAATCCACATCCTTAACATACTTTTAGTGACACTTTTTTTCGATTTTGGCATGGTATCATTGTAATTATTATTCATACTTTCATACTTCACTACATAGTATATAAAATAAAGTCGCTTCCGGCTATCTGTCTGTCTGTCATAGGGACAGATCAGTATGCTTAGATCTTTAAAACTACGCAACGGATTTTAAAGCGGATTTTCTTTAATAGATGGAGTGATTCAAGAGGAAGGTTTAAATGTATAATACTGCATATATTATACATATAAACCTTCCTCTTTACTAAACTGATTTTGTTGCTTAACTGAATTTTATTAAGCTTAAAATCTATGCAAATGTCATCAAAATCGGTCAAGTGAACCAGCTATATGATTTTTTGAAATTCTTTTTCGACCTGAATATTCATTGTCTTCTAAAGACTATACTTCAAAACGGACAATATATACAGGTATGCTGCCATAGTAGTTTTTTATACTCTTGAAAAGAGCTATCCAACGATGGTAAATTCATTTTGATTGAAGCCATCACATGATATGGGCCCAAAACGCGCATTATCCTTTATTAATGGTTTCATGATCCATTGTTTGTCTGTGATCTGTTAATGTGCTGCTCATAATTCAGATATTTAGTCAAACTATTGATTTAGCTGGACGGAAATCTGCCAAAGTATTATATTAAATTAAATCTAACTGTTTTCAAAATATTATTTAAGGCACAAAACCCATTTGAAATAATAACAATATTACAAAGCTGAGCTAAAACACGAAATTAAGTCTAATTGGTGAATTTAAAATGCCATCGTATGGTTGATTAAGGCTGAGACGTATAACAGTCCGCCTTAATAATAACAATCCGTTTTACAAAACTGAGCTAGCGTTTTAAAAAGGTTTTGTATTGCGGTATATCCTATATTTAAAAGCAAGGCTGGAGGTGTCATTTATCTTGTCAAAAGTCTTTTGGGATCATATTAGCCTTTCAAATATAACAATTGTAGTTGTGCAGGCGATTAAAAATTAATGGATTGTATTGCGGTACGAGTACGAGAATATAAATGTCGACTACAAATGTGAGAGGAAGATGATGGAGGCACGATACCTTGACCGTCACGTGGTGAGAAATGCTGGAGACTGCCAAGGACGTCCCTGGGATTTGTTACGCACACGAAGACACCGTCACATAAAACTATAGTTTGTTGTAGAGGTTTGCGGATAAGCCACTAGTTCAATTTGATATCGCGGAAATCCGCTCATGCGCATCCGTGGTCGGCCAGCAGTGGACTTCTTTTATTGTCCGCATGTTGGCCACATTGCAGTATGATTTGCCACCAGTAGATGGCAAGGTCGTCTTGCTCTCCCATATGCGAGAGGTCAGGCTAAGAGTGTCGCCCAATCTAATCAAAATTAGAACAACATACAAATAAATAAGGCGGCACATCACACGGCGCGTGCTCATATCAATTATCATATCACTTTCTAGTCAGCTGTTATTAAATTCATTAATTTATATATATATAATTCATTAATCGTACTTAGAACTTAGAAAATTGTTGTATAAAGGAAAAAAATGTATGACTTCATACAATACAATACAATACAATACAAAAACACTTTATTGATTACACCACAAAACAGAACAATACACAAACACAGATAATTGCTTAAATCTAACGTGTAACAATCGGCGGCCTTATCGCTAAAAGCGATCTCTTCCAGACAACCTTAGGATGGAGAGGATAATAAGGAAGCTAGAGCTATGGCGGTGTAACTTAAAAAGGAAATAATTAAGGTGATATACTACATAATATTGAAAACAATAACGAACGAACAAAAAACTTAAATATAAATAAACATGCATTAAAATATATACATACTATAAATATAAATGATGATATATATTCATTGTATAATATACATACATAAACAGTATACATATCAATAAACATAATTGTCTAGTTGATAGGGAGCAGTTACCCAGCTATTGTGAGAGATAGTGAGTCTTAACTAAATTAGTAAAGTGAGAAATAGATTGTGCTCGTCTTATGGAAACTGGAAGAGAATTCCAAAGATAAACAGCGTGGACCGCAAAGGAACGGCTATAAAAGGTCGTACTGTGAGCGGGAATTTTGAGCGCCAGATTTTCTGATGACCTCAGGGATAGTGTGTTTGAACTATGAAGGTAATTAAAACATTCTTTAAGATAGCGTGGGGACAAAGGATTGAACAAAACATTGTAAAGAAGACTTAGAATGTGAGTATTCCGGCGAAGGCGAATAGGAAGCCAATTGAGCTGAGAGCGAAATTGAGAAACATGATCATATTTGCGTAGGCCAAATATGAAACGAATACAAAAGTTTTGAAGTCGCTCAAGTTTATTCAGCTGTTCCTCTGTGAGATTGAGATAGCAGGCGTCGGCATAATCGAGAATAGGAAGCAAGAGAGATTGCGCTAGAGCAATTTTGGTGGTAGTAGGTAAGAAATTACGGAGCCTTTTCATCGATCCAGCCGAAGCATATAATTTGCGACTGACAGCTTGCAACTGCGGACCCCAACTCAAGCAGTTGTCAAAGATTAACCCTAAATTTTTGACCGATACGCTGTAGGGGATATCAGTGCCAGCAACATTAACACAGGGAAGGGACTGCCAGTTCACTTTTGCAATCATTCTGGAGGAACCTATTATAATAGAACTTGTCTTCGAGGGGTTCACCTCGAGACCAAATGACTTGCTCCACTCTACAATTCGACGTAAGTCATTATTAGTCGTTAACACTGCATCAACCAGTTGAGCGAGAGGAGCTTGCGAATAGATTTGAAGGTCGTCTGCATAAAGGTGGTAGGAAGAAGAAAGATTATGAGAGATGGAGTTAATAAATATAGCGAAAAGAAGAGGAGAAAGGACGCCACCCTGCGGAACACCAGCAGTCGTATTGCTCCATGAAGAAAAAGTATCCTCAAGGCGAACCCGCTGCTTGCGTCCGTGTAGATAACTGTGAAACCACTCAATTGCCGATGGAGATATGTTAAGAGAGCGCAGCAAAGCCAAGAGGATATCAAAGTTGACGGTGTTAAATGCATCGCTGAAATCCAACAATGTTAATATGGTAAGGTGTCCGTGATCCATCCCTAGGCGTATATCATCTGTGACCTTAAGTAAAGTGGTTGTAGTACTATGCCCAGGACGGAAACCAGACTGGAGAGGATTGAGGAGGTCATTTCGAGTAAGGAAAAAGTTTAATTGGTTAAGGACAAGACGCTCAAGGACCTTGGATAGGAAAGGAAGAATGGAGATGGGTCTGAAATCAATGAAGGATTGAGGATTTGACTTTTTAGGTAGGGGAAGAACTTGAGCCCGCTTCCAGTCGGATGGGAAGACAGCGTTAGAAACAGAGCTATTGAAAAGGAATGTAAGGACTGGAAGGATGATATCTAGGATGGGTACCAACATGTTACGGCTAATGCAATCATCTCCCACCGCATTGGAAGAGATAGAAAGTACGCTCTTCTTAACATCACATTCCGAGAATTGAGTAAAAACAAAGGGAGAGTAGTCAGGAACTGGTAATGATGAAAGAAAATTTAAAGTTTTGTTTTTATCCGAGTCACAAAGACTAGAAGAGGAAGTGAAGTGAAGGTTAAGTAAATCAATATTAATGTTACTAGAAGAAGATTCTTGGCGTGATTTACCAATTCCAAGTGTCCTGAGGAATTTCCATACTTTAGCAGGATCTTTATTTTCGACGGAATCGTGAATGTGGCGACGCATTGCATCCCTACACACCATATTGCAGTGGTTACGAGCCCTTACATATTTCTCTTTATTAAAATCTGTCGGTCTGCGTTTATATTTGCTTTTGGCGAGAACTTTTTTCTGCATCAGAGCTTTGATGTCCTTTGTGAGCCAAGGTGCAGGTAGGTGTTTCAGCTTTATGGGACGAAAAGGGGCATGCCTGTCATAAAGCCCAATAATCAGGTTATTAAATGAAGTAACCTGATCATCCACAGACACGGCATTGGTCACCAGTGTCCAATCAATGCTGTGAGCGTCGAGTAGAAACGCTTCTTGATCTATACCACCAAAATTGCGCTGAAGAATAACTTTGGCTTTAGCTCTAGGGGTACGAATTTTATAGGATAGGAAAATTAAATCATGATATGAAAAGGCTTCAGCCGGACATTGGCCATGTTTCACAGCATGCTGGGGGGAAGAGACTATTAGTAAGTCAAGTAATGAAGGAGTAGCATTCGGAAAATGATGGGTGGCATTGAGCGGGAGAATGTGCAAATTACACGATCCGACGACGGATTGAAGAGAGGTGCTACGGATATCGTTTTTCAAAAGACAAGTATTGAAATCGCCCATTATTATGGAATGACTGTAAGACGGGACAAGATCTTCTAAGAGAGTTTCAAAAGAACTGAAGAAGTTGACGTGTGAGGAGGGGCTGTAGTAGACTCCGAGTAAGACTTTGGTGTTTGATAGTAGTATCTCGACAAACAAATGCTCGCCAGCAGTAGGTAAAGGAGGTTGAGGCGAGGAATTAATCACACGGTATGGAATATGACTTCTTAAGTATATAGCAACTCCACCGCCTCGGGATCCAATACGATCGTTGCGTATAAGTTTGAAGCCGGGCAAAGTATAAGTAGAAGAGGGCAAACACGGTTTAAGCCAGGATTCGGAGACTAAAACAGCATGAAGATTTTGGTGGTCAAGTGACGCCAGCATATCCAAGAAGTGAGCCGGAATACTTTGGGCATTAATGTGAACTGCATTAAAGTTTTTAGGTACATCAGAAAATTGGATATTGATATTATCTAAAAGAGAGGGCAAACTGACGAAACTATCGTTGTTACTGCTCCTGGTAGATGATAACGATTGGAAATGATCGTCATCACTATCAACCTCAGTGCTAAACATTACAAATATAATAACAAAATAAACAAAATATAAATAAAGTTAAAAATAAATATATATTAAAAAATAAATAAAAATAAATTAACAAATTAAAAAATTAAACTTATCGGCTTGCTCCACCCGCCAGTTGAGTGGGACAACAAATCACAGTAAACACACTATAAAAATGAAAGAAAAAATAAAAAAGCATAAATACACACAACCAGCTTAGTCTGCGAATCGACATATTGTCACAGAATTAAAGGAAAAAAAAAAACAATAAAAAAAAAAATAAAAAAATAAAAAGGAAAAGCAGGCGACTAGGCTGTATGAGCTGAGTGCACTTTGCCTTCCCTAATGGGAAAACTTAACAAAAACAAAACCATGAAACGGAACGTAAATTGGTGTTTTATATCTAGTCAGTCAATTGTCAAATTCATATGGTATGTCTTCAATACAATTCCATGACCATGAAATTTTTCATTAATATATAACTTATATACAAATTGAAAACTGAATTTTAAGCCGAAGGCACAGTGTAATAGACGAAAAAACGCGAGAGTAAAAATTCAATAAATAAAAGAAAACTTGCCATTATCACTCTGGGCGTACAAACCCAGTTCAACAATATACTAAATTGAAGCAAAGCAGATGAATTAGTTCAGACAATATTCCTGTTATAGTTATTGGATTTATTATTATATAGAAATAATAATCAAATAATAATCTGATGACACGAACAAACGAAGCTTTATTTGTTTATGTACCTTAGTTGGCAAACATAGGTTAAATAAATATTATAGATAGATTGGCACAATAGATTAAATTAGTAAGGTACCTAATAAAAAGTTAAAAATTTCTGTCAATTTTTTTTATGTACCGTAAGCGTTAGAAAGCATTAATTACTTATCAATTAAATGTGTTCCTAATATTATGTTTATACCTAAAAAGCTTGGAAATTTTTAGAAGCAATAGATGATGTGAACCTGAATACTAATTTGGCTTAATTTTCTTACTTCATTTATAGCAAAGCTGGTAATACATACAAGAACATTATTTTTTTTTACATTCAAATCAAACAAGTCAACGAGTTCTTTTAAAACAGACGTTAAAATATATTGCTAACTTCTTATTTCCAATCAAAATGGTTTTATCTCTAATAATTCGTCTAAAATAAACTTTACTCCACTGTTAAGACAACGGATTATCTGACATTGGTTAAAGAAACGATAACCTATGTAAAAACTATGTAGATATGTACAAAACGTCAATAAATGAAAGATCTATATCGAAAGGCCTGTACGTCAACTTTGTCAAGAGAAGCTTTCATGGCGGAACCAATTCAACCTAAAAATATTTTGTTCATTGGCTTCCTTAATAAATTCAGCCAATTTGAATTTCGCGAAATTGGCCACAGATGTCGTCTCGGCTATTAGATCTGCAAATTTTAAAAATACATTCAATTTTCCGGCGCCCCTTCCTCTTTTAAATTTGATAAATTAAAGAAGTGATTTTCTGTCTGAAAATAAGGAAAATTGTTAAGAATTCGATAGTCAAGATGTGATACGGTGAGAAGTTAAAATTACATAATTTTATGAAATCGCTTGCTCCTTTAATCACAAAAAAACTTTTTACGCAAAATATCGGTGCTACTTAACAGGAGACTTTAATTGTTGCAACTGGCAATAAATGTCCTCTATTTAAAAATAAAGCAGTCAGATTCTACATCTATATCATTGCATGTTTGGTGTTTGTAATATACGAACTGAATATCGGTTTTTGCACATTTTTGTAATAAGTCAATTAGTTACAAAATAAAATCTATTACTACTAAACACCAATATTGACATAAACAGTAGGAGTCCACTGCTAAACTTAGGTGTCAACAATATACAAAAAAGGGTCGCAGCCGTTTCACTTTCATAAGATTAATTTATCAAGAACAAATAAATAATAGTGTATAAATTAAATATCTTCGAAATATTTGTTACACAGTAGTGAAAAAATGTAAGGTGCACTATTAAATAAAAGTAAATTTTATAAATTTGTTAAGAGTACACTCATCTCCAAAGACACCATTCGCTCGCGAGAATGATGCATAAGCCAGCCATCGCTTCACCTACATATTTTTGGAAAAGCAACAAACCGCTTACGCTACCATCTCTGAGATTTTCAAGATAGCGTTACTCTAACGATTAGAAGTAACGTAACAAACAACATGAACTACAAGCTATTTACCACGGTGTATATCATTAAAATTGTTTTTAATGATATACACCGTGGGAAATGGGAATATGATCAAAGGTATATCTCTACTATATGAAAGAAGGACTTTGTCTTCTACTACTGTACTGTACTATATAAAAGAAGAATGCGTGGCCAGGTTTTACCAGCAATTAACGTTACCATAGCAACGCATGGCCGGGTTGTACCAGCAATTAACGTTACCATAGTCAAGCGTGGCCGGGTCAGCTATTTATTATTAATGATACTTCTCAGTGTAGTTTTGAAGACTTTTTTTTTAAAGGTTCTAACTTACAGTCATCAATGTGAAGTAACGTATATTTTAATAATCAAATAATCTACGTGTAATAATTTATATCCATAGTATGTCACAGTAGCTATTACCATTTGTTTGTATCTAAATATATTGAGAAGTGTATTTCTTCTTCTACATAACTGCCTACAAACATTTGTAATATAGTAAGTAACATTAGTAAGTATTAATAGAATCAGGAGTAGAATGAAACAAGAAATGTCATTCACTAGTTTCACTACGAATAAATAAAGCAGTGTAAGAAATAGATATTTTTCATAACAAGAACATCATTATTTAATTCATGCCTTTAGGAATGGAGTATTAAATAACGATTTTTAAAAACAAACGACAAATCTTTAAGACACGGATCTCTGAAAGAAAAGATATGAACTTGAAACGGATTTGCGGAGCTTACAAAATATTTTCTCGGCAATATTTTTCACTCGATTTCATTGGATGCCTCTATGTGTAAGCAATGACGTTATCTTCTGGCGTTTGATGTTAAAACGATATGGAATGTATCCAATGGTGTGAAAATTTAAACAAAACTGGGTTAAACGATGCTTTTAAATGCAAAGAGAAATAAATTTATTCATTCGTTGCATAAATCTTGTTATTTTATAAAACGAAGTAATTTACTGTCATCTTGAATCTTAGACATGCTTCTGTGTGTATATTGTATATTTCCATATAAATAGCTGAATATTACAGTTCAATCACCGCTGAAGTGGACGGTGGGAGATGTGCTGCATACCAAACAACCTTCTATATATCCGTAAGTGAAATGCACTGCTAATCAGATAGAAAGTGTGCGCAGCAAATCGCCTGGCCATGATTCTTTAAGTATTAAATATTTGCCACATGCTGGTGTCCATGCTGTTCAGTTTTTGTATACGGCATACTTACTTACCTGCCAACATGATGAAAACTTTGGTTGTACTTATAGCGAAACAGGAGACACCTCTAATATAAATAATAGTATATTATATATTAATAGCCTCATTTCGTTGGTCACTGATTCAAGTGATACACTGACGGAGGTCTTTTGTTTCTGGTGGCTACTGACTCTACATACACATTTTGTTTCACTGAAGCTTTTAATTTTCTTGTATTAAGTTCTTATCCACCTTTTATTATTTTAAATCCTTGGCTGTTTCATCCTAATCGATTGACCAAACATTTGTAAAAATGTTTCTTTCGAATACGAGAGGATGTTCCTCTTATTGATGAAACAACGCTGGCCTACAGCGTAAAATCAGGAAGGTATTAGAAAATTTCGACGAGTGTTCACAAGGCTCGGTAGCTCAATTGGGAGAGCATTGGACCGGATTTCTAAAGGTTGCGGGTTCTATTCCCGCCTGAGATTCACTTGTGACCCGAGTCGATTTTTTCTATTATAATAATTTAACTTATAAGATCGCATTGAAAATGCATAAAATACATAAAAATTTGAAATCCTTGTTCTGATAGGATATAGAATTAAATCCGTGTACTTCAGAGGTAGTTAGAAACATAATTTTTCATTTATGAATGACCACTCGACGAACCACGCTTAGTTTGTACCAGTATTCGAGTTGCAACGCTTGCGTGCGGTAGGCAATCTACCAGTCCCGACCACTCGCGAAAGCCAAATATTGCTTTGCGCTAATACGTTTGTTTATATACTATAAGACATTTTTATACTGTGACCTTAATCATTGCAGATATTGATGGGCTAAACTTCGATGGCTTTATTTATAACTAACTTAAAGTTCCACTATCCTTACATCTCCCTCGTCAGTTCTTGGTAAATAGGATACACCAAAACGATCCTAATGAATATCAATCACTCTAATTCTGAGCCGCCGGGAAAATATTATTTTTGTTAATATTCTACGGTAATAACAATAATAACAGCAATACTGGGATAAAAATAGTCGTTTTCGTGTCGAGCACGGATAAATATTATTTCGAATCTCTTTTGCCAAAACATAAGACGTTTATCTAAACCATTATTTAACGTATACATTTAATAGTTTGTTCAATAGACGTAACAAATATGGGCCTCATTGTCTTTCCTTTTATAAATCTATATGTAAATAGTGTTTTGTATCATGTATGCAGGGTCGCATTGAATGCTAGAATTATCATAAGTTACGCAAATGTAGGAAAAACAAATCATTTTAAAGTACGTACTTTTTTAAGTGAATAAAGAATTCACTTAGAGAACTCATAACCACTGATACTTTTAGCGATGTTATAATTAGTGAACCTGTGTTTAAATATCTGATATTGACAGCTACTTGAATAAATAAACGCTTATTTTGCGATTGTGGACAGAAAATTGAAAATATGGTACTGTAAATTTATTTTTAAATGGTATTGGAGAAAATATAAAATGCAATTATTATTCCTCGTATTTTCATTCATCATATTTTTGTTCACGTATTCTGTCCAATAACATATTATCTGTATTTCCGATCTTAATTTATCTCTTTGCGGTTTAAAAATGTTTAAACATTAAAATTATATGCTGTTTGTAATATTTATTATTATAATTCTTTTCTTAAAACATGCTTAACCTAGACTAATCTAGCCTAGCTCATAGTAAGCACTGTAAGCGCTTGTGTTATGGATGTAGGGATAGACATACATATATATTACTAATAATATTTATATACATACATATATTTACAACACACAACCATCTGACCTTCCGGGACTCGAACCTAGGACTATTGGTGTGAAAGTCAGGATCGCTATTGTTGCACGAAACGGTTGGTCGAATTGGAAGTTTGTGAAAAATTTAATATTATTGCTGTAAGTACTCAGCTCAATTTTCGACCGGTCTTCGTTAGTTGAATCAGTTAGTTACCTAATAATAAAAAATCGGTCTTATGACATGGTAATATAACTTATTATTATTATTATTTTTATGTTGTTGAAAATAACTTGCCTTGAATTCAGATAAATATTATTATTTTACTATAAAATTTATTATATTAATTATAAAAGTTATTACAAAACAAACTCAATTTATAGATTTATTATCTAATAGTTTCTGAATATCGATTATTCGTCCAACCACAAATGAGAAACAGCGATTACCGAATAACAGGATTTTACTGCTATCTCCAACCCGCCTATCAAGCGTGAAGATTATGGCAAAACCCTCCTATTTTTTGGGAAGGCTTTCGGCAAGAAGTAGACGTCTTTAGACTAAAATGATGATACCGATTGTCCACACCAATCATGATCCCAGTGAGAATCTTTTATTGTATGTCATCCAAACATTTTAACATTAAATGATATTGCCATATTAAAATGAATTTTTGAAAAATGCATAAATATTCAGAAAGTGCCTGAATTGAACTTTGACAAGCCAGAGTGGTTACGGTGGCATTAAACCTGGTTAATCTGAGAGACGATTTTATTGTTACCACCTGATCTGTTTTTTGTCATTGTTTCAATATTAAGGGCTTTTTGTATCCTAAAAGACAAAAAAAAATGAATATGAAAGTTAAAAATGATTTTCCTGCTTAGTGGTTGCATCCATAGCTTTCTCATGGATAAACTGAATCACGTAAATAATGACGAACTCATATACTAAAGGATTTAACAGATTTATATTCAGAAACGATCTGTAAGCACGGATCGCTGGTTTATCATGACTTTATATGTTAGTTTGCATTTCACTCTAATTTACTATGCAACTATTCCAGAAATACGTCACATTCTCAATAAAGAAAAAAAAATTCTTGCTGAAAAGCCAGTTACTTTATTTATAAAAATTTATTGAAAACAGCAATATTTTTCATTTAAATTGTTTTGTCTCTTTATCGCTTACAATTCAGAAGCTACAGCCAAAGTTGTATAAAATATAATCACCGCCTGAGAATAACTTGTCAGCCATGTTGATTTTTTCTAGTATTTCTATTAAAATAATTTATCATATAAGATAACATTGAAAATTAAAAGAAATATAAAAAATCACAAATTGCAACTATGTTAAGAATTGCAATAAGTACAATAATAAATCCAATGAAGTTTAAGGCTATTTCAATGATATTCTTAAGCTAGCTGGTGAAAATTGTCATCACTACTGGCCATTGAGACAATAGAGCATTGATGATCTCAAAATTGGTTACCGCGTTCTGCTTGTGATTGTGAAGGCTATGCAACATTCGCAAGGACTAGTTTTCATATGGGCGACCAAAAATTACTTTCTCGAGCTACTTCGTGCGTAAGGCATGCCGTTTCCCTTGGCTGTTTCTGCTTTCCGCAGAACCTATTTATCCGCGGGACCCGCGTAGTGGGCTATAGATAGCTCGTACTCCCTACGGTGTGGCCATCGAATGGGTAGTCATGTGATACTGCAGTGGGAACATTGATAGGCTGATTTATTTATTTATTTATTTATGGAATAGGTACACCAACAGTATATATATATATATATTTACAGTGATTAAAACAAACGAAGCGGACATTTCTTAAATATATACCTATTATAGGTGTACACAGCATTTACAATATTTTGTACAATGTTTACTGTCTACATATTATACTTATTTTATGTTTTATAACAGTACAGAAGAAAATATATTTATGCATATTAACAATCAAATTCAACAAATATCAGTTGACATACAATACATCAAAACAATCAAAGATTAATACCCATAGCTAAATTTGTAATTGTAAAGAATTAAGGTAAAATACCTCAATTTCCTTTTATCCTTTGTCTAGTAACAATAGAACATTGGTCTTAAACTTAGGCAACGAGTCGTGAAAAATGTCTAACACTCCAAAGTTATTTTTATTAAGTTCATTGTACTTTGCGCAGCAACGGTTAAGAGGGGCGCCCTGGCCTAAGTTTGTTTTAGATAAAGGTATCGCGAAAGTCCTGTACAACGGTTGACGAGGCAAATGTGGCGGAACGTAAAGTGTGACACCCTCCACGAGTTCGCTACACTTTATGTGACCATTGAGAAGCCCGTGCAAAAACGCTAAGTCATGCAAAATCCGTCTTTGCCGCAGTGACCGGATACCGAAAAATGACAGTCGATAATCGTAAGGGATTCTGTGACATATGCTTGGTGATATAAATGCGAGATGCCTTGTGAAACCACGTTGTATATTTTCAATACGCTGTGAGTGAACTGCATAAACTGGGTTCCATGCTGTACTTGCGTACTCTAACACACTTCTGACCATACTATTCGTACGCTGACAGAATGAAAGCCCTTTGTTCTTCTCTTTATAAATCCTAACAATCCAGCCGCCGTCTTAACTACGCTATTAATATGAGGAATAAAGCTTAGTTTTTTATCTACTATTACGCCTAAGTCTTGAACCTCGTCCACTTCAGATAAAACGTCACCGTTTATATTATATCTAGATGGAAAGAATTTTCTTTTTCTAGTAATTTTAATGTGTTTGCATTTACTGACATTTAGTGTCATCTGGTTAGATTTGCACCAATCGTTAATGTTATTGATATCGTTTTGAAGGAGAGCCATGTCGTGGGAGGAGTCAACTGTGCGATACAGCTTGAGATCATCGGCGTATATAGAAAACTTACTGTATTCGATATGCCCATTGATGTCATCCACAAATACAATGAACAACAGTGGTCCCAGGTGAGAACCTTGAGGAACTCCGGAGGTTGCTAAATAAGGATGTGATTCATAACCGTCCACAGCGACGTGTTGAGGTCTCGCACTTAAGTATGAGTCAAACCATTGTAACAAAGAACCGTTAATGCCATGTGATTTAAGTTTAGATAATAGTAGCGAGTGGTTGACTTTGTCAAATGCACTACTAAAGTCAGTGTAGATCACATCTGTTTGCATTCCACTGTCCACAGATTTAGAAACGTTAGATAAGAATGATGTAAGATTGGTCAAAGTGGAGCGACCACTTCTAAAACCGTGTTGGTGATCTGATAAAGCGTTATCCACATGTCGACACAAAATGGGACTGATGATGAACGCCTTATCTTTCTTATTACTGGTAAACCTTATTCATCGAATTGTTTTGCCTGCTTTAACGTCCCATGTGAAATAACGTTTCAAAGCTTTAACGATGTTTTTATAATATCTTCGAATTTTTTTTAGTCTGTGAATCAAAGTTGTTGTATTATTTATAGTATATGGCGCATAAAGTGATCGTTGACGTTAATAAACAATACAGACGCGTTTTAAAATTTCCCTATAAAAGTAGTTGTATACGCACATAACCTAACACTGAAGCCAACCAATACGAACCACATCTTTATGATTTTAAAGCAGTAGCAGTAGTTGATCGATTTGAACCATTAAATTTAATGATGGGTGGGCAAGTCATTATATTTATTTGAGATATATATATATATATATATATATATTTATGTAGTTTAATATTATAACTTCTTTGTGTTTGTATTATTATATACGACATCTTACATTTTATACGATTCTATTAGGACGTAAGTATTAATATTTTGGCTTAAGAATCTCATGAAGTGTCTTTTGAGCGTTGTAAACACAAAATATAGTTAAAAAATATTTACTTCTGATCTTTAGACCTGAAGACTTCTAACGATTTGATGTTGTTATTATCACCTGGTCACAAATTTTAAAAATTTGCAAAAACCGAGAGACATTGATTTAACTTGCGACATTTGTAGGGTTGAGAAAGTGAGTAGGCGATATCTGTCTGAAAAAAAATATTTTCACGCTTTATTTTCATTTATAAAACAAAAGTATTATATTTAAAAAAAAGATACTTCTTGTTTTACAGTACAGAGCCCCTTTTTATACTCAAAGTGTTTTTATGTTTCAACGCTTATCATCTCTTTATGACGACGGGCTTAAATAAGCGTTCTTAAAAATTTAAAATAGCCGCGGTGTGAGTTGAAACTACTTCCTTTCAACATAAAGGCGTAAGGCCATGTTCACGTGAACAGTTTACACAACATTTTTGCATAGAAAGAAAAGTAGTGCCATCTGTAACAACTGTCCAAAGCGACGACACAGCGCTCACGCAGTCCTTACGTCGTCGTAGTCGCTTTGGATTATGTACTACTAGCTTTCCGCCAATTTTACATAATTTTATGAAATCGCTTGCTCCTTTAATCACAAAAAAACTTTTTACGCAAAATATCGGCGCTACTTAACAGGAGACTTTAATTGTTGCAACTGGCAATAAATGTCCTCTATTTAAAAATAAAGCAGTCAGATTCTACATCTATATCATTGCATGTTTGGTGTTTGTAATATACGAACTGAATATCGGTTTTTGCACATTTTTGTAATAAGTCAATTAGTTACAAAATAAAATCTATTACTACTAAACACCAATATTGACATAAACAGTAGGAGTCCACTGCTAAACTTAGGTGTCAACAATATACAAAAAAGGGTCGCAGCCGTTTCACTTTCATAAGATTAATTTATCAAGAACAAATAAATAATAGTGTATAAATTAAATATCTTCGAAATATTTGTTACACAGTAGTGAAAAAATGTAAGGTGCACTATTAAATAAAAGTAAATTTTATAAATTTGTTAAGAGTACACTCATCTCCAAAGACACCATTCGCTCGCGAGAATGATGCATAAGCCAGCCATCGCTTCACCTACATATTTTTGGAAAAGCAACAAACCGCTTACGCTACCATCTCTGAGATTTTCAAGATAGCGTTACTCTAACGATTAGAAGTAACGTAACAAACAACATGAACTACAAGCTATTTACCACGGTGTATATCATTAAAATTGTTTTTAATGATATACACCGTGGGAAATGGGAATATGATCAAAGGTATATCTCTACTATATGAAAGAAGGACTTTGTCTTCTACTACTGTACTGTACTATATAAAAGAAGAATGCGTGGCCAGGTTTTACCAGCAATTAACGTTACCATAGCAACGCATGGCCGGGTTGTACCAGCAATTAACGTTACCATAGTCAAGCGTGGCCGGGTCAGCTATTTATTATTAATGATACTTCTCAGTGTAGTTTTGAAGACTTTTTTTTTAAAGGTTCTAACTTACAGTCATCAATGTGAAGTAACGTATATTTTAATAATCAAATAATCTACGTGTAATTAATTTAAATCCATAGTATGTCACAGTAGCTATTACCATTTGTTTGTATCTAAATATATTGAGAAGTGTATTTCTTCTTCTACATAACTGCCTACAAACATTTGTAATATAGTAAGTAACATTAGTAAGTATTAATAGAATCAGGAGTAGAATGAAACAAGAAATGTCATTCACTAGTTTCACTACGAATAAATAAAGCAGTGTAAGAAATAGATATTTTTCATAACAAGAACATCATTATTTAATTCATGCCTTTAGGAATGGAGTATTAAATAACGATTTTTAAAAACAAACGACAAATCTTTAAGACACGGATCTCTGAAAGAAAAGATATGAACTTGAAACGGATTTGCGGAGCTTACAAAATATTTTCTCGGCAATATTTTTCACTCGATTTCATTGGATGCCTCTATGTGTAAGCAATGACGTTATCTTCTGGCGTTTGATGTTAAAACGATATGGAATGTATCCAATGGTGTGAAAATTTAAACAAAACTGGGTTAAACGATGCTTTTAAATGCAAAGAGAAATAAATTTATTCATTCGTTGCATAAATCTTGTTATTTTATAAAACGAAGTAATTTACTGTCATCTTGAATCTTAGACATGCTTCTGTGTGTATATTGTATATTTCCATATAAATAGCTGAATATTACAGTTCAATCACCGCTGAAGTGGACGGTGGGAGATGTGCTGCATACCAAACAACCTTCTATATATCCGTAAGTGAAATGCACTGCTAATCAGATAGAAAGTGTGCGCAGCAAATCGCCTGGCCATGATTCTTTAAGTATTAAATATTTGCCACATGCTGGTGTCCATGCTGTTCAGTTTTTGTATACGGCATACTTACTTACCTGCCAACATGATGAAAACTTTGGTTGTACTTATAGCGAAACAGGAGACACCTCTAATATAAATAATAGTATATTATATATTAATAGCCTCATTTCGTTGGTCACTGATTCAAGTGATACACTGACGGAGGTCTTTTGTTTCTGGTGGCTACTGACTCTACATACACATTTTGTTTCACTGAAGCTTTTAATTTTCTTGTATTAAGTTCTTATCCACCTTTTATTATTTTAAATCCTTGGCTGTTTCATCCTAATCGATTGACCAAACATTTGTAAAAATGTTTCTTTCGAATACGAGAGGATGTTCCTCTTATTGATGAAACAACGCTGGCCTACAGCGTAAAATCAGGAAGGTATTAGAAAATTTCGACGAGTGTTCACAAGGCTCGGTAGCTCAATTGGGAGAGCATTGGACCGGATTTCTAAAGGTTGCGGGTTCTATTCCCGCCTGAGATTCACTTGTGACCCGAGTCGATTTTTTCTATTATAATAATTTAACTTATAAGATCGCATTGAAAATGCATAAAATACATAAAAATTTGAAATCCTTGTTCTGATAGGATATAGAATTAAATCCGTGTACTTCAGAGGTAGTTAGAAACATAATTTTTCATTTATGAATGACCACTCGACGAACCACGCTTAGTTTGTACCAGTATTCGAGTTGCAACGCTTGCGTGCGGTAGGCAATCTACCAGTCCCGACCACTCGCGAAAGCCAAATATTGCTTTGCGCTAATACGTTTGTTTATATACTATAAGACATTTTTATACTGTGACCTTAATCATTGCAGATATTGATGGGCTAAACTTCGATGGCTTTATTTATAACTAACTTAAAGTTCCACTATCCTTACATCTCCCTCGTCAGTTCTTGGTAAATAGGATACACCAAAACGATCCTAATGAATATCAATCACTCTAATTCTGAGCCGCCGGGAAAATATTATTTTTGTTAATATTCTACGGTAATAACAATAATAACAGCAATACTGGGATAAAAATAGTCGTTTTCGTGTCGAGCACGGATAAATATTATTTCGAATCTCTTTTGCCAAAACATAAGACGTTTATCTAAACCATTATTTAACGTATACATTTAATAGTTTGTTCAATAGACGTAACAAATATGGGCCTCATTGTCTTTCCTTTTATAAATCTATATGTAAATAGTGTTTTGTATCATGTATGCAGGGTCGCATTGAATGCTAGAATTATCATAAGTTACGCAAATGTAGGAAAAACAAATCATTTTAAAGTACGTACTTTTTTAAGTGAATAAAGAATTCACTTAGAGAACTCATAACCACTGATACTTTTAGCGATGTTATAATTAGTGAACCTGTGTTTAAATATCTGATATTGACAGCTACTTGAATAAATAAACGCTTATTTTGCGATTGTGGACAGAAAATTGAAAATATGGTACTGTAAATTTATTTTTAAATGGTATTGGAGAAAATATAAAATGCAATTATTATTCCTCGTATTTTCATTCATCATATTTTTGTTCACGTATTCTGTCCAATAACATATTATCTGTATTTCCGATCTTAATTTATCTCTTTGCGGTTTAAAAATGTTTAAACATTAAAATTATATGCTGTTTGTAATATTTATTATTATAATTCTTTTCTTAAAACATGCTTAACCTAGACTAATCTAGCCTAGCTCATAGTAAGCACTGTAAGCGCTTGTGTTATGGATGTAGGGATAGACATACATATATAATACTAATAATATTTATATACATACATATATTTACAACACACAACCATCTGACCTTCCGGGACGCGAACCTAGGACTATTGGTGTGAAAGTCAGGATCGCTATTGTTGCACGAAACGGTTGGTCGAATTGGAAGTTTGTGAAAAATTTAATATTATTGCTGTAAGTACTCAGCTCAATTTTCGACCGGTCTTCGTTAGTTGAATCAGTTAGTTACCTAATAATAAAAAATCGGTCTTATGACATGGTAATATAACTTATTATTATTATTATTTTTATGTTGTTGAAAATAACTTGCCTTGAATTCAGATAAATATTATTATTTTACTATAAAATTTATTATATTAATTATAAAAGTTATTACAAAACAAACTCAATTTATAGATTTATTATCTAATAGTTTCTGAATATCGATTATTCGTCCAACCACAAATGAGAAACAGCGATTACCGAATAACAGGATTTTACTGCTATCTCCAACCCGCCTATCAAGCGTGAAGATTATGGCAAAACCCTCCTATTTTTTGGGAAGGCTTTCGGCAAGAAGTAGACGTCTTTAGACTAAAATGATGATACCGATTGTCCACAACAATCATGATCCCAGTGAGAATCTTTTATTGTATGTCATCCAAACATTTTAACATTAAATGATATTGCCATATTAAAATGAATTTTTGAAAAATGCATAAATATTCAGAAAGTGCCTGAATTGAACTTTGACAAGCCAGAGTGGTTACGGTGGCATTAAACCTGGTTAATCTGAGAGACGATTTTATTGTTACCACCTGATCTGTTTTTTGTCATTGTTTCAATATTAAGGGCTTTTTGTATCCTAAAAGACAAAAAAAAATGAATATGAAAGTTAAAAATGATTTTCCTGCTTAGTGGTTGCATCCATAGCTTTCTCATGGATAAACTGAATCACGTAAATAATGACGAACTCATATACTAAAGGATTTAACAGATTTATATTCAGAAACGATCTGTAAGCACGGATCGCTGGTTTATCATGACTTTATATGTTAGTTTGCAGTTCACTCTAATTTACTATGCAACTATTCCAGAAATACGTCACATTCTCAATAAAGAAAAAAAAAATTCTTGCTGAAAAGCCAGTTACTTTATTTATAAAAATTTATTGAAAACAGCAATATTTTTCATTTAAATTGTTTTGTCTCTTTATCGCTTACAATTCAGAAGCTACAGCCAAAGTTGTATAAAATATAATCACCGCCTGAGAATAACTTGTCAGCCATGTTGATTTTTTCTAGTATTTCTATTAAAATAATTTATCATATAAGATAACATTGAAAATTAAAAGAAATATAAAAAATCACAAATTGCAACTATGTTAAGAATTGCAATAAGTACAATAATAAATCCAATGAAGTTTAAGGCTATTTCAATGATATTCTTAAGCTAGCTGGTGAAAATTGTCATCACTACTGGCCATTGAGACAATAGAGCATTGATGATCTCAAAATTGGTTACCGCGTTCTGCTTGTGATTGTGAAGGCTATGCAACATTCGCAAGGACTAGTTTTCATATGGGCGACCAAAAATTACTTTCTCGAGCTACTTCGTGCGTAAGGCATGCCGTTTCCCTTGGCTGTTTCTGCTTTCCGCAGAACCTATTTATCCGCGGGACCCGCGTAGTGGGCTATAGATAGCTCGTACTCCCTACGGTGTGGCCATCGAATGGGTAGTCATGTGATACTGCAGTGGGAACATTGATAGGCTGATTTATTTATTTATTTATTTATGGAATAGGTACACCAACAGTATATATATATATATATTTACAGTGATTAAAACAAACGAAGCGGACATTTCTTAAATATATACCTATTATAGGTGTACACAGCATTTACAATATTTTGTACAATGTTTACTGTCTACATATTATACTTATTTTATGTTTTATAACAGTACAGAAGAAAATATATTTATGCATATTAACAATCAAATTCAACAAATATCAGTTGACATACAATACATCAAAACAATCAAAGATTAATACCCATAGCTAAATTTGTAATTGTAAAGAATTAAGGTAAAATACCTCAATTTCCTTTTATCCTTTGTCTAGTAACAATAGAACATTGGTCTTAAACTTAGGCAACGAGTCGTGAAAAATGTCTAACACTCCAAAGTTATTTTTATTAAGTTCATTGTACTTTGCGCAGCAACGGTTAAGAGGGGCGCCCTGGCCTAAGTTTGTTTTAGATAAAGGTATCGCGAAAGTCCTGTACAACGGTTGACGAGGCAAATGTGGCGGAACGTAAAGTGTGACACCCTCCACGAGTTCGCTACACTTTATGTGACCATTGAGAAGCCCGTGCAAAAACGCTAAGTCATGCAAAATCCGTCTTTGCCGCAGTGACCGGATACCGAAAAATGACAGTCGATAATCGTAAGGGATTCTGTGACATATGCTTGGTGATATAAATGCGAGATGCCTTGTGAACGCACGTTGTATATTTTCAATACGCTGTGAGTGAACTGCATAAACTGGGTTCCATGCTGTACTTGCTTACTCTAACACACTTCTGACCATACTATTCGTACGCTGACAGAATGAAAGCCCTTTGTTCTTCTCTTTATAAATCCTAACAATCCAGCCGCCGTCTTAACTACGCTATTAATATGAGGAATAAAGCTTAGTTTTTTATCTACTATTACGCCTAAGTCTTGAACCTCGTCCACTTCAGATAAAACGTCACCGTTTATATTATATCTAGATGGAAAGAATTTTCTTTTTCTAGTAATTTTAATGTGTTTGCATTTACTGACATTTAGTGTCATCTGGTTAGATTTGCACCAATCGTTAATGTTATTGATATCGTTTTGAAGGAGAGCCATGTCGTGGGAGGAGTCAACTGTGCGATACAGCTTGAGATCATCGGCGTATATAGAAAACTTACTGTATTCGATATGCCCATTGATGTCATCCACAAATACAATGAACAACAGTGGTCCCAGGTGAGAACCTTGAGGAACTCCGGAGGTTGCTAAATAAGGATGTGATTCATAACCGTCCACAGCGACGTGTTGAGGTCTCGCACTTAAGTATGAGTCAAACCATTGTAACAAAGAACCGTTAATGCCATGTGATTTAAGTTTAGATAATAGTAGCGAGTGGTTGACTTTGTCAAATGCACTACTAAAGTCAGTGTAGATCACATCTGTTTGCATTCCACTGTCCACAGATTTAGAAACGTTAGATAAGAATGATGTAAGATTGGTCAAAGTGGAGCGACCACTTCTAAAACCGTGTTGGTGATCTGATAAAGCGTTATCCACATGTCGACACAAAATGGGACTGATGATGAACGCCTTATCTTTCTTATTACTGGTAAACCTTATTCATCGAATTGTTTTGCCTGCTTTAACGTCCCATGTGAAATAACGTTTCAAAGCTTTAACGATGTTTTTATAATATCTTCGAATTTTTTTTAGTCTGTGAATCAAAGTTGTTGTATTATTTATAGTATATGGCGCATAAAGTGATCGTTGACGTTAATAAACAATACAGACGCGTTTTAAAATTTCCCTATAAAAGTAGTTGTATACGCACATAACCTAACACTGAAGCCAACCAATACGAACCACATCTTTATGATTTTAAAGCAGTAGCAGTAGTTGATCGATTTGAACCATTAAATTTAATGATGGGTGGGCAAGTCATTATATTTATTTGAGAGATATATATATATATATATATATATTTATGTAGTTTAATATTATAACTTCTTTGTGTTTGTATTATTATATACGACATCTTACATTTTATACGATTCTATTAGGACGTAAGTATTAATATTTTGGCTTAAGAATCTCATGAAGTGTCTTTTGAGCGTTGTAAACACAAAATATAGTTAAAAAATATTTACTTCTGATCTTTAGACCTGAAGACTTCTAACGATTTGATGTTGTTATTATCACCTGGTCACAAATTTTAAAAATTTGCAAAAACCGAGAGACATTGATTTAACTTGCGACATTTGTAGGGTTGAGAAAGTGAGTAGGCGATATCTGTCTGAAAAAAAATATTTTCACGCTTTATTTTCATTTATAAAACAAAAGTATTATATTTAAAAAAAAGATACTTCTTGTTTTACAGTACAGAGCCCCTTTTTATACTCAAAGTGTTTTTATGTTTCAACGCTTATCATCTCTTTATGACGACGGGCTTAAATAAGCGTTCTTAAAAATTTAAAATAGCCGCGGTGTGAGTTGAAACTACTTCCTTTCAACATAAAGGCGTAAGGCCATGTTCACGTGAACAGTTTACACAACATTTTTGCATAGAAAGAAAAGTAGTGCCATCTGTAACAACTGTCCAAAGCGACGACACAGCGCTCACGCAGTCCTTACGTGAGCACGTCGTCGTAGTCGCTTTGGATTATGTACTACTAGCTTTCCGCCCGCGGCTTCGCCCGCGTGGAATTCGGTTATATTGCGGTATAAAGCACAACTATAAGAAAACTTCTCAATCCCACGGAAAAATCTATGAAGCGCGATGTAACGCTGGATACAAAATTCATATAATTCATTTATCTTCTGTACTTTTCTTCTTACGTATCTTAAAAAAACACTTCGTTACCACGTTTTAAAAAACACCCAGCGCCATCTATCGCATACCTCAAGAACTAAATAGCGTAAGCTATCAGTCCACTTCTTATGTATTTTAAAAAACACATCGTTACCATGTTTTAAAAAACACCCAGCGCCATCTATCGCATACCTCAAGAACTAAATTACGTAACTAATACTTATACCAATTAGTAATTCGTTGACTTTAGTGATTTCAGGATAAGTAGATGTAAAAAAAAAATTTTGACGATAAAACAAATTGTACGTCATCCCTCGGGAATTCCTCATTTTCGAGGATTCATTTTCGTATAATTTAGCTTCAAAATTTATATGTTCATATTCGTTTGCAACATATAAGTAGATGTAAAAAACAGTTTAGACGATAAAACAAATTGTACGTCATCCCTCGGGAATTCCTCATTTTCGGGGATTCATTATCGTATCATTTAGCTTCTAAATTTACATGTTTATATTCGTTTGCAATATTTTACGTTGTTTTAAACGACACACAGCGCCATCTACAATCCATCCATTAAGCAAACAATGTTTTTGTTTTCCCTCGGGAATATCAATTTTTTTCCAGGATAAAAAGTACCCTATTATTTAATCCGGACTTTTATCTTTACGTCTGCAAAATTTCAAAGCAATCGGTTCAGTAGTTACGGCGTGAAAGCGGAACAAACAAACAAACAAACAAACAAACAAACTCACTTTCCCATTTATAATATTAGTAAGGAAGTAAGGATTACTACTTTTTATTACATTTTATAATGCTATAACTTGTACTCCTCTATATGCAGTTTTTACTTATGCAATCAGAAAAATAATGCCTGTCTCGGGATTTATTGTTCAAATTCCCGATTGGGGGGTTTTACCTTAAATAGCTACCATTAAGAATTTTGAGTATAAAAACAGCCGCTTTAAAACGTACTATCTCTAATTGTTAAACATGTAAGAAATTTTAAACCGGAGATATTATATTAATCGTTTCCAAAATAAAAAAAACATGAAAACTTCTGCGATTTGTCCCCCACCTAATTGAACTAAAATAATAATAACATTTTTTACATTCACACCAATTAGCCTCGCCTAAGGTATGGACTTCAAGGGTTATGTTTTGACATTTGTGTGTATTTAATAATTTCGAAAGTTACCAAACCTCCGCTATTCACTATGCCAAGTCAGTTTGATCACAGAAGATTTGATGAAATTTACTTTTGAAGTTAATATATACAGGGTTTATTTTCTTCATAAAGTAAATTCGTATAAATAAACATTCCTTTATGTTTCCGACTTGTAATATTTGAATCTCTGTAATTTGTCGTCTACTGCCTTCTGCTTATAGGTATGGAAGGCGAGTATACAAAAGCGCAATTATGGATTTTAATATTAATTTTCGTGGTTGATTATAATTTTAAATATTAGTAGTCTATTCCGGCACACACTTTTATGTCAAGTCTGGAAAGTGTAACTTTCTCTGTGCGTCTTCAAATGGAAAATTATTATAAAATTATTATATATAATTATTATTATTATATAAGGCAATCACAAAATCTAGGATTGTTTAGAAGATAAGAACACGTGAAGTTAGTCGCCTTTTTTCTATTTATATATTTTTAGGTAATGAGAGTACTGTAAAAAAATCCGTTAACAATAAGGTTCATGGTCTCTTGACGACTGACTTACGAAGCCATGGCGTAGTTATTGACGTTAAATACAGGCATTGTGAATGCTTATCTAAACAAATCAATAAATTAATTTTTATATTTGTAATGTTAGTATCAGCTTTTTACAAAATTTGTACACAATTATATAACCTTACTAGCTGTTGCCCACGATTCGTTCACGTGAAAATTTAAATGTGTGCCTATATGACAAAGTTGCCCACCCGATCTTACGGGAATCGTACGTTGTATCAGTATAATCTACTATGTGCCGAATACCAACAAAACCATTTTGACGTGATTAAGTTACAAATAATCTAATTTTGGTCATAGGGCATCTAGTCATAACAATTGATTGCTGTTTTTTCTTATAATTTAGAACTGTCTGTCATTGAGTTCAGGATGATAGTGGGCATGTTTTTCAGTAGCTGCCCGATTCATCTCGGGATGGTTATGGGCATATTTTTAAACAGCTGCCCGATTCACTTCGGGAGGTTTTTGGAATATTTTTTAGCTATAGTTTTTATTTGTTTCCTGCGAATATAGTCTGTGAACCTCTTTCTACGTTTTTTACCTTTCTTGCCTGAACCACTTACGCCATATTCCTCAAAATCATTCGTACTTACATTAACTTGCAACTCAACCACATTAAAAGATAAATTTATTTCAGTATATTTCGGGGTATGCAACCTACAAATATCGGCTAGATAAAGACGTTTCATGCCATAAGGGGTTTCAGATCGGTCCATTGTAAAACACTTAAATCATTGCCAATTGTTAGTCTTGTGGCTTACTATATTGACTCGAACTTGAGCAGCCATTGAAATATTGTCATAAAGCAAATATGACAGAGACGAAAATAAACATGCTCTATCGCCAGGTATTTCTAGAGTTAGAGAAATGTCCGATGCAGAGGCATCGGATTTGTAATTCTTCGACGACGACTGTTATATTTTCCCATTCATTCTCAATCAAACTTAAATTTAATTAACAAACAAAAATAAAACGAAGTATTTGAAATGGAACTTTGAAATAAATTTGAAAAGTATTTAAATGAATAAGCAGGTATTTTAATATTTATTGGGTGACAATTTCTAACAATCAAATCAAAAGAAATATATAGTCTGAGAAAGTGAACATCAATCAAGCAGCATAAAGCGCAGAATAATTTGTACATCCTATATGTGCGCCAGAGACGACTGGCCTTACATGACTGCCCGTTGGGGTAGTCATATCTAATGACAGCCTATCCCGCTCTGCGTCTTCGATACAAATTATGTTTTCATTGTTTGTCGTTTGTTAAATCTGAAATGTCACACATTTTCTTTTCAGTTCCATTTAAAAAGATAACATTTGTGATTATGATAGATAATAAAGATTTTATATGGGGTTTTTGAAAATTTGATCTATAGGGTTTCAGAAAGCGATGATGAATGTCGGATAATAATACGTATTGAAATTTTGAAAAATTAACCGATTTTAACACTGATATTGGTACCTCTTTCGAAGGTACAGGCGTGATGTTATGTAATGTGATTGTGTAAACAATTTACATTTATGCGATAGCAACAATCGCGGTTGATTTGCCGAGATTTTCTGGAGAGTTCCATTGTCTGTCTCCGAAATTTATCATCGGATCTAAATTAAATTTAAATGGGACCATTTGGAATAACTCATTTTCAAACATAAAAAGATCTTTTAGACGTCTATATATGACGGAGTTATGTCTGAATATATACAAAAAAATAAACATCCGAACTGATAACCTTCTCTTTTTTGAAGTCGGTTAATAACTACATTATAATTATTTTTAAATAATGAGTATATTCTTATAATTTGGAAACTCTACTATTAAAATTATAGTATTTTCATACCAACTTTGCCACCTCGTTTTAACTCTGTAGGGGTTGAATTTCACAAAATCCCATCTTACTGAGCACCTTAGTCTTAAAAGAAATTCCCATGCAAAATATGAGACTCCTAGTACTTGTAGTTTCTGAGATATCGTGATTAGCGAGTGACCTTTCGCTTTTATATTTCGGAGGTACAGTACAGGTATATTTATATATATATATATTGTTTAACAAAATATAGAGCTTTGCAAAGCATTACAGGCTTACGTAGCTAGTAGGTATAACATAAAATGCCTGCATCTTGTCACAGTATATCTTTCTATTTAAATTTTTGGTAAGGCTTATTGTCATGTATGAAGTATTAATTAATTTTTATTTTGTTTTTTTTTGTTCATCCACATTGAATGATAATAAATTGTACCGGCGCTGATGTTTTGATAGAGGTCCTTTTAATGAATACAAATATTATTATCATATTATAATAAAGTCTAAAAGATAAGATGATTATAAGTACCTAACCATTTATTTAAAAATGTGTTCTTTGTTTTTTGCTTAATCAATTTTCATAAACTTAAAATAATTACTCACATTACAATAATATTGCCAATATCTACATTTAAAATATTTAAAGCTAATTTTGAGGTATCTTATCAATAAAACTTTTCTTTTGTTTGTCTTCAGCGCCAATGGTTCCAAGATGTTTCAAAATAGACGAAGTTTTCACTTCTTAAACAATTTCATTATGAAACACAAATTAAATGAGGACTTGAGGATTTAGATTCCGTTTTTGAATTGTTTTAATTTATTAAGCGGTTTAAAGAATGTTTTGCCTTACACTTTTGTTATTTATATATTTTTACTAGCTGACCCAGCCACGAGTTGCCGTGTTATAAATTAAAATTATATCTATCCTATCTTTCAAGTTGGATCAAATTCCACACGGTGTACAAAATTTTATTAAAATCGGTTAAATAGTTTAGGAGTCCATCGCGGACAAACAACGTGACACGTAATTTATCTTATAAGATATCGCCGTTTTAGTTCCATATCTTATTATTTTTTGCTTATCTTTTGCATTCGCTGACTTCTTAGAAAGTTGGTAGTGCACACCATGGCAACATGTAATGAAAAAAGAAAGCATGCTTGTGGTATAGCGTTTTCAGGAATAATAGTTTTCTAGGTTGCCCTAAATACATATGAAAATACTGTCAAAATATATTTTTTATATATGGTATCCTAGAACTTCCAACTGTAATTAACATAAAAGATTGTTTTATAACACTGAGGACCAGCACGAATTGCGAGGTAAACTAGGCCAAAGTTACACATTCAATATTTGACATAGGCTTCACTTAGGAAACTGTTACCGTATTGCTTCCCAGTAGGTATCAATGGTAGGGTCAGTCTATTACCGAAATATCAGTCTTTACTTTACATATGACTAAATATAGTCATTTACGTTTATTTAAAAAACGAAGGTATCAATATATTTTTTGAAATAAAGTACTTTGTGTTTGAAACGGATCTTAAAGCTAGAAAATACTTTCATAGAAAACTCACTATTACCTATGACACTTATTCTACTTTCGCAGGTGATTAAAACAAATTAAAAGTTATTTTTTTTCTTTGTATTATAAATACTCACTGAATCTCAAGAATACTAACTGAACGTAAAATGCCAAATTCTAATATTACTATATAATATAGTGACATTATGAAATAACTTGACATTTCAACATTTTTCCAAATATTTTTAATCACTATATATAACTCATATTCCTATTTAAACCTAATTTTCATAAATTTATTTTGAGATTATTTTACTCTGTTCATAATATTGAATATTACATTCATACCAATTAGCCTTGCCTAAAGAAAGCACTGTAAGGCTTGTGTCGTCGACACTATGGTAGGGGATAGAGGTATATATGTTGGCCTGGCACGGATCCAAGAGAAGAGGGGGCAAAGGGGAAATTGCCCCCCTTGACTCACGATTCAATATTTAATCTCGACTAATCTAACATTTAAAAAATGAGGGCATAAAAAAAAGAAATAATAAAAAAATGTGTATTTTTAAACAAAGAAAATTACTGCCTTGTTCAAAATTTTATTAAGTAAATATTTGAAGTTTAAATGAGACCAGTACAAAAATATGCGTGACGACTATATCTAAAAACTTTGATTTAGTTTCCTTGTGTAATTTATGATTAATTAATATAGAAAATGTATAAAAGTTATTATCAACTTTAGTTAAAAACTGGTTCTTCGAGTGTTTCTTACCTTTAGAAGAGTGGATACAACACGGACACTTAATATTTTCGTCTTGTTCATATTCATTTTTAAGTTCCACTTGTTGAGAGGCTCTACTAAGGCCATGGAATATTGTGTTTAGGTCTTCCAAGGTCTCAGCCATGACTACGATATTATTAGCGGTGTATTCGCTGATAATATCGTTGTCATGGTCCGAGTCCACTCCAGTCCAGAAGCTTGATGGTATCTCCCAGCGCAGCAGTGCACAGTTTCGGGGATATGATGTCTCTCTGTCTCACCCCTCGTTACAACCGTATAGGTTTGGAGTTCTGATCCTGGAAGCGGATCGACATGGTGGCGTTTTCGTACAAGCATCTCAGCACTTCCATACATCGATAATCAATATGACACCGTTAAAGATACTGCAGCACAGCCCAGATCTTGATCGAACCGCAGGCTTTCTCGTAATCTACAAACGCCGGGCAAAGTGGCTGATTACACTCCCCAGTTTTCTGTATAATCTACCGCAGCGTATGTGTGGTCTATATTACTTAAACCCTTTCGGAAACCAGCTTGATTAGGAGGCTGGAAGTCGTCAAACATGCGATCGAGACGATTTGTAATGACTCTCGAAAACAATTTATTGACATGGCTCATAAGTGAGATGGATCTATAATTCTTCAATAAGGTTTTATCGCCTTTTTTGAAGAAGAGTACCAGCATACTTCTTTGCCATGCCGTAATCGTTTTTTAAATCAAATATCATTTTTCTTTAAATGTACGAATTTAAAAGCAATATCATTTTTCTTTAAATGTACGAATTTAAAAGCAATGTTAACTGAAAAAATTCAACTGGTTTTAGCTGTGAGACGGTACTCGAACCCTTAACCTCTCACCATCCGGGCATTGCGTTCCGAATCGTGCTACCATGACCTGAGACTGCGGTCTTGATTGAACTGTTTAATTTATTCCAAATATTTCTTGAGATGAGTAACGGCACCATCTTTTCGTGTACTAAGTGATCAACCACCGAATGCATATCTTTTATAGTAAGAAAGTATAAATTAGCAACGTAATAAAAAGGTCGAACACTTTTAATTCACACAAAGACATTAGTACTCGCAAACGACGAATTAACCATTGGACCCAAGAAACATATACAGAATCCTGCATTAACGCCAAATGCATATTATTATAATCCAATCAAACTACTTGTGCAACATTTTTGAAGTGCGTAAATGTATAATGATTTCCTTTTAAAATGATATGATGATATTATACTTTATTTACATACCAAATTTTATTTATGTAAATATTGCTACTTTGATAAGTCAAATTGTACTTACGCGTGAAAAGATCTTTTTATTGTCCGCTATTATTTTTGCAAAACAAAACAGCATATTTAACCATTTTTGTGATAACTTTTCACTTCGAGATCTCGCGTCATACTGACAGCGCCATATTACTGAGGCTCTTAGGCTCAGTAAGTTGTTAGAAGAGTAAAGGCGAACACAGCCCTCGTTAAGCATCCAGTAGTTAATTCGTCCAAGTCGCAAATCTATCAACTTTTGGCTGCCAGCCCGAAAAGTTAGTTCTGCGGTGCGAATGATTTGTGCGCGCAAAAATTTCATTACGTTTGTCAACTATGTTACACAAATTCTGTCGTTGCATTGAGTAAAGGATTTTTGTAAAAATTTAAAGTGTTCGAAAATGTTCGAAAGTATATTTTAAGTTATTGGGAATAATATAATGATAGCAAAATTCATATTCATGTTTGTCTTATCGAATAAAAAACTGAATAAATAGGATGACTAAAGGAATATTAATTTAAAAACTTATCTGTTCAAATGGTGATGAAACAGCATCAAATAAATATGTTTTACGAATAAAAGATATATAAAAGAAATATATAATTACATGATTTTTAACAGATTTGCGTATGTATGCATAATGTTAAACGTAAGACTTAATAAATATCCATTCTAAAACTATTCACTGTTATAAGCAAGTACACCCAGAATAACGTATAAAACACAATTATCAATATACTAGGTATCACCATGCCGAAACCAGATCCTTGAAAACAGTTCCAATCCAGGAAAATGCAGTGTACGCATACGCCAGCTATTGCTAGCCACCCTAATATTATATGAACGACAACACCCCAAATGAATATTAAGATTAACATTTCCATTTCAATAATTGATCCAATAATAAGTAACGTACTAACTATAAATAATTCCGTTAGTATTATATACACCACAAGCATAAAAACCATCAAGTCTTGTTTATCATTGTATAAAGTTTTATATTCTGTATAATTAATGAACATGAAGATAAGCAGCACTAGGCCGATCAGTCCATAAACACTACCAAATATTCCGATTATCAAGGATCCTGTCTTGAGGGGAATGAAAAGTAGGAAGGAATCTATTGTGAATAAATGCAACCACACGTAGTTAACCTCATCGATGATGTTTTCTTCGGTCATCTTGATATATCAAGCCTTTTTGTTAAGGTCTTTCATACATATCAAGAAAAAAGGCATTTTATCCATTTACCTTATACTGAAATATCAAGCCAAAAATAAAATTATTGTAATCAGCTTAATTTATTTTTGGATTCCGTACTTATTTTATAAATATATTCTTGATATTTAAATTCTTCTCCGTTTTGATAAAAACTGTAAAAGATGACAGATGCCACCACCTAAAGAGAGTATATATGTATGTATATTTATATAAACCTTTAGAGAGTAACAAATAATTTCAGGAGGTGAGAGTATTGTTAGAAAAAAATCTTTTAAGTTCATTAATTACTTTATTTAATACGCATTGCCACACTTAAACATTACAAAGACAGCATATACTTAAGCAATAGATTCCGTTTCATTTGCAATTTATTGTTAATAATGAAATTTTCTATAGGAATGATAAAATTTTCACTGCAACTATCCTTTATTTGTTGTTACATACATCTCGTGTTTATAAAGTGTTATACGGCGAATTATAACGTATCACTCACTACACAATCGTTACAAAATCTAAAATAAAATTAGTGGCTCTAAATAATGTGTTTGAGAGTAAAGTAGCACATGAAAGAAATAGATTGCGAACATAGATTAACGTTTATGTGAATTTGACGTGGCGAACTTAGAACATTGAGAACTGCGTGGTCTTAGATTCCGCAAATTTATATAAAGGGGAGCACAACAACGTTAATTCATAGTTCCAATTTTGAACAACAATCGAAGCGCTTTGGAACAAATTAAAGAGTAATTTTATGAAGCGACTTCAGCGACTACTGTGATTATGGTTTACGCTAGTATTGCAGAAAAATCAACTATCAAACAATCGATAGTTTCCACCCGAAATAACTCATAAAATCGATAGCGCCGTCGATAGTATTGTAAGGTTTACCTTACAACCTTAGTTAGCGCTAACGGTTGTATTATGAGGACGGGTCGATACTGTTATTAGCTGTCAATAGTACGAGTGGTTGAGGTTCTACCGATAGAATATGAATAAATATTTGTTTTTCAGGCAACACAAGTTTGCGCACGCGATCGGGATATTTTGCGACGGTTTATGAGTTAATTACTGATAACTTTAAAAACATTTTTTTGTTGGACTGAGTAAATTAGCTAATAATAGGTTGGCGAAAAAGTTTCTTCGCATTTTATATGAAAATTCAAGACATTTTTTTTCAAAGTTAATTTACATTTAATTACAGTATACACGTTTATATTTTAATTACCATAAAAAATGGAATGCCAAATTGAGGAAAGGATCTATATTATAAAAATTCGAAGAATTTTTTTTGGTGTAATTATATTAAAAGTATTCAGTTTTCAAAATTGCGGAAAATATCGCCAAAGGACATCACCCATTTTGGGCTATTTTTTTTTTAGCCGGCCAACAAAAAATAACTAAATTTTATCATAGGCATAATTATAATGAACGTTTTGTATTATGACAGTAAAGCTCGAAACCTATTGGTTAAGATGATAATCAGTCTCAAAGTATTTATTTTATTACCTACGGTTTGCGGGGTGAGCTCGTGATTTCCAGGTAAACAGTTATTGTTAATGGTGTGCGAGCGAGAGGACGTTGCAAGTACATTTACCTGCCGAGTTACAAGTGTTAACAAGAGGCAAAATACACCCACTTAATCCTTTTCGTAGGTACTTTCGTTCGTTAGTTCTCCATGCAGGCGTTTATGTACAGGTTTTTTATTAATTATAATGCATATTATTTTCATTTCATATATTTTTATTCAATATTTACAACTCTCCTGGCCTTACAATAATATCTTCTAAACCTTCGGCGGGAATGTGTATCGTTGGCTCGTGCCTGGCAAACCCCATGTACCACACAATGCACATGACGTGTGAGCAGCAGCCAATGGTTCTTCGGCCAATGTTACATGTACAGTAATAGTGTTTTATAGCCTGTCGCCCTTCGAGAGCCCTATCTATGCCAATATAAACGTTATACGAACGTGAACGGACATGTCGGGACTGGATTCTACCGCGCAATACGTAAAGGTCTGTTCCTTCTAGCTCTCGTATGTGTTCTGTGGGTAATTGGTCGCCAAGTTCAACGATGAACATACCATTTGGCTGCAAATGCTCCGCATAGTAACTCCTAGCTTGCTTTATTTGGTATACACCAAGTGCAAAAAGGATAAGATCTTCTTGTGTCAATGTGGGGAATTGAACCTCAAGCGCATCAACGTTAATTGAACGAAACGGATTACGTCTTCGGTTATAATTGTATCTGTTCACCAGATCCGCCAATGTATTCGGTACATTAACCCTTTCCCGTATTATTTCTAAATACATTGGAGCCCTTACATTGTCCACAATCAACACATGATAGGCATTTAATAAAGCTGCACTGATTTTAAAATATTCCATCATATGATGCAAGGCGCGATTGCTGTGTACAATTCTTAACAAGCGAAAATCTCTTTTGAATCGTCCATTGATTATTTCTACTACCCAGCGGCATATAGTCACAAGTCTGGATTTATTCGCTTGTTCCGTCGTAAGTTGCGTTTCGTTTGCATTTTTCGTTTCTGGCATATGTACTGTATATCCATGTGATTGTAAAGGATAGGCCGCGTCTCTAAAGCCACGATCTAAGATAAATACGTCACCCGGTCTGAAAAACCAATGAAATATGCTCTCCTCATTTTCAATAATTGCATTCATTATTGTTGCATCGGAAGTTGAAGCGGCGTGCGGGCCCGTGACGTCAATTATATGACCGTCACAGCAAACAAACAAGAACGGCTTGGTCAGATTTCGATATTTGTGAAGACTATATGTTTGTCGTTGAAAAAAAAAGTTCGAGCTCTTTTGGTTGTATATATATGTACCATCGACTATTATTATAGCATTTCTTTGTGGCAAAGGGCTTTCTGGATTGCCAAATAGAGTTTCAGGTACTAATAAATTCCTTTGAGCCACTTGTTCCCTGTTTATGTGGTCAAACCCAACATGCAAGGGAACAAAATCACGCAACAATGCATCACGACCTAGAGCTAACATTCGTTGAAAACGGGATTCGCTCGTTCTAAACACTAAAGCAAGTCTGGCATTAGAGTCTCCTGTTCTTAGTTTTGCCAATACAGCGGCCAGTATTGTCTTCTTTTGACGATTATTATTTAGGCTGGATGTGTTTACGAGTAGATCGGAAAACTGTTCGTGAGTAAGTCCCGTCCAAGTATGAAACTCGTTTGTATTAATGACTTCGTATGTCTCGAAGTTTAACACGTCTGTTGTAATATGATTTCTCATAATCGTCAGAGCATTCACTATTTCAGATGCAGTAAAATCTTCTATGAGATTGTCTTGTAAAGGTAGAGTATACCAAAGGTTCTGGGCTAAGTGTTCTTCGCAAACGCGAGCATTTTCTGGTATTAGTAGATTGTACCGCCCAATCATACGACTTATGATATCGTTAGGTATTCTAAGCCTGGTAATATTTTGACAATGCTCAAAAATGCAGTGCACTGTTGAGTTTGGAGTACGTACAAATCCTGCTAAGGTCATTGTTGGATGATTACGGCTTTGTTGCTGAATAGGCTCATCGGGCAACACGTCATCATCTTGACGCGCCTCGCGTATACGCCGATGAAACGTCCTCTCAGCTCTTTGCCAGCAAGGTCGGCAAATGACGTCGGTAGGTTCGTTCTGAAAAAAAAAAATAAAACAATTTTTGTAAACCCACCTTCTACAAGTTAAATACAAACAAATCTTTCCCAAAGGACTTCTTAACAAAAATAATAACATGTTCGTGCCCGTACTCACACAAAACTAACTATTTCAAAACTTTTGAAATAGTTTTGAGTGTAGGCAAGAGCCAATGCCTACATTTAAACCGGCTATAACTTAGACGGGCACTATACCATATTGAAGTGGTACTTAAGATCTGTACAGAGCGCCGATAAAAATACTAACAAATAAATAAGAACAACAAATAGTTAATTCGTGGCAGTAACAGAGAGTCGATGAAATACTAATAAACACTCGTAAGTAGAAATCTTACTTAAAAATAATAATAATAATAAAAATCTTTCCCTATACCTTCAAAGGTTCTTGTCTACATTTCTATCACTGATGTAAGCCTATGTACTTTATAAAAAAACCCTTTCATAGTACTAACTAAAGAACTTAAGTATACATTTTACTTTATTGAAGGAAGGTAGGTACTTCAGCAAAATAATTCAACGCGACACCTAGTCCTGATCATGATGTCATATCGACGATCTGTTATTATCACAGAGTAGGTACCTAGTTATGACTGAAATGTAAAAAAGGTTGCATTACATACCTGTCTCGCGATTAGCTCCTCCATAATAATCTGAGCTATGTCGATGTGCTGTTCTTCCCGAGAAATCCACGTGTAAGTCCTTCGACCTTCTCATGGTTCACGACAGTTAATACACAACATAACATGATTAACAAAAACAGTATAACAAAAACAAAAACTCAACGATAATTAAAACAACAAACAAAACAAAATCAATGTTAAAAACCACGAAAACAGTGAAAGTAGCCGTCCGATGTAACGAGAGTTGCATGGAAAACTAACGAACGAAAGTACGAAAAGGACTAAGTAGGTATATTTTGCCTCTTGCTCACACTTGCAGCTCGGCAGGTAAATGTAGGTACTTGTAACGTCTTCTCGCTCGCATACCTATTATGCCTCTTGCTCACACTTCTCGGCAGGTAAATGTACTTGTAACGTAATAACTGATTATTACGTTACAAGTACATTTTACTATTACCTGGAAATCACGAGCTCACCCCGCAAGCCGGGTGCAAGCCGTAGGTAATAAAATAAATACTTTGAGACCGATTATCATCTCAACCAATAGGTTTCGAGCTTTACTGTCATAATACGAAATGTTTATTATTATTATGCCTATGATAAAATTTAGTTATTTTTTGTTGGCCGGCTAAAAAAAAATTAGCCCAAATTTGTATGAAGCCTGAATGATGTCCTTTACAGACCCCATACATTGTATTCAATGAAATTCTGTCAATGAAAACGTATCACACCATTTCAACTGAAAATGAATTGACTGCACATGGCAATAAGGTAGAATATATGCTAGCAAGTCCCACTCCCGCTCAAGCACCAAAAATGCACCGATAGGTAAATATTCAATTAATGAATCAAACTTTTCTTTCATACTTTATCGGGCGTAGAACCGACAAAATTACGTTAAAATAGGTATTAAGTTAACAAAATAACAAACAAAAATTTATTTAGAACATCAATCATTAACCGAAATTCAAATAGGTTTTATATTAAATTCAATATTCAAAAGATTATTATTATATATAGTACATTACCTGTTCACATTAAAGTCACTGTCTTACAACTATTTCATCTTTTCATTATTTGTTCAAAGTGTCCTCATTTTCATTTTCAACTCTACGCTTTATTTCACTCCATAAGAAAAAGTCTAAAGGTAGGTCTGGTGAGCACGCGGGCCACGGCTCCGGGCCGCCGAGGCCGATCCATCGGTCACCGAACTCTTCGGTGAGGTACTCTCTCACATCACGATGGTAATGTGGAGGTGCAACGTTTTGTGGAAACCACAATCCTCTCAAGTACGCCAGTGGAATATCATTCAACATAGTCAAAACTATCGTGCGGAGTAGATTCAATCAAATAGGTTTCGCCCGAAACCGATTTTATTGAATGCCGACTCATCGGCCTAAACGTTTACACTAAATCTACGTTGAAACGAATGCTCTCGCGTAAGCATAGGTTTCCTGTATGACCACCAATGTTCACGCACGTAAAATGAGCCATGGTCTAGGAGCCGCTGATAAGCACTTTACACTGTACTGTAGTTTGGCTGTCAAGCATTCGGGTACAACTCTCGGTACATCCGTTAAGCCGCCGACACGTTTTCACCACACAAAAAAATAAGCACGAACCATCATGACATATTCACGAGTTGTAAACTGATAAGCCATGCTTTTATTATGGACTTAACGAGTGTAATTGATCGATCACAAACGCGTATGCGCACAGGTCGTGACCGACGAGTGGTAACTAAGTAATTAGGTCAGGATCAAAAAATGGTTACACATGTAGAGCGGTGCGGTAGAGGGGCGCAGCGGGAGGGGCGCGGCGGCAGTTTTTTGGTTTACACGTGTCAGGATTGCGTCACTGCCCACCGAATATATCTATGACGTAAGTTACTTATTCAATTAGATAGTAAAGTCGTAGTAAATATTGAGATAGACCATTTTTTAATTTTTTTAAGGATAAATTTGTTCATGCTTTTTTGCACTTAAATCTAGATCTATAGAATCAGTAGTCGGTACTGATAACGTAGTAAATTTTTTTTATGGTTATAATATTTTAATGGTATTGTGGCGAACCTATTTGTATTTTATAATTTTTATTTTGTTTGCTCTTTTACCTTGTACTTTTTGGTTGTGGTCATGGTGATTGCTTCTTGTTGTATCAGTTTTAATTAAATAGTGTGCTGAATTTAAAAGATTTTTCCTTTATTTTTCTAATTTACTTTCATTTCTCAATAAGTGGTGTCAGAAGTATTTATTTTAAAAGAATTCACGTATTACATTTTATTCAATTTTATTATTTTTATTGCTAATGGTGAAAACTAGGGCTCAGGCAAAAAACATGGCTGATCGAAATAGTACAACCGCAGGTTCCTCTACATCAAATTCATCAGTCGTCGCCCAGCGTGCTGCGTTAGAAGCGCAACATACTCGGCGTATGGCAGAAATGGAATTGAACCGGATTCAAGCTGAGCGCAAGGAACGCGAGCGTGCCGCGGTAGCTGAGCGCGAGGAACGCGAGCGTGCCGCGGTTGCTGAGCGGAAGGAACGCGAGCGCGCCGCGGCTGCTGAGCGCGTAGTTGCGGATGCAGAATTACGAGCTCAGATTGCTGCTCTAGAAGTGCGCTCCAGCCGCGCTAGCCATACCAGTTGTACCGCCAGCCGAACTTCAGCGCAACATGTTGAAAATTGGGTAAAGGCTCATTGCAGTATTAATGTTAATGACTGTACTCAATTTCAGGTCGCACCTAACGACCGTGCCTCGGCCAAAGGAGGACAGTTTCCATACCTTGCTGACGCCACATGCTCCCCGCCGGCGACGCTGCCAGATCAGCGGAATGCCCCAAAGGCTGAGAGTGTGTATGCGGACGACACGACCACTACACATGCACGCGTAGGCACACACCCCAGTAATCAAAATATCAATTGTAATAGTAACACAAATAAACCATATGAAACCATTACACAATTCACGGAAGCTATCAAGAGCCTCGCGCGGACCGGACGGAAGGTGAGTGATCTTCCTGTTTTTTCCGGCTCGCCCACAGATTGGCTCTGCTTTCGCAAAAGTTACGAGCGCACTAGGGCTCATTTTGAGGACGCGGATAGCCTAGTCCGATTATCAACGGCCCTGCGGGGAGCAGCACGTGAAGCTGTAGCAACTCTCTTGATCGCGTGTGACGACCCGCAAGCTGTGATGACAGCTTTAGAACAGCAATTCGTTAATCCGGAAATTGTTGTTCTAAATGCCTTGTCTGAAGTAAAAGCTTTGCCGAAGATGAGTAATTTCGTCTCCAGCAGGGACCTAAACTATGTTGCGTGTAAAGTCCATAACTGTGTCATTACTATTAAAATGCTGAATCATTTTGAATATTTAGCTAGCCCAGAGCTCGTGAACACCATTCTCGGTAAGCTTTCTCCCCATCTTAGGGGAAAATGGGTAGAGTTTGCATCATCTCGTCAGCATTCTCGCAATTTTAAGTTAGAACTTCTCTCGGACTTCCTCGATCACGAGGCTCACATCCATATTAAGTTCGGAATTTTAACTGATTTCATACCTCACGACAAGGTGGGTCAAGAAAAGTCTCAATTTTTAGACGTTAAAGAAAACTTAAACTCAAAAGCAATTTATTTAAAGGACAAGCCGAAGGCTCCGTATTCATGTGCTTTTTGTCAATCTCAGAGTCATGAGATTTCAGCTTGTATGCGTTTTCTTTCGTTGTCAATTGATAGGCGAGAGAAATGGGTTACGGAAAACAAAGTTTGTAGGAAGTGCTTGGTTAAGGGTGGCCATAGATATGCAATTTGTAAGACGACTTGTACTGTGGCATCTTGTAAAAATCGTCGTCATCACACACTACTTCACAGTAACGAAGTGACTAATTATAACGTCAATATTAGTGATGACCGTGACGATATGCAAGATCCAGATAACCCTGTAGCATCTACGTCGTTTCCGTCCCCGCAGAAAGACAATGTAGATATTGCCGATCAAGCTATTGTTGGGACTACCTCAACACCAGTCTCATCTTCTCTCCGACCTTTACTAAAAGTGCTACCCGTAACAGTCTGTGGGCCTGCCGGAAGCGTCGAGACATACGCTTTGTTAGATGATGGCTCTACGGGGACTTTCATTGATGCGGACGTTGCTGTCCGAATAGGTGCAAAGGGCCCGGAGGGACATATACGCTTAGATTGCGTTGGAGGCTTGTCCCGAGATAGTACTGTTAATTATGTAGATTTTAAGATAAAAGGTAAGTATTTATCTGATACTTTTGTAATATCTAAGGCGCGTGCTATCAAGAATTTAGGTTTAGTTTCTCAAACGGCTAGCCGTGATAGTTTACGTGATTATTTGTATTTAAGTGATTTGGCCGAGGAGCTGTGTTACGATGTTGCTACGCCTATGTTGATAATAGGTATTGACAATTGGCACCTTATTGCTTCCCATGAGACCAGGAAGGGCTCAAAGTCGCAACCTGTGGCTATAAGGACGGTTTTAGGTTGGGTTCTCTTTGGTTTCTCGAGTAGTAAAACTAAACCTATAGATTATGCAACTGCTTGTCATGTAAGTTCTTTCGATTTTTCTGACCCTAAACATGAGCTAGAGAGCCTTATTAAGGAGCAGTACAAATTAGACGCCTTAGGTATTACAAAACATGAACCACGTAGTAATGATGACCAACGCGCTCTCCAAATTTTAAAGCGCACAGCTCACAGGCTGCCATCTGGGCGTTTTGAGGTTGGACTGTTGTGGAAGGAGGATAATCCTTGCGTACCTGACAGCTATCCTTTAGCATTATCCAGGTTTCATAGCCTCGAACGGAAGATGCTATAGGATCCACTTTATGCTGAACGTTATCGTAAAAATATTCACGACACTTTAAGCAAGGGTTACGCTGAAGACTGCACAGGGCAGACACCAGGGCCGATTTGTTGGTACTTGCCACACTTTGGTGTGATAAATCCAAACAAGCCTGCCAAGCTCCGCGTAGTCCACGACGACGCGGCTAAGTCCCATGGCGTGTCACTAAACTCCCTTTTATTGCCCGGCCCTGATTTACTTCGCTCTCTCCTAGGAATTTTGATGCGGTTCAGGGAGGGAAAAATAGCATTGACTGCGGATATTCAGGAGATGTTTCCTCAGGTGAAAATTCAGGAGGGTGACCGTGACGCGCAACGTTTCCTTTGGCGCGACAGTCCAGCAGAGCCCGTAAAAACATATCGTATGTCATCGATGATGTTTGGAGCCTGTTCTAGCCCTTCCACCGCGATGTTTATTACCAACTTGAACGCATCGGAATTTCGGGAAGAGTTTCCGGAGGCTGTGAGCGCAATAGAAAGCGACACGTATATGGACGACTACATCGGCAGTGTTGACAATGCAGCACACGCGGCTCGTTTGGCGTCTGATATTGCGACGATTTACAGTCGTGGTGGGCTTAAAATGCGCGATTGGGTATCTAATACCCCAGAGTCTTTATGTTTGCTGCCAAACGAGCTAGTGTCCGCTCTTATTACTAATGTAGATCGTAGTGTAGATTTAGGGTCATCAGCTTTTGTACGAACATTAGGTTTAATTTGGTTTCCCAGTCGGGATGTAATTAGTTTTAATTCTAAGTTGTGCCTGATCATTTCACGAAGCGTACTGTTTTAGCGCAGGTTATGCGTATTTTCGACCCACTGGGTCTTCTTGCGCCTATTGTAGTTAGAGGTCGTATTTTATTTCAAAGTTTGTGGCGTAAGAGTTTGCAGTGGGACGACGAGTTGCCCGAGGCGGACCAGCGTGTGTGGAGAGAGTGGTTTGATAGTGTAGCGTCATTATCTAATATGGAGATGCCGCGTTGCTATAATCTTTGTGGGAATAAAATTGTTGATTTAGAGCTGCACGTGTTTTCCGATGCCAGTGAATTAGCGCATGTTGCAGTTGCCTACTGGCAGTTTACCTTTGAGACTGGCGACGTACAGCTTGCCTTAATTATGAGCAAAGCACGTGTGTCTCCCCTCAAACCCGTCTCCATCCCGCGGTTGGAACTACAAGCCGCCTTATTAGCCGTTCGCCTCGGTGCGACCATTTGTAGTAGCCATTGTTATAAACCAGCTCGTCGTTTTTTTTGGTCTGACTCGATGACCGTTTTGGGCTGGCTGCGTAACGATGCCAGAAAGTTTAAGCCCTTCGTCGCTCATCGCGTCGGCGAAATCTTGGAATCAAGCGCCATACGTGAATGGCGTTGGGTTCCCAGTGATCTTAACGTCGCGGATGATGCTACGAGGGGCAAGTGTAACTCTCTGTCTATCGAGTCACGCTGGATAGGTGGTCCAACGTTTTTATTATCTCCTCCTTGCGATTGGCCGGTTGAATCGTTAATAATGCCTTCATCATCGCTGGGAGAAGATGAGCTAAAACCTAGTTATAAGGCTTGTCGTAATATCTTATCAAAACCTCATTTAAGTTCACCTCATCCACTGTCTGAAATCATTCTTTTTAATGATACCTTTAATTTGCCTTTGCCAGCAGTCGTAGATGTGACTCATTTTAGCTCTTGGCAGAAATTAGTTAGAGCCACTGCTAGACTGCATCAGTTCATCGCTCTCATTTTCAAAAGTCGATCTCATAATTTCCAAAATCCTATGTTGCACGATATTGTTTCAAATTTCTTTTCCGATAAGATTGTCGCTGCCATCACTGCTCCTGCCACAGAGATCATGTCATTAAATGTGGAAGCCATCAACCGCGCAGAAAGGCATGTTTTACGTCAGTGTCAAATAAACTCCTTCCAGAAGGAACTTGTTAGTCTGAGCCGTGGTGAGCAGTTACCCACCAAAAGCCGCCTAGCCAGCTTGTCTCCCGCTCTGAATGAAGAAGGTCTGATATTTCTACGTGGCCGAATATCTGCTGCACCTGGAGTGTCGAGAGAGGCAACTCGGCCGATAATTTTATGTGGAAAGGAACCCGCTGTGCGCCTATTGATACGTCACTTTCATAACAAGTTTTCTCATGCCAACAAGGAAACGATATTGAATGAATTACGCCAGCAATACTGGATCCTTGGCGCGAGAAATGCTATAAAATCTGTTGCCCGAAACTGCCAACTATGCAAATTGCTGCGAGCGCCTTTATTGAAACCTCCTATGGGCGACTTACCTGAAGACCGCCTGGCCCACCACAAGCGTCCTTTTTCTATTGTGGGCGTAGATTATTTTGGCCCATTGAAAGTTACGATTGGGCGGCGACGAGAAAAGAGATGGGTGGCTTTGTTTACGAGTTTGGTCACGAGGGCTATCCATTTGGAGGTGGTCTACAGTCTGTCGGCTGATGCCGCAATTATGTGTATCCGCCGATTTATAGCACGTCGCGGATCACCGAGCACGATATGGTCAGACAACGGGACAACTTTGTGGGTGCTAATCGACAGCTGCGGGCACTCTATGATCGCGCGGTTTCAGACTTTACAACGGATCAGAGGATTGAGTGGCGTTTCATCCCCCCTTCGGCTCCGTTTATGGGTGGAGCGTGGGAGCGAATGGTGAGGACTGTGAAAACGGCGCTCAGTGCAACATTAAGAGATCGAGCGCCGTCAGAAGAGATTCTTTATACGCTTTTGTTGGAAGCAGAGGCCGTAGTAAACGCACGGCCACTTACACACGTACCACCCGATCCTCATTGTTCAGAGGCACTGACGCATAACCATTTCTTGCTCGGAGAGTCGTCAGGGCGGCCGTTCCCAGTCGAAGTTGCGGACTCTGATCTTTGTGGCAGAAGCGGATGGCGGAAAGCCTTGAGGCTTGCTGACCATTTTTGGCGTCGGTGGATCTCTGAATACCTACCAACCTTGGCCTTACGCCGCGTCCCGGGGACCGTTGCGTCGATCGAGCCAGGGGACCCGGTTCTTATTGGGGACGGTGATCTCCCTAGAGGAACCTGGCCTCGGGGAGTGGTCGAAGCTACGTACCCAGGTCGAGACGGTATAGTCAGGGTGATAGATATTAGGACTGCAGGTGGGATCCTGAGGCGACCATTAAAAAAGGTTGTCCTTCTTTAAAAAAGGGGAGCATGTGGCGAACCTATTTGTATTTTATACTTTTTATTTTGTTTGCTCTTTTACCTTGTACTTTTTGGTTGTTGTCATGGTGATTGCTTCTTGTTATATCAGTTTTAATTAAATAGTGTGCTGAATTTAAAAGATTTTTCCTTTATTTTTCTAATTTAGTTTCATTTCTCAATAGGTATATATGTGCCATTTTGTTCGTAGACTTTCTGCCATCTTGTAGGGAGAGACATGCTCCCGTTGCTGTAGAAATTTTGGGACTTCTGACAAAAAAACGCAACAAGTAATTTTGGCAGTCCTCTCTTGATGTTAAGCTGACACTACCTAAAGAATTCTGAAGAGACTGAAACAGGTGGAAATCTGAAGGTGCAAGGTAAGGGCTATATAGCGGATGTATTAACACTTCACAGCCAAATTCTCTGAATTTTTGCTGAGTGGCTATAGATGTATGTGGTCTAGAGTTATCGTGATGAAAGACCACACCTTTTCTATTAATCAATTCTGACCTCTTTCTCTCAACTTCTTGCTTTAATCTGATCAATTGTTGGCAGGAGAGATCCGAATCGATGGTTCTGCCCGGCGATAAAAGCTCATAGTGATAAATGCCCTTCCAATCCCACCATAGATACAGCATCATCTTATTGCGAGTTAACCTAGGTTTTGTCACAGTCTGTGAAGCCTGACAGACCTTTGAACTAGACCGTCTTGTCATACGTGATCCACTTTTCATCACCAGTTATCAATCTCTTCAAAAAAGGTTCGATTTCATTACGTCTTAATAATAATCGCAAATGAATACACGGTTTATTAGGTTGCAATGAGCTTGTGTGGCACCCAAATATCGAGCTTTTTTGTATACCCAGCTTTTTTCAAATGGGTCAAAACTGTTTTGTGGTCAATTCCCAGTTCTTTAGCTATGTCATAGCTGCTGATACGCCGATCTTGCTCCACTTTTTCAAAAAAGCGTCCATTTTATCCGCAACAGGGCGACCAGAGCGAGGTGCACCTTTGTCATCAAAATTCCCGGATTGAAAACGCTTAAACCAACTTTGCGCTACTCTTACTGATACGTCACACATTTTTTTCGCGGCTTGCGTTGCATTTTTTCCTTTTCTGTAATAAAATTTTTAAATGTATCTAATTTCTTCATTCGTTCATTCTGACAGAAAGAAAAACATATGGATAATAGTGGGAAACAAAGTTTTCCTAATTTGATTCTTTTTTTGAAGTGTCACCTTTTTATTCTGTCACGGAAACCATCCAGATACAAATAGTACAGCCAAAGATATTTAATTACAAGTTTGTAGATATCATATGCGAAAAGACTTTTTCCCCGACCTAATATATTCAGAAGCTGTGATTGTTAGCTATCCTAGTAACGATATATAAAAACCTGTCAAATCCGACAGATGCGATTTTTAGCTTAATGTCCAACAAATTGAGCTCAATATCAATTGGGAAGATTTTACAGATTACGGTATTTAGACGTACTGTTAATTATTAACGTTTCCCAGTGAGAAGATCGTAACCTTGTTAATTTCAACGCTTCCGTAACGCAAGCGTGACTGGCTCCTACTTGCCGGGGTATATCTGTAGCTGTCTCGTCTGGAGTTGCCAGTCTAGAGCTTCTTAACATGGAGTTATCCTGTCGCGAAAACCAGCCAGATACAAATAGTACAGCCAAAGATGTTTTATTACAAGTTCATACATACTATATGCGAAAAGACTTTTTCCCCGACCTAATATATTCCGAAGCTGTGATTGTTAGCTATTTGGGTAAATAACTTTCTACTTAAACAATTATTTTTAGGTTCACTGTCTAATACTTACAGCACGTAAGAAAAAAAATGAAATAGTTGTAGCGATATAGTAAAAAACACCCGCACAATTTAATTAAAAATAGTCTGACAGCTGCATTTGATTTCATTTAGTGAAAACACATTTTTCCTTTTTTTATCGATCATCGATGGGATATGAAAATCTACAATGACAAAGAAAAATAAATAAAAAGCTACAGTCATTCACTCATTTCAGTGAAACTACAATGCTTTTGACTAATAAAGCATATTCACAAAATCTTATGATGTTTGTTTGATCAAAATACACTTTAACTGTAGTTTTAGCTTAATATCGCAGTTTTGTCAAGAACGCTAAGTGCTTCGAATAAAGCATCCATCAGCGGCACATGTATCAAATCCCAGAACAAATGGAATGTGGCAATTAGTTTCCGCGTAATTTCAGAACTAGCATTGTTCATAGGCATCGGTACATAGGCTTGTGAACTAAGCGGTGCACAGCCAAGCTTGCATTCGAATGAGGTTTAATTACTGCCTGCCAATTCATTTTGCTATGATGCCAATGCGATGTATTGAATATTTTAGATTGTTTTTACTTATTTTGAGTTGAATCGTTCATGTTGCTTGACAAGAAGTTCGGTTGTATAGCCCTGTCCATGATTTAAATGCGTTGGGCAATATTAAAATAGACTTATATAATAAAGCTGAAATAATTATTTGTTATGTAAAGCGAGTTATCTCTATTGAAACCCGAGCCAGCGTAGTAAGGGTCTTAAAGGTAAGAGACGTTAAAAACTTTGCTGCCGAAACACACAATTTTTTACCTCACTACAGCGAAGAAAATTTTAAGGTGCAAGAAAAATAGCTTAAATAAAATAGTAAATTAGTAAATTTATTTATTTATAAATTAAAAATGAAATTCCTACTTTGTTACTATTTGTGACCCGAATGTTCTTTTTAATTGTGTTTTTTAATAAATTTCATTTGACTGAAAATGAAAATGAAAATAACTTTATTCAAATGCACTTAAAAATAAGTAGTTTTGAATCGTCCAACATTTATACCTACCACCCATTCAGGACGTCTTTTAACTGACAAGAAGAATGGGCGCAAGAAACTCGTCAGCTTTAACAGAAGTAACGACATTTACAATATAATCACCATACACAATCCACCGTCGTCACCATACACAATTCACAAAAAAAAACAAAATTATTAGGTTAGGTTGATTACAACAAAGTCAACAAGTATCTGTACTTACTTAAAGTAAGTATCCCTGAACATTGCAATAACATACAGGGAATAAACGACAAATTTAAGAAAGAACAAGATTTATGTTTAGTATTAGTCAATAATACTGAAGGTTAAAGCAGACCCATTTCCTAAGGCAGCACCCGTTCACGAGCATGACGCATGATACAGCCATCGCTTCGCTCGACCATATCTTAGGGAACGTAACGATCCGCACCACATGCCACCACCCAAGAAATGTTTTAAGAGAGCATGTCATACTCTAACTACCAGTAATAAATTAATTTTAAAAAATTAACAAATGCCAATGTTGTATGATACAACCTGTAATAAATAATGTCATGTTGAAATGACACATATTACTTCCATGCATCGCGATCTATTAAATAGTCGTTGACCTTGTAATAACCTTTGGACATGAGCTTATTTTTTACATATATTTTAAATTTATGATAAGGCAAATCTACTATACTTTGTGGAACTTTATTAAACGGTGCTATACCTTTCCCCAAGAAAGAGCCTCCTGTCTTTTGAAGTCTAAATCTTGGAACGGCAAGTCTATTCTTATTTCTGGTGTTAAAACAATGTACGTCGCTATTTTTGACAAAAGTATTGTAGTGTTTTCGTACATAAATTATATTCTCATAAATGTACTGTCCCGCCACAGTAAGAATATTAATTTCCTTAAAAAAGTCTCTGAGAGAATACCGAGGCCGAAGGCTGTATATTGCGCGGACAGCTCTTTTCTGTAATACAAAAATGCTTTCAATATTAGCAGCTGAGCCCCACAACAACAACCCATAAGACATTACACTATGAAAATAACTAAAATAAATTAACCTTGCCGTTTAAATATTAGTTAAAAGCCTTATTTTTTTTACAGCATATGCCGCAGGACTGAGTCTACTTGACAAGGCCTCAATGTGAGGGTCCCATTGTAGTCGTGAATCTAATGTAATACCCAGAAATTTTGTCTTTTCAACAAATTCGACTACTTCATCATTTAACTTTATATGTAGGTCAACCCTCCTTACATTCGGTAACGCAAATTGTATGCACTTTGTTTTCTTTGAATTTAGTGATAGATTGTTACTGGTGAACCATTCTAAAACTTTTGATAGCGTACTATTTACATTTTCAGAGCAATCATCGTGTCGAGAGACTTTAAAAACTAAGGAAGTGTCATCTGCAAATAGCACTGTCTCACATAGATTTTTAACATAGTAAGGAAGGTCATTAATATAGATCAAAAAAAGTAAGGGCCTTAATATTGATCCTTAGGGCACGCCCATAGTTAAGGGGGCTCCAGCAGACTCACTCTTATTAATAACAACTTTATGAATTTTATGTGACAAATACGACTGTAATAGGCTTTTTGACATATCAGAGACACCATAATGTTCCAACTTTTTTAATAGCGTGCGGTAATCAACGCAATCGAACGCCTTAGAAAGGTCACAAAAAATGCCAATTACATCTTGCTTGCCCTCCCAAGCATCAAGTTATTGGTTAATAAGTGCAACTCCAGCATCAGTAGTACTTTTACCTTTAGAAAAACCGAATTGATTTTTATGAAAAATATTAGTATCGGTAAAGTGAGCATATAGATAATTTTTTCAAAAATTTTACTGAACTCTGGTAATATAGATATAGGTCGAAAGTTAGCGGGATCATTTTTTTCTCCTGATTTGAACTAATAATACGTAGAATTTTTTTTTGCTTTGTACACTTTGATAGTTCTTTTTTGGGTGCAGTCCAAAACCCAATCATAATTTTATGAAATCTCACCCACCATACATGTAATATACTTTACATTTAGTATATTGTAAATATTATTTATTCTTATTGTTTTAATGATTTAAGAAACAAAAATAATTTAATAAAAATAAAACGGAGTTTTATAGTAGTAATTAACTTATAAAGACTATAATGGCGATTCGGAACGTACCACGTGGGTTTTTCTTTGAATAGAAAGGTTCTTATTTTGAAACACTTTTCCACGCTAGCGGATAAAACGCAATTTTCTACGCAGAAATTGATTGACAAACCAAACTTTTCCGAGCGTGTGAGGTGAAAAGTTTATTTGTTTTAAGTTCAAAGGTGCTAATTTCTGAATTAATCAGTAACTTATGACGAAGATTACTGTTCGTCTATCGTCATGAAACAGAACAAATATGAATAAACTTTAAAAATGACGTAATTGCGCTGCCCGGCGCACGTGGGCGATGCGATGGGTTTGAACAGAGGGCGGTCGATCGAAGATGACTGAGCAGAGCCAAACTGTAATTGTATAACATATAGAATTTTAGAGAAAGTGCGGGCAGTAGCTAGTCAACTAGACAAAAATGCTTGTTTGTTCATATTTTACACACTGCGTCATACCGTTCATCTGATTGAGATAAAGCTGTGCTAACTTATTGCTTACAATTTCGTAAAGGGTATTACATTCACCAGTACAGTCTAAATTCTGTGTTTCCTGACAAATATAATTTAGGGATCTTGAAGTCACAAGCGAATAGTTATCTTCTACAAGCACGTCACAGCCTAGATTGCATCGTCGCTTACCATCAGGCGAGATAGCGTTAACCTAGTAACGATATATAAAAACTTGTCAAATCCGACAGATTCGATTTTTTAGCATAATACCCAACAAATTGAGTTCAATATCAATTGAGAAGATTTTACAGTTTACGGTATGTAGACGTGCTGTTAGTTATTAACGTTTCCCAGTGAGAAGATCGTAACCTTGTTAATTTCAACGCTTCCATAACGCAAGCGTTATGGAAAAACTAACTGGCTATATGGTTAACTGGCTATATCTGTAGCTGTCTGGTCTCGAGTCGCCAGTCAAGAGCTTCTTGACATGGAGTTATCGTTAGACCTAAAATTTTGCCACCACCATCAAGTCCAAGGCTCACCTTTGTTCCTTGTCTTCACTATATAGTCCCTGCGTTAAGGTATCTTAAATGTTTTCTAATGATAGGGGGCATATAGTGCTGAATTATCGGCGTATGAATAATTTTTATGTCCTTATGTCGGCCACCCTAGCGACGCCGGGAAAGGTGTATATGATGCTTTGGCTAGGACCAGAGACTTCAGTTGTCCACGTAAGCGTTGCCATTTGGTTGTCCAGTTGTTCCAGATGTGGAACCGCTGGTTATGTCGATTTGTAGATGAGGCTTTAAGATCAAAAACCTTCAAATCAGAAGATGAGCAGGACTTAAAGGGTAAAGATCGAAAGAGTCGTCTTAAAGTGGAATGAGACGCCCGGAATTAAGAATTATTTCTACCTGGATCAAAAGAATAGTCTCTTAACTCTTTGTGCGTCAGATGGATTGAGTCAAGAACGAGTAACACACAGCAAATGGTTATAATAATAAATATATTTATTTCAACAGAGTAACAGTCTAGAATAATGTAATATAACATTTAAATAATAGCTAATTATATTCGATTATATACCAAAATAAGTGTTTATGATGCATCTGGATCATTGACGTTGACCTAAATATTATGCCTGACGTTATTGGCTTATAGTGCTGACGACGTTGAATCGGATGGGTGTACCATCTTTAACCCCTCATCAAGAGAGAAATTATCTAAAGGTTACTATGAACATTTCACTGTTTAAAACAAATTGACTGTTTCTATTTATTACATTTCTTTATATCCTAGACGTTAGTGAAGTCCATATTTTTCAAATCCAGCTGATAGACTTCTTTTCCAACGTCTTGCTGAAGTTTTCGTTCTTGTATTATAATGTTGATTGTTTATTGATATTAGATGCGTTTAAGGAGTTTTTATCTAGACGCCGAAACTTGTACATTGTAATCCTCATTGAGTGTAAATTGATATGTCCCTTTGACGTTGTACTTGTGCGTCCCATCTTTGCAGTGTTTTTATTATTTGGATATCTTCAGTAAAAGATCATCCATTTACTTCTATATATCTTCTGAATCTCCTACTTCTAAATTTGTATGTCATATTAGCGACGTTTTCAGTACCTGGTTATTTTTTGGTAGCATAATTTGTTTAATGTATGTTTCATTTCTATACTTGGGCATGTTGTCATCGGAGAACAGAAATTTATTGTCTTCGAATTCTTCACACGGTTTCATTACGGGTCTGTATTTGTGTATCTGTTCACCAAAGGTAAGGAAATCTAGGAATTATAGTGAGGATTTCTTGTTCTTTATAACATCTATGTCTAGAGGGAAATCTACTGGTCACGACGAACTCAGTATAGAGCATCTTAAGTATGCTGGCCTTCATCTACCTAAAGTCCTATATACGAGTCGTGTTTTTTAAGTAAGTACCGTTTTGAAATTAAAAAAAGATGTGCTAAGATATCTCAATAAATTTATTTTTACATGGAAGCCTGTACCTTTATCTATTTGCTACATAATTTTCGTCAATATTGAGGCACTTATTATAACGTTGTACCAGTTTTTGAATGCCCACCTCATAGAAGTCTGCCGCCGAAGAACTATTGCTTGTGGTATTTCTGCCTCGTAATGAGGCAATCAATGCAGCATCTTATCGTAAGACATTGCACAATCTGCTTCGTTCAATCGAGACGTAAGACGTGGCTAGTTGAGCAAGGGTATTGTTTTGCTGCATGATAATGCCCGTCCGCATGTGGCTAATCAGACCAAGGATCTCATCACATCTTTTCGATGGGAAACTCTAGATCATCCTACATACAGCCCTGATTTGGCGCCCAGTGACTACCATCTGTTCCTGCACTTGAAGAAACACCTTGGCGGTCAGCGTCTTCAAGACGATGACGAAGCCAAAACATTTGTGATGCAGATTTTAAAAAGTCAGGCGGCAAACTTCTATGAGGAGGGCATTCAAAAACCTGTACAACGTTATGACAAGTGCCTCAATATTGACGGCAATTATGTAGTAAAGTAGATTAGGGTACAGACTTTCATGTAAAAAAAAAAATATTGAGATATCTTAGCACGTCTTTTTTTAATTTCAAAACGGTACTTACTTAAAAAACACGCCTCGTATGTTGTACAACTTTTGTTTGGGGCATAGTTATACGCCTAATGAAATTATCCATACTATAGTGCTACCAATAGTGAAAAATAAAATGGAGGATATAGCGTATAAGAATAAATATCGGCCTATCTCATTGGCAACCGTTGTAGTTAAAGTATTTGATAGTGTGCTGAATACACAGCAAAATAATTATATAACACACCACGATAACCAGTTTGACCACCAACCAGATAGAATGCCGGCGATCATCTTGAACGATTGCGAACTAGTAAGGGTACATAAGTTTAAATATTTGGATCATATATTAACTCCCGACCTCAAGGACGACATGGACGTTGCGTGGGAGCGAAGGACGTTGTCAGTGAGGGCGAACATGTTGGCTCGCACATATGTACGTTGCACCAATCATGTAAAAATTACTCTCTTTAGAGCATACTGTCCAAATTGTATGTATGTGGCTCATGAATTCACAACATCTGCCGGCGTTGTGCGGAAATGAATTGCATGCAGAATAAATTTCTTTTTCTTTTTTTTCTCAGCTGTGTCACTGTTACTAACATAGGATATATAAATTATAACTCACAAAATAAGTAATGTTACTCAAATAAATAAATATATTATAATTATTATATCAATGCCCTACGATGCATAGTAGCTCTCCGTAAAGTGCTTGTGTCCAAGTTAATAAGCAAGAAAACCAAAATCAGTGTCTAAAAACTGTCATTAGACCGATATTGATGTACGGTTGCAAAACCTGGACAATAACACGCAAGAAAGAAAAGAAGTTGCTGGTGGCAGAAAAAAATATATTTCGATAAATCCTGAGGCCGAGCAAACGCGGGGACGGGACACGCAGGCTGAGAAAGAATGCCGAAATAAAAGTGCTTGTGGCCGACTCAATATTATGGGCGAAACAAAGTCATCTAGACTGCGCTGGCTCAGGCACGCCCGGTGGAACTCCCCAAGCATCGCTGGCTTGACCAGATCGGGAAAGATATCAGTCACCTCTAATTGCCGGATTGGCGACAGGTGGCTGTGGATAGAGCAGAATAGCGAAATCTTGTATCGGAGGCCAGGATCCACTATGGGTCGTTGTGCCAGCGCAGTAAGTAAGTAACTAAAACAGTTGAAGCTGCATGTGCCAGATTACATAGTAAATTACTTTTACTAAAAACTAGATTTAAAAAATAGCATAATAATCTAGAGCAGGTCCGATTTTAATGATAGCACTACACGAGTTTTTCTCTATTTAATGTTTAAAATAATACCAGAAATATTTCACGTTACAATGCTGAAATGAGAATATAGTTTATAAAAATACTTTTGATTTAATGCACTACGCAACAGACATTTAAAGCGTCGCAAAACCTTTGCCGATAAATAATGTCTTTGATATGAAAATTATTGACCGTTATTATTCTCTTAGTAAGAAACTTTAGAGATGTAAAGTTTCGTAATAAACACACAATAAGTTTATTCAAAATAAAGATGTTGATTGGTTTCTAATTATTCGAAGCTGTGATTTATTTTGTTCTTAAATATGATTAAATAAGTTTTTTTTATTTAAGTTAATTCATTATATTTCAGAAAATTCCATTTTCAAAATTTCATATTAAAATGGTCAATATCGATAAGCAGCAACACAACTCTTGAGCGTCGAGAAAATTCATTGCATCCGGGGTGTTATTTTTTTACTATGATATTTTACTGGCAAATAAATACTTTATGATCCTCTTAGCTGAATGTAGATTCGAATTTGTGCTACAACCCGTCTTCGATTTACTATAATAAAGAAAAAAATAAATGTTGTGTAAGGCGATAAAGCTCTTTCATTTTATCGAAATTACTTAAAATACTTATCAATAACGTATATTTTAAAAATATATGCTTCTTTAATTTATAATTTTTACTATTACGAGTAAGACTTTAGTGAAAAAAAAACTGACTTTATACCTACTCATTTGAGACTTGATCAAGTTGCTGTATACTACTCATAATATCTGTGATTAATGAATAATATACAATTCGAGTTTCTAAGATTTTAATTTAGGTAGGTTTAATTTAGATAGGTAAAATAAACTATAAAAATAAGCTACAACAAATCTAAATCTATTAAATTTAGGCCTAATTATCTGAGTGTCAAGTGCCATTTATAAATCTTATTTATAAAATTTTCTTTAATTTTCTTAAAGTAGTGTTAAAAATATCTATACCAGTGAACTTCTTATTATACATGTTAGTAAAACGATGATGCAATGAAATGATGCAATTACGTGTATAGAATTTTGAAAATTTTGAAAAGAAGTAGGAGGAACAAAAACGGATTGTTTGCGAGAGGACCGTAAGGGAAGGCGCACATGTGCTATAAAACCTATCTTACCCAGAAGCGTAGACGAATCTATTAAATTACTAAGTATTTTATAGGATAAATCTACGAAATGCTATATGGTCTATGTGAAGATTAAAAGATAACTTTGAGTCCATTATACATCCTAGGTCCCTGATGCTATGGACTATTGATTGGCTTATTATTTAATTTGTATTTGCAATTAGTGAAATTAATTTTCTTGTGTTAAATTGAGATTGATTTAAGTGTACATTAATCAAGAATACGTGATTTGATTCGCAGTGTTTATTTAAGTACACTAAATCTTCTTGTAATTTTATCGCAATCATTTATCGTTTTAATGACTTTAAATAATTTGGAGTTATCCGCATAAAGGAGATTGCTATAGTAGTTTATGATACTGTTGCATAATAAGGGTTCTTATAACATGAGTGTGTTTTAAAAAAACGAGCCGTAGGCGAGTTTTTTTATAGTATCACACGAGTGTTATAAGACCAAGTTATGTACAGTGTCATACACTACTTTATCTACTCTCATACTATATTACGTAAAACAATGTTGCAAACAAAACCAAACTTTGTTTAAATATTGAAAAGATTTTTTAAATGTCAAATGTTGGCGCCAAGGTGCAAACATCGATTGTGAATGCGTGTTGCGTCGTCGCGGACTCGTTCATTGAAACCTTTTTAAAGTAGAGGTTCAACCTCCTTGGTCCAGCTGGAGGTTGTATAGGTGTATCGTTATGATTAAAAAGTTATATTATGATACAGGTGTCCATACAAGACCTGTATCGTAATTAAACTTTTTTTTTTATTATTTTTGGCCTGTACGTAATGTTTGTCATAAGCATTTTTTTTTCAGTTTTAGAATCTTTGTATTATAGTATCAGAGTAGATAATTTTTTAAGACAATCACCGACATCATTAATGTGTAATGAAAAAGCAGACAGATGGAAATAAAAACATGATGAATTCATTAGTACCTGCATCTTTATGTGTATATGTAACGAGTTCGTTGAGAACTCAACGTGTTAATAATACTCAACTCATAGTTAACAACAACCGAACTTATTTCTGCGAGAGACTTTAAGTCGCACGATTGATTATCTTTTTCAAGGCGGTTGTCACGAGGCCATAAAATAATTTTAAAAGGCTTCATTTTTTTACAAATGATTTTTGGATATTTGGATTTTCTAAAATTTCAGAAAGAGACATATAATTTTTATAAATTTGTTGCTCTAATTTTGTCATTCTTTTTTGGAGAAGTGAAAAAGTTTGATAGTTACTACAATTCCTATATCGCTTCCATTTACTGTTATATTTCGACGATCGTTTGGTGCAACGGTAGCGATCCTACCTTTCGTGCCGACGGTCCTGGGTTCGAATCCCGGAAGGGGCAGATGTTTGTGTGATGAATACGAGCATTTGTACCTGAGTCATGGATATTTATATATATTTCTATGAATATTACATATCTATGTATCATATAAGTATGTCTATCCGTTACCCTAGTATCCATAACACAAGCCCTAAGGTGCCTTACTTTGGGCTAGGCTAATTGGTGTGATTGTGGGAAATATTATTATTATTATTATATTTATGACCGGTTGGTGCAACGGTAGTGAGCCTTTCGCACCGACGGTCCTGGAAGGGGCAATACAAGCATTTGTACCTGAGTCGTGGGTGTTTTTATACAAGGTGTCCCAAAAAATAGTGTCAAGCGTAAGTCCAGAGTTAGAGCACCTCTTGGAGTACCCGAATCACCCCCATGTATGTTCCGCGATTATTCGTAGTTTTCTTTTTGAAAATTTTGATCCAAAGAACTTAAAAATTTTAAATAAAAAAAGTAGAACATATTTTAATGTTTTTCTTTTTGCCACTGAATCATCTTTAGTGCTTCTTTTATGTCTAAAATAATCAGCTTCGTAACTTTAGTGGAAATTTAGAAAACAGTAGTGTAAAGTCAAAATTTAAATGTTAGTGAATAATTACTTAATAAATCATCTTTAAATAAAAAATCTAAACAGGCGAATTTATGGTTTCTAAGTATGTGTAAAAACTTCTCTAGACTCTCTGCTTTCATAATCATTTAAAAAAAGAAGTACTTAATAGGGCTACTTTGGCTTAAATCGGCCATCAAAGACAGCGAGGTGAAAATTTCATAAAATTTACCAAATTCCTATCAGATGATAAAAAAAAATATCTGGTCTTGTATACTTTTTTTACTTACTTCTAAGGTTCAGATTAATTACAATTTAGCAAAAATTAACTACATGAAACCCATATTTAAATATTTTTCTCGTGGATCACATCGGTTGTAGTGTTGGATGTAACGCAGTACTTACCTGCTAAAAAATTGCCCGAGTGAGAGAATATGAAAGAGACCGCATTATTGCTATCTCTCTCACTCTCATTGGCGAAATGGATAACTGTAACTGAGGAATGCTATTCTTTGTGACAAGGGGATGAGGCGGGGGGTGTAGTCCGAGCGCCTATTGTGTTTTTGCGCCAGTCGTTTGCCTGCTTTTGTTTGCGCCTTACGTACTATACGCTCATTTGTAATTATTTGACGAACTTTGCTTTCTTTACGGACCTTGAGTGCGATTACGATTTGGTTTTGTGTGAATACGGGATTTTGACAAATTTGGCATTCTTAACGGACTTTTCAAGCTCTTCATTTTGTGATTATGGATATGCAAGAGGAAATGCTTCTGAAGCAGCCAGGTTGTTCCGGCAGCAAGTACAAAATGGAGGTGGACCTCAGCCTGAAACTTGGCCTGATCATCGCATGATTTTAAGAGTACATAACTCTTACATGAAAGGACGCCTACCAGGTAGAAGATCGGGGCGCTCATCTGAAATGAGTGACCCAGATACTGTCCAATCAGTGGTCGAAGAAGTGGTGAGAGATCCATCAGTTAGTGTAAGAACAATAGAAAGTCGAATCGGAATTCCGAAATCACAAGCACATCGAATACTTCATCAAGAGCGTTTTCACCCATATCACATCCAGAAAGTTCAGCAGCTCAAGCCCGCAGACTACCCGAGAAGGGTGGCATTTTGTCAGGAAATGTTACGGAGACAAGCTGAAAACGAAAATTTCTTTAAAAATATTCTATGGACTGATGAATCACATTTTAAGCGATGTGGGGTGTTTAATGCGCATAACTACCATTCGTGGAGTATTGAAAATCCACACCTCACAAGGGAATCTAATTTCCAAGAACAATTTAGTATCAATTTGTGGTCAGGCATCCTAAACGGACAGCTGATTGGTCCGTTCGAACTACCGGACCGACTGAACAGCGAGTCCTACTTGCATTTCTACGACGTGATCTCGGCGTCTTATTAGAAGATGTAGACCTATTAACGCGGAGAAATATGATTTTTCAAAACGACGGCGCTCCATGCCATTTTGCTAGAAATGTTAGATAACATTTGTCTGAAACATTTCCAGGCAGATGGATCGGTCGTGGAGGGCCCATTGCGTGGCCGCCACGGTCCCCCGACTTGAACCCCATAGATTTTTTCGTCTGGGGATACTACAAGGAATTAGTATACGCCAAGGACATTACAAACGTCACAGTGTTAAGAACAAAATTAAGACAAGCGGAAGAAACAATAAAAAACAACAGAATTGCATTTATAAATTTAAAAGAAAACTTTTTTAGACGATGTAGAATATGTATTGAGCACGAAGGTCGTCATTTTGAAAACTTTCTTTAAGCGATCGAATAATAAATACTTTGAAAATAATGTTTTGTTTCATTTATTAAGTTATAATAAACCTTCAAAGGTTATTAAAGATGGCAGCAGGAACAGTTATTTTTGACCTTCAAATAATAAATTTTTAGCTTTTCTACAATCATTTTTGGTTAATTAATAAATAATTGGAATTTAAAAAAAAAATACAGAAATCGAGTTTTATGAAATTTTCACCTTGCTGTCTTTGATGGCCGATTTAAGCCATAGTAGCCCTATTAAGTACTTTTTTTTTAATTATTATGAAAGCAGAGAGTCTAGCAAAGTTTTTACACATACTTAGAAACCATGAATTCGCCTGTTTAGATTTTTAATTTAAAGATGAATTTTTAAGTAATTATTCACTAACATTCAAATTTTGACTTTACACTACTGTTTTCTAAATTACCACTAAAGTTACGAAGCTGATTATTTTAGACATAAAAGAAGCACTAAAGATGATTCAGTGGCAAAAAGAAAAACATTAAAATATGTTCTACTTTTTTTTATTTAAAATTTTCAAGTTCCTTGGATCAAAATTTTCAAAAAGTCAGAAAAAAAATGATTACTCGAAAACTACGAATAATCGCGGAACATACATGGGGGTGCTTCGGGTACTCCAAGAGGTGCTCTAACTCTGGACTTACGCTTGACACTATTTTTTGGGACACCCTGTATATTTCTATGAATATTACATATCTATGTATTATATATGTATATCTATCCGTTAACCTAGTATCCATAACACAAGCTTTACAGTGCTTACTTTGGGCTAGGCTAATTGGTGTGAATGTAAGTAATATTTATTTACATATTTCCTTAACTACTTTTATTAATGTATACAAGGGCGGGCTTTTTTGTTTGTAGTTAAGATTGTAGTATGGACCATGTTAATTAATAATATTGTTAATAATTGTATAAAATCGTTACAAGGTTATATTTTTCACGTTGTAAGATTATTATGGCATGCTAGCGATTCCATTTTTTGGATATATCATTTTAATAATTATTATTTCTTAATAATTTCCGCAAACGGGATGTGTGCGAAATAAAAAAAAGAATTACTCTAGATAAATAATTAATAAGTTATTTAATTTTAACAATAAACTTTAAATGTTTCACGTTGAATAGAAGTATAATACTATTTATATATCGTGCGGGTATTGGGTAGTCGAAATTATAATAATTAATTTAATTAGAGCTTAATTTACCTAAATAACACACAGTATAAAAATTTTAAACATATTAATTCCCTAACACATTCGCTAATTAACTCAGTCCTCCAATAAAATTGCCATATTTATCAGAAATTAACATTTAAAACTTCGCAGAATATGGTAAAGGCATGCAAACCACGATTACAATAATACAATAAAAATACATACAAATAGCTTCAATCGTTGTTCAATTAGAATTATGAGCTTACGGGGTCACGCATCGTTTTGTATGGATATGCACGGAAGCTATGATCGTGCAGTCGTAAGCGTTTATATTCGCCGCCCTGATTTCACATAAATCATAATCCACGTTCGCGATCTGTTCGTTTACTCGTCTACGCGGCACTGCGCTCACTCACTTATACATATTTACCGCTAACAATTAATTTAAAGAGGATAATTTTTCGTTATATTTTGTAAACAAACGATAGTATGTAATACATCATAGCTCGCCGTCGTAAGAATATAGATAACAAAAACGTTAAATATTTCATTATATTTATGATTATTTTTCTGTTAGTTTGTTTTTAGTCATTTCAGTAACCTATACCTAGCGAGTTAGGTTAATATGCCTATGCAGTTAAGATATTCAATTTGTGAATTATATATTTTTCTCAATTAATTACTGACGGTTAATTCAAACAGTGTTATGTAACATTATCTTTTTACCCAATTCCACAAGATCAGAAATCCCCATTCGGAATTATGACATTAGGGATTTAGAGGCTCCGCGGGCAGACCACAAAGGTTGTAATGAAAATCTCAGGACAGAGCCACTTATTATGTCTTCTATACGTGATGTGGGTTGCGAAATTTGAACGCTCATGCCACAGTTAAATCGATTGGTTGAGCCGGGTCAAACGAGCTGGGTCGGATAAAATGACCTGTACGTCTAAATTTATATGGAAGAATATAGTTTCTGATTTAGACATTAGTATTTTCGATATTTTCACAATTTAACTCAATTTCTAATGTAAATGGAAGAGGAGAATAAAGACATGGTGAAGAAATAAACTCATGTAAATTATAAAAATCATTATTAACGTTTTTGTCTTCTTCATTAAAAATATTGACAAAGGCGCTTCGATAAAATTATTGGATATTTTTTTATCCTTATAATTTCTATTGTGTATAATTGAAATAATAAAATAAGTTTTTCCTCGCCAAAAAGGATGTCTAAAGAGGAACGACTATCGTTTGATCTTTTGAATTCTAAGCGAAAACAAAACAGATGTTCCCGGGGTTCATGTTTAAATCAAGTCCCTAAGATAAACAAGGCCTTCCAGCTAATGCAATTATTCGTACCGAGAGCAACGTGTTATGTTAATACGAGTATTTCTTCAATGCCACTCCATTAAGTAGGGTGAATGCGACAGTTCCAGACTGATACAAATAGGGGCCTAATCCAACGATTGAGCGTGAACTATGGCTGTCGTTTGGCGGATCCAAAGACGTAATGGTCCTTCTTTGTCGCTAATGTGCCATAAAGGAACGTCCGGGTAACAAAGCCGGAATCAACCTCCGATCGCTTAAGTCAACAATTGTTTGTTTTAACAGTAAAGTATTGAATTAATGGCGCAATATCCAAAAGGGTTAAATAAGAAAACTTTTAAATTTGATCTACATAGTTATGTTTCCAAAAACAAATTGTGGCGCATAAAATTGAGTAACCCATCGTGTTTTGCGTTGTATGTTTTCTATAATTATTTTGCGTAGGTTTCAAGACATTTTTTACATAAAAAATATCATCAAAGTTTAAAAACGGAGCCTCACGCACCAAACCGTTGCATGTGGAAGTATGGGATTTACCTTGATCGTTTTTCTATAAACACAAAGATATTAGACATCGGGTTATTTCAGATTTTACCAGTATCGATTCCTTTCGAATGATTTAAAGGGCGTTAACTTTATTAGATAAAATGTAACGCGAAGTTTAAAGTTTCAGATATTAAATACCAAGCATAATTTTAATCATATAATATGTAAGGTGGTTTCTATGTTCAAAGTTGTTTTTTTATTGTAATGGCTTGTTGAAAATGATTATGAATAAACTGCCGATAGTATCTCTTTTTAGTATTTAACAGCTTAACCGCGCGGCCTCGCATGCCTATTGTTTTAATTTCAAATAGTTTCCCCATTTAACTCGTTATTTTTCGAAATTATTCTCTTGTCATTTAACAAAGCTTTTATAATAACTTCAAAAAACTAACCAGGGCGTTCAAGGAATCAGTATTTACCTAACAGTACAGATGGTTCTGTTAAGATGCTAACGATATTACATAGTTTATATATCAAATATCCCGCTACCGCATAGACATGTTATTTTGACGTCTATCTGTGAGTATGCATAAACATTCATAAACATGCATTCTTTTAATCAGTTATATTATAGTTGTTGGTGTTTTATGTAACTAAATTATTTAACAATTTGGAAAAGGCGATCCAAATCTGTTCTGTAGATTTTGCGTGAAATAGTATATAAATAACACAAATTTTTTTATTACAAATTTTTACATTTACTTCCAGGACGACGTCTATACGTTAAAATTTGCACAAAAATAGATAAAATGGGTCCTGAAATTATTCTTTTTTATCTGTCACGGGAAATTCAAGTAGGTAATTTGAAAAATATTATCACTATTTATTTGTTTGCTATCAAGGAAATTTTATGTAGATTAAAATTGTTATAATGTGTTGTTGTGCGGACAACATGTTAATATTTTATGAGCACGTTTTAGAGAAAGGCGACGAGGAAGGTGACGGGCAAGGCTTAATGTTAATACTATAAATGTTAATATTTTAAATGAAAATAGTAGTTTGGTTATGATAATATTTCTTGTTATTAAAAAGTTAACAAGAAAGAACCCGAAGATCTTGTTTTGTAATTGCATTACAAAGAACCAGGAGACGAAAAAATCGGAAAAAAAACTTATTATATATACGTATAGTAAGTATAGTTAAAATTCCACCGATTTTATTAAAATAGACAGTTGTCTTCGTCTCCTCTAAAGTTGGTAAAAATGACTTATGCGGTGTTGTTAGCTAAGGGACGATTTATTAAATCAAAATGTAGTATGTATGAATTTTTACATACTACGAGCTATTTGTAGACCGCACGGTGGTTCTTTTATATTGCTCTTTGTATTTTTCACATTGTTCACATTGTGAATCAGTCAGTATTAAAGTTTTCATAGAGTTGAATAACTCGTACACTGTTAAATTGTTTGTTGTGAATGATTTATCCGCAGATTTAATAATCAAATATTAACCAAAGAAACAGTGGCTTTTAAAAAATAGACCAACGGTTGTCAACGCGCGTAAAATCGTTCAGTTCAAGTTCTTGCCATTTCCAGACGGAATAGCATAGAATTCAACTCTATTTCGAGATGTAAGACGTCTGTGACTGCATGAGCAGAATTAGTGTTTACTTTGTGCACAAAAAGTTTTTAGTGGATCCTGGTCTATTTAATTAGGTGTATGTAATTTAATCGTATACAAAAGATTTTTAGGATATATTTAACCTTATTTCACTATAATTTATTTATCCTCTAAATATGAGCAGTGCACGATATCCAAAATTACGGTCCACAGATTCACTTCGACAATTATTAAGGGAAATTGGTATAATTAACAATATATTAAAATATTATGAAGACAACACATATTTTAGAACTTTTTCTAAATAGAGTGATAACCATTCGTTTAACACTAGAAAAATAATAAACTTGCTGTTCCGGATTGCAATAAACTTAACTGTCTTAAAGAAATCTCAAATAGTTGTTAAAAACACTTATGTGCTAAAACTATGAGAGAATTGATTATTATTTGAAAAATAAAAAATATTCAAAGATAAAAATACTTTAATAACTTTTTTATTTATCAATTTATAAAAGTTATTGAGGGTAAATTTAAGATTGCTGAATTGTTTTCAGCCTTATTTTTCATTGGCACTAGCAAACAAACATACCGCATAATTTGACAAAACTTGCTGACAGTTAATAAAAAAAATCCTTTCCTAACCTTACCTGCAATATATATCAAATTATGCCAAAATAGGATCTATTAATCATTTTAGACGAATCGTAGGGCATTAAAAAGCACTACCCAAACTGCTAAGGTTTATAGTGAGTGCTGTTCAGGATTTCATATACGATACGACACATTACTAAAAGCAAAAATATTTTATATGGATATATTATTTGCATATTTCAATGTTATCTTGTAACATAAATTATTTAAATAGAAAAATACTAGAAAAAATCTACTCGGCTCACAAGTGAATTCTCAAGCGGAAAACGAAGCCGCAACATTTGGAAGTCCGGTCCAATGCTCTCCCAATTAAGCTACCGAGCCTTGTGAACACCCGTCCAAATTTTCTAGTATCTTTCTAAGGCGCTTAACACACTGCACCGCGCCCCGTCGCGTAGCGCGTGGCCGCAGATTTTATTTTTGTATGCAAGAATCTCAATTAATATAGAAAACACGCCTATGACAACACACTGCCGACGCGAGAACGCGCGGGAAAACGCCCCGCGCGCAGTTTCTGCGCGGGAGCGCGGGGCGTGAAGAAGTAGGGTCAACTTGTATTGAAAATCTGCGCGGGGAAGCAGATTTCACCGCTAAGTTAGGCAGATCTGCGCCTCTGCGCGGGGGCGCGTTTTCTGTCGCCACGCGCACCGCGGCGGGACGCGTCTCTAGTGTGTGAACCGCCTAATTTTACGCTGTAGGCCAGCGATGTCTCATCAATGAGAGGAACATCCACTCGTATTCAAAAGCTATAATTTTACAAATGTTAAGAAAATCGATTAAACAATTTAATTAAACCGTTTTATTTTATTTTTTGCATTTTTCAAAGTTATCTTATAACATAAATTGTTTCAATAGAAAAATAATAAAGCAAAAATATTATCAGGTTAACAATATCATCAGATTAGAATAAAACACTTTTTTTACGGATTTTCGCGCATGTTTTATTTTTATTTCATATTTAATCCTGACGTTTCGATTCCTTTACAGGAGCCGTGATCACAGGATGACTAAGATGATGGTTTTCATGTATTTTCTACTACCTTCACAATATTTTAATCGGGCACGTTCCTAATTATTAAATTATTTTATATAAATCAAATTGTTTAATTTTAATTTTTAAATATTATTTAGTTATTTAATTAATTCTCACTACGATTACATTGTATACTACTGAGTCTACTACCAGTTCGGAAATTGGGAGGCCCTTCCGAGAAGAACTGGCGAAAGAAACTCGGGCAGGAGCAAATCCGTAAAAAAGTATTTTATTCTAATGTGTAATGTGCGCGGAAGTGTAAGAACTAAATAATATCATCAGATATTATGTATTTATTGATCAATACATAATCCGCTACTTAACACTAACATAACACCACTGTATATATTACTAGTTATTTTTTTAAATAATTATCGACTGTTTTAAAAAGTGTTATTTTAGTTACTTTTGAATATTTTTGGCATTGATAACATTACGCAACCTTGTAAGGAGTTGTCCGCTCAACGCAAATATTGCTCGGGTTGGCTCGGCTGACTGTTCTCAGTAGATACTGAGCGGCGGAACGTGGTGTGCATATAAGACATACCATCTTTTAAAGGGTTTGATCTTCATCACTTTACAGTATTTTAAACAGATTATCATCATCATACTCAAACTGCTGCTCAATTTTTGCCAACACAATAATTCTTAAGATTTTGCTTTGAAGTTTAATTATATGGTTAATATAACAGATATACGTGCGACTACATCTGCTTAATCCAGGATGTAAGATTAAACTAGATATAAGATATACAACTACGTGGGATCCCTCATCCCACCTGAGGGCTCAGAGGCGTAGTTGTTTTTTACACGCGTATTTTATATCTTATAGAAATATTGCATTGTGAATGAAAAAGTTAAATAAAAGCACAGAATATATAAGTTATAAAGTATCATTTACATTTTAAACGGAATTTGATTTAGACAATTATGATATTCGCAAGTAATTGTCTGAGTTTATTGCATACGATTTCTTTATGTTTCCGTCGATTGAACTATCTATCATTAATCTGAGGTGGTGAAATTCGAGTGGTGGCTTTTGAATGTCAGGACAATAAGACTGTTTGTTTTCACTTTTCCTATGCAAACAACCGTAGTCATGAATAGTGATATTATTTTATGGAGAATATATTAGGGGTTAAAGTATGAAATTGCCGATTTGTACTGAAAATCTATATTGTTTATTTTTTAAATTTTTAACAAATTTATTTAATCAAAATAGTTGCCATTATTATCTATACATTGCTGCCATCTAATGGGAAGGTCATTAATGCCTTTGCGATAGAATTCCGACGATCTAGACTGCACAAACTGTGTGAAAGCATTTTGTACTGCCTCCTGGGAAGAAAACTTCTTGTCACGTAGATAATTGTCCAAATCACGAAAAAAATGGTAGTCCGTTGGAGCAAGGTCTGGTGAATACGGAGGATGACGAATGGTTTCTAACTGCAGTTCCTGAAGGGTCAAAATGGTTTCTCGTGCTGTGTGAGGTCTCGCGTTGTCGTGGAGCAATAATGGTGAAGATCGATTCATGAGTCGGGGCTGTTTTACTGCTAGTTTTGTCAACATGGTTCGGAGTTCGGCACAATAGACATCTGCCGTTATTGCTTGACCAGATCGGAGAAAACTATAGTGAATAACACCATGCTGAGACCACCAAACAGTTACCATTACCTTTTTATTGGTAAGTTTTGCTTTAGGACACTGTTGTGGCATTTGACCTGGGGTCAGCCATTGCATTTTTCTTTTCCGGTTATCATAAAGAATCCACTTTTCATCACATGTTACAATTCGATCCAATATTCCTTCATTTCTGTACCGGTTCAACAAGGCAACACAAGTTTCAACACGCGTTTCTTTCTGCAGATCAGTCAAATCATGAGGCACCCATTTTTCGTATTTTTTTATTTTATTGATTTGACGCAAGTGAGTCAATATTGTGGGTAAGGTAACGTTAAACCATGCCGCTAATTCCTGGGTACTTTGACTAGGATCGGCTTCCACTATCTCTCTTAATTCATCGTTATTTACCTGTGTGGGCGGTCTTCCTCGTGGCTCGTTCTTTAAGTCGAAATTTCCATCACGAAAGCGTTTAAACCAAAATCGCACGGTGCGTTCATTAGTAGACCCCTCTCCAAACGCAGCATTGATATTGCGGGCTGTTTCTGCCGCGTTAGTTCCGCGTCGGAACTCGTATTCAAAAATAACTCGAATTTTCGCAGTATCCATCTTTCTTGTCTAAATTGAATAACAAAAACAATTGAAAGTCGATATTCAAATGTTTTACATTTTTTAAAAAAAGAACATCATAGAAACCATTTAAAAAAAGTTTCATTCGAAAACCTCAAACCATGAAGATTCTATGTCAATTCAAAGAACCTATTGCAATAAAACGGCAATTTCATACTTTAACCCCTATTATTAGAAAAATTATTTAGTATTTTAATATTTAGCAACTTTGTTTTGTCGGCGTTTAGTACCGATCTAGCATCGTAACAATACTTAACAACAGAATTAAGATCGAATTGTATGCGATCTGAATTTTTTTGTTATTTTATTGTCTGCTGCAACTAGACAGATAACATCTGCAAACTAGAAACAACTTATACCAACTGTATCAACAACTAACAAAAAGTTTTATTTATATATATTGTAAAGAGTTAAGGTAAACATCGAAAGCTTATGGCGTTTCGCTACACAGAGAAAAATTTCCTTACGTTTATTCTGAGTTTGTCCATCCAAATTGGTTTCCGTCCGAAATGAAGCATTTTCCTTCCACGATTTTACTTCTGAATTGGAAGGTCACGAAATTCCTTCCAAAACTTAGAAGGAAATCCATTTTTTTCTGCTAAAACAGTAGATCAAATTGGAAGGAAAATAGTTGGAAGAAAAAAAGTTGGAAGTAATTTGAAGGAAATTCCTTCCACTTAAAGATTAATTTTTCCTTCCAAATAAAAACCAATTAATTCAGAGGGAAAATTCATCAAATGGGAAGATTGTTTTTTCCTTCAAAATAAATGCCGTCTATTTTGGAAGATAATCAAAACCGAGTAGGAAGGAAATTATTTAGAAGGAAAATAATTGGAAGAAATTATCTTATATTTTGTTAAATCCTTCCAAAAACGATGGACAATATTTCCCTCCAAATATATAACTTCTATTTTAGAAGATTTGGAAGATCAAATTGGAAAAAAATTCCTTCTGTTTAGTTATTTTCTTCTAAAATGGACGCACTCATTTTCCGTCCATATAAATACCACCTGTATTAGAAGATTTCGAAGACCAAATTGAAAGAAAATTCCTTCTGTTTAGTAATTTCCTTTCAAAATGGACGCACACGTTTTCCGCCTAAATAAATATTGTCTGTTTTAGAAGATGTATTCGGGAGAAAATTCCTTCTATTTAGATATTTCCTTCCAAAAAGAACGCATCCTTTTTTCGTCCAAATAAATACTGTCGTATTTAGAGGATTTGCAATGCCAATTCGGAAGGAAATTCCTTCTGTTAAGTTACTTTCTTCCAAAAAGGACGCATACTCTTTCCAACCAAATAAATACTGCCTGTTTAAGAAGATTAAGTAGATGAATTCGGAAGAAAATTCCTTCTCTTTAAATATTTCCTTCCAAAAAAAGACACATACTTTTTCCGTCCACATAAATACCGTCTGTTTTAGAAGATCTGGAAGATGAAATTGGAAGGATATTCCTTCTGTTTAATTATTTCCTTCTCAACTGGTCGCACTCATTTTCCGTCCAAATAAATACCATCTGTTTCAAAAGATTTGGAAGTACAAATTGAAAGAAAGTTCCTTCTGTTTAGAAATTTCCTTTCAAAATGGACGCTCACGTTTTCCGCCCAAATAAATATGGTCTGTTTTAGAAGATTTGGAAAACATATTCGGAAGAAAATTCCTTCTGTTTAGATATTTCCTTCCGAAAAGGACGCATACTTTTTCCGTCCAAATAAATACCGTCTGATTTAGACGATTTGCAAAACCAATTCGGAAGAAAATTCCTTTTGTTTAGCTACTTCCTTCTAAAAAAGACGCAAAGCTTTTCCGTCCAAATAAATATTGACTGTTTTAGAAGATTTGGAAGACCAAATTGGGACAAAGTTTCTTCTGTTTAGTAATTTCCTTCCAAAATGGACGCACACGTTTTCCGCCTAAATAAATATTGCCTGTTTTAGAAGATCAGGAAGACGTATTAGAGGAAAATTTTTTCTGTTTATATATTTCCTTCCAAAAAGTACGCATACTTTTCCGTCCAAATAAATACCGTCTGATGAGTATTTGTAAAACCGATTCGGAAGAAAATTCCTTCTGTTTAGTTACTTCTTTCCAAAAAGAAAGCATAGTGTTTTCTGTCCAAATTAATAGTATCTCTTTAGAAGATCGGTAGACAATTTTGTAGAAAATTCCTTATAATTAGATATTTCCATAGATTTAGTATATATAAATCTATGGATACTTTCTTACAAAAAGGACCCATATTTTTTCCATCTAAATAAATACCGTAGTATGTTTTAGAAGATTTGGAAGTCTTAATTGGAAGGAAATACCTTATGTTAAGTGATTACCTTCCAAAAAGTTCAGATATTATTTCTGTTATAATCAATATAGTCTGTTTTGAAACGTTTATGTTACGGTATATCCATCACACCATATTAGTGTGTGAATAGAGAGACTAAAATAAATACATGATATATATATATATTTTTTTTATTTTTTATTATTATACAGACATTTTACAAGAAGGCAGACTGTTTGGCAATGATTTCAAGAGACGATCGGTAGTAGACTAGAGCAGGACCATGAATACCTATACCGTTTAAAAAACCGAATGAGCCCTTAAAAAAAAAATTGCATTTTGAGGAGTAAAAGAACCAGATGAAAGGTAAATGTAAATAATACTGCAAATGAAATTGAATTTTTGTCTACAAGTGCACTTAAACATTCATTGAATGTTTGTCTTAAATTATCACAGATGATACATTTTTCTGTTGAAATTGATTTAATAAAGCGTGGTAAGCACAGATAAAAATAATTCGATTCGTTCTCTTAATTCATTTGTACATACTAATGGATGTTTAAGAGTTGTTGGACGTATCGATAATTCATGCTTGAATTTTGATACTAAACATCCGATATTATTACTAAGTAAACATTGCGTTTTGTCATATCTTATTATGAAAGATATTCATGTTAACAAAGTACTTCATGGTGGGCCACAATTGATCCTAAATATTAGTAGACACAGTCCAATACTTTTTATTGGACTGTTTTAGGTAAAGTATTAGTAAAGAAAATAGTTCATTCGTGTATACCATGTTTTAAACAGACAGCAAAACCAGTGCTACAATTAATGGGAATCTTACCTAAGGAAAGAATAACAACTTCTAGAGCTTTTGTCAAATATGGAGTAGATTACTTTGGGCCAATAAATCTAAAACTGTATAAAGGTAGATGTAAGAAAATTCAAAAAGCATATGTTGCATTGTATGTTCGCTTGTCTACAAAGGCAGTGTATTTGGAGTTAGTGAGTAATTTGTCCACACCTGTTTTTATTGCTTCGTTTAGACGATTTATTACGAAACGTGGTAAATGTACAGAAATATGGTCTGATATGGGAACAAACTTTCAAGGAGCAGCCAAAGAACTAAATAGATTATTTTCAAAAAATGTTTTAAATGAGTTTGTACCAATATTGGCAAATGAAGGCACTTCTTGGAAAGGACAATGCCGATTTGTGACCGGAAATGGCCAAGAATGAAATTATTACTAATTTAATTTAAAAATAAAAATACAATTTTTAACGTATAGAACTTATCTAAAAGCAGATTACGAATCTAAAAACCAATAAAAAGTTGTGTGTGCTTAGTAAGCACTTCCCTGTGATATTGCTTTACTGCGCCATCGCTTTGGATATCAGCATTTTGGCCGTCCTTTATTTTTGATTAATATATTTACATAGTTAAATAAACATTTAAATAAATATATGCGTATATTAATAGCCTAAATATGTTACTTTTTCCTTTTATAAGGAAATAATATATTATCATTTCACCGTTTGAGACCAAAAGCGCTAAGAGCGAAACATTATTTATTAAAAAAAAGTGACGTATGGTTAGGGATAGAGCATCGAAACCAAAGTATCGATACTATACTCATTGAGTATAAGAAAGGTAATCGATACTGGTATCGTACTTGCATCAAAAGTATTGAGTTACTCAGGTATCGAATACTTTTTGTTTGATATTCAGTATAAATAACAAAACAAACCGACTTCAAAAAGTAAACTAAAAAGCAAAAAATAATTTACTTCGCACAAAGTAATACGTATTTCCATTTAATTAAATAGAAATTATTATATAATTATTTGATAATTTTGAAGTCGGTGTCAAGTAAAACAATAACTGTGTATAGATATTATCAATCTTACTAGTGGTTTTGTAAGCCAGTACTTAGGTACATGATATTTAAAAAGTTACTTTGATATTTAGTAGGTACCGATTCATATATTTTTCTAATACTTTTACTGTTTTGTAATTGCTTTGATATATTTAATAATATTGTGTGTACTTTTGTGAATATATATTAGTGTGAATATATTAATGTGAATATATAGTAGTTATAAATATTGTGTGTACTAGTGTGTAATTTGATATTGTAGTAGGGTTTTTGTAGCATTTACTTGGAACCGACTTCAAAATTATAAATAAAAATATGTAGCTTAGTTCCGCAAAACTCAAGCAGCGTGCACCGTCCGCCCGCCCGCAAATAAATGCAGAAACCGCAGACACCGGCACCTTCACCAACTACTCTACACGTGTTTCGCCACCACACGGAGCATCATCAAGAGCTCTTAGACCGTGCAATAACGAGTACTACTACACACTTAGTGCACTTAGTGCTCGTTATTGCACGATCCAACAGCTCCTGATGATGATCCGTGTGGGGGTGAAACATGCGTACAATAGATTTACTATATATATATATATATATATATATATATATATATATATCTGTATAAAGAATAAGTAATGTATTAAAAACCATTAAATTAAACTGTTTTACCAATAATAATGCAAAAATAATAATAATTTATGCCATAGACAAATAAAACGAATACATACCGACAGTTAACCTCAAATCAATAAATGCACTTAAAAAAGCGCCATCACTTTGGTCAAAACTTCCCGGAGACTGCCATGCTAGCGACCCGAGATATTTCACCCGATAGTGGGCTACTTCTTCACATTACATTAAGACGGGAGGCTGTTTTTTCCACTAAAATGCATCCTGTGCATAAACGGCAGTCGGGGATAACTAGATTTAAAAGGTGCCTCGGTAGCTACACGAAACTTGTAGAACCGACGTGCTATCGTAGAGGATTCTGGTATTGCAATCCTTTACCTTCCGTGCATCTCTGGGGCCTTCTTCATATCATTTGGGATGTCACCAACAGATTTCATAATTATACTTTACATAGAAACCACAAGCAATGATTATTGAACTAATAAAAACATAAAAAGTACCATGAAAAGTATCGATTCTTACTCAGTATCGTATTAAAAAGTATCGAATACTAAATTACTTGGTATCGTAACCAAAGCATCGAGCATACTCAGGTATCGATACTTTTTGTGGATCCCTACGTATGGTTAGCGTCATTTGAAGTGTTTTATACTATTGTTGATGTATAATATTGTACTATTACTTAACTAATATTGAAACTATTTGTAGCTAATATAGCTCGCTAACAGAGTGTTTAGATTTACAGTATGTGGAAAATTAACCAACTTGTGTTATCAGTATTAACATTCCATATCAATATAACCTCAAGAACATGAATTCTCTTCTGGCCGAATGGTTAACATTTCAGGTAAATTATCAACTGTTTAGTTACAGATGCTTGCATACACACACACACTATTAAGATATAAATATTAAATATATTTCTGTATGTCTTCAAAAATAAAATGTTTTGTATACTTTGTAAACAGATATCGGATTTGGTTTGTGGTGCCTGTCATGACTTCATTGAAAGATTCATTGCAACCAACTCGAGAGAAAGACAATATGGGCATGCCAGTATTTATTTTGGTTGTGAAAGATCTGTTGGTTGTGTTAGAAGACATATTAGAAAAGCAGTCCACAAACATCCGTTGCTTCATACTGGCATCATCGCAGAACTGTAAGTATTGCCTATATCTGCCACTCTTATTATTACTTAATCTGCTAATATTATTGTCATAGTTTCTTAAACAGTTGCCATGTGTGAATGTTGCATCTGACCAGAAATCTATGTTATGTCATTTTTCTATGTAATTGACCTGTTTCCTATTTAGTTGTTCATTGACACCTTTCTATGAATGTTCACATATGTAGATTTTACATTTAATTATTCATATATATATATATATATATATAGTGTGATTATTAAAAGAACACAAAATATTGCCACAACTTTAAATAAAACACTTTAATTATTTTACAGGTGAGACCGGCCAACTTTCTTTGTCATGCTTGCTTTGTGAGAACTAATAGAGAAATAGCATGAATATAACTGATTTAAATATTGTGATGGTAGTGGAACATATATCACAACCATTGCCTTAATGATCCTGTCATCATGGCTCCTTTAAAGAAGTTTAAACATCATGGCTCCTGTAAAAGAAGTCGAAACGTCTTGATTAAATATAAATTATGCGCTAAAAACTGTGAAAAAGTTGTTTTATTTACCGCAGGTGTTTTATTTTAAGAACTGCCTAATTTGATTATATCCAATGTGTTGAACTATTTATTCCTAATTGAATATTGGAAACTAAACAACATAAGAGTACTATATATATAGAGAATAAAATATGAGAACTGATAACATGCAATGTTTTATTAAAAACAGTGAATAATAGCAATTTCCTCTTTTGCAATTTAAAGCTAAGTTTATAAAAATCAGATATGTGTACTACATAGGTATGTATTGCACACATCTGATTTTTATGAATTTAGTTAAATGTAAAAACAAGTATGTTTTTTCATTGATAAACAGACCCCAGTCTCTGCCTACCCCTTCTACAGGCCGGGCGTGAGCTGTATGTATGCATGTAAGAAGACTTTCAAGTATGTACCTATGGGAGGTTTCCCATCTCTATATCTTTACATTTTACCGATGCAATGTAATGGTTATTTATTACATTGCATGATGAATAATTATTAGTTTTATAATGAATAAAAAACTAGGATAGGTATCTTCATAAATATAAATCTATAAACCAGTCATGAGTCATGAAAAGAAGATGTTTATAGTCACATAGTGTTTTATTCGATTCTTTTACATGATTAGTATGAGATAAGAGCGAAATAATAGGCAAAATACTAATTCAAGTAATAGGGGTTAAAGTATGAAATTGCCGTTTTATTGCAATAGGTTCTTTGAATTGACATAGAATCTTCATGGTTTGAGGTTTTCGAATGAAACTTTTTTTAAATGGTTTCTATGATGTTCTTTTTTTAAAAAATGTAAAACATTTGAATATCGACTTTCAATTGTTTTTGTTATTCAATTTAGACAAGAAAGATGGATACTGCGAAAATTCGAGTTATTTTTGAATACGAGTTCCGACGCGGAACTAACGCGGCAGAAACAGCCCGCAATATCAATGCTGCGTTTGGAGAGGGGTCTACTAATGAACGCACCGTGCGATTTTGGTTTAAACGCTTTCGTGATGGAAATTTCGACTTAAAGAACGAGCCACGAGGAAGACCGCCCACACAGGTAAATAACGATGAATTAAGAGAGATAGTGGAAGCCGATCCTAGTCAAAGTACCCAGGAATTAGCGGCATGGTTTAACGTTACCTTACCCACAATATTGACTCACTTGCGTCAAATCAATAAAATAAAAAAATACGAAAAATGGGTGCCTCATGATTTGACTGATCTGCAGAAAGAAACGCGTGTTGAAACTTGTGTTGCCTTGTTGAACCGGTACAGAAATGAAGGAATATTGGATCGAATTGTAACATGTGATGAAAAGTGGATTCTTTATGATAACCGGAAAAGAAAAATGCAATGGCTGACCCCAGGTCAAATGCCACAACAGTGTCCTAAAGCAAAACTTACCAATAAAAAGGTAATGGTAACTGTTTGGTGGTCTCAGCATGGTGTTATTCACTATAGTTTTCTCCGATCTGGTCAAGCAATAACGGCAGATGTCTATTGTGCCGAACTCCGAACCATGTTGACAAAACTAGCAGTAAAACAGCCCCGACTCATGAATCGATCTTCACCATTATTGCTCCACGACAACGCGAGACCTCACACAGCACGAGAAACCATTTTGACCCTTCAGGAACTGCAGTTAGAAACCATTCGTCATCCTCCGTATTCACCAGACCTTGCTCCAACGGACTACCATTTTTTTCGTGATTTGGACAATTATCTACGTGACAAGAAGTTTTCTTCCCAGGAGGCAGTACAAAATGCTTTCACACAGTTTGTGCAGTCTAGATCGTCGGAATTCTATCGCAAAGGCATTAATGACCTTCCCATTAGATGGCAGCAATGTATAGATAATAATGGCAACTATTTTGATTAAATAAATTTGTTAAAAATTTAAAAAATAAACAATATAGATTTTCAGTACAAATCGGCAATTTCATACTTTAACCCCTAATATTATAAAATAGGTATTGAAATGTTAGGTTATGTTTTCAGAAAAGTTCGTTTTTCTCCATTACAAATCTGAAAATTAAACTGAAACCAACGAATTCTTAATCTAGAAGGCTTTAGCTACTTATATTTGTTTGTATCGTCTCTGGCCATTTCCGGTCACAAGTCCATACAAAAATCGGCATTGTCCTTTATGGAGGCCGGTGTAAAGGCAGCCAAGTTACATCTCAAACGTCTGTTATATAATTGTAATTTTACTTTCGAAGAATATGTAACTATTTTGTCACAAGTAGAATCTTGTTTAAATAGTAGGCCGTTAACGCCAATTAGTGATTCTGACGAAATATACAATGAAAATCATAGACGCACTAAAGAGGGAAGATATATTACTAGATTGCCATTTCGTAATGGAACACCAAATATGGGGGAAACGCTTTATATGGCAGTAAAAAGCTTAAAACAAATAGAAAATAAGCTAAGACACAAGGATAAATAAAAGATGATTATTGCAGCTTTATGAAAGACTATGACAATCAAAATCATATGGAATTAGTATCGCACAATGAAATAAATAAACCAAATAGTGGTTTATTTATTTCATTGTGCCACATCATGCAGTATTTCGCGAACAAGCTCTTTCAACAAAACTGCGAGTGGTATTTGATGGTTCAGCTATTTCTACAAATGGGAAGTCCCTAAATGATGAATTGTTGATCGGACCATCATTATTAGTAGATATTAGAAATTTATTCGTAAAATGGAGGCAATATCCTTTTATTATATAAAACAAATGTATAGGCAAATATTAATAGCAAAAGAAGATGTTGAAGATGTTGATGAGAAAAAGAAACAAATGAGATAAAACATTATAGATTATTAACATTAACCTATGGAACATATTGTGCACCGTACATAGCAAACAATTAAACAGCTAGCTTATGATGAATATAATAAGTATCCAGAAGTACTCGTCAAGACGAATCAAACGAGCCTAAATTCAATGCGGTTGTGTCGCTTAATTACTGAGTGCCTATGGCCACTTTACAGCTCCATCATCAGACTCTGGTTATCATCTAGCACCAAAGTACTCGTCAAGACAAATCAAACAAGCCGAAGCTCAATGCGGTTGTGTCGCCTAATTACTGAGTTCCTATGATCACCTTCCAGCTATATCATCAGACCCTCGTTACCATCTAACACCAAAGTACTCGTCAAGACGAATGAAACGAGCCCAAACTCGATGCGGTTCTGTCGCAGTTTTAATTACTGAGTTTCTATGGCCACATTTCAGCTCCATTATCAGACCCTGGTTTCCATCTAGCACCAGAGTAATCGTCAACACGATGCAAACGAGCCAAAACTTGATGGGGTTGTGTGGTTTAACTACCGAGTTCCTATAGTCACCTTCCGATTCCATCATCAGATCAGCTCCATGTCATAATAATTTTTCATTTTACATTTGATTTACACATAATAATAATAGCACTCAGGGATAACGTACCTATCCAACAGTGAAAAAATGTTTGAAATCGGACCAGTAGTTCCTGAGATTAGCGCGTTCAACCAAACATTCAAAATATGAGTTTAAATTAGCTAGGTACTTAATATTTTGATTGACGCCATAGCCAAAAAATTAAGAAGAAATGATTTTCCTATTTTTCCTTCCAAAATGGATGGATATCTTCAAATTGTAAATACGCCCATAGATTTTGCGTCAGTATATAAACTAAATCTAGCGCCACTGTTGCCAGATGGGGGAGATTCCCTGCAAATTCGGGGGTTTTTTCAACGTCGGAGGTAATTCTGGGGGATTTGCAGAGGTAAATATTAATGTTTGAGGAATTTCGGAATTTATAACTAACAATATTATCACTATTACTTTACCTCATCCATATGATCACTCATTTATTTTTAGTTTTGTTTAATGATTTGGCTGTACAAGCCTAGCGATTGCGTTAGCGATTATCGAAATACGTCCTGTCTAGGGGGGCTGTTTGTATAAGTAATTTATTGTATTCGCTGGTAGTCTAAATTTGTTGGGCCCCAAGTTGCCGCCAGCTATAAGTATCCGTTTACCGCGCAATTTAATATCAAATTTATTAAAATCCAGTAACGAAGTACGTAGTAATCGAGTAAGTTTAAGTGTATGAGAAATTGAGAACACATTCCGTTCCAATATCTCGAATGCTAAATAGGTATTCCTCGGAAAAAATGTATGTACCTGAATCTGAAACCAACACGGATAAGAATGTAAATTATTTAATATTGGAAGCTATAGCGGAAATATTTTCTGAAAATTTCTAAAATAAATTTACATTTGATTTCTATTGTATTTCATTTATTTGTACGGAGGTTTTTTGTCAAAAATGGTAATTTACGGGGGAATTTTGAGTGAGATCGGGAGGGAAATTTGCACAGCCACCTGGCAACACTGTCCGCCAACCGCCATTTCTTTAATTCTCTCAAAGGGACTATCGAGACGAAGCGGAATAAAAGTGGAAAGAAAATTGAAAAAGGACGTCCTACTGGACTTTTGTTACACGGCTATTGGGCCTATTTTGGTGAGTAGCTACATGATTCAGTTTTTGTGTATATATTCACGCGATAACGTTTGCACTTTTAGAGTACGGAATTTCAATATGATTTGTGTATTTTTGTTATTAACCATCATATTCCCTACATCATCGCTATGAAATAAAAGTTTCTAAGTTACAACAGTATTACATTTTGTGAGTGTTTTCTGGACGCGGTGGAGTGGGGTATGTGATAGGGCCCTGTAGTTTCAATATAAATTGTCGGTCTGCTCACATATTATAATCCCCGGCATTTAAGTTGAACATGATTTTGAAATCACGTGACATGCGTAGTAGCAAGTTTAGGTACATTATTCACTACTGCGCATGTCACGTGATTTCAAAATCATGTTCAACTTAAATGCCGGGAAAATGCCTTCGACCTTGGGCTTAGTGACCAAAAATGACTCTAAATTCATCTCTGATAAAAGTTTAATAATCCGACAACAAAGAAGCAAATCCACACATCAGAATATAAGGCATATGTAGGTACCTTCTTATTATTATAATAACCCCTTTTTTATTGAACTCTAGCATGAATAACTGGCAATTTCGTATTTGACACACTTTCAAGATATATTTATGTACGTAAAAAAAATTCTTAAAATTCATAAATAGCATTTTATATTTATTTGTCATTGCATGTTTTATGCGTGTTCTGTGTTAAAATTGATTATCAATTGTATTGTCAAGAATATTAGGTATCTACATACTATAATCAGGCACTCATGGCCTATCAGAATAAAACACTTTTTTACGGATTTTTGCAGGAGCAGTGATCACGGCTCCTGTAAAGGAGTCGAAACGTCAGGATTAAATATAAAATAAAATAAAGCACAAAAATCCGTAAAATAGTGTTTTATTCTGATGTGTAATGTGCGCGGAAGTGTAAGAACTAAATACTCATGGCCTAGTTAACTTAAAAGATCATACCGTAAGCTTGTCCATTATTCGGAAGTTAACCGGAAGTCACATTAAGCAGTTGGTTCCTGATAGTTTTATGTAGTTGGTGACCTTTGGATGGCTTGAAAACATCCTTAAACAGCTTCAACGCCTGGCTGTTCACCAGTCTGCATTAGGTGTATGTGATGAAACTGACTCGAAGCCTTTCCCTAGCTAGATTATACCCCTGCCCCAGCAAGGGGAACATCATGGGTTGCATGATGATGATAGTAAAATCAATTACGTGATACCTGTTTCAGCAACATGGATGATAATTTAATTTTAATACTAGTAAAGCATGGAGTATCACCAGAGAGGGTGGAATCTTTTAAAGGTGAGATAAATATATTTTTTTGGATTTTAAAATGTCATATCTATGTTCATACAGTGTCAGGAAAAGTTGTTAGAATTGCTTCAGTTCAGTACTGGACTGCATTTGTTTGGTCTTGGTCATCAATAGTCTGAAATGATGATGATGTTCAGTACAAGAAATTGTCGAGAGAAAACCTTAAAAAAATAATTATTTATTTATTTATGTCCCCATGCTTTTTAGTTGAATAGTGTTATGAAATGTTAAAACATTTTATATAGAACAATTGAATGTTTGCACAATTTGAAGAGGTTTCCCTATATTGAAGTGTTTAGTAAAATATTAAATATGTTTTGAACATGAAAAAATGCTCGCAACTTTCACTTACACTCTGTACACACAGCTGTTACAAAAGTCTACATGTACATTCATGTACATTGGCTCCAAAAATTATTCTACAACAAGCACCACTAAAAAGTTAAAAATAATATTTTTTTTGTCTATTCTATGCTTTTACTACATTAATACTAATAGTTATTTTTGGAGTCGGTGCCAGCAATAATCTACAAAAAATATATATATTGTACTCTTCTCAAATATTTTGTTGTATTTGTTGTTAGGTAATTAATACTTAAATTTATTATAATGATAATTTGCTGGCACCGACTCCAAGAATAACTATTAGTATTAATGTAGTAAAAGCATAGAATAGACAAAAAAATACTATTTTTAACTTTTTAGTGGTGCTTGCAATTGTAGAGTAATTTTTGGAGTCGGTTTTTTGTACAGTCATGTCTGCACAGGCCTGGACTGCCCAGGCAAGACAGCATGTAGCCGGGTCTTTAGGTAAACTTCTAAAATACTACAATAGCTAAAAAATACTGAGGACTTTTGTAACATCATGTACTTATACAGGATGTAAAAAAAACAGTATGTATACATACAGGTGTCCCTTTAAGGTCATCAAATATTTTGAGAAGTGATTAAACTTATGTTAAATGTTTATTAAATTAAGACATAGTTACACCTTATCACCTCATATGTATAATATCATAACACTTATATTACCTAACACTGTGCTTAATTTTTATAAAGCTCTTTCTGCAAAACCCTACAGTATACATACTTGTAAATACATACATAAATACATACTCATGATGCTGAAATGGTTGAAAAAGGCCAAGTTTAGCATTTGCTACAATACATAGCTACCTATCAATTAATAGCTTGAATTTCGTAAGTATCTGTCAAGGCCAGTAAGTGATATTGTATAATCAGTGTCAGATAAATGTAAGCGTTCATATTACAGTAGTAAAAAAGTTAGCATTGGATTACTTACATATTTCTAACACTGACTGTGTGTGATGTGTAATGTGATTAATGTGCATGAAATTAACCTAAGGTGCTATGCCACACAAATCATAAACAAGTAATTATTTTGGTATGGGATATTTGGATGGGATTTGACACACGCTTTGATTGTGATTGGACAGATATTTTGTATGGCCTACAGAAAATTTGTTCCAGTCCACATATATATGCATGTGAGATTTTATGTTTGTGATTGCACCTACAACACTGGATTAAAATACTAGTTTGTGAAGTCCGTGTTGTACATTACAAAAATATGATACATTCCTATGAAATTTATTTTAGGCTGCAGGGCTGCACCCAAGTCAAGTTAGAGATGAAATTGTCATTTCTGATTCTGATTTCCCTGTTAGAAATACTGATACTGAAACTACAGAGAGCATAACAAGTCTTGAGAATGGAGCTTCTGAGGCTAGTTCCACTACAAAATCAAGTAACTCTGATGATTTGAACATAATTGATATAGATATAATTGATGGAAATTAAAAAAAAATTGACATCGAACTTTGAAAGCAAGATGATCTTGAGAAAGTTAAAAAATTTCAATTAACTGAAGTTAATAATGAAACTTCCGCCCAATTAACGGCTGAACGCAAAAAAAAATCCTTTGTTCTGCCTGTTAAACAAAGGGACTATCGAGACGAAGCGGATTGCAAGATTGCCTACAGATTCTAATTTAACAACTGGAGAAATAAAGGAAGTTGCACAGGTTGTTGCGAATTTTCTATTCTCAGAAGCCATTCCACCTAAACGACAAGTGACGCCAATTACATGCACATTATGGGCTAAAAAATACTTTGGAACATTGTTTCCGAATACTGGGGTCCACAGGTTTTATTATATCCGACGTGAGTCTTATACAAATAAAAGTGGAAAGAAAATTGAAAAAGGACGTCCTACTGGGGCTCTGTACACGCAGTTGTGTTTGTTAAGAAAGAAGCTTATATTACAAGATGATACTGCAAAACTTAGAACAGTCTCCAAAATATCAGAGTCAACGGAAACAGTATCACAGAGAATAAATCGTTCCAGCCAAACATTCCGAGTCATATCATCTGTGGATACTACCAGTGACTATTATCCCCCAGGTAAATGGGATGATTAATTACTGAATATCTTTTCCTACCATGTTTTATAACAAATACTTAATAATAAATTATTTTCAGAAGCTAAAAATGAATCAATAGATTTGAAGCTGATAAAATTGAGGACTGAAATACCGTCTCATGCATCAGCTGAACTATTAGAATTATGGAGAGATACTCATTTTTATCGCATTGCTGAATTAAAAGAAACGCAGGGATCTGTATGGGATTACATAAAACTTTATAAAGGACTTTTTCACCTTGCTATTGGGCCTATTTTGGTGAGTAGCTACATGATTCAGTTTTTGTGTCTATATTTACGCGATAACGTTTACATTTTTAGAGTACGGAATTTCAATATAATTTGTATATTTTTTGTTATTAACCATTCCCTACATCATATTATGTATGTAACATTCTTATGTATTATCACAGATTAAACCAGACATCGTCTCTATGTATGGTGTAACAAACGTGAATGGCAAACTTCGAGATTTTCTTGTTGAAAAAAAAAACAGAAATTGTTGACGTGGTAAAAAAATTACTGTCAGTCTTGACAGCTGAGGTCCAAAAGGATTTAATAAAGTCCTTTCTTCCGCCTGCTGAAGGTAAAGATATTTTTTTTTTCATTGTTAGCTGTTTTTATGTACATATATGTATGTATCCCAAATGTTTTATTTGTTAATGCATTTTATTATTATTAACCCCCGACGCAAAACGAAGGGATTTATAATTTTAAGTCGGGAGGCTTTTAGGACCAGGACCGCGGTCCCAAAAGCCCCCTTGGAATTAATTATTAAAATTGATGAGTCTTTCGGGACCACAAGTGTGATCCCGAATGCCACCTTGAAATTTATATTTATTTTGAGTGGTTCAATGGGACCACTCAGACTCGCGACAGTTTCTATCGTTATTTTTATGTTAGGGAAGTACAGTCAAGAAAAACAATTGCTGTTATAAAATAATATACCGGCTGTAACGGAATACCGAAACAATATTTAAGGTTGTTGATTAACAAAAAAAATGTTTTATGACTATTTTATTATATGACTTTCGATTTAAAACGCTTAACAGTTAAGTGTATTAAATCGAAAGTAGGCATATAATAAAAATACAAATAATAGTCAAAAACTTTTTTTTGTTAATCAACAACCTTAAATATTATTTCAGTATTCCGTTACACCCGGTATATTATTAAATAACAGCAATTGTTTTTCTTGATTGTATATAATATAATATAATATAATATAATATAATATAATATAATATAATATAATATAATATAATATAATATAATATAATATAATATAATATAATATAATATAATATAATAATTACTTTTTACTTTTTATATGTTTTTTTGTTATTTTTTTTTGGGTCAGGGCTTTTTAATAAAAGATCACAATTTGTCCTTTTTGTAACAGGAAACGACGTGACTTTGCAAGGTACAGGGCTGCTTCTCTTGTTGCCTCTTTTATTTCCGGGAGTGCATCAAATCAACAGACAATGGAAGCCGTCGAAAAGTGACGTATTAAATTCTTTTATATATAAAGTACCCAACGAAAGCGACGTTCAAGAGGAAATAGAAAGAAGAAAGTGTCACCTTACCAACTTACAAAGTAAGCTAAAGTTGACTAAAAATGTTAATCTCCAACCGTTTATGTCGAACTAGCCACATGGACCTACTAGAAAAGAAGAATCAAAATTAGTGTCGAGCTGTCAGTTATATTGGATTGTTCCTAACAAGTCACACTCAAATGTTACACTGCGACACGTTGGGATTTTTTTTTATAAAAGATTCCCAATAGTCACTCTGTTACATGGTGGAAATGTTACTAAACGGGAACTTGACTAAGAACAAATTAACCCAGTAACACTGTAATTAGATGGAACGAATTTTTCATGTTGTTTTCAACTGATACTGTAATCAGTTGAAAACAACATGAAAAGTTACTGAAAAGTTGCAACAAGTCTTCATGTTATTTTCAACCGATACAGTGTTACTGAATGGCATTTGTTCTTTTAGTCAAGTTCACATTTAGTAACACTCCCACCATGTCATATTGTGGCTGAATGGGAAGCTTTTACTAAAAAAAATCCTAACGTGTCACAGTGTTACAATTGAGGGTGTGACTCATTGGGAACAAACCGTTTTATCTAGTGCGGATGCAGTACACGCCAGCTAATCTAGTTAGCGTCTTTGTCCATCTTGGTTCAAGTTATCTGACACGTACTGTATTTCAGATAAAATTAGTTCTTTTGATTTAACCTATAACTTTTGAAGTTAATTTCTATTTTGTATATTGTGTGTGTTTGTACATCATGTATTGGGAATCTTTATCGTGATCAATGGACGCGGGGCCCGCATTGATTGAAGTTAGTACTTACTCGTGTTCGCCCCGCCGCCATTGTTCACGACGAATCCGGTATGAGTTAGGAATAACCTGTAATTTTTTAGCACTAATCATTGTATAGAATCCTATAATGTTATCTTAGCTTTATTTTGTTGAAGTTCTAACTAGATTAGAACGATTTTTTTAAAGAATTTAATAATTTTAGTTTAGAATATAAGTATCAACAACGTCAGTACATACCTACTACGTAACAAAAATTAGAAATGCTATAGTACGTTAAGATATATTGTACCTTTATTAAATAGGGGTGTGTCAAAACACCCATTAAAGAAATTTAATAAAGCCATGCACCTACAGTATAGATAAACAGTTGTTTCATTTTTTGCTAATTTTGTATTTAACCTTACTCTTAACAAGCTTTAACACTTATTTTTTCATATGAATTCAGAAACCAGAAATGTTTTATTTTTGCACAACAATACACACGCACTGGTTAAGATTAGAATGGATATTTCCTGCTGCATGGTTTGTAAGTATTTTTCCTTCCTCATGGTGTGGATATTTTTTCCGATACCGGTTTTGAAGTCGAGTATTCCTATGACTTCGAATGCTATTTCTGTTGCATCAAATGTTCTTCAAAGCGGAAGTAATATTCCTTCCGATTGGAATGAATATTCCTTTCATTTTGAATAAATGTTTCTTCTATTTGGAAGAAACACTACTTCTGTTTTGAGTGACTATTACTTCCAATTTCAATGGATTTCCTTTTGCTTAGTAAGAATACTCCTTATAGGAGTTTTTCCTAATACTCCTTATAGGAGTATTCTTTCTTAGCAAAAGTAAATCCATTGAAATTGGAAGTAATAGTCACTCAAAACAGAAGTAGTGTTTCTTCCAAATAGAAGAAACATTTATTCAAAATGAAAGGAATATTCATTCGAATCGGAAGGAATATTCCTACCAAGCTGAAGGAAAATCATTCAAAGCGGAAGTAATATTCTTTCGAAATAGAAGGAATTTTCCTTCCAAGCGAAAGGAAATCCATTCAAAGCGGAAGTAATAGTCACTGAACAGAAGGAATATTCACTCGAGTCTGAAGGAATATTCCTACTAAGCTGAAGGGAATTCATTCAAAGCGGAAATAATATTCTTCAGAAATGGAAAGAGTATTCCTTCTAAGCCAAAGGCAATCCATTCAAATTGGAAGTAATAGTCACTCAAAACAAAAGCAGTGTTTCTTCCAAATAGAAGAAAATTTATTCAAAATGATAGGAATATTCATTCGAATCGGAAGGGATATTCCTACAAAGCTGAAGGAAAATCATTCAAAGCGGAAGTAATAGTCACTCTAAACAGAAGGAATATTCACTCGAGTCTGAAGGAATATTCCTACTAAGCTGTAGGAAAATCATTTAAAGCTGAAATAATATTCTTCTGAAATGGAAAGAGTATTCCTTCTAAGCAAAAGGAAATCCATTCAAATTGGAAGTAATAGTCACTCAAAACAGAAGTAGTGTTTCTTCCAAATAGAAGAAACATTTATTCAAAATGAAAGGAATATTCACTCGAGTCTGAAGGAATATTCCTACTAAGCTGAAGGGAAATCATTCAAAGCGGAAATAATATTCTTTAGAAATGGAAGGAGTATTCCTTCTAAGCGAAAGGAAATCCATTCAAATTAGAAGTAATAGTCACTCAAAACAGAAGGAGTGTTTCTTCCGAATAAAAGAAAATTTATTCAAAATGAAAGGAATATTCATTCGAATCAGAAGAAATATTCCTACCAAGCGCAAGGAAATTCATTCAAAAACAGAAGTATTTTTCTTTCGAAATAGAAGGAATATTCCCTTCAAGTGAAAGGAAATCGAAGAAATATTTCTTCCAAACCTAAGGAAATTCATTCAAAGCGGGAGGAACTTTCCTTCCAAGTGGAAATAAATCATTCAAAGTAGAAGGAATATTTCTTCCAGGTGGTAGAGATTCCTTTTTAAACAAGGATTATCCGTTCACAACGGAAGGATATACCGTGAAAATAGCTCAGTTTCCTTTGAATTTCCTCCTGTTTTGGCAAGAATATTATTCCTTAAAAGATCAGAAGGAAAAAAATTCTTCCAAATATTATCTTCCAAAAATTATCAGAAGGAAAAATTTGGAAGGAATAATTTCCTTCCAAATCTTATCTTCCAAAAGTTATTAGAAGGAATAATTCGGAAGGTAAAATTTCCTTCCAAATCTTATCTTCTAAAAATTATCAGAAGGAAAACTTTGGAAGGAAATCGAAATGGAAGGTAAACATAGAAGATAAATTAGGACAGACAATATTGGAAGGAAATCTGGAAGGAAAAAAAATCGTAAAATTGACACTCAATTAGGAAGGAAAATTTCCTTCTGATAATTTTTAGAAGACTTTTTCTTCCGAATTTGGAAGATTATTTTTCTCAGTGTATGTCTCATAATATATGCAATGATTATAGAAATAAAAGAAAGAAGAAATAATAGGAGATACTACCTTACCTGACCTGAGGTCAAGTAACTTATTTAGAAGGCTTTATGGGTTTACAACATTAATATGCATATATTTTATAACTATAGAAGTTATTAAAAACGACTTCTTTAACCATGACTGAACAGTTTGACCCCTACTATTACTTAGCTAATATGCAAATCCGTAAGTCAACATTTCCCACTTACCTTAAAAGCGTTGAAAATGTTGATTTGTTCTAATTATACGTTCGGGAACTACCGTATAACTTTTCGTTCCCTCATTCGATGAGATTTACATACCGGTGAATGCGGATTTTAACAGCTCTCAACCTCTTAATGGTTGGAAAAACACATAACCACCTCTGCTACACCTACCCTACCCTGGAAAAAATGATGACCTACTTTCTCGAATGAGCGAAGCACTTTCCTTTGTAGCGATACAAACTTTTGTTACTAAAACGAAATTAATTTCTGTGCTGGACCCAAATAGTCCAAAGGGATCTCTCCAGTTCCATTTGTAGTAGTGGGTGAACTGAAATTACGATTTATTTTTATGTGAATATCAGCGGAAGGACACTTATTGCGGGTCAAGTTCGATAAAATAAATTATTTCTGCCTAGCCGACAAAATAGTGAGTATTGCATTCTTGAAATATAACTTAATTAAATGTACTGAAACAGGTGTGACTAAGTATAATTAAGAAAATCACTATATGAATATAAAAAGAGAATGGTAGATTGAACATCTACAAATACGCTATGGTTTCGTAACTCATACGTCGGAGACCTTATTTGTGGTTAATTGAACTTACCTTAAGTGAACTTCAACCAAAATTATACGAGTTGCTGCATCCGTAGAGATTTAATAAACCATGTAGTCCGTTTTCTCTTGTACTGCATCGTCACACGAATTTTAGATCTTAATAAAGAAAAAAAAAAAGACATTTTTTGACTTAACTGGCAAGCCTCTATAGATAAGCCGACAGAGACAGTCGACAGAGGGCGTCATTCTTTTCAGAGTATTCATTTATTTATTTATTCTGCGATTTAGTTTTGGGTTACTGGGAGGGATGGGATCTTAAATCTCTACGGATGCAGCAACTCGTATAATTTTGGTTGAAGTTCACTTAAGGTAAGTTCAATTAACCACAAATTATTATTATACTTCGTTGCTGCATCCTATGAGATTTAATAAACCATGTAGATGTTTAGCACTTAATTGTAGAATAATAAATAACAAGTTAAAGTAATTATAGGATAATCAGCTTTATTCTCATTATACATTATATATATTACAAAAATTTAATTCACTTACTGGCAATGGTATTGTTTACTTTTATAATTGGATTAACATTACTTGTCAGTTGTAAGAACTGCGACAGCAAAGGCTCTGTCTACTTCAGGATCTGGTAAAGGTAGGTTATAGTACTTGGCAAAGCAGAGAGATTGGCCGCTCCAGCCGGCAGCACGCTTAATAATGTCTAAGGAGAGGCCAGTGCGGCGCGCTGCTGATGTTGCCGCGTGCCGCGTGCTATGGGATGAGTACATCGCTATATCGACGCCACTAGCCTTAAGTGTCTGTTTAATCCAACGACTTACCGACTGGGTACTAGCGTTGCGTATGGGCTTTTTGATAGTTAGGATTAACTTATCTGTAAGTAAACCATTACGTAGTTCTTTTGTTTTATTTATATATATAGAGAGAACCTTTGCCGGACATATAGCCGGATTTGTGTTAAAATATGGAATAATCAACTTAGGGTTTACTCTATTAGGGGCTGATGTTTTAATAAGTTCATCTATAGTAATACTAGCGCCACTTTCACTAAATGAAATATTATCAATTTTAATTAGCGTTAACGTCTGAACACGTTGTCCAGAGGACAACGCGAGCAGAGTAACAAGTTTTTTCGTAATCATATCTATAGTTAGTGACTCGTTTGGGACTTGATCGGATAGATAGTATAAAACCATTCCTGGATCCCACGAGTTTTGATATTTCGGTAAATTAGGTCTTATTCTGTAAACTCCTTTTAAAAATCTACTAACACAGGCATTAACACATATTTCTTTGCCTAAAATTAAAGATAATGCTGATCTAAATGAATTTAACGTACCGTACTTAGCCCCGCTTTTAAAATGATTTGTTAAAAATTTAAGCAATTCCTGTATAAATACATTGAAAAAATCCAAATTATTTTCATGACAAAAGGCAAACCAAGACTTATACGCTGTATTATATTGTTGTATTGTACACTTCGATAAAGATTGTAACATTATTTCAACAGTATCGTCATCTAATGATTGTCTTGCAAACGACTCCCGGATAATGTTGTGCACACCAGGGTAAGGTTGGGCCATAAAGGATGCGGAGTTCTGTAAGGAGAGATTAACATATTTTTATGTGGCCCAAAGTACAAAACTTTAGAGACTGATAACGACATAAATAGTGGATACCAGGGCTGACTCGGCCAGTAAGGCACAACTAATATACCCGTTGCTTTATCGTTTATTATTTTTCTAATACATTTCAATATAATTGAAAATGGAGGAAAGGCATAAAAGAAAAACTGATTCCATCTTAGAGTAAACGCATCTATATTAAATGCCTCCGGGTCTCGTTTCCATGAGACAAACTTCGAACATTTTTTATTAATTCGAGATGCAAATAGATCTAAATTTGGTTCACCGAATTCAGTTATTATCTCTTGAAAACAATTTCGGTGCAATTCCCACTCTGTATCAACGTTCGAGAATCGGGATGCCTTGTCGGCCTCGGTATTGTCTCGTGACCTTATGTACGATGCAAAAATGAAGATCCCCCGGCGTTCACACCACTGCCATATCTCTCGTGTTATATCATTTAAATGTGGAAACTGAATTCCACCCATTCTGTTAATATAAGAAATGGCCGTGGTATTATCGATTCTTAATAAAATCTCTGTATTAGTAATATTATTACAAAAGCATTTTAGGCCCATATAGGCAGCTAGCAACTCTAAATAATTGATATGGTATTCCCTTTCTTCAGGGGACCAATACCCATTTACAGTTTCACCGTTACAAAATATTCCCCAACCAGAAAGTGAAGAATCTGAAAAAATTTCTAAACTAAAATGATTTGTGCGAATAGGGTTGTCTACACACATAATTATTTTTTCCCACCATATAAAATCTTTATAAAGGGAGGGGGCGATTTTCATTTTTGCGTCATAGCTTTGATTGTCAGTCAGGGCTAAGTATTTTTCTCTCTCAAACAGTTTCGTGTATAACCAGCCATAAGACACAGCTGGACACGCCGCTGTTAAAGTGCCTACAAACTGAGCAAATTCTCTAATTTTTATGCAATTTTTGGCTGATATATTTCGAACCATATCATAAATCTTATAACGCTTTTCCATCGGTAGCTCTATGGTCATATTTTGCGAGTTCAGTTGAAATCCTAGGAATTTACAAATTTTGTTGGGTATCATGGCACTTTTTTCACTATTTACTACAAAGCCTAATTGTTCGACAGTATTAATAATTTCTGACATAGTGTTATAACACGAATTATAATTATTCCCGAGGCCCCATATATCATCTAGGTACGCTACTAATCGATGGCCCTTGTTGCGCAATAAAGATAGTACAGGTTTCATTAACTTCGTAAAAACGAACGGGGCTGAACAAAGACCAAAGGGGAGGCATGTAAATTCATATAGATCGTTGTTAAAGCGAAATCTTAAATATTTCCTATAAGATTTATGAATAGGTACCAAAAAATAAGCTTCTCTGAGATCGATCGTCGCCATGTATGAGTCTCTAGATAATAGTTTTGTTGCTGTACGTACGTCCTCCATTTTGAAATGATGCATAACTATAAATTTATTTAATGATTTCAAATTCAGAATGAATCTATTCGTTCCATTACTTTTAGGAATTAGAAAAATAGGTGATATAAATTGGTCTTTACAATCTGTACATGGCACGATGGATCCCAGATACTTGAGTTGATTAATAGCCATATCCATTTCGTTTTTAGAATATGGTGGATTATGTGGTTCTATAATCTGTATAGGAGTTTGAGTGAATTTTAATTTATACCCTTTGATTATTTCTAGTATTTGAGGGTCTCTTGTAATGTTTTCCCAGTTATGTAAAAAGTAACGAACACGTCCAGCGTGTGGTACCTCTAGTAGCGGCGATTCCGTCGGTCCTGCGGCCGCTGCGGCGGCGCGGTGCGGCTCGAGCCCTGCGGCGGCGGTCGGCGCCCGGCTGGCGGCGGCGGGTAGTATCGGGCGTGCGAAGGTGGCGCGCGCGCTGCTCCCGGCCCGCTCGCCTGGCGGGGAGGCGCTCGCAAGTTTCCCTGTAACGGTGTTGTGACGGGCTTCCTGGGCGTAGATGATTGTGGAAAAGCTTGCTTCTTTATTTGTTGACTAGATCTTTCAATTGATTTAGTTGTTTTTATCTTTTCACCTAAGTTGTCTCCAAATAAAAATTGTTCCCGCTTAACGCCACGAATGACATTAATGAAACTTTTATCCAAAACCGGTATTAATAGTCGCCTTCGATTCATTGTCTGCTCATAGTGGAGGTCCAGTAATATTTGGTTCGTTTCAGATATGTTTTTAATTATATCCATTTTACATGCGTCATTATTTATCAACTCTGACGTCAAATTAGCCAATCTCGCGATACTAAGCCCGAGTTGATCTTGCATTTTTTCTAAGCGTTTATCTCGATTTCTCACAGAAATATTAAGTATTGATTCAACTTCTTCATTCAATTTTGGGGCTTTAGCTAATTGAAAATTTTCTGGAACAAACGTGTTCGAAAGCAGGTTCTCCTTTTGCTCCTTCCCTAGGCCCTCCACCAAGATCTTACCCCAACGTTCAGAGATCTCCGATGGTATCTTTTTCCCAAATCTTTCGTTAGAAGTTTTTGCTTCACCAAGCACTGCCAACACTTCTGCGGGGACCAAATCCTCCTCGTTTTGATTTGGAGTTGTGACAGGTACAACGTCGCCAACCACCGAAGCAACGCTGTTACTAGCGTTCAGGGACCTCTCGCTATCTGATTTGGCGGTATGTAAATCACGCGCGGCTGTGCATACGGATGGCAGCTGCCGCCAGTCGTCCTCCTCGCTGACATCTCCAACAATGTTGTGTATTTCGAAGTCGGCACCATCACACTCGTAGTACGAGTCGTACTCCAAACCTAATAAATGAAGTATCTATGTCAGATAAGTTTTACTTTTTTGGATGGCATCACGTGTCATCACTTGAAAAAGTAAATTTTTATTTCCGGATGACATCACGTGCCATCACCAAGGAAATAATTTTAAGGCAACTTAATTTTTGTTTTTGTTTAATAGGTAGGTAAATAATAAAATATGTAACAATTTTTTACTTTCAGGATGACATCGCGTGTCACCACATCGAAAGTATATAAGTAATTATTTTCGGGTGACATCTCGTGCCACCACTAAGAAAATAATAGTCCGGTAATTTTACCACAATCAATGTTCTGTGAGATATGCACTATGACATTTAATAGGTTATACCTATTCAATACAATTTTTAATTTACAAAATATTGTAAAAGGAAATCCTGATATTGCAGTTGTTTACATTTTTATCACATAGCTATGCATTAACAACCAATGTTGGTTTATTTGAACTCACCTTCGTTGTCACGAGTACCCGCCACTTTCGGAGATAATTGTTGCCGTAATTGTAATTCCTTCTCCAACCGTTTAATTTTGTTTTTAATTTCATCATCTGTTTTTTCTCTTGTCCTTTTCCCCATTTCACTATCACTTTTCACTAAAATAATAAAGTTTCACTGAAAAAAATATATATTTCAACGGACAGCGCGTGAACGATGCAACACACGGAAAACGAATGACGCCCTCTGTCGACTGTCTCTGTCGGCTTATCTATAGAGGCTTGCCAGTTAAGTCAAAAAATGTCTTTTTTTTTTTTCTTTATTAAGATCTAAAATTCGTGTGACGATGCAGTACAAGAGAAAACGGACTACATGGTTTATTAAATCTCATAGGATGCAGCAACGAAGTATAATACCAAGAAGAAGCCATAAGAGTATGGACTAAAAACGTGCAAAAATGTAGGCCTTTTTAATTAATGTTGTACGAATCGTTTAATAATGGAAATTAAAATTAAAATTCTAACTCTATTGTAAACGAAATCGAATGTCGAAATTAGATGATGTTATGTTATAGATAGAACAATAGGTAATTTAATTTCTTTGTAAATTACATTGTAACGGTTAGGCAGAGCATACATATTTTAAGTGGACCACATGATTTTGTTCATTTACCATCTGAGCTTCTTAATATTATATCTACTACTAAAAGTTGGATACACAGATTTCGAGACCAGATGAAGTTCGTCCATTGTGATGTGCATTGATGAAACGAATAGCAAACTTTAGTTAAAGATTAGGTAGCAAAATTATGTACAATATTATTTAATAATATGTGGTTTTGAATAAGTCACGCTCAAATAAAAAGGATTAAATTGACCATTTTATTAATATCCATCATAAGTAAATTTTCAACAGAAAAAATTAACGAATGAATATCTGTTTCATTCTTTTCCTTTTTCACTGATTTAATAATATGAGCTTTGAACGAATTCTGCATTACTGCTCGGCAGTTATCGTCCAAAGAGAGATTGTTTCTTTGGGAAATTTATATTAAGGGATAATAAAAATGTTTACGAAAAAGCTAACAATTTTAAAGATTTGGCAAACTGAAATACCAAAGGGACAATTATTGCATCAAATCAATTTATTTCCACTTTCATAGGTCTACGCCCAAAATCCACCAAAAAGAATTGTTTTTCTTTATAATTCTGGCAAAATAATTATTACTTATAAACTTGTTGTAATCTTAAATAAATTAATTATGTTTATTATGACCTAATAATTAATTTAAGTAATAACTCTTGAGCTGTAACTTGGGCGTACCTACAATTATAATCCTGTGCACATGCTAATTCCAGTGGTCATTGGTGGCAGTGAGAACTGCAATACAGTTTTTATACTAGTGCGGTGTGTTTAACTGTAACATAACTGATTAATCAAATATTTTTACAAAAGTTCCTTTATATTTAAAGGCAAAAAATTAGTTTAAGTCAAGCCCCATAGAACCTTTGCATATCAGAAAAATTACAATAAGCCTTTTGCACTTATGTCTTCTTGATAATATATAAATAGTACCATTTAAAGTGTCACACAAATATTAACCCAAAGAGCGGTAATACTCATGCACTTGTTATTTTTTTTAAATTGAAATTTAAAACATTCTACGTTTTTCAATAAAATGTAAAACGTTCTTTAAAACATTTTTTATTATACTTGTTCTTTCTAATGTTAATGTAACTGATTCCGAATTCAGATTTTTTTGTTTACGAAGTAACTAATTGCATTAGACTTGACTAATATTATAGTTGAAAAACCAGTATGTTAATAAAATGTGAAGCAATAGTGTTTAATTATTCCACAATAACAGGATTGATAAGCACTTCCGCATGTGTTGCTTACACCTGATTGGGTCATCTTCTTATTAGCCTCAGCACCTGAAGGGATCTCGTTCTTTGATTAAAACTCCACGTTTATTTCAATTAGCGTGAAAGGCGAAACTTGAAATTAGACTCGTTCCGTTTAATTAATGTGCTGTGGAAGCCCCGAAGTTTTTTTAAAACACCCGTGGGCGCGGTGAAGATTTAATGTATTCGTAGGATCTCAGGTGTGAATTTTGTTTATGAATTTCGAGCCTATTCTTTGTGAGACAGTTAAGACAGAGTGCGGAATGGGGTATTCCTTTTCATTATATTTAAAATGTATGGAAATAACTGGTTTATCTGTGAAATTTTTGCTGTTCTGTTTTTTTGTATCAGAATTAGATAGATGTTATTTACTTTACATATAACGCTATGGTCATATTTTCAGGTATTTCAGTTAATTAAAAATAACTTTGTTTTAACAGTTAGTATTATTAGTTAGATTTGACTTTACAGAAACACTCGTTTAAATTAACCTGAACCTGAGACAGTATCGAATCCGACTTTATTAGCAATCTATGTCATGTGTTCAAACCAACTAGGAGATGATTTTATCAGCCGGCCGTTATAAATAAAATCAAAGCTTTTTATTTCTTCAATACCACATATAAATAAATATTTCTTAATTCACACCAATTAGCTTAGCCCAAAGTAAGTTGTGTTATGGATACTATATAACGGACATACATATATGATACATAGATATGTAATATTCATAGAAATATATAAAAACAGGTACAAATGATCGTATTCATCATACAAACATCTGTCCCTACCGGGATTTGAACCCAGGACCGTCGGTGCGAAAGGCAGGATCACTACCGTTGCACCAAACGGTCGACAAATAATGTATTTGTATCAAAATATTTGTTTTTTTAACTAAACCATTCTTATATATTATACTTACTTTTACCCGCGGCTTCGCCCGCAATTTTTTTTTATAAACAGTATCCTATGTTACTTCTAATACCTCCAAGAATATATGTATGAAGTTTCATGATTATCGGTTTAGTAGTTTTTGCGTGAAAGCATAACAAACAAACTTACATTCGCATTTATAATATTAGTAGGGATTTCCTATAAAGTGTTGCCATCGTCAATGCTTTCAGTGCTGCTCACATCTAGCTACTTCTTGCTAGCTATTACTAAATAATTGTTGCCCACTCACTACTTTGTCCGCATGGAATTCGGTTTTGTCATACAATAATATCTGTCTAACTATCTCTGCAATTAATTTATGTGTTTTGACACTAGAAGTCTAGAGACTTACAATTATTTGTATGATATCGGTAAATTTACTCCTTGTACCGATGTTTTTCTACCTTATGTGTTCGCATATTGAAATTTCGAGCATAATCTTTCCATTACCTTTGTTATTAAACTCATTGTAAGTGGTCACGTCTATGTTACGGGGGTCTACACTGGCAATATGCACTTATTATAAACTTTTGTCATGTAATATCGTGGTAATAGAACTAGTGCATCTGCAGTCAGTGATCGCATGTAGTCAAAACTTTTATAAGCTGCACTGAAAAATATTTTTATACTTTAATATTGGACAGGCTTTTGTCATAACAGCCTCAACTTAAAAAGCAAGTATATGATTCATCTTTGTTTTGTCCTTTTCAGGGCTGTTATAACCGACATGATGTATGTTAATTTTAATAATTGCTTATATCAGGTAAAACTGGCGAGCTATGGTTTGCGGTAGCTGGTAATCATAAATATAGTGGGAACCATAAAAATTCGATATAAGAAATTTCTTATGTACTATATCTCCAAACTACTAAAGTTTCCAATAAATAGTCGTAAGTATTGCGAACATACAGACGCAGATTTTTACATAATATTGATTTATATAAAAAATCAGCGTTATTTATTTATAAATTTAATAGGAAAAGACAAAAGTCCATTTATTTTAAGTATGAACCAATTATAATCAGCTTATCAGCATTTGGCTGAATATAAATACAAAATAATCTCAGCGACAAATGATTTGGTGTAATGTTTCTTAATAGAGGAAGATCTTTTGATTCGAATGAATTTGTGTTTATAATTTAGGATAATTTGGATTAACTTATTAAGGATAAACGAAATGCTATATTATTAATAACATAGGCAGCCTTTCATTTATATTAAATTAATTAATTTAAGAAACACAAACAGCGTATCGTATAAAAAATATTTTAGAAACTAACATGTGAAGTTTATATATAGTACATACATAAATTTCATGTGTCCACAATATTTATGATTTTATCACACTTACTTAATTTAACGTTAACTTTGATAAAAAAATATTTCAAAATAAGTACGCATGGTTTTGATATTGAATTTAATATGTTTTAACTGTAGGCGAATAATTAGAGACTAAAAAGGATGTTTATTTTATGTTATGGGTGCACAATACTAAAAGGTATTGAATCCCTAGGATCTTATATGAGTTTTAACAGACTTTCTTTTTCTAACATAATGGTTGAAATAGCTTGTAGACAAGCGAAAAAAATCATACCGGAAATAGTTTATTATACATCAATAAATGAAAGAATGAAAAATACTTTATTACACACACAGATATATAAATAGTTTAGAAGACAGTAACCATAAAAATACAATACCTACAAAATACCTAAGTACATAAATCAGAATAAATAATAATACATACACAAATATCCAATAAGGTAAATTTACAAATAAGTAGCTTAGCAGTTATTGGGAAATATAGAACTTTTTGACTTGATCTTTGAAAGTAATAATTGACTGAGCTCGCCTGATCGTAACAAGAAGTGAATTCCAGAGACGTATAACTTGTACAGTAAAAGAACGGTTATAAATATAGTACTGTGTGATGGGGTTAGGAGGCTTAGATTTTCTGATGACCGAAGGAGATAAGAGTTTGCATATTGTAGAGGACAGAAAGTATATGAGTATTCCGGCGAAGTCGAATAGGAAGCCACTTGAGCTGAGAGCGATACTGAAAGACATGATCATATTTACGCAAGCCGAAAATGAACCTTATACACAAATTCTGAAGACGATCAAGCTTGTTTAGCTGGTCCTCCATTAAGTCAAAGTAGCTGGCGTCAGCATAATCAAGAACAGGGACCAACAGTTTGTGCAAGCGCAATTTTAGTGGTTAAGTTACGCAGTCTTCGCAAAGATGCATGCGTACAACTTACTAATGGTTTGGAGTTGCGGTCCCCAACTTAGTGTACTGTCTATTATTATTCCTAGGTTTTTAGCAGTTGGACTGTAAGGAATGACAACACCTTCAAAATTTATGTTAAAGTGAATGCCAATCGATCCTGGAGAGTAGTCTTGAGCTACCAATTATCATGACTTGTGATTTCAGTGGGTTTACGCATAAACCAAAGAGTTTTCTCCATTCAACAATTTACCGTAAATCAAAATTGGTGGTCGAAATAACTTCAGACAGTTTTGAAAGTGGAAATTGACAGCAAATCTGCAAATCATCTGCATACAGGTGGTAGGACGAAGAAAGAATTTGGGATATAGAATTAATGAAGATAGCAAAAAAGAGGAGATAATACGCCGCCTTGAGTAGTGTTACACCATATAAAGTAAATTACACCATATAAAGTGAAGAGTAAATTTTGTCATGGCGAACACGCTGCCTGCGCCCATGCAGATAATTGCATAACCAGTCACCTACAGTAGGGGATATGTTAAGAGAGTGCAGCAAGGCGAGGAGTATGTCGAAACCGACAGTGTTGAACGCGTTGCTGAAGTCCAGTAATGTTAGTAATGTTCAGAGGCCATTATCCATTTTAAGATAAATGTTATCTGTAACTTTAACTAACGTTGTAACTGTACTATGGCCGGGATAGAAGCCTAATCGAAGAGGATTCAGGAAATTGTGACGGGAAAGGAACTGACTTATTTGATAAGGCGCTCAAGGACTTGGGATAAAAGGGGAAGAATAGATATGGGACAAAATTCGGCAACCGTCTTAGGATTGTAAACCTTAGGTAAGGGAATGATTTGCGCATCTTTCCAAGTGGAAGGAAAAACTCCACAAGAAATAGATGAAAGCGATTGAAGATGAAAGTAAGAATAGGAAGGACGATGTCAAGGATAGGAACTAACATTTCGCGACTTATACTGTCGACACCCACCGCATTCGAGGTGATTGATAGCACACTCTTCTTAACACCACAGTCTGATAATTGAGCAAAAATAATAGTGATCGGGAATTGGTGAGTTAAAAAATTTATTTAAGGTAGAATTTTTATCATCGTTAGTAATGCCAGATGATAAAGAAAAATGGAGGTTAAAATAATCAATATTAATAATCAGAGCAATACTGTTTACACGTGATTTACCAATCACGAGTGAACGGAGAAATTTCCAGTCATTAGCTGGGTTGCTATTTTCAAAAGAGTTGTGGATGTGGCGACGTAGTGCATCCCTACACACCGTATTGCAATGATTGCGAATTTTAACATAGATCTCCTTATTGTGATCGCTTGGCCGTCGTTTATATTTGCTTTTAGCAATAATTTTTTTTTTGCATCAATAATTTTATCTCAGCCGTGAGCCAAGGTGCGGGAAGATATTTTATTTCAATGGCACAGTAAGGAGCGTGTTTGTCATAAAAATAATTAATGCTGGTATTGAACAATTCTACCTGCTTATCCACTGTATCGGCGTTAATGACAGGTGGCCGGTAAATACTACGTGCGTCATAACGAAATGCTTCATCATGACGCACTTAGTTTTTTAGAAGGACGAACTTTATAGGATAAATAGATGAGATCATGATAAAGAAAAGCATCGGGCGAGCATTGACCGTGGTTGGCAACGTGCTGGGGCGATGATGCTAATAATAGATCAAGAAGAGATGGAAGAGTTTTGAAAGTGATGGGTGGCATTAAGCGGAAAAATTGCATGTTGCTTAAATTAACAACGGAATGTAAAGACGAGGTGCGATAATCGTTTTTGAGAAGACAAGTATTAAAGTCACCCATGATAATGGCGTGATTGTATGAAGGAATAAGATTGTTAAAAATGATTTTCAAGAGAGGCAAAATATTTAACACACATGGATGGACTATAATATACTCCAAAAAGGATTTTAGTGTGCGAGTGAAGGACTTTCACCAGCAGATGCTCGCCGGGATTTGAGGGTGGTGGTAGAGTGGAGGTGCTAACACTGGTGAAAATAATGTGATCACGAAGACAAATAGCAACTCCGCCACCTCCATAGCCTAAACAGTCATTTCGTATGAAACGAAAGCCTGGCAGAGCGTAAGCGCAAGAAGGCAAGCATGGTATGAATAAGAGACTAAAACAGCATGGAGATTTTTGTGTGTAAATGACGCCAACATATCAGTGTAATGAGCAGAAACACTGAACGTTAATGTGAACGAACTACATTGAAATTATTCGGAACATCAGAAAATACACCTTCAAGTGATTCAAAAAGCGACGGCATGCTGACAAAACTACTGTTACTGATGATGCAATCAACAGAGGACATAGTTATTTACGGTTCATCATCACTACTGACATCGGAACCTGACATAAAAATAGTAAATATATAATATAGGTGTTAATTAAAGCAAAAATAAAATATATATAAAAATAATATTAGGTCGTTACCTATGAAATTGCCGTTTTTCATGAAATAAATCAAGCGTATTTTTTTCTTCATTTTTTATTTATATTAATCAAAGCCATCACCCATGGAATTAATGCATCTTTGCCAACGCATTGGTAGCTTATTGATGCCCTTCTTGAAAAAATCAGCTGGATGGGAGGCAATAAATTCTTCAAAGGCATTTTGTACTGCCTCTAGGGTATTGAATTTTTGTCCCACAAAGAAGTAATTCAAATTCTGGAAAAAGTAGAAGTCTGTAGGCGCAAGGTCTGGTGAGTACGGCGGAGCCGGAGAACTTCCAACCCCAGCTCTTATAGCTTGGAGACCGTCAGCTGTGCAGTATGAGGTAGTGCGTTGTCGTGCAGGAGCAGTGGTGCACGTGCACGATTGACCAAAGCTGGTTGGAGAAGTGCGAGCTTCTCCATCATTGTGTTCAGTTCTTCACAGTACACATCTGCAGTAATGCTCGTCCCGTTTGGTAAGAAGCTGTGATGAATTACACCCGCGTTAGACCACCAAACAGTGACCATCACTTTTCTAGGGGTAAGTTTTCGTTTAGGGCATTGTTTGGGTGCTGAACCAGGGTCCAACCAACTTGCTGAGCGCTTACGATTGTCGAACAGGATCCATTTCTCGTCACAAGTAACAATGCGGATGTCAAGACTCCTGATTGCCTGGTATGTTCTAAAGATAAGCTACTTTCAAAAAACTAGGTGAGCGGAATTGTAGTAACTTTATTAAAGAAGATTGGGACGCATGGCTTACTTTTGTTAGTAAGTTTTCTTCATAAACTCAGGTACAAATGCTCATATTCATCATACAGACATCTGCCCCTACCGGGATTCGAACCCAGGACCGTCGCGCTACCGTTGCACCAAACGGTCTTCGTCGGTTATTTCCCGATAGTGTGATTTCACAATTCAAAACTATTTCTACTGAAGTTAAGGGTTTGGGAAGGACACAGCTCATAACTCATCAGATAGATACCGGTAACTCTCAACCCATAAGACAGCGTTACTACAGAATGTCTCCTGAAAAACGGAAAATTTTAATAGAACAAGTTTAATGCGCTCATTTAATGTACCTACTCGTTTGTTCTTTCTTAAATTTAACATAAATAAAAAAATCAGCCCCATTGCCAAGTTTTTATAAACCACCAGTTCGGAAATTGGGACGCCCTTCCGATAAGAACTGGCGAAAGAAACTCGGACAGAGGAACTGACCTCCATCTTACTTTTGTTATTTGCAAAAAAAGCTAACTACATCACTAAGTCTTGCAGTGTTGCAGACGTAGTGATAATAAAAGAAATTACCGAAGACGAGGCTGTACGGGTTTTGTACGCTTTGCCTTTCCTTAAAAGAACAAAAAAGAAGACACAAACGCTGTAATATATATTTTATACAAAGCGATAAGGTAACTTATTATGTAGTAGGACTTTTTGGCGGGAGCGGGAAGCAAATCGTGGTGGTTTTGTTTCTCTTGTTAAAATTTGTGTTGTTGTGGAGATCATTGCATTATAAGGATTATTAACCACTAAGTGTTTGTGAACATACAAGAGTGTTGGCAAGTGTAACAAAGCAGCGGAAGTTGTCTTTTACTGCTCTCTTAAGAAGTCCACGGGGAGATTTCAGTAAAATACCACACATTTACTGAACCCTAGGGGTGAAAAATATAGGTATTTTACTGTTCTGTCATCATAATCAAATTTCGAAAACAAATTACTCAAGAACTGGCAATTATATTTACTTGACACTGGCTAAATGCATAAATCGTGCAAGCCACAAATAAAGAAACAAAATTATGTAGTATTACAAAATTATTTAGCAGGGCTTATTCATTATTTTCAGATTCAGAAACAAAAGTTTGTGTTCATAAAGTTCATAGTAATTGATCATTATTCCGATGGTTCGCTTCTAGCAACTTAAAATTACTGCTAATTTTCTTTTCAATTATATTTTTATTACGCAACATTTGGGTACTGAAGAATAAAATGACACAAAGCTGATTGATACCCGTCATCGAAAGGTCGAAAGACGTTTTATTGGTTCAGAAACAAAGATCAATCAAACTGATCTCCTCTTGGGAAAAAAGTAATAGTACAAGTACCATCTAAAGTCACATGTGTCACTCAAAACGATAGGCTTCATTAATCTTTGGAATTGAATATTAAGCTTAATTTAAATTTTACTTTTATTTTTTAGATTACATACTTTTAAATATTACAACTTAAAATATTTGATAAAAGCACGAAAAACATATTCTAATAAAACAATTAGGTACATATAAGCAAAAGTAAAATAACTTTGAGTTTTATTACAAAATTCATGAATCTCTGGCCTAAAATATATTACTCTTTTTACAAATTCGATATTTGTTTTATTTTTAAATAATATCGTGATTAGAAAGGACAATGCCCACCATAGTATGGACTTTGGTATCGCTTTGAATAATTTTATACCATGATGATTTTAACCATATCTGCTACGTGTAGATTACATTATTAAAAACAATCATTTTGTAGTTCGACGGATAAAATGAAAAAAAAAAATATAACAAAACTCATCAAATTAACATTTTTCCCCTTTCTTCATTTGTGTTTTAGCTTACACTTAAAGTTTTATATATCAACACAAATGGATGTGAGCTGGATGTGAGTATTATAATGCTTTAGTTGGAATAATACTAATTTAGATATAATATTTAATTATTTAATTGATGAATTAATATATAATTAAGGTTTTCATCACAACCCTCAATTGACTGTATCAATTTCACAGTTCCATACCGCCCGATTATCTCATTGTTGCCAGTCTTCTAAATTATTAACAATTATGTATCGATTATGATAGCCAAATGCAAGTTTAAATGAATAAGTTAATTATCTATGTGTTGATATTATGTATTATTAAATTTATTCGTTTTCAGAGTATTAAAATAGCAGATATACCTATTAACTTCTTTACCCTAATACACTAGCATATATCTATGATCATGGAAGATTCACGTTGCACGTATAACGAATAATATCTGTCATCATAATACGATATTTAGTGAATCTGTGATCTCTAGACGGCAATGCAGCACTCACAGATATGCTGTAATGCATGCAAGATCGTTTATTATGACATACAAATAATATGTTGGCAATTGATTGACGAATGCCTTTATTTATCATTATGCAAACTATAAATAACTTGTATGCATGCTCATGTATGTATTATCTACACCAGCGTTTCCCAAAAGGTGTTCCGCGGAACCCTGGGGTTCCGTAGAAGCATCACAAGGGTTCCACGTTCCGTCCGGATTTAACGTGTAATCTTTGTAATGCTTTTTAAGTATGTGAAGACATTAAATCATAGGTATAAGTGAAATTAATTATCGCTTGCGCGTATTTATAGGTATATATTATGATTTATGAAGGTACGTATGTTTTTAACAAACAGAACAACGCGCACGGGAGCTCGATCGAGCACGCTTGCCTCCTCCGTCCCGCCACCCGCGACCCGTATCGCCTGCCGGCGCCGCGCCGCGCCGCTCAGTTGAGTCTATGACTGTGACAAAAGAAAACGAACATGTTCTCGACTCTCGTTCTCTTTTAATTCTCGTAAACTGACAAAGGTGATATTTCAGTGATATTGTTATTCCTGTTCTTAAAATCTTGTACTTACGATATCCGTTTTAGGTAAGTGTTTTTTATATTTGTTACCAATTGCAGATAGTGCCAAAACAAATAAAAACGATTTATTCATATTCATGTTATTTTTTATTTCAGCCTTTATTTAAAAAATGGATAACTGGCTCAAAACAGGGCCTGTAATGCCCAAAATATACATCGTTGACGCTTGGATGTTCGACTCTAGCCTTTTTAACAGCAAATGCCATCTAATTTTGATATAAACGAATCACGTCCAAAAAAGGGGTCAAAAGACTGTGCCAAAGGAAGATTTGGGGAGGGACTGTTCTTTTTAGCCAACAACAAACTGCAGCTTGCCGTCATATTACGATACTAATGTTTTTTTTATTTAATTCCAGGATATCGTAATTTCTGAAGGATATTGTCCTGAGCAGGATAGACAAAACACGTCAACGACCAAAAGGGCTGTGCAATCTCAGGACAAAACTACTTCAAAAAAGAGAAAATATGACGAATCCTATTTGTCCTTCGGATTTATTTTTGTAGGAATGTTTGAGAATCCGGATGGTTAATTCGTTATCTGCAACAAACTCATGTGTAATAGCTCTCTGGCACCTGCGAAGCTAAAACGACATCTTAATACCAACCATCTGCAATTGAAAGACAAAAGTTTAGACTTTTTCAAAAGATACAAAGATGCACATAAAACCAGTGTAGCTGCTTTACACGAATATGTTAAAACTGATAACGAAAATGCCACAGTAGCAACATTTCTGCTAAGTTACAGGATTGCTCGTGCTGGCAAACCACACACGATTGCAGAGACTTTAATAAAACCCTGTATGACAGAAATTGTCAAGTGTGTACTTGGCGAAGACGCAGCGAAGAAAGTTGCAGCAGTTCAGATTTCCAATAACGGCATATCTGATCGAATCGATAAAATATCTGACCACATGGAGAATGAATTGATTTGTAGATTGAAAAGTAGTGAGATGTTTGCAATGCAACTTGACAAAAGTACAGATGCCACTGGACTATCAATACTGATTGTTTTTGTAAGATACCCCTTCAGAGGATCTATTGAAGAAGATTTGTTTATTTGTGCTCCTTTGGAGACCAACACCTCTGGAGAAGAAAATTTTAAAGTCATTGATAATTACATGAATGTACATAACATTCATTCATTCATCAACAAATGTATCTATGTATGTAGCGATGGAGCTGCCGCTTTGACTGGCAAAATGAAATGGACTGTAACAAGAATTGAGAATGTTGCACCTAAATGCAGTAGCATTTACTGCGTTTTACATCGACATTCTCTTGTCGTTAAAAAAATGCCACACGAGGTAAAGAATAAAGAAGCCTAATGGCATTAAGTCCGCCATTTGTACATATTTTGTGTGCAACAAAGTTTAAATAAAATAATAAAATAAAATAAAGAATGTTCTCGATCTAGCCGTAAAAATTGTGAATTACGTTAAATCACGTCCGCTCCAATCGAGACTTTTTTTAAAAGTGTGTGAAGATATAGGGAGTCTGTATCAGTCACTTCTTCTTCACACGGAAGTAAGATGGCTTTCCAAAGTAGAAGTATTATCATGATTGTTTGAATTGCGTAACGAACTATTGGTATTTTTTTCCAAAGAATCGCTTTCTTCATCTTTGAGTGGTCTTGTTTAACTATTGCGAGACGAGCAATGGCTAATGAAACTGGCGTATTTGGCAGACATATTTGATAAACTGAATGTAATTTGTAAGTCATTGCAAGGAAGAAACACAAACACTTTTACAGTAAACGACAAAATCTCTTCTCTTAGAAAAAACTTGACTTCTGGATAGAATGTGTTGAACAAAAACAGTACCAATGTTTAACTCTTTTAAACGAGGTTTTGGAAAAAAATGAGTTGCAAGTAACCTCAGATATTGAAAAATGCATTTACGAACATTTGATGGCCCTCAAAAAATCTCTGGAAGAGTATTTTCCTGTAAAACCCTGCAGGACATTGAGTGGGTACAAAATCTATTCCTAGTTCGCAGGAAACCGTCGACTCTTACAGCAACAGAGTACAAGGCTTTGATAGATATCAAATGTGCTTCTTCCTTACAACAAAAGTTCAATTCAGAAAGAACTAATCTGGATGAGCTTTGGATTGGCCTTAAAAACGAATATCCAGAAATCGTCGAGAAGGTCACAGTTTTATTACCGTTTGTGACCACTTACCGGTGTGAAACTGGTTTTTCGGCTTACGCTTACATAAAAAACAAATACAGAAACCGACTGGATGCAGCTCCAGATCTTCGTATTCAGCTGTTTGACATAAAGCCTGATTTCAATGCTATTTTAACAAAAAATGTAAAAAGATATCACTCTTTACATTAAAGTAAGTTTTACACAAAACTTTTGATCTTTCTTTTCAAGGTAAACATGAAAGTATTCAAACCACAAGTTTATCTTTTTCATCAAAAAATAGGGTTCCGCCTAGAAAAGTATGATCAATAAGGGTTCCAGGGCGAAAAAAAATTAGGAACCACTGATCTACACATCTGCGTGCCATGCAAGTTGAGGTAACTGTATGTCAGCGGCATTACCGTTTAGGGCCAAACTGTGAATAATTTCAGGGCTTGAAGTGCCCAATATGGACTATAATATACATTGTCTACTTGTTTGTTAATGTGATGTATTATATGCCATAATAAAACATATTAATTTGTATAAACTCACTGCTGGTAGTTTAAGAAATTTAATTATAAGGGTTCACATTAAAAAAAAACTGTATGAAAAGTTAAAAACACGACGCAACAGGATTAGTGAATAAAAGATCTTTGTTCGTTACATATTACTTTCAAATCATGTCTTATACTTAATTATTTAATATGCTAGAATGTGAACTGCCAATTCGATATTTTAATGAAATAAATAGTGTATCGGTTGCGTTATATTTGGCAAATCGATACAGTCGTTAGAAAATGGCAACACCAAGGAAACAACTGTAAATAAAGACACTCGGTAATATGTAAGTTAATTTATTGTTAATTATTATGTGGATTATTGTCCGTCGAAGTTCTGGCTAAGTAGTATTTTACAGCGTTCTGGAAAAATAAAAACTTAGTTTTTTATTTAAAGGATTAAGTACAACGACGAGTAAAGACGATACCACGACTGGGCATTGTCCTTTATTATTTTTCGTCTTCAATGTGTTAAAAATAAAACATAAAAATGCAATGCATGCTTCTGTTTGAAAATATTGAGCGAAGTACTGTTTGTGAGTTTTGGCGCCAAATTTCATCAATGCAGTCTCAGCGGTTTGGATGTGATCAGCTTTTGAATTTTTCTTTCGGTGATTATTCCTCCATGGTATGTCCGATTTCAAGACTTTTTTTTTGCACATTAGTCACGACCACGATGTGAGTTTTGGCGCCAAATTTCATCAATGTAGTATCAGCGGTTTGGCTGTGATCAGCTTTTGAATTTTTCTTTCGGTGATTATTCCTCCATGGTAAAGTTTTTTTTTTTTTACATAGCCTATGACCGTCAGTTTATAATCATGTATGTTCATGCCAAAATTCGTTCGAATCGGTTGAACCTTTAAGTAGCAGGAGGGACACAAGCGAAATTTGTGAGTTGCCTAAAAGAGAGCTTCGCTCAATAATCGCATGGATCAGGTGAGGATCTATGAGCGTTAACGACTTCAGGTTACAACCGGGACAACCAGCTAAACAAACATTCTCCAGAATCGATTTGATATTAATTTGCCTCATCAACAGAATCACAATGGCACGTTGACAATGTAATTTTGGCAATGGCAATAATGAATGGAAATAACAAAATAATGCTATTGTTACTGATAAATGGAATTTCAATTGTATTATTATAGCAATGAATTTTATGATGCAATGCTGGTAATATTTATGTACTTAGTACCACAGTAATTTTTACAACTTAACTATAAGCCGCAGCATCACAACTAAGAAGTATTGTGTTGTTAGTAGAAATTGATATTTCGATCTGGCTGAGAATACCCTATAGGGTATACAAATTACTAGCTTTCGAAATAAGGAAAATTAATACGACAAATACTGAGCCTTTGAGAAATATTCTACTCATCAATTAATGTCATTTGGATTAAATACTAAAACTAAACTAATGACCATTTGTATCGGGGCTATAAATTTATCGGATGTAAATAATATCGACGCGAGCACACAATATATCTAAGCCTATGGCGCTATGTGTCGAATATAAGCACAATTCAATGATAAATGTCGTAGAAAATGACTTGTGGCTCCAAAATTACATGGTTCTGAATTTAAATAAACAAGAATTATTGAAGATTTCGTTTTGGCACACCTAATAAAATTGACTAGTGAATTAATTACTATTGAAATTCTTATCAACAAGAAATTAAACGCTTTTAAACCAACTTCACTAACAGAAGCATGTCGATGGATTATGTATTAAACTAATGAATATAACTTATAGACCCTAGAAAGTTACTGATTAATTATGGAGACAATACTTTACACTTAACGTGCGTGTTGCGTATATTTTCGCGTAATAAGAAATGCTAAAATAATTAATTTTTAGGTCTTTATGAATCCAATGGGCAGTCGTCAATACAGGAATTCCATGTAAGCTTTTCTATTATGGTGCTTATTTTGAGTGTTTAAATGTAAACTCGTATACTATTTATACGTTTACACAGCTTTAAAGCCGCTGCACGAAAGCTCAACAACTGATTGTTTTATTTGTTACCGCGGCTGAAAAACGTTATCTATTTACAAACTATCCCTTTAAACAATTATTTTAAATACACATCTATCGTTTCTTGCAATTTTTTCAAATTATTTTTATCATTATTTTTCTAATTTAGTTTCAAAATTCTTTACGTAAGTATCCTATTTTTGTGACGTCTTATAATATCACCTATATGTGATTTTATTATAAAAAAGAATTATTCCCTGACAATTAACTTCCCAGTTTTAAAATGGGATTTTAAGTCACGCAATAATTGAGAACTCTTTAGCTTTCTGGTTGAGTTAAAGTGGCAAGACTTTCGCACATTCCTTTACGGAAAATAGGTATAAGGTGTTGAGTTGCCAAATATACCTGTCACTTATTCTACCTATCGCTTAGGAGAAGTAACGCGATGGTGCATTTTATCAAAAATTCCCAAAAAAAGACCGAAGATAATTAACATACAATCTTGTTTCAGTTTTATATTTCAGAAGCCAATCTTTATTATCCTTACTGTTTTGTTCTATTTATTTAAGAAGCTTTTTGATATTATAACTCCGAGGTAAACAATAATTGGAAACTTTAATAAATTAGTTTTCTGGAAATGAATTAGAATTATTCTATTTTTAATACATATAATAATGGACTGAGCATTCTGGCACAAAAATTATGAATTAATTGTTCGATAAGATAATCATAGCGTTGTAAGTTCTTTTACACAAAGTCGGCTATTCAAATAGGGCCATTAATAATTTTGATAAAATTAACTTAAATTTAAGGAACGAAATGATATTGTAGCGCTACCTATCGAACAACTGAACTGGAATTGTATGAAAGTCGATAATTTACTCATAATATGTTTCTATCAACCCACTGTTTTAGTCGCTGACTGTCGCACGGGTGGACAAAATTCTTTAAATTTCTTCTATTATTAAATATTTTTTCGTTAGGGCCATCTAGCGTCCGGTAGACAAACTACTTGCGGTTAACGCGTTGCTATGGTAACGTTATTGATACAATGGAAAAAGAGCGGGAAAAAGAGCGGACAGACAAACACACAAACCACTGGCATTCACCACTGGTATTGTATTGATTACACGCATTGTAACTGCTCATATCGAATAAAAAGCGTTTTAACTACTAATGATTATAAATCCCAATTGAGTTTTAAGATATTTCTTTTATAATTTTATTATTAGAAATTAAAAACTTTATTCTTATATGCCTCTAATCCAGTCGGTAAAAGTATGCGTTAACTGTTTTAGCAACATGCACGAAAAATTTCTAAAGTGTGAACCCTTATACTAAAATGCTTATACACCGTAAATACTTTCTGGGTGCATGAAGTTTGAAATATCTGTTTAAGACAATGAGTAAGTAAATAGGTAAAAATACGTACGATAAACAAGCTTCCATAATACTTCTGTAGCTGTTTCAAAATGAATGCGTTATATCCAGTTAAAAGCACTTTAACAAATTTGAAGGTTCAGAATAAAACACTTTTTTACGGATTTTTGCGCATGTTTTATTTTAATATAAATATATAATATATTTTAATATAAAATAAAACATGCGCAAAAATCCGTAAAAAAGTGTTTTATTCTGATGTGTAATGTGCGCGGAAGTGTAAGAACTAAATAAATTTGAAGGTTATTTCAAGTCCAAGTCTGTGAAATAAATTGAATGACTACGTTTATGCTATAAAAATTGCTGTGTATTGTTGGAATTTATTCTTCATATCCTCTATTAACAACAAGAGTTTTAAAATGCGAAGTACAGATGATTGAGCTCATTCAGGGGAAAACACGAATCGGCCAGTAAACCGGGAAAACCGAGGAACCCCATTAGTATTCAATATTTCAGATTTCGGAGTGAACCAGAGCGAACACAAAGGCATTAGCGTACGCAATTCTGTATTTTTATAGTGAATACGATTTTCGGTCTCTAGAGATTAGCGAAAACATTGTTGAAGTCTGCCCAATCGTTACAAATTACAGTTTTTATAAGTAGGTGCTTCTCATGAGATCTGTCGGGTAGTAGGACCGCAGATCTATAGATATTGCATATTTTTGTAAATAATCGTACAATTCAGCCGTAAATGTTCAAAATATTTTGTGTAAATATTAATCGATAAAATATCATTATGAAAACCTGATATCTCTTTAAGAGAATTGATTAAAGAAAATTCGGTACGAACCAAATTATCAATGATTCACAAGCATTATTTCATTTTGCTATTTTGGGTGATACAATATAGCAAAGTAGCACGACTTGCATTATCCAGATAACTAAACGCTAATGGATAAACTACTGCTAGTTTAGTTATTGCATTTGTATCGTGCTCTTACATAATAGTCCTTCATGTGCCCGGTTACTGAGCGACTCAAACAAATTAAGCGATACAGTTCTTTTGTAACGTTTCAAGAAATATTGTTCATTTTTTCTTTGATGTTGTTACATCCAAATATGAGAAAAGTTTGTTATATTTATTTGTACTGAGAAGGTCTGAGGAAATGCTGCTTGAAACAGAGAGGTCTTTATCACAAATAATGCTAGGATCCGTCGTCCTTTGAAACTATTTCTTATATTAAAATCTTGATTGAGAGCGGGTAAATATAAACAAATATCATGTCCTTAGGTAGTTACAACTTGTTTGTAATAATGATATCAATAAAGACTGTTTATAGTTCTTATTTTAATTTCTGATTTAGGTTCAGAACTTTCTTTTTAGATTTTGTTTTTCGAGGCAACAAAGAAAAGAACTAGGTATCTTATATGGAACATAACTTAATTTTTTTGGTTCTCATAGTTCTTTTTCTGCTGAAGTTTGATAGAACTGTGGTTTTTTAATATGTCTCGTTGACGAAATCTATTAAAAAATAAAATAAAACATACATTTATTACCATTATAATTATAAAAGGACTTGTTTTATTTCAACAGCAGTACAGCGATAGTGATTGTAAAATATGTTTCATATTCGATTAATATTTGTAAACATGCATGACTTGCATTATGCATTTCCTTAGAACATAACCTTAGAAAGGAAGTTAAGCTATGTCATTCAGAATGGCATTTTCTAAATGTTTTGGTTGAAATAAATCAGTCGGCTTAAAAATATATCATTTGAATTTCGCAAATAATGGCAGTAGTAATATTCTTTATTTAGTATATATTCCGTATATAGTAACATGTTGAAGGTAGTTAACTTTCAAGCTTGATGAAACAATACAAGCTCATAGTAGAAGTTGGAATGCACTTGTAAATTTTGACACGTCTACCAGCGTCTCGGTAGCTCAGCGGTCAGAGCACTCTCCCGGTCTGTCGTAGTTGAGGGATTTGTGAACTCTCAGAATGGAAGTATGAAGGTTAGTAGTTAGGGATCTAAAAGGTTTAAGCAACATTACTTACGGTAAAGATCTTTGAACCCTCTTAAGTTCGAAAAACTTTGTTTTGATGTCTGCCTCCTAAACTGGGGTCCAAAACATCAAAATTTCCGGGGCTATGTGTATATTTAAAAATTCAAATTAACTTTTGAATCCTAGACATGACTAGTTAAATCTTTGTGAACTTTTTGTGATGGTCTTTGTTTTTTTTTCTTAATTTATGGCTTGCACAATTTGTGCATTTAGCCAGCGTCAAGTAAGCAAGTAAGTATAATCTTTCTTATTTGTTCTTGAGTAATTTCCTAGGTTTCAGATAAGAAGTGGGGTTTTACTGAAACATCGTGGCCTTCTTGAGAGAGCACGAAAAGACACCTTTCAACCTGTTTTGTTTCACTTGCCAACACTCATGCATATTCAGAATCACTCAGTGGCTAATAAATGGTGGGTTTTTAACCACTGAGTGATTCTGAATATTACACAATAATATCAACTACAACACAAAATTTAACAAGAAAACCAAAACCATTAAAGTGACGCTTCGCGCTCCCTTTAAAAAATCCATGATTGTCTCTCGACTAGCTAGCTGATTAGATGAGTCCTGTTTTTGTAAAACAACGCACCTAGTCGCACGTTTTTTCCTACTAAATACTGTTTTTTCAGTAAAGATGATAACGATGACGTGCCCAAGGAGGACCGCAAGATTTCAAATAAACTATGCACTCTTGTTATAGTTAAAAAAAAACACGCTTTATATCTTTGCTAAATTTCAATATAACGATTAGGTAATTAATGAGAAAATTAACGTGTTATTTATTAATTTATTGCCATCATACCTTACTATTTTTATTTCGAAATGCAGAGTTAGCGTAAGAAAAATATTTTACAAAGCAAGACACAAACATACATCTAGGTGAAGTTAAAAATTACTTAAAATACTGTTTCAAAATATAAAATCTATATTGATGATGAATTGTCGACTGTTGCTAAGATTGCCTTAAATTTCTTTGAACTCATGTCTAAAGAAATTAATGTTATCTGTGTCGTAGTAAACGTCACACCCAAATGTTATCCAATGCTGGAAAAAGCCTCCCCCTAAGGATATTTACAATGACCAATCCTGCGGTGCCGGCATCCAAGTGCTTCCCGTGACCTTCGCCAGAGCGTCGGTCCCTTTATATGCTTAACTTCTATTCAAATACCCGCTTTCCCCTTGACGCTTTTCACGGAATACCTTATTTTATTGATATAATCAATTCAAGTATTTATTAAAGATCAATCCATTTTATTATCCTTATTTCCTTTATTTACTTTCCCAGTATAATGGTGTTTTAGAAAAGATACTTATAAAATATTTCAAACTATTCTCCAGGCAATTTAGCCCGCCTGGCTACCAGCGGAGTGTAAATTAATCGTGCACAATTTTACTTTGACTCTTAACAATTGTCAAGTGATAGGCGTAATTTAAATTTTTCGGCCGCTTTATCTGCTCTGTAGCTAGGGATTCCTCTTAAGATCCTGTTATAGATGTAAATTTATGTTCGCTACAATTAAAATTCTCTCACTTATGTCTGATATCTACTTTCTCGTAACGTTTTGACATTTGATTTCTGGAATTTAAAAGATAGATTACCGGTCGTCATGCCGAGTTATGTCCGGCAGACTAGAATAGCACCACTTATACCTAAATATGTCGTAATTATCATACACCTTCTGTAGGTTACAAAATAGGCAGCAGCGTTTTCCGAATAATGTCCTTTTACTGCGATCTCAAACCCTGGAGCTGGCTAATCTCTCCCATTTTTGTCCATTCAGCAGTGTAGGTCGTCTGAGATAATAATCATGAAAAATTGATAATCTTTCAAAATAACTTATATCGATAAAATAAAAATGTTTTCAACAATACAATTGTGAGTGCCAATTAATCTTTCTGCTAAGGCGCGCTGTGGTAATTAATGTCTTTTTTTAACATTTTTGACATAAACGTACATTGTATCCATTATGTTAAGTATATATTTTGGTAAAATTACGTGTTGTTATCTATTGCCATATTATAGCATTTATGTTTGGTGAAAATATTAAAATGTTTGAAATTCTGTTGTAATAAGAGAACTATTCTGGGGTAACAAATCGCATTAGACGCCTTTATAGGTAATGTGCTAATAAGGTAAGACGTAAGAAGTTATGCGTCTGTTAGTTTACTTTGCCCATGTAAGTTGCATTACATTTGTTGAAATTTAATTTTTACTTTGTAGCAAAGCCCCCAATCTGGTAACAATCCTTATAAATTTACACCGGCTGTATTCTTGTATCTCTAAGCTGGCCATTTACAAATGCCAAAGTTTCCAATTGAAACTAAAATATACTTTTACCACTAATAACAATATTCTTTGGTACCCAGACTCATAAAAAAAATTTATAGACCAAATAAAAAAGAAGTTTAATGAAAGTAGAAACAAACAAAACTGCCGTGCAAGTTGTATCAACTCTTTAGGAGATTGTCCCGCTTAAGCCCGCTTAGATTAAATCCTTCACAAAAGCTGTCAGCAGCTCGCTATCATTTGTCAATGTTGCTCACGCCATTGTCGCCATTATTGCACGAATATAATACCGTCTATTATAGAATAAAAACTTTTCGTACAATGCACGGGGTGAAAACAATTGAAGGAAGCAATAAACACACATTGTTTTTCATCTTAAAATGTAAATTGTGACGGTTTTTCTCATTTGGCGTTTTATTACGTATTATGAGTTTGTCCCAGTTCCCTGATGGAATATTCTATTGCTCTTTTGTCTTCGCGAAACTTTGAAGATACAAGCCTTACTTGTAAGAAGTCACATTTGACAGAGATTCCATTGTATCATTTTAATATTACAGGGCATATATAAAAACCAGAGTTTTTCTTAAATCATAGAAATTCAACAATTCTTCTTTCTTATAGTATTTATTGGCAATAAGATAATAGGGAAGAAAAGTTCTTCACTTTAAACCGTTTGTCGTAATTTTATCGTTTCGTAGGGATGAATATATAAATCAATGAAAAGCTATAACTGTACCTGAGGATACCAACGTATAAACTGCTTTTATAAATATTTATTTATTTTTCATAATATTCTATTAAAATTAGTCGTAATTTTAAAAATTACGATTTCATAAATTGATATGATTAATTTATGTCAAAAGATTTTTTAATGTTTTTTGTTCTCAAGTATTTTAATTAAAGTACAAAAAAAATTAAATATAGAAATCTGGCAGTTTAATGCTTAAAGAATCAAAAATATATCACATAGCAGTATTTTTCATGATTGTTTCACATTTTCAGGTAATATTTAGTTACCTAGAACATGAAGTAATAGCGCTGGTATTCAGCTTAATAAACACTTGGAAACATTTAACAGCAATTGGAAGGTCTCGGTAGCAATTGGAAAAGTACACGTCTAAATAGCGAGAGTATGTGGGTTTGAGTTCCGTCAGATTCCTGCGACAAATTGAATTTCTTTACAAACAATCTAAAGTTATTAAATAAAGTTATGTTTATAATAAAATATTTTTTTTCTTTGTGCAAAATACGGCATCTCTATTATAAGCGTTAAATACTTAATGCTTTAACTTTATGCAATACGTTCAAGACCGATAAAACCAATTGCATATATTTTTAAAATAATCAGGTTTCTTATAAAATGATATGTTATAATACAATCAAATTTGAAAAAAATATATTAACTAGTATTGCCCAAAATCTGTTTTGGTTTAGTTCTTGTATTTTTGCCAAAACCAAGACCAAGACCGCCTCATTTTTGTAAGACCAAGACTAACCGTGCTTGATTTGAGCAGGAACAAGACTTAACCTGCAAGACTCTTGCGTCTTGGGTTAGGGACTAAATGAGACGCAAAAAAAAATATGTTAAAAAAATTGGAAAATTGGATTTAAGCGCATTACGAATAATGAAAACGAATGAAAATATCCATTGTAAGAAAAAAGTCGGTTCACTGACGGTATTTGAGTTTGACAACGTCATAAGAAAATACCGATGGAATGGTTGCATTTTTCAAAAGAAAATTGTTTTTTTTTGTTTGATAGATATTTTGTATGGATATAGAGAAGGAGGTAAATGGAAATCACAATTGAATTGATAAAGTTATATTTATTTGTACGCATAAACACAATTATGTAAAGCCATTGATTTTTACTAATCGTGAAATAGTTCTGTTAACTTATCGTTATAGTTTTGTCGGTTATAGCATAACCTACAATCGCTGCACTAGCGGACCGATGCTATTTATTTTAATGATGAAAGGACGAATATTCGACAATATATCACTGAAGATATATTTAATATCGAAAGAATCATTACCTCTATCGCCGCAATTATCGTTGCTACTTTAAGTTACATTATAATTGACACCACATTCACTTTTCACTGCACTTTATACTTGACGAAAACATGTAAATGTATTATTGTATAGCAGCTGTCCACGCGGACGCATCGCTCACTCAAGTAGGAGAGAGACATATGTCGAACGCTGCCGAACGTGGAGGCCAATTGTGCCTCTTTGTCGCTCGTTCTGCGCTCTCGCTTGCACTTCAAGCCTTAAATGGAACACCTCAGAGCGAGGTAACGCCACATGAGTCACGTGCGTGCAGACGGCTATCACGTCAAAAAGAGTGCATTCCTAATTTTGAGCATCGGCACTGATAGTGCGCGACGCCTTGTTGTCGGCATCATCAAAGGTCGGGTACTGACCTCTCAAAGAAATTGTGCAGCTATGCAGAAGTACAAGGTCAGGATACACGCTGCGACAGCTTCTATTGATATTGAATACAAACAAGCGTCGTCACCGCGCCGCACGCACAATATTTGACACTGTTTGTTTGCCGCCACAGAGCATAAGTTTTCTGTATGTTTTTAAAACATAAAGTGCTTGAATGTGTCGTCACTCATTTAAACACCCTTGATACGTGTAATAATTTTCTACAATGCTAATCGAATAATATAAAAAGCGTTCATATTAAATAAAAAGCGTGCAATAAGATCTATGTAGGAGCCCGATTATCTCTGACAGAATTGTTTAAATAGATTGATATCTTGACTGTTGCATCACAATATATTTTTGCAAATGTATGTGCGACAAAACATTCACTTACATGTAAAGAATAGTGATTTGCACATTTTTAAAACTGGAAAAAATTAAAATTACATTACCTGCTTTGCTGTTATACAAAGTGTAAAATTCCTTCTAAAGTAGCGGTATACGCTTTTATTAGAAAATTCCAAAATAAATAATAAGTAGGTAAACTCAAGAGTCAGCGGAAAGACTTAATTTATATGTATAGGTGTTTATTTCAAGGTACACACTTAGAAGTAAGGTTAAGAGCGATTTGAAGAGCTTCAATTAAATCTAAAGAAAAGTTTACAACAATTTTCATCTAAAATATCGTTAACCATTGATGGATGGACATCAATTGCTGGTGGGAGTTACTGCGGCGTCACTATTCATTATATAGACAACGAATGGAAGTATCGATCTCTGGCCCTTGATTTTAGACCATCACGCAGTTAACATACAGGGTATGATATTGCAACGATTTTCCACGAATGTTTATATCGGAATATAACATAATTGATAAAATACAGGGTATCACTGACGACAACGCAATTGCAAATACCAAATTTATGTATGAACTGGGAAAACAGCTGCCACACTTTGATTCAGACAATCAACATTTCCGGTGCTATGCTTACATTTTAAATCTTGGTGTACAAAATTTAGTAAAGACCTTAGCATTATAATGTGAAACTGACAGTAACTGACAAGAACAGCAGTATAAGACTATGAAGACGAAACTGAGGAAGATGAAGAATATGCACTAAATATTACTGACTCACGTACAGCAATAACAAAATTACGCAGTCAAATCCAGTAAAATAAATATTGAATAGATATTGAATATAAATAAATATTGAATAAATATTGAATAGATATTGAAGAGGAAGTTTCAGTCTGCTTGTGAAGCAGTTGGCGTGCCATCAAATCTCAATCCCTTACTCGACTGACCAACGAGATGAAATTCGGCACATGGTATGATTGGATTTGGCTTAAAAGGGAGAACTGGCATTAACATATTGTGCACTTCTGTCACCGAATTGAATGATTTTCAAATCACAGATAGTGAATGGGAAATAGTCGAAACAATACATAAGTTTCTAATAAACTTTAAACTTTTATCAACGAAACGTGGTGGAGAAAAATATGTTGCATTACCGCTAGTAATTTTATCATTCCATCTCTTGCTCGATAAAATTGAATCCATGGTAAAATAATGAGATGATAAACCTAGTCGATACGAAGGGGATGAAAGACTCATTCTGGGTATCCAAGCAGCTCGAGACAAAATGCTTAAACATTATAAGAAGAGCAACTGGATTTATTGTACCTCTTTTATTTCAGACCCAAGGTATAAGGCTCAGACTTTTGACATGACATTATGGGAAAAGCAAATAAAAACAGAAAGCCTGCGCAAATTTTATGAACTTTATAAAGAATATAAAAGTCTACACTCAGTGAATAAATCTCTAGAATATCCAAGAAATGAAAAGAAAGTAAGTGAATATGATGAAGATGAAGTAGTAATTGACTTTGAGAAACTGTATACATGTCCCTCGACGTTATCTGGATCTGGATCTTGTCTTCAAGGCTTAGTTATTGACAAGTTGGAGGAGTACATGAATAAATCACAGCCGCCAGCTCGGAAAACTTTTAGAATGATAGAGGACGCATGAGACAGAGTATCTGATTTTATCGAAGATGGCTCTTGATTTTCTTCCAATACCTGCAACTGCAGTACCTGCTGAGAGATTATTTTATAAAGCATTATTAGGAATTAGAAGACATAAAAATAGGTAAAGTGATGAGTCAGTCAGATGGTTACTTTGTATTCATTCTTGGTAAAAAGAATTAATATAAAAGTAAAAGTAATGTCAACGCTATCGTGTAGGTACTGTTCTTTAATTTAATTTGTATTGTAATTTATTTTTTATTTAAATAAATTGTTGATTGTCTAACTCTTTTATTCCATTTCATATAAGGTGAGGGTCTATCAATCTCTTTCTAAGCAGATAACGTTCTTTAAAACAGAGTCATGTTAATGTCATTAATTTGTTTTATGTGTGTGTTTAACCATGTTTTATCACATGTAAGCTTATTAAAAGTAAAAGCTTATTAACAAACAGACTGACTCCTGTAGGACACAGTAGTCTCAGTTGGTGAGAGCATCAGCAGGGATCGTTTAGAATGTGGACTCAAACCCTACCCGGTGTTAGTTGATTATTCGAATTTCTCATAACAGTTTTAAACATTTATTAATTTGGTTGGTCTTTACTTTGGCTATGTTAATTCCAGCTCAAAATGAACCTACTCTGTAACGTTGTTCTCAGATCTAAAGTAACGTTTAATTAATAGCAATAGGCTAATAGGTAATTGCGAGTCTTGCGAGACTCTTGCTACATGATCAAGACCAAGACCAAGACTGGCTAAGACTCGTCTTGTTCTGCATTTGGGCAACACTAATACTAACACGGAAATTAAAAATGACTTAATTGGTAGATAACAGCTCAGTAAATTTTAAAACATAAACAGTTCTTAGGTATATGTGGATAAGTAGTTAAAAATTGCACAGTTGTATAGTCGAACGAAGATAAATTTGTAGGCAGTTTTTTCACTAGTTTTGATATTTTAAACGATGATAAAAGTGACCAATCTCAATTATTTCGAATAAAAAACGCGTTTATTTATTATTTCGCCCTCAAGTTTATGTATCTCCACACTAAAACGAAAAAAACGGTAATTCTATCACACTGATGAATAAATATCAATGAACTGTCATTATTATTCAAAGAAGAACCAAAAAACACAACTTGCTTGGACAAGCGCACTGTGGGACATCCATAGGTCATAAATCTTAAAAACCTGCTTTCTAGTTTTACATTTTATTCCTTGTCGTTACATTGGATAGTTGCGGTACCTTCTGAAACTATAAATAGGTCAGTAATTAGACTGCGCCTTCATTATCTATTGTGCATTCAAAGAGAGTGCATCGCCAATCGTAAATACTGTTATCAGTGAGTCATTAAAAAGCGTGACGTCATTTGTTGTCATTGCGGGACCTGTGAGTGCTGTGTGTGTTTTTTCTGAAATGGATATCCAAGAACAGGGTATGTAATAATTAATATTTTTATTTTAATTGTATCTTAGTATATATTAGGGGTTAAAGTATGAAATTGCCGATTTGTACTGAAAATCTATATTGTTTATTTTTTAAATTTTTAACAAATTTATTTAATCAAAATAGTTGCCATTATTATCTATACATTGCTGCCATCTAATGGGAAGGTCATTAATGCCTTTGCGATAGAATTCCGACGATCTAGACTGCACAAACTGTGTGAAAGCATTTTGTACTGCCTCCTGGGAAGAAAACTTCTTGTCACGTAGATAATTGTCCAAATCACGAAAAAAATGGTAGTCCGTTGGAGCAAGGTCTGGTGAATACGGAGGATGACGAATGGTTTCTAACTGCAGTTCCTGAAGGGTCAAAATGGTTTCTCGTGCTGTGTGAGGTCTCGCGTTGTCGTGGAGCAATAATGGTGAAGATCGATTCATGAGTCGGGGCTGTTTTACTGCTAGTTTTGTCAACATGGTTCGGAGTTCGGCACAATAGACATCTGCCGTTATTGCTTGACCAGATCGGAGAAAACTATAGTGAATAACACCATGCTGAGACCACCAAACAGTTACCATTACCTTTTTATTGGTAAGTTTTGCTTTAGGACACTGTTGTGGCATTTGACCTGGGGTCAGCCATTGCATTTTTCTTTTCCGGTTATCATAAAGAATCCACTTTTCATCACATGTTACAATTCGATCCAATATTCCTTCATTTCTGTACCGGTTCAACAAGGCAACACAAGTTTCAACACGCGTTTCTTTCTGCAGATCAGTCAAATCATGAGGCACCCATTTTTCGTATTTTTTTATTTTATTGATTTGACGCAAGTGAGTCAATATTGTGGGTAAGGTAACGTTAAACCATGCCGCTAATTCCTGGGTACTTTGACTAGGATCGGCTTCCACTATCTCTCTTAATTCATCGTTATTTACCTGTGTGGGCGGTCTTCCTCGTGGCTCGTTCTTTAAGTCGAAATTTCCATCACGAAAGCGTTTAAACCAAAATCGCACGGTGCGTTCATTAGTAGACCCCTCTCCAAACGCAGCATTGATATTGCGGGCTGTTTCTGCCGCGTTAGTTCCGCGTCGGAACTCGTATTCAAAAATAACTCGAATTTTCGCAGTATCCATCTTTCTTGTCTAAATTGAATAACAAAAACAATTGAAAGTCGATATTCAAATGTTTTACATTTTTTAAAAAAAGAACATCATAGAAACCATTTAAAAAAAGTTTCATTCGAAAACCTCAAACCATGAAGATTCTATGTCAATTCAAAGAACCTATTGCAATAAAACGGCAATTTCATACTTTAACCCCTATTATTTTCTTTAGTATGTCATTGCTACGAGGCGACTTTTCTTGGAGTATTATATTTTAATATTCAAAGTTTGAATAAACTTTTAAATATGTTTCCACTCGCTCCGACTATGGAGGTATATTGCACCATAATCTTTAGACTTTCTTATCTTAGGAAAATTAAAACTTGGCTGCCCTTATCTGCCCTTTTGGCGATGACAAGGGTGCTACGGTTGCCAGATTATCTCGTAGCATTTGCTACGAAATTAGTTTATTTAGTCTTAGTGCTTTGTGTAGGTTTTGTGACTGATTTTTAACCGTTTTTTTTTTGTTTTAGATAATTTATATATATGCTCGTTTTCAAGAATTCATATTCTTGAAATATGGCTAACTGTTAATACCGATAATGACTCGGAAAAGTGTCGTCAAGTCCTACAAAGTTTGTTGACTACTCTGAACGATGCTGAGAACATTGATATTCATTATTTAGAGAAAATTGTTAATAATTTATGTAAAGCTATTGCTCGATTCTGGAAAAAATGTAATAGGGATAAAACCAAGCTTTTATATAAGAATTCCGATTGGTTTAATGTTATTGAAAAAATTCAACTTGTGAAAAACAATAAGCAATGTACTCCGTCTGAAACGTCGCCGTGTCATTCACGTGGTCGTCCTCGAAAACCTTTTACGCAATGTAGTAAAAGGACTAAACGTCGGAGAGTAGCTGATTTGTCAAAGTCTGATGATTCTACTGTGAGTGCATTGCTTGATGTTTCAGACTGTTCATTCGATTCGTGTATATCTAGAGTTAGCACTGATGATGTCTTGTCACTTGTGACTGATGCTCAGTTGACAAAACATCAGTATTTATTAATTAAAAACTTTGTTTATAGTAAGATTTCTCCTAATGTATTACCATGTTACCAACAAATTACTAAAGCGAAACAGAGATGTTACCCTTCTAATATAACTGTTTCCGAGTCTTCAGCTGAAGTTGAATTACAAAGTCTTTTTGATCACACAGCTTCTCGAATCCTTGAATCTCAAAAAGAGGTCTTAGATCAGATTCCTGATGATTGTTTGTCTAATATCTCTTTACTTGGGAAATGGGGATTCGATGGCAGCACTGGACATAGTGAATACAAACAATTTTTTTCAGATTCAACTTTAGAAGATAGTAGTTTGTTTGTAACATCTTATGTACCCCTTCAAATTATTGTAAAATTAGCTGAAGATAATTGTAAAATTTTATGGAAAAATCCTCGACCCTCTTCCACTAGGTACTGCCGTCCTATTCGATTTCAATTTTTGAAAGAAAGCACAGCAGTGTCTTTGCAAGAGGAAGCTTATTTTAAGGATAAAATTGAAAGTTTGCAACCTACTTTTATTCAGATCGACAATCGTGAATTGGTCGTTTCTCATAAGTTGCAGCTTTCAATGGTAGATGGTAAAATTTGTAGTGCTTTAAGTGAAACATCTACAAGTAGATGTTATATATGTAATGCTACCCCTAAAGAGATGAATAAAATAGACGAATGTTTACAAAAACCTGTAATAGAGAGTAGATACCAATTTGGATTATCACCACTACATTCTTGGATACGTTTCTTCGAATATTTTATTCATCTTTCATATAGATTAGACATAAAAAAATGGCAAGTTAGGCTAGATAGTGATAAACAATTGTTATCAAATAAAAAACAATATGTACAGTCCCAGTTTAGGGAACGATTAGGTTTAATAGTTGACAAGCCGCGTAGTGGTGGAAGCGGGACGTCTAACGACGGAAACACGGCCAGGAAGTTTTTTTTGGAATCAGCTGTATCTGCTGAAATTACAGGTTTGAATAAGGATCTCATAGATCGTTGTTGTGTAATATTACAAACGTTATCTTCTGGACATAAAATTAATGAATGCAAGTTTAAAGACTATGCATTACAAACAGCATACAGCCTGGTCGAGGAATATCCGTGGTATAGTCTTCCTGCTTCTGTCCACAAGGTGCTCGTACATGGATCAGATATTATAAGTTATGCATTGTTATCTATAGGAGAACTTTCCAAAGA